>OY856186.1:299694909-300362505 GCA_963693315.1 Diogma glabrata
ATCAAGATTCATCTGGAGACAATATAAAAAAACAATTATGGTATCAATGACCATTTCATTTATTACTTGAATTCTCGCGCTCGGGAGCCCACTCCAAAATTGCATGTGAGAACCGAAAGGATTAACCCCTAAGACCAGATTCAACAAGACGGTTTCTCCCAAACTTAACAAAGGCAACCACAACTGTCACGATTAGACCTTAAGTCCATTTCTACTGACCCAGTTTTAGTTCCTCAACCTAGAAATAAATTATAATTAGAACTAATGCCATTTTTTGGAGAACGCTCCCGAGCGCCAGACTTCAAGTCTTAACTCCATAGACATTGTTCTATTGCAAAAGCTAAAGTTTATTCAACTAGGACTAAATTGAAATTGTATGAGGTGAAGCTCTGATCCTGAAACAAAAGTCGAATTGATTCCTCTTCATTCCATTGAGGAAGTTCCTGAGCAAGGAATGGTACTACTGGCTTGTACCTAAGTAACAACACAGCAGTAACCACTCCCTGTCAGAATACTTCCTCGAAATGAAGAGGAGAACCAATGATCTGTCGATCGCATATCCATAGCGGACATAGGCGACCTAGGACCGACAATCGTGTTAAGGGGTGAAGCCCCATGGATGGCTTCTTAGGCCTACCATTTAGAAAAAAATTTTTATTACATCTACATACTACCGCATAAACTTACAAAATTTTGTAGAATTAACAGTGTACATTATTATTGTACATTTTATAAAATTCACCTTTTAAACCAATTCAATATTTAATCTTAAAACCAAACTGGTTTTTTCCAAAAATTATTCTAAAAAAACCTAAACTGGTTTTAATCAAACACAAAAACCAAACTGGTTTTATTAAGTATTTGCGCCAAAAAAATAGCTCACAATTAATTACATAAACCGTAATTACGGTACTATTCAAAAATAGAAAAACCTTAAAGGGTCCTTCGTTTCAGACGCCAGATATAATGGTTTTGGACTTTTAAATTTAATATTGTTATCAACTAAAAAAAAAATTACTAAATTCGGGATATTTAATTTGTGCCCATCGACGAATGATGAGATTTTGGGAATATCTTATCATGAAAAATTAGCCGAACATTTAAAAAAAATTCATTTGATAATCAAAATAAAGAAAAAATTGAAACAATAATATATAAAGAAAATAAAAAAGAAATGTTTACTTGAATTTGTTGTTTGATGTCCTTCTTAAGCGACTTCTGTTCCTGTGTGTCGCTTGAGTTCCTTCGTTTTTTTTAAACCCAATAAATAATCGTGCGATTGCTCTCCCTCCACTGTATATTTCGTTTTATAAATTTCATAAAAAAAATTCAAATTTGCTTCAAAATCAATTTCTTGCTGCCTTGTGTATTTGATTGCTTCAAAAAGAATAATATAGTTCTTATTTCGTTTTGTTGACTAAGACCATTGATAAATGCTGGACATATATATGTATATATATATATATATATATATATATATATATATATATATATATATATATATATATATATATATATATATATATATAATATATATATATATATATATATAATAATATATATATATATATATATATATATATATATATAACTATATATATTATATATATATATATATATATATATATATATATATATATTTATATATATTATATATATATATATATATATATATATATATATATTATATATATATATATAATATTATATATATATATATATATATATATATGTATATATATATATATATATATATATATATATATATATATATATATATACAGCAAAACCCTGATTTGCGTCGTTTCGATTTGCGTCGTTTTCGAAGTTGCGTCGTTCATAATTTTTCGTAATTTTTTTTGAAAAAAAAAAAAAATCGTTTTTTCATACAAATTTTTATGTATTCGTGCGAATACGACAGAAAAGATAAAAATAAAACCATCTCTCAGACTTTCATCTCCGAACGTGGTGAATATAAAATAGACCTATCCACAATTCGCATGTTAAAACCCAGCTTTAGGGTTGAGTCGTTATTTGTTTTTCTAAACTATTTCCATCTATTTGCGTTGCTTAATTTTAAATAAAGGGGATTGCCTAATATTTTCAGTAAGTTAAATTTGTTCAATAATAGTAAGTGTAATTTTTCAAAATTAATTGCTGCAGTTAAGTTCAAATAAACTTATTTTGTAAAAATAAAAATGAGTGAAAAAACGGAAACAAATTAGTTTGGAACTGAAATTAGAAGTTTTAAAACGATTTAAATTTGGTGAAATAGCGGTTGAAATGGGAAGAAATCTTGGTTTAGCTCCTACAACAATTAGAACAATTTGTAATCGAGATGCTAACCAAATAAAAGAGTTTGCTAAAACTGCTACACCATTACAATCAAAGCAAATTACCAAACTAAGAAGTTCAGCTATGGTAAAAATGGAGTCTCTTCTTAACTTCAAGATTTTATTAAGAGTTTAGCAATGGATCTAACCATTATGTAGTTTAGAATTCTGATAAAACTTTTGTTACGGATCTTTCACTTTTCAAAGCAATTTTTCATTCTATTCAATTGAATACATTCATTTCTAGTGTCTTAGAATTCTTCTCTCTTCTTAACATTTGGATAGAAAATCAAAATCAGCGGCGGATGCCACTGAGCAAAATGGTGATTCAAAATAAAGCTATAAGCATTTTTAATGAGATTCACAAGAATCCACCATCATCCAGCAGTGAAAATTTAGAAAATTTGAAGCCAGTCAGGGTTGGTTCGAACGTTTCAAAACTCGAACAAAATTGCATAATGTTGCCTTGAAAGGAGAATCAGTTTGTGCCAGATGTTACAGCTGCAAGTAAATTTAAAGTTGAACTAAAAGCGATTGTCGAAGAAGGTGGATATTCTGCTAAACAAGTTCTGATTGTCGATGAAACTGGTCTTTTTTGGAAACGGCTACCAGAGAGAACGTACATTTCTAAATCCGAAAAATCTTGCCCTGAACACAAGGTCAGTAAAGATCGGCTTACCCTTCTTTTAGGAGGAAATGCAGAAGGTGATTTTAAATTTAAGCCGCTTCATGTTTATCACTCTGCAAATCCAATGGCTTTTAAAAATGTGAAAAAAATGATCTTCCGGTTTATTGGCGAGTTAATAAAAAAGCATGGATGACTGCAGCTCTTTTTAAAGATTGGATAGAAAATTGCGCTGTTCCTGAATTAAAAGCTTATTGTGGTACTCAAAATATTGATTTCAAAATGTTGTTATTAATAGACAATGCTCCAGGACATCCAATTTATGCAGATGATTTTTCGGAAAATATTAAAATTGTTTTTTATGCCTCCAAATACTACATCAATCCTACAACCAATGGATCAAGGAGTTATATCCAACCTTAAATGTTATTATCTCCGACGCACTTTTAGTCAGCTAATTGCAGCAACGGATGGAGAGGATAAGACAACGATGAAAGAGTTTTGGAAAAATTATAATATAAAAATGGCTATCGAAAATATCAACGCATCATGGATAGAAGTGAAAAATTCATGCATGAACGGCGTTGGGCGTGAATTATGGCCGGAATGCGTTTGTAAAGATAGAGAAAAAGTTTCTGCTGTACCAATTATTCGAAGGGAAGTTGCGGCATTAGCCTGACAATCTAACATTGAGGTATGGAGGAGAATGATATTGATGAGCTATTGATATCTCACGATAAAGAGTTGAACAATGAAGATTTAATTGCGATGAATGTTGAGCATGCGATGGAAGACGATGATGACACACCTGATATTGTTCCAGAAGGAAAAAAATTAAAAACTAGCCATATATCGGAAGCCATGCAACTTATTTCAAAAGCAATGGAAATTTTTTCAGACAATGATCCTGATGAAAATCGTAGTTTAAAAGTCACAAGATCTGTGGCTGACGCTATAAATTGTTACAAAGAAATTTATTTGGAAAGAAAAGCAGTGACAATTCAGCAAACATTGGACAATTTCTTAATAAAATCAGCACGACAACCAAATCAGTCTACCGAAATGACCATCGATTTAGAATCTTCAAGCTCGGAGTAAAAATTATATCCAAAAATTATATTTGCTGTGAAATTTGTTGAATTTATATGTTTTTATTTATTGTTTGTTTGTTTTTTTATGTAACTTGTTCTGAATTAAAGTTTTTGCGTATTGTAACATACATATATATATATTTAGAAATATAATATATTTTATTAATGAGTTGGAAATTTTTCATGAAATATATTATTATGGTACCAATTAACAAAAAAGTTGTATAAATATATACGATAAATGATTTCGATTTGCGTCGTTTTGATTTGCGTCGTCTTTCTCTGGTCCCAATTACCGACGCAAATCGAGGTTTTGGTGTATATATATATATATATATATATATAATATATATATATATATATATATATATATATATATACATATATATATATATATATATATATATATATATATATAATATATATATATATATATATATGTATATATATATATATATATATATATATATATATATATATATATATATATATTATATATATATATAATATAAATATATATATATATATATATTATATATATATATATATATATATATATATATATATATTATAATATATATATATATATATATATATATATATATATATATATAATATATATATATCGTCGCTTTAATAATGAAACAACGTATGCTATTTATACGTTGTTTTTTTATAATAGGTGCGCTGCATTCCCCATAAGGGTATCTTTGAATTGGCGTTTTTACATTTTCGAATTATTTTATGACTGGGGGCAAGAATTAATAAATTATAAATTAACGTCCATGCAAATGCATGCGCACATCAAACTTTAAACTCAAATATCTCGAAACTATACTTTTGCGTATACGTCATTTCATTATTAAAGCGACGATATATATATATATATATATATATATATATATATATATATCTATATATATATATATATATATATATATATATATATATATATATATATATATATATATATATATATATATATATATATATATATATATATATATATATATATATATATATATATATATATATATATCTATATATATATATATATATATATATATATATATATATATATATATATATATATATATATATATATATATATATATATATATAAATAGTTTGTGAACTACACGAAACCAGAAATGCTCCTTCATTAATATTATGATTCGCCAGCAAATTAGCAAAAAATTATAATTTGTTACATTTAAATGATCCGCCATTTAATCATTGTCACCAACAAAGATGAGACTGCCCATTATTTCATGTTGTTAGTCAAATCGTTTTATTTAAAAATATGATTTCCGACACACACTTATTTGACAAAAAGAAAAACCTTTAAGTGTCGTCATTGTATTATATTCGATCGAAAATAATAAAGAGACAAATAATTAAACATTTGTTTTATTTTCACAATTGAGCTTTTTATGAATTTTTAGAGATTATTCTAGTTTTAAAAACAAACCCTGAATGAAACTTGCAATTATTTCTGACAAGAAAATATTTAAATATTTATTTTGCTGTTTTCTTCTGTGTTGTTTGGTTTAATGTTTTTAGGGAAATTTACTTGTTGCTGAGTTATATTTCTTTTCTGTTTTTAATTCGAATTTGAAATTGGAATCACGCGCGCAAGACGACATTACAAGATCATATTAGCTTTATTTTTCCAGCATAGTGGGGAATCTTTAGGGTGGCATTGGCTCTTAATTTGGTGAAATCGATACTTTTTTTTATTGAAAATTAGGCATGTTTGGTGTTAATATAATAAATTATAATTAACGTCTCTGAATATCCGAAGATATCACCAACTAGGGATTAGGATCGATTGAGAATTAATTCTTTGGGAAATTTATGAACATCGACTTTAAACTTTTGAGGATTAAAGTTATCAGGGAAAACCCACGAAGGCAACGAATTCTAGAGATGAGAGACTCTAGAAAAAGTTACGCTGAAAGGCTATGTAGTTTAAATGGATGGGCCGCTACTGATGCTCTGGTGTGAAACGATACAGAAACCCGTTCATCCATGTAATACATTTATAGAAAATCGTCAAATTAGCAACATATATCTTCTATGCTGCAAGGAATCAAGAACACCAGTAAGATTTGAATTAACAATTAATTTAATTGTTCTCTGCTGCACAAAATCAAGTATGCTCCAACTCATATGTGAGGACAGTATTTCATGGAGGGACGTCTTATAGCTATTTATGTACCAAGGGCGTTATGTAGGTTATTACGTCCGGAAAGGGACGTAATCTAGCCCTAGGGCCTCTGGCCCGAGGGATGGATGTCACTTGATGGGCGTAATGCTCAGTAACGCCAATGGTGCGTACAAGATTTTATGCTTCACTTAATAAGCTAAAAACTAAGAAAGAATTTAATTTGTTAGTTTATATTAGGCGCGTTCCATTGAAAATCAAACTTACTCAAATTTGCTTTGATCTACTCTACCTCGAACAAGTTGTGTAGCTGAAAAGCAGTTTATTTTTCGATTTTATTTAGATCGTTTATAAACTTGTTTTGGTATTTTTAATAATAAAATGGACCAGTCAGATCCAAACATTAGCCCAAAATAAAAAATTTTGAGATTAATAAGATTGTGTGGCTATATTTGAAAATTTTTACAATTTTCGGCGTTCCATTGGTGATCAACTGAAAAGCTGCTTTGGGCAGCTATTTCGTTCCAAAGGAACGCATGTATTGATATGCTAAAAAATACAAATTTATCCTAGTATGCCAAGAAAATAAATATTTTGAAGTTTAAAATAATTATTAGTTGTTTGTACGTTGCTATCTAAACAAATTATCCTTAATTTTGTAGCGTATGACAAAAACATTGTGAGACGTTTAAAATAATTTGATAGTTTTGGAAAACCATACAAACATTTAATAACTAAAATGTCGCTAAAAATTTTAAAACAAATGTAAAAATCTTTTACTAGCTTAAAATGAATATGAATTATTTACATTTTGTAGACAAAACTACAGTAAAAATAATTTTATTTAGTTTTTTAGCGTCTTAATAGAGGGCGTTAAGAATTCATAATGCCTTCTCATAACGCCCCGGTTTTTATGAATGTGTTTATATACATCGTATCCTAGACATTATAACAATTTTATATCATTGTGAAGCATAAAAGACTTTTAAATTTAAAGAAGTTGTTCGTTATTGAAAAACTTACGACATCGAAACTCATTATGCGAATTCCACTTCATGTTATTTTCAACCTCCACTCCTAGAAGTTTCACGGACTCCTTATCCATAAGATCCTTGAAAATTTTATTTTTTTAATTTTAATCTAAAAGAGTTAGGTGTTGACAACCTTCAAAAATGATAAACCTGTGTTTTGATCGTATTGAATTCAACACTGTTAGCAACACCAATATCAAAAATTGATTAAGATCAACGTTTAATCAATCTATCAAATTTTATCTACAATTATTAAGCACAAAATATGAATATAATTTACGCACAACATGAGACGCATGAAGCCTGCTATCATCAGCAAAACTATGGATAAAGTATGGATTAATTGTTGAAACCAACAAGTTATCAATATAAATGAGAAACGAGTTGGGGATAAAGCGGAACTTTGAGGAACTCCTGTATTAGTAGAAAATACATCCGATGATACTACTTGTAGGAAATTAGTTGCTCATCTAATCCATAACATCTCCATTTACATATAAGATTTTTGTGCCATACTTTGTCAAAGGCTTTGGAAATATCAAGATAAACACCGAAAGTTTCACAAAAGTCTTCAAGAACTTTTTTCCAGACATGAGTAACAAACGAAAGCAGATCTCCAGTTGCTCTTCTTTTCGGAAACCTTGTTGTCTTTCTTTAAGTAATTTGGAAGACTTTAAGAAGCTCATTAAATTAAAATTTATATATATTTCACAAAAGTTTTAGCAACTACAGACAAAATTGAAATGGGTCAGTTTTACTACCCTTTTTTTAAACTAGCTGTACACTAGCAGTTTTCCATATTTCAGGAAAAAT
Source organism: Diogma glabrata (assembly GCA_963693315.1). Classification (NCBI taxonomy): domain Eukaryota; kingdom Metazoa; phylum Arthropoda; class Insecta; order Diptera; family Cylindrotomidae; genus Diogma; species Diogma glabrata. Next base: position 299,702,970 of record OY856186.1, read on the forward strand.
CACTTTCTTATATGACAAATAAAAGATTTTAGTGAGGATTGGTGCTAGTTCCCTAGCAAACGTTTTAAGTATGATTGGGGGATATGATCAGGCCCAGATGCCATGTTAGTATTTTTTTTTTTTAATTCAAAATTAGGCATGTTTAGTGTTAATTATAATAAATTATAAATTAACGTCTCTGAATATCCGAAGATACCATGCCCAACTAGGGATTGGGATTAAGTTTGAATATTTATTCAGTTTCTTTAAGAAACTTATGGACGCTAACTTTGAAATTTTGAGTATTAAAGCTATCAGGAAAAACCCATGAGGGTAAGGCATTCCATAAATGAGAGACTCCGTTGAAAAAATCATGCTGAAAGGCAACAGTTCTGCACTTTTTTATATGAACTGAAAAAGGATGGGCCACAAAATTTGCTCTGGTGTTACGCGATAGGTTTGCTAGTTCGGGTAAAATAGATTTGATCTCATTGGAAGTTTGTTCATCCATAACGTACTTATAGAAAATTGTCAGATCAGCAACATTTCGTCTGTGTTGCAAGGAATCAAGCTCATTAGTGAGAGTTGAGTTGCCAATCAGTTTAACAGCTCTACGCTGAACAGAGTCAAGACACTTTAAACTACTAATATATGCGCCACCAGAGATGTGAGAGCAGTACTCCATACAGGGACGTATAAATGATTTATATATTAATAGAAGCTGTTCGCTATTGAAAAATTTACGACATCGTCCCAAAAAGCCCAATTTTTGAACAGCGTTCTTAGCTAGGTTAAAAATATGGGAATTCCATTTCATATTGTTTTCAACTTCTACTCCTAGAAGTCTTACAGATTCTTTCTCTACAAGATCTTTGGAGTCAAACTTTAAAGGAAACGGATTAGGTGCGGACAGTCTAGAAAAATGGCAAACCTGTGTTTTACTCGTATTAAATTCAACACTGTTAATAAAACCCCAATCTATGATTGTCGTTAGATCATCGTTTAAGGAATTTATCAAATTTGACCTACAGTTATTAAGCGCTGATGGAGAATGTATATTAGACATTTCATGTGATGCATGAAGTGTGCTATCATCAGCAAAACTGTGAATAGGATTAACAGTTGAATTCAACAAATCGTTAATATAAATAAGAAAAAGAGTTGGAGATAAGGCAGAACCCTGAGGAACGCCTGCATTAGTTGAAAAAATTTCTGATGAGAAACCATCAACATTGACCCGAAATTTTCGTTCCGAAATAAAGCTCTGTACCCAAGTAATAAGTTGGTCGTCCAAACCATAGCAACTTAACTGTTAACGTAATATTTTTGTATTATTTTTGTTTTCTTGATCTTAGAAGACCTATTTACAAAAGTTTTTATTAGTTACGTAAATGCGTTACATTACGTTTGGATGTATTTGACTTAAAAATTTAATTTCGATTTAAAAGCTTAAATTGATTTGACTGCTGTTCTAAGATTTAGATATAAATTCAAGTCTTTGGTTTGTAGTTCGGTCAATTTGGATTTTGTGATTAATTCGAATACAATTGGGGTTTTTCTTTTCTCTCTACTCAAATAAATTAATTGTATTAGCGTTACATTAATTGTTAATTGTATTTACGTTAATTGTGTTTACGTTGGTTTCAATGTTGGTTTGTTTATCGCAAGCAAATTTTTCTGTTTGTCATTTTTTCGTCTCAGGTCTTGTATTTCTTTCTAGTTTCGTTTTCTCTCAGGTTTCGTCTGTGTTTAAATCTGGGTTTTTCGAATTTTTATGTGTTTTAACAACTTTTAAATTTTCCTTTGTCCGGATTGGCAATTTTGACAGTAAACTTAGACATAGTATCGAGTTATCCAGCTGTTAGAATTGCCAATTCAGATATTGTCGATTTGGTTGTTTTGTGTTGATTTTGTTTAAAAATTTATTTTAAGGTTAAAAATAAATTGTTTATTTGTAATGACGAAATTATCAATAAATTTTGCCAACATAAGAGGATTAAATGTCAATCTTCATTCGGTTCATCAATATCTGGAAAGTTTCAACCCCGACATTCTTTTCTTAACTGAAACGATAATCAGTGACCGAACTGTATCTCTAGATCGTAGTAAATACCTTTGTCCTCATTATGATCTGGAATCCTCTTTTTATTTCAAGCATGGTGTTTGTGTATATATCAGAAACACCATTCCATACGTTAGAATTAAAAATTTTGAATTAAATTCAAAATACCACAATATGGTATCACTTAAAATTTGTTGTTCTAATCAAACGTTGTTTGTCTTTGGTCTTTATTGTTCACCTAACTCACCTGAGAATATCAACTTGTTTCATGATCTATCTGAAAAAATAGATAGATTGACTGAGTATCCTAACGCAAAGTTTATAGTTCTTGGTGACTTTAACGTTTACAATAAAGAATGGCTCATACACAGCTCTACTACTAACGATATAGGTAGACAGGCTGAGCTTTTTGCTGTTTATCATAATTATACACAAATTATAGACCAGCCTACGAGAGTACCTGACATTCCTGGATAAGGTAGTAACCTACTTGATTTGTTCTTGACAAATGATCCTTTCTTGGTACAATTTAAAGTATCAGATCCTTTGGGTGGTTCAGATCATAATTTGATCTCCACTCAATTAAATATCCCAACTCCTAAAGTTTTTAAAGCCAACCCTCGTCTGGTTTGGGACTATAAAGCGGCGGATTGGCAGGGTTTACGGGCTTTTTTCAAATGGTTTCCATGGAAACATAATTGTCTTACTGATCAAGACCCAAACATAGCGTTAAGAAAAGGGCTTTTCGTCAGTTTAATCTAAACAAAACTGATGAAAACCTTAGACAGTACCGTAATGAGAGAAATATTTGTAGGCGACTAATAAATACATAAAAGAATCTCTTTAATAGAAAAAAAGCGTCTATATTTGCTGAACACCCAACTGGTTCACGCAATTTCTTTAAAACTGTTAAGGCAGTCCAAGGTAATTTTTGTAAGTCTTCTCTACCTCCTCTTATTGATAGTGATATGCCTGTCATTGACCCAAAAGAAAAAGCTAATCTTCTTGGATATTATTTCTCTAAAAATTCTACACTAAAAGAACCCAATTTCTTACCTAAACCAATTCCTAGAGCTTCTCATAAAATGATGCGTATAATTTTTCGTAAAAACATTATTCGGAAAATGCTTTTACAAATTAACACTAACAAAGCTTCTGGACCAGATCGTATTCCGCCGATTATTCTTAAAACATTTACAAAAGAGCTATCACCGATCCTCACAAAAATTTTCTATTTGTCGTATAAGAAAGGCGTTTTTCCTGAAATCTGGAAAATAGCAGCAGTGCAACCAGTTTCAAAAAAGGGCAGTAAAACTGATCCAACTAATTACAGACCCATTTCAATTTTGTCCGTTGTTGCAAAAATTTTTGAGAAATACATTAATTTTAATATAATGACCTTCTTAGAGTCCTCAAAATTGCTTAATGAAAGACAATACGGGTTCCGTAAAGGAAGGGCGACAGGAGATTTACTCTCTTTTGTCACTCATGTATGGAATAAATCTCTTGAAAACCATGGTGAAACTTTCGGTGTTGCTCTTGATATATCTAAAGCATTTGACAAAGTATGGCACAACAATCTTATTTGCGTTATTTGTGTTAACAGTATCGCAGCAAGAAAATTATGTCACTAAACTAAATTCACCAAAATCTTTTAAAGAAAAATCTATTAGATTTTGGTGAATTTAGTTTAGTGACATAATTTTCTTGCTGTGTTAACAGTATACACGTAATATTTTTGTATTACGAGTATTGATTTATAAAAGCATTTTTCGAATAATGTTTTTACGAAAAGTTATTCGCTTTATTTTGTGATATACTTTAGGAATAGGTCTTGGTTGGAAAATGGGTTCAACTAATGTAGAATTTATAGAAAAAAAATGTCCAAGTAAATTAGCTTTCACGTTGGGATAAATAATAGGTAGATCTCTATCAACAAGAGGAGGGAGAGAAGATTTTAACAAATTACCTTGGATAGTCTTGGATAGAAGCCTGTCATTGTCATTGCATTGTACCTTACTGTTAAGCTTAGCAAATCATTTTACATGATCTTATAAAACAAGACTTTCCGAACCCTGCTTAAACTGTCCTATTAGAAAAGGTACATTCCTATAGAGTATTGATGAAAACTAGATAGGAAAAGGACGAGTTTAATGGAATCAACCGAGAAATTCTTTACTTCATAAAAATGTTGGGTAGGAAAGACTCATATTCAATGGGAAAATGAAATTAAGCTCAAAATCCTTTAAATATCAGACTTTTCCTATTGAAATATTTTTATAGGATACGTGTAATGAAGCTGTTGTTCAATCTCCGTAATTTAGAGCCGCACTACTTTCTCACACTCATTAAAAATTTGTATTAACAGGCACTTTCGAAGTTATTTTGCCCTTTTCGAACACAATTTTTTACATTCAGTTCGTAATCATTTTTTTATATAATCTTTTTCCAAGTTTGATACGAGTTAGTTGTGCACACTCCTTAGTGGGTTTAATAATTAACGAAAGAAAATTTCCAAGAAACAAACTTATCGTTTTGTTATTGATTGCAAACGGCCGTTAATATGCTATAAATAGAAGGCGATAGATGGCTTCTTTCTCTTAGTCGCATATTTTTTTCATATTGGATTGTGATTTTGACATCTGGTAGTTTGACATTCTTGTTATGGATTGTCATGTGGTAAAGTTCACCGGAGAACTTTTTTTTATGCAAAAAAATGTGCTTGTGCTTGATGTTAGATAATCTGATAGTGCCTTTAAATCTTTAAATAACAAAATAAATGTGTAGTTTGTGTTTATTATTAACGTAATTAGTGAAATTGGTAGTGTACGGAATTAAAATCGTTAGTATAATTCTGCATAATTTGAAGATAGATAGATAATGTAATGGCTACCGTTCTATGTTTTCTGTCGTGTCTATATACCAAACTAATACAACCAAAACAGGAAATACAACCAAAACAGGAATTAATAACCTAAGGAGTTTATATTATTAATATAGCTGTAGATGGATGAACATTTTTTTATCATTAATCGCATTAATATTAGTTCAATACCAGTACGTAGAATAAATAATTAGACTAATCAAGCTAGCATGTGATAGCGGATCTTGTTACTATTAAATAAATTTGTAAGATAGTCCATTCGTGTTTCATATAAAAAATTAATTATTGGATCGAAATATAAAACATATCGAAACGAAACATTACTGTGATATTGTGATAAAGAAACGAATATGTGTTGAATAAACCTGAACCTACCTGTTGAAATTGTGAACACAGCTCCTTGTATTAATTGTGGGGCTTGTACGTTAGCTATTTTCTTTTGGAATTCAAGAAGAAGCCAAAAGCGCAAACAGAAACCAGACGAAATTTTGAAGGACTCGGAGTAGAAGAACGGATTTTGTTGGTTGTATGCCGCTGAACCTAGTTCAAGGAAGAAAATTAGGTTGAGTTCAAAATAGTGGAATCTGGGCGAAACAGGGGTCTTACCAGGCAGGATGTTTGAAGAGGGAATAGGGAAGAACTGATGAGTGGGATCTTAAACCATTATGGGGTGAGTCTTCTTTTTTTTTATTATATATATTAGAGATGTTCAAATGCCGCATTCTATTTTTTTGTATAATACAGCGTATTTGTCCTTGTAGTATATACCATATATTCGGTACAAATATATAACAACCAACCACTGGATATAACAACCAAAAAAATGACTGCCATCATCCTTTTGAAATATATCCAAGTCATTATATTTTTTTTGGTATCTAAATTTGTTTCATTAAAGAAAATTTCACAATAACGGTTACTGGTCAGCAACTATAATCGAGTGGTGACATTCGTGGTCTCTTGATATTGAAAAAATCATGGTACTGCCGAAATTTATCAACTATTTATAACCGCCCATCAGTAAGGTGAACAAATAATTCATTTCCTCTGCGTCGCTTATAGCTTGTAGCTGTAATAGTGGACACATTTTCACCGCTATAAACTTATCTAACAATTCACGTGTAATTATATAGTAAAAGGGCTATTTGCTACTTCACGCACCAACCGAATAAACAAATATTTTTTTTATTTACCTCGGATTTTACTACGAATCGTACAATACTGTATTTTACGTATGATCTTGTGTATTATATACCTGGATTAAGCGCGCTGGCATCACGAACATATATGCACCTAGGTATATACATGAGCGTGTGGAAGGATAGGTATGGATGTGTGTATAAGTGCATGGGGATGTGGGTGTGTGGGTGCGTGTGTGAGTGTGTATATATGAATGTACCTGAGTGTGGTCGTGTATGTGGGTGTGTAAGTGTGAATGTATGAGGTTTGTGAGCGTGTGAATGAGGTAAAGTATGGGGTTGAATGTGACGGTCGCGGCTTCTTCGACCGGTGGGGCCGCCAGAGTCTCCTTTTCCACTTTGTTTTCTTATCATTTGATCCGGTAGTCGACTTGAACGCGCACATGCAGTTATTTTGTACTGAGTAGCAGGGAGAATATCTCGTCCCAACAAGCTGAAGCTAGCTTGGGCTTTAAAAAAACCTCACTAGGTGCGCGACCTGCTAATCTGATACGTTGGAAGTTCCAACGTATCCAGTTCTCGGTTACATACGTTCGTTCCATTGAAAAGGAAAATAAAACTTAGACAATTTTTTTCTTACGACAAGATTCCTTAATATGATTCTTTATAGTTTTGAAGGAAGACATTCAAACAGTTTCAACGGAAAATACATGATTTGTAAAGGAAAATGAAACTTAGAAAATTGTTGATAGTTTCAATAGGAAGTGTATAATTTCTACAGGAACATACGACTTTGAAATTCTAATTTCACGACAGTATTTTTCAATAGGATTCTATATAGTTTATGGGACGCAATTGAAATAGTTTCAGTAGGTGTTTGAGAAGATGAAGATGAATTTACAAGATGAAAATGATGACCCTAAAAATATCAAATAATTATATATTTAATATCATTAATAATTTAATTAAGCCAACATAACCTTTAGAATTAATTGAATGAAATGTCAAAAATTATTTTGTTTACATTTATTTTTATGGTTGTAATTATAATCGATTTTATACCATTAACAAATTATTGCCAGATGGTGTAATTACGTAAAATTGTTACCGCGCAAATATATATCATCTGACAAAATATTCTTTCTTCTTATATCAGCTGTCAAGCGATAACCATCGTAAAAATTGTACATAAATATAATTATTCCTAAATTATAATAAAAATAGCTTTTTTTGTAAATAAGCCTTATAATTTGCATTTATAAATATATTGGAATAAAAGAGGAATTATTTTTGAGGTTTTTTTCATATATTTGGATATTCCACCATATACAGTCCACTACTGAATCCAGCTGAGACATTGGTCCTTCAAACCGGAATTTAATTTGATATACGGCACCTCAAGAGCAATTGGCACGTGGAAAGCAACTAGAAATTACCGGATAAATAAGTAAGTGAAAACTTTTTACTATTTGTGATTAAGAAAATAGTTTTTTATAAATAAAATAAAAAGTGATCACGTGTTGATAAACAAACAATAATGCCTCAAATCGAAACATTACTTAAACGTCGTTCGAATATAAAAGGTTCTTTAACAAAGATATTTAAATATGCCCAAGCTCAGAACCAAATTGATTCATCGTTGGTTGATATAGAGCAATTGAAAGTTCGATTACGTCGTATAGATGTCTTGTTGACAGAATTTATCGAAATTGAGCAATCTATTACCGATTTAAAACCAGATGATGAGAGCCAACAAGAAGAGTTCGAAGAAAAGTATTACAATACGATTGCTAGCTTGAACAAGTTGATAAGAGGTTTTAATTTAGCTGCAGGAAATACCTCGATAGAGATTAATACTACACAAGGTGATTTGACACGTACCACCAACATTGAAGTAAAACTTCCAAAAATAAATATAGCACCATTCTACGGCAGTTACACAGAATGGCAATCTTTCTACGATTTATATTCATCGACAATCCATGAAAATCCAAGTCTTAACCCAGCCCAGAAATTTCAATACTTGAAAGGCCTTCTAAGAGGAGAAGCAGCAAATCTTCTGAAGCATTTTTCTATTTCTGATTCCAACTACATTGAAGCATTGAATAAACTTAAAAGTCGTTATGATAGGAAGCGCTACACTGTCCAGTCATTCATTAAAGGTTTCATAGATATTCAATCATTTAATAACCCTACATCACACCATCTACGAAAGTTGATGGACACTGCCTATGAGACTATACGTGGATTAAAAGCTATTGGCCTTGACGCAGAAACCAGAGATCCATGGATAGTATTTTTGTTGATACAAAAATTAGATGAGGAAACAAGAGATAAATGGGCTGATGAGACGGCAAATATTGAATATCCAACTATTCAATCTTTAATCGATTTTTTGATGAAAAGAGCTGATGCTCTAGATTCGGTGAAAAATTATCCTCGAAAAACCAATTCTCAAATCCGACCTGCTCCTAAGGTCTTTGCCAATTCAGTTGTGACATGCACGGTTTGTAAGAACGATTACCATCCTTTATATAGATGTTCAAATTCAAGGAATGGACAGTTGATCAACGTAGAGAATTTATGAAAGTTGAAAAACGTTGTTTTAATTGTTTCAGTCAATCACATTCGGTATACCAATGTATGTTAAAAGGTAGATGTCACTTTTGTAATCGAGGACACAATTCACTTCTGCACAAACCTACCACTGTCAATTGCTCCACCAACCAGAATCTTCCAAATAGTGACCAGTCATCAACTAATTGCTTAACAGAAGTGACCACGTCAACTTATACACCAAACACTCAGTCAGATCAAGCATCATGTTTGTACTCCACTCATTCAAGTAATCCTGCTATTTTACCCACTGCAACCGTAAAAGTTCGAGATAATAGTGGCCAGCATCAATTTTGTCGAGTATTACTCGATTCCGGATCGCAGACTTCATTACTCACTGAGGCCTTCATCCAAAAGCTGGGAATCGAACGCAAAAACGGACGCATTAGTATCCAAGGATTGGCAAGGCAAAACCTTGTAACCTCAAAAGGAAAAGTTGACCTGGTAATATCGCCACATTTTATATCCAACTTTAAATGCAATATTTCAGCATTTGTAGTACCATCCATTACTACGGTTAACAAAATCCAAAATGATAATGTATCGACCTGTCAATGTATATCATCTCTGTTATTGGCTGATATCAACCTAAAATCAGCATCCAAAATTGATATACTCATTGGAGCCGACAAATTCTTTGACCTCCTTAAGCCGGAACAACTTAAGGATTCCAACAACACCATTTACGCATCAAATACTCATTTTGGCTGGATCTTAACAGGAAGCTTACCACATATCGAAGAATATGGTCACTGCAATACCATAATGATTGACGATACCAATCTTGATAGAACTCTGAAAAGTTTTTGGGAAACAGAGGAAGTATTTCCACCACCAATATTACCACCTGAACATCAGTATTGCGAAGATCTTTTTACACAAACCACAAAGAAGCTATCGGATAACCATTACATGGTGAAACTACCATTTAAGGAAGAGAAAAGTGAATTGAGGGAATCATTAAACATTGCCACCAAAAGATTATTTAGTATGGAGAAAAAGTTTATAAAGAACACCAGTTTACAGGAACGATATGTAGAGTTTATGGAAGAGTACATAAAACTAGGACACATGATTGAAGTTGATCCTCCAATTGATCCTTGTAAATATATATACCTACCTCATCATGGCGTCTGGAAGGAAACATCCACAACAACAAAATTACGTGTCGTATTCGATGCATCTGCCAAAACAAGCTCTGGTCATTCATTAAATGACAATTTATTAATAGGACCAACATTACAAAATCTTTTAGCTGATATTTTACTACGTTTTCGGTTCTACAAAATAGTATTTACAGCAGATGCAGAGAAAATGTATCGACAAATTTGGATACACCCCAGTGATCTTCAATACCAACGCATCGTTTGGCGCAAAACACCGAATTCAAAAATAAAGCATTATGAATTAAAAACATTGACTTATGGGATGTCTGCAGCACCATATCTTGCCACAAGAGTCATCCATCAAATAGCGAAAGAAAATTCTTCTCAATATTCCGAAGCATCACAGTCTTTATTACAAGACATGTATATGGACGATTTGCTGACAGGAGCAAGTTCAATATCAGAATCGATTAAATTAGCAAGGGATGTCTCCAATATAATGGCCAACTCTGGATTTAATCTACGAAAATGGTTTTCCAACTCACCAGAATTTTTAAGCAAAATGAATAAATCCGAATTGACTGCATTATTGCCAAAACCACTTTCCACAGATTCAGATGAAGTTAAAGTCTTAGGTATGCAGTGGTATCCAGCTACTGATCATATCAGTTACCATGTCACTCTTTCCAAAATCATTCCAGAAACAAAGCGAACAATATTATCGGAAGCCAGTCGGATTTTTGATCCACTAGGCTTGATATCGCCATTTACCATTAAAATAAAAAGTTTTTTTCAGGCATTGTGGTTATTAGATTTAAAATGGGATGAAAAATTACCAACTGAGATCCAAAACCAATGGCAGAATATTCGCAACGAAATTAATCAGATTTCAAGTATTACAATTCCTAGATGGTTGTTTTTATCTGATGAAGAATATCAATTGCACGGATTCTGCGATGCAAGTGAAATAGCATTTGCAGCTGCCGTTTACCTAAGAACACGATATAATGGTAGTTATATATCGACATTGATAGTAGCCAAAACAAAAGTTGCTCCAATAAAAAATATTTCGCTACCACGTCTTGAGCTAAATGGTGCTTTACTATTAGCTAGACTATTAAAACACATCCTACAACAACTAAAGATACCTGATCTCAAAATATTTGGATGGACAGATTCCACCATAGTACTTGATTGGCTATCAGAACCACCTCGTAGATGGAAAACCTACGTGGCAAACCGTACTAGTGAGATCTTAGAAGTGATGCAGAGAAATAAATGGAATCACATTAGCTCTAAACTTAATCCAGCTGATTGTGCAACAAGAGGATTAAGCTCTATAGAACTTAAGAACCATCACCTTTGGTGGAATGGTCCAACATTTCTGAGGAATGAGATGGAAAGCTGGCCAAAAATAAAACCAAAACAATCTGAATCATGTACGTTGGAGCGCAGAGAAGAAATACGAATGATGATGGCTACTACAGATCCTAATTCAAAATCCGTGATTGAAGAATTGATGGAACGATATTCCAGCTACGATCAAATCGTAAATATATTCACTAAAATACGTAAGTTTATCCAATTGTGCCGAAATCCAACTACGACATCAAAAGTTATAACAAGATCTGATTGGCAAGCAGCGGAACTTGAAATCTTGAAGCATTCACAAATAAAAACCTTTAAGGAAGAAATTAAAATCATAACCAAAACCAATTTTGTTTCTTCTAAAAGCATCCTTAAGGCTCTAAATCCATTTATCGACAATGCAGGTGTTTTACGAGTTGGTGGCCGAATTGAAAGAGCTTTGGCTCCTTATAATACTTTACATCCTATAATCCTATCATCCAAATGTGATTTGTCGAAATTAATCATTTTGAAGTATCATAGATCAAATTTTCATTGCGGTGCTTCATTGCTGTTAAGTCTCATCCGAAGAAAATACTGGATCATTAGAGGGAAGGATGTAATAAAGGCGATAATTCGAAGTTGTGTACATTGCATCAAACAAAGGCCAAAGACTGAAAATCAGCTAATGGGCAACTTGCCAAAAGAAAGAGTAGAACTTATTCGACCCTTTTTAAAAGTAGGAATAGATTTTGCTGGACCAATAAAAACATATTTAAAACGTGGTCGAGGACAACGGCATCAAAAATGTTATATATGTTTGATAGTTTGTCTTAGTACAAAGGCAATCCATTTAGAGTTAGTAGGCGATTTAACCACCGATGCGTTCTTAGGCGCATTATACAGATTTTTTAGCCGAAGAGGTGTCAGTACCGATATATTCTCTGACAATGGGACAAATTTCAGGGGTGCATGTAGAAAATTAAAAGAAATAAATATATTTTTGAAACACAATATAAACTTAATATCCACTTCTATTTTAAAGAAATATCAAGTTGAATGGCATTTTATACCACCACATGCTCCACATTTTGGTGGAATTTGGGAAGCGGGAGTTAAATCCGCTAAAACGCACTTAGAAAGAGTAACTGGAGGAAATGTTCAAACACAAGAAGAGCTCCATACTTTGCTGGTACAGATTGAAGGACTGCTGAATTCCAGACCTATGTCTATATTATCGGAAGATGAATTAGATCCACTAACTCCAGCACATTTCCTGATTGGACATCCTATAACAGTTGTACCTCAGCCAGACGTTAGCGAAGTTCCTTTCAACAAATTGTTACATTGGAATGCTGTACATAAAATGACCCAGCAATTCTGGAAGAGATGGCACCTGGAGTATTTAACAACATTGCAAGCTCGTAATAAATGGAACGTGTGTAAAGCAAATCTGCAAATTAATGATGTTGTTCTCGTGAAAGAAGATAATCCGATGATAAATCAATGGAAACTCGGCAAGGTACTACAAGTCTTCCCAGGTACCGATGGCAAAGTTCGAGTTGTTGAAATTCATACCAACCAAGGTTCAATTCTTAGACCAATGAATAAGATTTGTCGTTTACCAATAAATTGAAATCTGGTGATATTCAAGGCGGCCGTGATGTTTGAGAAGATGAAAATGAATTTACAAGATGAAAATGATGACCCTAAAAATATCAAATAATTATATATTTAATAAAGCCAACATAACCTTTAGAATTAATTGAATGAAATGTCAAAAATTATTTTGTTTACATTTATTTTTATGGTTGTAATTATAATCGATTTTATACCATTAACAAATTATTGCCAGATGGTGTAATTACGTAAAATTGTTACCGCGCAAATATATATCATCTGACAAAATATTCTTTCTTCTTATATCAGCTGTCAAGCGATAACCATCGTAAAAATTGTACATAAATATAATTATTCCTAAATTATAATAAAAATAGCTTTTTTTGTAAATAAGCCTTATAATTTGCATTTATAAATATATTGGAATAAAAGAGGAATTATTTTTGAGGATTTTTTTCATATATTTGGATATTCCACCATATACAATCCACTACTGAATCCAGCTGACAGTAGGAGTTGTAGTTGTAGTTGATAGTTCTTACAGGAAAATACGACTGAAATTTTTCTAATGTATGGTTAAAATTCACTAGAGTATTATTCATGTTAGAAATATATTGTTAAAATCGTTTTATGTGTTTTAGTTATCGCTTCTCGGCTGAAAGACTATAATAATAGTGATTAAGGTTGTATATGTTTATTTTATTTTAATTGATTATTATTATTAATAGGAAACTAAAAGGTTTTAGAAATTCCCATTAAAACATAGTCAATCCCATTAAGAATCGAAAAGGATTCCAAATGAAATTCTAAGTCTACAAAACTCCTTTTAAAGTGTGTTAATCCTTTTAAACTCAAGTAGAATTCTTTATTATTTAATAAAAATTTTGACGGTCGCAGAAAATTCAATTAAAATGTAGTCAATCCCATTGAAGAATTTATAATCCTATAAAAATATTTTCATTTCTATTAAAAGGAATAAAAATTGTTTAATGGGATTTAATAGGAAATTTCCAATTAAACTTTAGGAAATGCAATTTTCCAATTAAACTTTGTTTTTGAATAGGATAGTTTAAGCAGGGAATTGACTAATTTTGAATAAAGCATATGATTACAAAATATTGCCAACAAATGGAAAATATCTACAAAATAAGATTGACTGAGGACAGAGATGGCCCTGCTTAATGGCCTGCCTTTGTTAAACATAACTAAAAGCACAGTTAAATGATAAATATCGAGAGCAATTTTGAGATTCTTCATTGGTAATATAGATAAGTTTGATACAAAATTGACCTAAACGACTTCTCTAAAAATGCTACGATGCATCATGCCGTTCAGATGTTTTTCACACCCAAAACGGTCTAAGCTAGCAAAATTCTTCCTTGAAAAGCTGAAATAGAAATAAACACATCAATGAGATGCAACAGCTGCAATGAATGGTTTCACTTCACTTTATTAAGGAAATGCTCTGAACTGAACTCACAACAATAACGACATAAACAGATTTGTAATGATAAGAAAAACCAAACTGTTATCTCGTTATTTGTTATAACCAATAAAATTTCTTAAAAGATTAAAACAAATTTGTATTTTTCGCGAATTTTGCACGAAGAAAATTGGAAAGTAAAATCTAGCAAAGGCAACTTCGCTCTAATTGCAGACATAATTTCTCCCTATTCCAACCAATTTCCATATATCATCCTCCTTGGAGACTTCAACACCAATATCCTAAATCCCTCCACTCTATCCAAAACAACTGATATCTGTTCTCGTCTTAGCCTCCACATCGTACACAATAATTCCCCAACTCCACCAAGCCCACAACTCCTCAGGTTCCTGCATTGACTTTCTCCTGATCAATGATCCTTCTCTTCCTTTACTTAGCGACCAGTTTTGGGTTCCTGGCATCTCCGCACATGCATTCATATTCGCACATGCATTCATATTAACCTCAACAAAGTCTTTAATCCAACTCGTGTCCTCTATCACGACTATAAGAACATTAACATGGATCTTCTTAACGATGATATCCTCCATGTTGACTTCTCTCCTTTTTACTCCTTAACGGACTCTGAACTCAAACTTCAATTTCTAAATAACACTATTCGTACCCTTCGAGACTTGTCTTTTAAAGCATATAAGGCTTACCCAACTTCTGATAACTGGAAAATGTTTTGCACTCACCGCAGCCGCTTTAGATCTCTGGTTCGCAAAGCCAAACTTGATCTTGGCTCCAAAATATTCTCCAAATCATCCTCCTCCACAGAATTGTGGTCTAGGCTTTCAACCATAGGTGCCGTTACCTCCTCATTGGACTCTCCTTCACTTAGCCTTCCTGAACTTAACTCCCTTAACCAGTCCATTGTGTCATCCAGCTCCTACCCTCCCCTCAATCGGAATGACTCTTCTCTTCCCGAACACCCTAATTCCTTCTCTTTTCGCTCAGCGCTCCCCTCTGAAATTGAACTTTCTTTCTATTCCATGTTGTTGTTGTAGCGACGATGCGGTGCTACTCCTCCGGCTCCATGTCCAGATTCAGGAACTCTGCTACTGCTCTTGGGCGGTACCACAAATCTTCCTTCGTCAAGTTGGTTGGTTTTCCTGGACAATTAAATAGGTGGTTTACATCATGTGGCATGCCCTCACATATGGGACACTTGTCAACAATATTATGGTCAATTCGACTCATATAATTATTTAAGATGCGTGACCAACCGGATCTTAACTGCGCTAGAGTAGATCTGATGCTGCGCGGTAGTTTGACCTCTTCCACAACGACCTGTGGCGGCTTACTCTGGAGGACTCGATTTGGAGCGTAGTTCTTTAATGTGTCCTCAACAACCTTTGTGTGTATCCTTTTTATGCCCGTTTTATACGTAAGCTCGTCAATGTTACCTATTATTTCACTGTGTCTGACATCAGTTAAGAAGCATTTCGCAGTACGCCTTATGTCTCTAAGTGGTGTGGTTGTGGATAATGTGCCGTTGCAGGGATGTTGCTCTTTATGACAGGCCCATAGATATTGTTTGGTGAGCATTTCATTGTGTTGACGGACCGGCAATATGTTACATTCTTGGTGCAGGTGATTTCGGTGAGCCATCAAATGACAACCGGTTGCTGTTCGCAGCGCACCGTTTTGTGTTACTTGTAACTTATTCCAGTGGGTGTCAGCGACCTGAGGTGTCCATATGGGTGCCACATAATTCAAAATAGGTCTTTCTATTGCTTTGTATGTTGTTATTATTGTTTCTTTATCTTTCCCCCGTGAACTGCCAGCCACTTCTTTCAGAGCATTGTTCCTATTTTTCAATCTTGCGTTCACCTGTTGAGCATGAGCATTGAATTTAAGTAGTGGATCGAATGTGACCCCCAACAGTCTCGCATTTTTTACCGTGGGAATAAGCACGTTGTCAATGCAGATGTTGAGTGTAGTGTTGACCTTCTTCGTCCATGTGGTGAAAAGTGTAGATTTGGACTTTTCGGTGGACAGTATTAGGTTTTTGGTTTTAAACCATTCGTTCAGGATGTTAAGGTAGGTGTTCAAAGCATTAGTGAGTTGTTCCAGGTTGTTTCCTGTTGCAAGCACCGTGCAGTCGTCAGCATATGACGTGATGGTTATTCCTTCTGGTGGTGTAGGTAAGCTGCTTAGGTAGAGATTTAATAGTGAAGGTGAGAGAACCCCACCTTGTGGAACTCCTTGTTTGAGCACTCTCATCTTAGATTTGGAGTTACGGAACTCAACGTATGTTTGTCGGCCTCGTAGGTTGTTGCACAACCAGCGCTTTATTAAACCTGGCAGATTGGTGTTAAATATATCATTCAATAGTTCAGCGTGCGACACTGTGTCGAATGCTTTTGATAGGTCGAATGCTTTTGATAGGTCGAGCGCAACTAATATTGTTCTGGCACAAGGTTGTTTTTGGTTTAATCCATCACTGATTTGATCTTGTATCTTGTGAAGAGCGGTGGTTGTACTATGTGCTTTCCTAAAGCCATGTTGGTGGGGCGCCAAATTCCAAGATCTGGATAACCGAGGTAACAGAAGCGCTTCAATCAGTTTTGCAACCGATGAGAGGATGGAGATCGGTCTGTACAACTCTCCCTTCTCTTCAGGTTTTCCAGGATTCAGGATGGGCTTATTCTTGCTGTTTTCCAGATGTTGGGTATCTGAAGAGTATTTAGCGATGTGTTGAGTGTGGAAGTGAGAAAGTTCAATACTTTGGGTCCAATGTGTTTTAACATGATGGATAAGATGCCGTCCGGTCCAATAGCTTTGGATGGCTTAGCTTTCTTTATAGCATTCTCAACTTCTTCTTCGGTGAATGTGATATCCTCTAGGTGTTCACTATTTACTTTGCGCAGATGTCTCAATACTGACCTTGTTTCCTTTTCGTGTTTACTTGGCTTTTCTGTAAACTGCGTGTTAAATTTGGTAGCGCATTTCCTTTGGTTTTCTGTTGAGATATCATAGAAGGAGATCATGCAATTGTTATCCGGTTGTCGGGGATGCGTTAAGACTTTTATGACCTTCCAGAGAGTTTTGCTTGGGCCAAAGTTCGACTTACTCACTAGCTCTCTCCATTTATTACATCTGTGTTGCGTAACTAGCTTACTTATTTGGTTGTTTAGTTCTTTAATTCTAGTATCGGCTGGATCTGCTTTGCGGATGTCATCTCTTAATGTTGAGAGAGCACATGCTTCCTGTGGGAAGTTTGGTTTCATCTTTTCTATTCTGCCGGCCGGAATGAAGCGAGATCTGGCTTTATTAAAAATTTCTCTGTTTTTTTTCTCCCCAGAGAGCTCGTCAAGTGGTAAAAACTGGTTACTGAATTCTGTTTCAGTAAAATTTGTAAAATTATGCCAGTCAGCTTTGTTAAAATTAATTTATGTCTTCTTCTCAGACTTTATTTGGTTAATTGAACGGCTTAAGGTGATTATGATCGGCACGTGGTCTGATCCTAATGCTATTTCTGTTCTCCATTCAGCAATTGGCATTAGTGACATGCTGGCAAGGGAAACATCTGGAGAAGAATATGAGTTATTTGTTACCCTTGCTGGTTGTGTTTCGTTGAGTACTCTAAAGTTGGAGTCTTCAATTTGATCAGCAATGCTTTCACCTCGTGAATCAGTGTTCAAGTGTGAGTGCCATAGATCATGGTGAGCATTCACATCTCCGAGAATTAGACAGTCTTTAGTATAAAATAGGTGTCCTATGGACTGTTCATAACCTCTATCACAGTTGCTTACAGGTGGTATATAAATATTGACTAGTGTTATCTCCGTGTTTCCGGATTTTATTATGATACCCAGTTGTTCTAGGTGATTATCAGTTCCCGGTACTGCTGGTAATGTGGTTGTACGGAAGATAACGGTTTTGTGAATGATAAAGGCAAGGCCACCACCATTGTCCTTCCCTCTATCCAGCCTTATAATTCTATAATCACAGATATTATCACTAATTTTAGACCTAGCATTTAGTTTGGTTTCTTGTAGAACCGCGACTAGAATATCATTATCGCACATATAGTTTATTATGTCATCAATTTTATTTATGAGATCATTGCAATTTAATTGCATTACTTTCACATCGCTTGGGGTTTCCGGATGTGTGTTCATTCGCATTGTGTTCTGGTGCGAGATCATGCTTGACTGTTGACCTGATGTCTGGCAACATGGCGCTATTTAGTTTTTGGTCCATTGCTTATGTGTGGCAAGGCCTCAGCAGTTCTTGAGATGACACCATTCCTTACAACTGTTACACTGTAAGGATGTAGTGTTTGCCCTTAAAATGTTTTTGCATATTGTACAGTGCAATGTTTTAGTTGGTCCAGGGTTTCTTTCAATACCAGCCATGACGAGGAGAGTTTGAAGCAGTGAGGCCAGTGACAGTTGCTTCTTTATCCAAAAAATGGAGCGACGGAGTTGCACCTTTCGTCGAAATTGTTGCGATGGTCCTTGGTCGGAACTGTGTTCCGAGTACTTCTGGGGCGTAGACCCGTCCATCTTGAGAAGTCTTTCTTTCTATTCCATCTCCTCCAATGCTGTTGGATCCGATGGCATTCCTCTCAAATTCCTCAAAATTATTTTCCCATCCTTTCTCTATCATATTCTCGATCTCATTAACCACATTATTATGACCTCTTCTTTTCCACATTCATGGAAATTTTCCAACGTCCGACCCTTACCCAAGAAGGGCAGTAAAGATTTTCGACCAATTAGTGTTCTAGCTGTGCTCTCCAAAATATTTGAGAAAATCATCAAAAACCAGATCACTGATCATACTTCAACTAACAATCTTCTTTCTGTAAACAATCTGGTTTTCGTAACCACTATAGCACCACTCACACTCTAATTGACATAACTGACCTTCTCCGCAGAAATAAGAATAAGAAATTTATATCCATACTCCTACTACTCGATTTTAGTAAGGCCTTCGACTCTATTGATCACTCAATTCTCATCTTTAAACTTAAATCTTATTTCCGTTTCTCCTCCGGTGCGTGCAACCTCATCTTTTCATACCTTACGGGTCGTTCTCAATCTGTGGTTTCTGGAAATTTATCATCCAATCCTATTTCCATTTTAAAAGGTGTCCCTCAAGGTTCAATACTTGGACCTCTCTTGTTCTCCATCTACATTAACGATATTACTTCAGTAATCAGTCATTCTCTTCTTCACCTCTTTGCTGACGACGTTCAAATTATCCATGCTCATCCCATTCCTGAGCTCCATCGTTGTGTTAGTGAGATGAACAAGCGACTTACTTACATTGCAATAAATAATAATAGTAATAATTATTGTTGTTTTTTTTTTAACAATGCCGATAGATTAAATTGGATAAGTTGCACTTTGAGTTGTTACTTCACCACATATAAGAAAAATAATGAGAATTTTGGGAATGACTATATGCTATTAAAGAAATTAGAAGCCTTACAAATGTTATAAACATTAAACTTCATTCCTTCCTAGCTTCATATCAATCAAAAAAAATGTCAAAATAAATGTCCATGCTCTTGCTTAACATTCGCGATAATTATATTTGTATTTTATAAAAAAATATATTGATTTTTGAAAATGAATGATAATTCAGATAGTAGTGAAGATGAGAAAAAAGTTTTAGAAAATATATTCATTGAAACAACATATGAGAAAGAGGAAGATACCGATGAAGAACAATCGGAAAAAGATTCTGCATCTGAAACAGAAAATGATCCAATAGTAGAAGATGAAGAGGCAAAATGGAAAGTTACAGAAAAAGAAACCCAATTAGCTAATATATTATTCGGTAATCGTGAGGCATTAATAGAAAATTTGGATAACAAATCAGATGAAGTAATAGACGAAAGCTTTGGAAAGAAACGACAAGCAGCTTGGTATGATTCGGACGATGAACATGATGGAGATAATTTTAAAAATAAAAAACAACATTTAGAAAATAAATTTGAAAAAATCATTGGTAATCCATCATGGGCTAATTTAGATAAAATTCCCGAACCCGATTCCGACGATGAAATATTGCAAAGCGTTGGACACTTAAACTCCAAATCGGGGGAAAAAAGTTTAATGAAAAATTATATTCAAATCAAAAGATTAAAAGATTTAAATCGAGCGACATATTTGGAAGGTCCTGATGTGACATCAATTGAATTTCATCCAACGTTGATGGTTGCATTAGTTACTGGTACGTCTGGATGTGCTACACTTTTTTCAATCGATGGAAACAAAAATGATAAATTGCATTCGATGTTTATGAAAAAGTTTAAAGTACACACATCGAAATTTAATAAAGGAGGCGATGAAATAATATTCGGTGGATCACGCAAACATTTCGTTTCATTTGATTTATTAGCTGGAAAAACTGAGTTTGTGCGACTACCATCCGTTATGACACAACTAGAAAAATTTGATATGTCACCGTGTGGTAAATATATCGCAGCCGTTGGACCATTTGGAGATATATTTATCCTGAGCTCAAAAACAAAAGAATTTATTTTATCATACAAACAAGAACATTCTGCAAGAGATATCGTATTCTCACCAGATTCAAGTAAAATATTATCTCATAGTGACACTAATGAAATTAATGTTTTCGATATGCGTTCAAAGAAAATCTGTCATAAATTTTACGACGATGGATGTTTGAAAGGAACTTCAATATCAATAAGCCCAAATTCTCAATTTGTTGCAACTGGAAATGAGCATGGAGTGGTAAATGTTTACAACTATGCAGATGTATGTACGAATAAAACACCGGAACCGTTGAAACGAATATTTAATTTAACAACTTCAATATCTTGCACTAAATTTAATCCGAGTTCCGAAATTTTAGCAATGTGTTCAAGAAATATTTTGGATGCAGCTAAATTAGTTCATTTTCCAAGTGCGACAACATTTTCAAATTTTCCGGGTACCGATCCAAAAATGGGAAAGCCAACAGTTCTAAATTTTTCACCAAATGGAAAATATTTCGCTATTGGTAATTCAACAAAAAAAGTTTCACTGTATTCGTTAAAACATTTTAATTATTATTGAGTAAAAATATTAAAAACTAAGAAATTTGAAATGCTTATTAATCGAAAACAAAAATAACTTTTATTTTAGGGAACATTTGAGGTGTTAGGATCACTTTTAGTATCGTTTATTTTATCTTCTACTTTGACAATAAGATTTGCAGGAATATTCAAAGTTTTTCCAGGACACACAACTTCATATTGATGTTTCAAGCTTTCTAGTTCAAAATTGCACGTTGCTAATGCTGTACGTAGTTCACATAATAATACCATATCTGAACGAAGTTCATTAAAAGCATTACAAATCTCTTCCGTTGGCGGTGGGGCTGGATCCACCTTAAATTCTTTCAAAGCTTGTTCAATGGCTTTTGCTTTTTTCTGTCCAACGTTTGCGGGAAGTTTCATTTTTTGCGACCGTAGTGATACTCCTGTTCCTCGTAAATCCGTAAACTTTATGCCAGCCGATTCGACAGCATTAACAACAGAATCAACACGAGATGGACGTAGTTGATGTTGGATTTTCTTTTTATTTAATTTTTTTTCTTGTTTTCTTGATCCAGTTAAACTTTTATCAGCATCAGCACCACCACCTTGTTGATCTGCTTGTGATATTAATTTTTGTAAATCTTGTGTTTTACGTTCCCGTTCCTTTTTTCGTGCTTCAATTTTTTTCAATTCGTTTAATAACATTTGCTCTTCTTCTATTTGTTGTGTCGTTCTATCGAATAACTTTTTGAGTTGATCTTTTCGTTTTTTCTCATGTTCCGTATCGAAAGTATATATCTTCTTATCTGCTCCTTTTAATTTAGATAAAATTCCTGCTATTTCATAATATCGTTCTTTCAACTCTTCAACGGTTTTGATTCCATAATTAGCACGATCCCATCGATCGGCCATTATAATAAATCGTAAATCAAATCGATTAGCTAAATCAAATAAATGGTCAGTTTGGGCTTTAGACCATTTTGCAGGATTTGAACGCAAATGTGTGTTGTAATCATTTGGCGTATATGTTGGTATGTTTAGTTGTTTGTTAAATTTAGCAAATGGATATTCTTTAGGTTCATCTGATTCACGTTTCCAATGATGAAAGACAGCTCCATCCGCACGAGCAGGATTTACAAATGGTGCCCATTCCCATTTTCTGACTTTCTTCATACCTAGCCTAGCTTTGGCTTGTTTATATCCAGCTCCAGTATTAGTTGGTAATAATGGTGGAGCATCTTTGTTATCATTGTATAGCAATGCAAAAACCTCCCGGTGCATTCCTTCCGGACGTTTTGAAGTTTTAGTTCGTTCATATATATATTTCTTTTTAACACTTGATATAACAGACTCTTTTGTTAACTCTGGTGTTGGAGGACGCTCCAATTCTAATATATCACGAATATCTGCAGACATTTCAATTTAATTTCAATTATTCAGCTTTTAATGACTTTTGGTAATCGACAATGTAATTGGACTGTCAAAAGTGTTTCTGTTTGAAACAACAATAACAATCTTCCTTACCGACTATGAAAGAGTGATTTTTTTTTTCATAGGCTGTGGCCCATTTCTCGATGAAATTGGCCGTGGCCCATTTCTCAAAAATGCCGATGAAATTGAAATTTTGACGTTTCTCGCTGAAATATTTTATTTTGTTTTGCTTTATTTTCTTCTACAAAAAATTAATTACGAAAAAATAATTATTGAAAAACAAATATTATTTGAATTTCAACACAATCTGTCAAAATTTACTCAAGTACGATAGCAGAGTAAATTGAAATTTTTTAGTCGATTTGCAGATTCAATTTCAATTTCATCGAGAAATGGGCCACAGCCATTGAAATTGAATCTGCAAATCGACTAAAAAATTTAAATTTACTCTGCTATCCTACTTGAGTAAATTTTGACAGATTGTGTTGAAATTCAAATAATATTTGTTTTTCAATAATTATTTTATCGTAATTTAATTTTTGTGATAGAAAATGAATCAAAACAAAAAATAATATTTCCGCGAGAAACGTCAAAATTTCAATTTCAGCGGCATTTTTGAGAAATGGGCCACGGCTATAAATATGACAAAATTTGATCTAGATTTGTAGTTGTGTTTGTGAACTGTCATTTAATGTTTTAGGGCCATATCGACAGACGCAACTACAACTTTTAGTTGTAGTCACAGTTTTTTCGAAATTGATGTTCAAAACTGGAGAACTTAATGAGAGAACTTAATGAGATCTCATTTTCATTAAATATTTAATGAACCAATCAAAAAACGCGATGTTCATTTAGTATTCGAACGAATTTCATTTAATGTATATAATGTCAAATTTGTAAAATTTTGACACTTCTATGAATAAATAAACGAAATGTTGGATTATAAAAGTTATAATCAAATTAAAATCTTACTCCCTGTTAATGCATTATTTTTCAATTACTTCCGTCGTAATTAAATTTATTTTAAAAATTTTCAAAAACAAATTCAATTTTAAGATTATAACTAACTCGAAAACTTTAAGGAATCTGCAGTTTGAGACTGGTGATAGAATTGGTTGCAAAAACTTATTAATTAATTTTATTTTCAATCGTTAAATGTAACATAGGAGCTGTTGTATCTCTCACTAATTTCAAAATTTTCATCCATTTTGATTATATTTTTCAATTACGAATTAATTATTATATATAAAATTAATTCCTTAATTCATTATAATACAATTAATTCGTAATACCTAATTTGCTATATTACTTAAAAATTATAAAACAAAATTTTGCGGTTTACGATTTGAAATTTTTTTGAATAAAAAACGTCATTAAAACTTAAATATGCTATTTACTGCATTTAAAATTAAATGAAAAGAGGCGTGGTTTCATTAAATGAAAATTTAAATGAAATCGGGTTTTCAAGTTCTCGAACGCTGTCATCTGTCATTCATTAAATGATTCATTAAATGGTTAATATCTCATTTAGTAATCGAACGCACTCCTGGGTATTTTTAAACCACATTAAAACTACGAATTTAGTGGAGATTTTGATGGTATTTTTAAACGTAATTTAAAACTATAATTTTTCGAACACACAGCAATAATTAGAAATCAGAAATTATATATTAAAATTTATTGCAATAATAAAAATAAAGTAAAAATAACTTAAATGCAACACAAAACAATATTGATTTGCATGAAATAACAATTATTTAGAGTTTTCAATTAGTTAAAATTTTTATAAAAAAAACAATTGAATTACACATATATATTAATGTCTCAAAACGTTTTATTATAAAATATTATTTGACAACGTATTGATTTAAAAAAATCTATCAACGAATTTTAAGCGTCAGTTGTAAGTGTAAATTTAATCACCGATATCCACAATTAAAACTGCAACTACAACTGTAATCTACATTTAAAACTGACGATTTAGGGCGATGATACATGTAAAAGAAATATCTTTCAGACATAAAAAATTTCGCATTTAATTGGTTGAGGGGCGGTAACGTTTTTTAAATTTCAAAAAAATATTTTTGACTGAAAGACAGAAAAAATATCTGTAAGATATAAAAACATAACCTAAAAAGATATTTTTTGCTTGACAGTTAAAACTGATTAACTGATTTTAAAAGTAAGTTTCACCAATAATCAATTACAATTAACTTAATTTGATGATTTAGCTACAATTAAAATAATTTGTTTACTTATTCATGTAGATTTAGATAATTGCAACAAAAAAATAAAAATTTGGTCCAATGTGAAAATGCCTAAATCTATATGAATAAGTAAACAAATTATTTTAATTGTAATTAAATAATCAAATTAAGTTAATTGTAATTGATTATTGGTAAAACTTACTTTTAAAATCAGTTTTAACTGTCAAGCAAAAAATATCTTTGTAGGTTATGTTTTTATATCTTACAGATATTTTTTCTGTCTTTCAGTCAAAAATATTTTTTTGAAATTTAAAAAATGTTACCGCCCCTCAACCAATTAAATGCGAACTTTTTTATGTCTGAAAGATATTTCTTTTACATGTATCATTGCCCTTAATGTGGTTTAAAAATATCCCAGTAAAAGTGTTATACCAGATTTACTAAGTTGTGAGAAGCTGACCCCGGAGTCTCACGATTTTAATTCATTTTGGTATCAATCAATTGCGCGTAATGGCGCGTTTAAGAAAATATATCCCTTTTAAAAGCGCGTCCTTTGGTTTAGAAGAAAAATGGAAAAAACTGTCCGGGGCTACGGCAAACTAAAAAGTCTTATATATCGCTAAATAACAACCTTAGAATGGATTTTAAGGTATCAAACAATTGCGCGTCATTAGTAGATTCTAAATTATACAACGCGCCTTTCGCAAAAATTATATTTATTTACTTATTAAGCTTGAAACATTTTCAAAAAGTGAGGTTAGAAATTTAATTAGTACATCGATTTTCCTTTGAACAAAATACAAACTTAGTACAAACACTCGCCGTTAGATGTCAAAATTGTAAGATAAAAGATTTGATCTGTTGATTCGAAGTAATTTCTTTATTATTTTGAAAATTTTACAAAGATTATTGTTATAATTAAAATTATTTTAATATCAAATAATTTTGTATGCATTTGTTGTTATTATGTGTTGTTTAATTGAACATTTTCAAAAAAAAAGTTCATTTAAAAGCGCGTCCTTTGGTTTATGAGATAAACGGAAAAATTGCGTCTGGGGCTACGAAAATTTTGAATTGTTTTAAATCACTAAATATTAAGCTTTCCATGGAGTTTATGGTGTCAATTAAGTGCGCGTGATCAGCAGATTCAAAAACACTGAACGCGCTTTTCCAGGGAATGAAATCTTTTGAATTGTATAACAACTAACATTAACTTAAGTGAGGTTATAAAACTGACTTTCTCTAATATAATTTTTCACAACTAATCCAGAATTTAATTATTTGTGTGCATTTTGGTGTTGCTTAATTGAACATTTTCAAAAAAAAGTTCATTTAAAAGCGCGTTCTTCAGTTTATGAGATAAACGGAACAATTGCGTCCGGGGTTACGAAAATTTTGAATTGTTTTAAATCACTGAATATTAAGCCTTCCATCGAGTTTAAGATGTCAATCAATTGCGCGTGATTGCGCGTTTAAGAAAATATATCGTTTTTAAAAGCGCGTCCTTAGGTTTAGAAGAAAAATGGAAAAAACAGTCCGGGGCTACGGCAAACTAAAAAGTCTTATATATCGCTGAATAACAACCTTAGAATTGATTTTAAGGTGTCAAACAATTGCGCGTCATAGTAGATTCTAAATTATACAACGCGCCTTTCGCAAAAATTATATTTATTTACTTATTAAGCTTGAAACATTTTCAAAAAGTGAGGTTAGAAATATAATTAGTACATCGATTTTCCTTTGAACAGAATACAAACTTAGTACAAACACTCGCCGCTAGATGTCACAATGGTAAGATAAAAGATTTGATCTGTTGATTCGAAGTAATTTCTTAATTATTTTGAAAATTTTACTAAGATGATTGTTATAATCAAAATTATTTTAATATCAAATAATTTTGTATGCATTTGTTGTTATTATATGTGTTGTTTAATTGAACATTTTCAAAAAATAAGTTCATTTAAGAGCGCGTCCTTTGGTTTATGAGATAAACGAAAAAAATTGCATGCCGGGCTACGAAAATTTTGGAATTGTTTTAAATCACTAAATATTAAGCCTTCCATCAATGTTATGGTGTCAATTAATTGCGCGTGATCAGCAGATTCAAAAACACTGAACGCGCTTTTCCAGGGAATGAAATCTTATGAATTGTATAACAACTAACATTAACTTAAGTAAGGTTATAAAACTGACTTTCTCTAATATAATTTTTCACAACTAATCCAGAATTTAATTATTTATATGCATTTTGGTGTTGTTTAATTGAACATTTTCAAAAAATAAGTTCATTTAAAAGCGCGTCCTTTGGTTTGTGAGATAAACGAAAAAATTGCTTCCGGGGCTACGAAAATTTTGGAATTGTTTTAAATCACTAAATATTAAGCCTTCCATGGAGTTTATGGTGTCAATTAATTGCGCGTGATCAGCAGATTCAAAAACACTGAACGCGCTTTTCCAGGGAATGAAATCTTATGAATTGTATAACAATTAACATTCATTACTTAAGTGAGGTCAAATCACTAAATATTAAGCCTTCCATCGAGTTTATGGCGTCAATTAATTGCGCGTGATCAGCAGATTCAAAAACACTGAACGCGCTTTTCCAGGGAATGAAATCTTATGAATTGTATAACAATTAACATTCATTACTTAAGTGAGGTTAGAAACTCACTTTCTCTAATATAATTTTTCACAACTAATCCAGAATTTAATTATTTGTATGCATTTTGGTGTTGTTTAATTGAACATTTTTAAAAAAAATGTTCATTTAAAAGTGCGTCCTTTGGTTTGTGAGATAAACGGAAAAATTGCGTCCGGGGCTACAAAATTTTTTGAATTGTTTTAAATCACTAAATATTAAGCCTTCCATCGAGTTTATGGTGTCAAATAATTGCGCGTGATCAGCAGATTCAAAAACACTGAACGCGCTTTTCCAGGGAATGAAATCTTATGAATTGTATAACAATTAACATTCATTACTTAAGTGAGGTTAGAAACTCACTTTCTCTAATATAATTTTTCACAACTAATCCAGAATTTAATTATTTGTATGCATTTTGGTGTTGTTTAATTGAACATTTTCAAAAAATAAGTTCATTTAAAAGCGCGTCCTTTGGTTTGTGAGATAAACGGAAAAATTGCTTCCGGGGCTACGAAAGTTTTGGAATTGTTTTAAATCACTAAATATTAAGCCTTCCATCGAGTTTATGGCGTCAATTAATTGCGCGTGATCAGCAGATTCAAAAACACTGAACGCGCTTTTCCAGGGAATGAAATCTTATGAATTGTATAACAATTAACATTCATTACTTAAGTGAGGTTAGAAACTGACTTTCTCTAATATAATTTTTCACAACTAATCCAGAATTTAATTATTTGTATGCATTTTGGTGTTGTTTAAATGAACATTTTGAAAAAATAAGTTTATTTAAAAGCGCGTCCTATGGTTTGTGAGATAAACGGAAAAATTGCGTCCGGGACTACAAAAATTTTTGAATTGTTTTAAATCACTAAATATTAAGCCTTCCATCGAGTTTATGGTGTCAAATAATTGCGCATGATCAGCAGATTCAAAAACAATGAACGCGCTTTTACAGGGAATGAAATCTTAAGAATTGTATAGCAAATAACATACATTACGAAAAAGTGAGGTTAGAAACTGACTTTGTCTAATATAGTTTTTCACAATTAATCCAGAATTTAAATAATTGTATGCGTTTTGGTGTTGTTTAATTGAAGATTTTCAAAAAATAAGTTCATTTAAAAGCGCGTCCTTTGGTTTATGAGATAAACGGAAAAATTGCGTTTGGGGCTACGAAAAGCTTTGAATTGTTTTAAATCACTAAATATTAAGCCTTCCATCGAGTTTGTGGTGTCAAAAAAATGCGCGTGATCAGCGACAGGGAATGAAATCTTATGAATTGTATAACAATTTTAACATTCATTACTTAAGTGAGGTTAGAAACTTTCTTCCTCTAATATAGTGTTTGCATCTAATCCAGAATTTGATTATTTGTATGCATTTTGGTGTTGTTTTAAATGAGCATTATGGATAAATAAGTTAATTTAAAAGCGCGTCGCTTGACTGATGTCTCTTGATGGCCCCCGAGATTACCTGCACGAGGAATGTTACATATTGCCGGTCTGTGAACATAACGAAATGCCTAGCAAACAATATTTATGGGCCTCTCTTAAAGAGCAACATCCCTGCAATGACGCTTTATCCATAACCACACCACCTAGAGACATAAGGCGGCCTGCGAAATGTTTCTTACAAGATGTTAAAAACAGTCATCTACGAGCCTACGTATAAGACGGCTTAAAAAACATACATACCAAAGTTGCTGAATACACAATAAAGAACTACGCCACGAATCGAGTTTTTAATAGCAAGCTATACTTCTATAAATCGCTGCCGAAGAAGTCAAACTATCACGCAGCACCAGAACCATCCTAGCGCAGTTTAGATCCGGTTTGTCACGCATCTCAAATAACTACGTGAGTAAAATTGTTGACAAGTGTCCCGCATGTGAGAGCACGCCACATGACGCTAACCGCCAGTAACAGAGTTCCTGAAACTGGACTTGGAGGTGGAAGAAAAGCAACATATTCCGTCGTTACAATAACAACAAAGGCAACTATTGTTATTAGAACTTAATAAGAATAATAACACAGAAATAATACCTATTATTTAAATTTTATTAATTTTAAATAAGTATTACATTTTTTATTTTTTGTAGACCAAGAATAAAGTATGGTATGTTCTTATCATCGACTGCTTTTGTTCCCTGCAAAATCATTTAAATTAAATTTTAAATATTAAGATAAACGCAAGAACATACTTTTGGCAATATATTTTGAATGTTCTTGTAAATACTAGAATTTACAAAAACGTGTGCATCGTGAGAACTGCCAGAAAACTTGTAGCTTATATCTAAGAATCTGAAATATACAAACAATTGTTTGTTTTTTTTAAGCTTATTATTAATAATAAAATAAAGTTTTTCATTACAGTAATTGTGCATTGCATAGTGCTTGCATGTTGAAGGAATTCCAATATTTCTTATTAACAAAGTCCCTAGATCCAATTTTTGGGGCAACAATAGGTATGTGCCATCAATACATCCTATTATTTGTGGGATTTTGCATATTTTTTCGAAATCCTCGCTATATTTAATTGCTTCATCTTCGCTGGGTATATAAATAAATTCCTTAATGTGTTTAATTAAACTTTCGCAGAACTCCAAAAATTGTAGCAACTACAGAAAAATAGTATGAAAAATGGTATTAAAAGCAAGTTGCGATTAGTGAAAATGAAACGCAGACTTAAAAAGCACAGCATAAAGGAATGGCCTAAACAAATGCAAATATATGCATCATCATCGCTCTGGGTTGAAAAAATGTTGTGTACAATAAAAGTAGATTACAACAAAATATACATGAAACCAAAACTAACAAAGAATGCTTGGGAAAATATATTTTTACATAACACAAATTCTCAATGGATAGAGAACTTTCGCATGACAAAGGAAACATTTTTATATATTTGTACTATTGTAAATGATGATCTTGAACCAAAAACGTATTTGACTGCTACTGATATTTTTTTAGCAATGTACAAACTCGCTAGTTATTGCGAGTTTAGAGTAGTTGCTACAATTTTTTGAGTTCTGCGAATGTTTAATTAAACACATTAAAGAATTTATTTATATGTCCAGCGAAGATGAAGCAATTAAATATAACGAGGATTTCGAAAAAATATGCAAAATCCCACAAATAATAGGATGTATTGATGGCACATACCTATTGTTGCCCCAAAAATTGGATCTAGGGACTTTGTTAATAAGAAATATTGGAATTCCTTCAACATGCAAGCAATATGCAATGCACAATTACTGTAATGAAAAACTTTATTTTATTATTAATAATAAGCATAAAAAAAACAAACAATTGTATATTTCAGATTCTTAGATATAAGCTACAAGTTTCCTGGCAGTTCTCACGATGCACACGTTTTTGTAAATTCTGGTATTTACAAGAACATTCAAAATATATTGCCAAAAGTATGTTCTTGCGTTTATCTTAATATTTAAAATTTAATTTAAATGATTTTGCAGGGAACAAAAGCAGTCGATGATAAGAACATACCATACTTTATTGTTGGTCTACAAAAAATAAAAAATGTAATACATTAATAAAATTTAAATAATAGATATTATTTCTGTGTTATTATTCTTATTAAGTTCTAATAACAATAGTTGCCTTTGTTGTTGTTGTTGTAACGACGGAATATGGTGCTGTTCTTCCAGCTGCAAGTCCAGTTTCAGGAACTCTGCTGCTGGCGGTTAGCATCATGTGGCGTGCTCTCACATGCAGGACACTTGTCAACAATTTTATTCACGTAATTATTTGAGTTGCGTGACAAACCGGATTTAAACTGCGCTAGGATGGTTCTGGTGCTGCGTGATAGTTTGACTTCTTCGGCAGCGATTTATAGTAGTATAGCTTGCTATTAAAAACTCGATTCGTGGCGTAGTTCTTTATTGTGTATTCAGCAACTTTGGTATGTACGTTTTTTAAGCCCGTCTTATACGTAGGCTCGTAGATGACTGTTTTTAACATCTTGTAAGAAACATTTCGCAGGCCGCCTTATGTCTCTAGGTGGTGTGGTTATGGATAAAGCGTCATTGCAGGGATGTTGCTCTTTAAGAGAGGCCCATAAATATTGTTTGGTAAGCATTTCGTTATGTTCAGGTAATTCAGGTAACCTCGGGGGGCCATCAAGTGACATCAGTCAAGTGAGCCGCTTTTAAATTAACTTATTTATCCATAATGCTCAATTAAAACAACACCAAAATGCATACAAATAATTAAATTCTGGATTAGATGTAAACACTATATTAGAGAAAGAAAGTTTCTAACCTCACTTAAGTAATGAATGTTAAAATTGTTATACAATTCATAAGATTTCATTCCCTGTACTGATCACGCGCATTTATTTGACACCATAAACTCGATGGAAGGTTTAATATTTAGTGATTTAAAACAATTCAAAGCTTTTCGTAGCCCCAAACGCAATTTTTCCGTTTATCTCATAAACCAAAGGACGCGCTTTTAAATGAACTTATTTTTTGAAAATGTTCAATTAAACAACACCAAAATGCATACAAATAATTAAATTCTGGATTAGTTGTAAAAAATTATATTAGAGAAAGTGAGTTTCTAACCTCACTTAAGTAATGAATGTTAATTGTTATACAATTCATAAGATTTCATTCCCTGGAAAAGCGCGTTCAGTGTTTTTGAATCTGCTGATCACGCGCAATTAAGTGACACCATAAACTCGATGGAAGGCTTAATATTTAGTGATTTAAAACAATTCAAAAATTTTCGTAGCCCCGGAAGCAATTTTTTCGTTTATCTCACAAGCCAAAGGACGCGCTTTTAAATCAACTTATTTTTTGAAAATGTTCAATTAAACAACACCAAAATGCATACAAATAATTAAATTCTGGATTAGTTGTGAAAAATTATATTAGAGAAAGTGAGTTTCTAACCTCACTTAAGTAATGAATGTTAATTGTTATACAATTCATAAGATTTCATTCCCTGGAAAAGCGCGTTCAGTGTTTTTGAATCTGCTGATCACGCGCAATTAAGTGACACCATAAACTCGATGGAAGGCTTAATATTTAGTGATTTAAAACAATTCAAAAATTTTCGTAGCCCCGGAAGCAATTTTTTCGTTTATCTCACAAACCAAAGGACGCGCTTTTAAATGAACTTATTTTTTGAAAATGTTCAATTAAACAACACCAAAATGCATACAAATAATTAAATTCTGGATTATTTGTGAAAAATTATATTAGAGAAAGTGAGTTTCTAACCTCACTTAAGTAATGAATGTTAATTGTTATACAATTCATAAGATTTCATTCCCTGGAAAAGCGCGTTCAGTGTTTTTGAATCTGCTGATCACGCGCAATTAAGTGACACCATAAACTCGATGGAAGGCTTAATATTTAGTGATTTAAAACAATTCAAGATTTTCGTAGCCCCGGACGCAATTGTTCCGTTTATCTCATAAACCGAAGAACGCGCTTTTAAATGAATTCATTTTTTGAAAATGTTCAATTAAACAACACCAAAATGCACACAAATAATAAAATTCTGGATTAGTTGTGAAAAATTATATCAGAGAAAGTCAGTTTTATAACCTCACTTAAGTTAATGTTAGTTGTTATACAATTCATAAGATTTCATTCCCTGGAAAAGCGCGTTCAGTGTTTTCGAATCTGCTGATCACGCGCAATTAATTGACACCATAAACTCCATGGAAGGCTTAATATTTAGTGATTTAAAACAATTCAAAATTTTCGTAACCCCGGACGCAATTGTTCCGTTTATCTCATAAACTGAAGAACGCGCTTTTAAATGAACTTTTTTTGAAAATGTTCAATTAAGCAACACCAAAATGCACA
Organism: Diogma glabrata; assembly: GCA_963693315.1. Lineage (NCBI taxonomy): Eukaryota > Metazoa > Arthropoda > Insecta > Diptera > Cylindrotomidae > Diogma > Diogma glabrata. The sequence goes on from OY856186.1 coordinate 299,736,333, forward strand.
CAAATAATTAAATTCTGGATTAGTTGTGAAAAATTATATTAGAGAAAGTCAGTTTTATAACCTTACTTAAGTTAATGTTAGTTGTTATACAATTCAAAAGATTTCATTCCCTGGAAAAGCGCGTTCAGTGTTTTTGAATCTGCTGATCACGCGCACTTAATTGACACCATAAACTCCATGGAAAGCTTAATATTTAGTGATTTAAAACAATTCAAAAATTTTCGTAGCCCCAGACGCAATTTTTCCGTTTATCTCATAAACCAAAGGACGCGCTTTTAAATGAACTTTTTTTTTGAAAATGTTCAATTAAACAACACATAATAACAACAAATGCATACAAAATTATTTGATATTAAAATAATTTTAATTATAACAATAATCTTTGTAAAATTTTCAAAATAATAAAGAAATTACTTCGAATCAACAGATCAAATCTTTTATCCATCAATTGTGACATCTAGCGGCGAGTGTTTGTACTAAGTTTGCATTTTGTTCTAAAGAAAATCGATGTACTAATTATTTTTCTAACCTCACTTTTTGAAAATGTTTCAAGCTTAATAAGTAAATAAATATAATTTTTGCGAAAGGCGCGTTGTATAATTTAGAATCTCCTAATAACGCGCAATTGTTTGACACCTTAAAATCAATTCTAAGGTTGTTATTTAGCGATATATAAGACTTTTTAGTTTGCCGTAGCCCCGGACAGTTTTTTCCATTTTTCTCCTAAACCAAAGGACGCGCTTTTAAAAGGGATATATTTTCTTAAACGCGCAATTACGCGCAATTGATTGATACCAAAATGAATTAAAATCGTGACATTCCGGGGCCAGCTTCTCACAGCTGATTTACTAGTAACTTACTATTAACGCGTTATAGTAACAAGACCAAGACAAACCCAAGACCGCTCGAACAAAATGTCCCACCTCGTCTTGTGTAACAAGTCTAGGGTTTGTCTGGTTAGACGTGTCTTTAGGTTGTCTGGTCAGACATATCTTTAGTTTGTCTTGGTTAACCTAAACCACAAAGCAACCTTGTTATATAAATATTGATATTTTTGTAAATAAAATACATTTTTATAATTTTAAGTTTTTATTGACTGTAAATAAATTAATAAATATAAATATATATTTCTTAAAGAACTAATTAAAACAATAATACAACAATTAATAATATTAAACAATTCAATACTTTATCAAATAATATAATCTGCAAAACTAAAATGACATTAAATTAAACTAAAAGAATTACATATATAATTTTCTTAATTTAAAACATTTCAACATTTAATTGATTTGAATACTTACTTTTATAGAATAATACTTACAACTACTGTATATTTTCCTTATTTATTTTTAAAATAAATTTGGCTTATTCAATATCCAACATTGTAACAAACGGCTTTATATATATGCCTCTTTATACTTTATTCACATGCATATTGTCGTTCTTCAAGAATTGTCCTTTATTTTTATACAAAACAACAGTATGTGAACAGTGCCTTTTTGGGATCCATTTTGATTTATATAATTTTGTTAAAAAGAAAAGAGAAAAAAAAAGAAATTTGTAATAGAATAGAATACCATGAAAATAAAACGTGTTAATTTTGTCGTAAAATTTGATTAATATTTATTTGAAATAGAATTATTATAAATATTATAAATATTGTTTATTTTAATAAAAAAAGGAATAACAAGTGTATTTGTTCATTAAAATTTTGTTGAGTGTATATATATATATAATTATTTGTGACCCACGGTTATAAAATGGCGCTCCAACGGGGCACTCAAACAAAATTTTAATAGTCAGCCATATTAGTTATAACCATCGACTTTGATGTGAAAATAATTAAATAATTATTAAATAAAATTCACCATCTGTTGATGTCAAAACACATTAGTGATAACCATCGACATTGATGTCAAAATAATTATTAAACGAAATCCAATTCACCATCTTGTTGATGTTAAAATATTAGTGATAACTAATAACCATCGACATTGATGTCAATATAATTATTAAATAAAATTCACCATCTTGTTGATGTCAAAACATTAGTGATAACCATCGACATTGATGTCAAATAATTATTAAACGAAATCTACCATCTTGTTGATGTCTTAATAAATGATCACTGTACCATCAATATTGATATCAAAATATTACTAAATTAAATTTACTATCGTATTGATGTATGATTAATGGAATATTATTTATGTTAACAGGGAAAAAGGAAAAGAAAATTAAATCAAAATTAGCAACAAATAAATCGAGGCCATTTACTCGATTACAAGCAACTAAGTGGAAACAAACAGCGACTAAAAATATCGGAACTAGAAATAGTGAAACATCATCAGAGGAGGAATATTTTCATTGCGAAAATCACCTTTAAAAGAAAATTCAACAATGTCAAATATCGTAATGAGTGAGGGTCAGTTTAAAAGTTTATTGGAGACTTTGACAATGTCAATACAGAAGGTAGGAGAAAACACACATAGTAATGAAAATACAGCAAAAACATTAACAGGAAACTTTGCCAACTGTACAGCTAGGTTTGATGGTAGACTTTCTTCAAATATATTAGCTTTTATTGACTCAATTATAATTTATAAGGATTGTGTAGGGATTTCCAATGAAAACGCACTTAAAGGCCTTCCAATGCTGTTTACGGATACCGCAGCCGTGTGGTGGCAAGGTATCAAACACACGGTTGATTCATTTGAAAACGCGATTAAATTAATAAAATCAACTTTTGATATAACTAAGCCTCCCTATCAAATATATTTAGAGATCTTTGGTAAGAAGCAATCAGATAACGAAAAAACTGATATATTTATTTGTGACAAACGTGCACTTTTTTCAAAAATCGCAGATGCTGGCTTATCCGAATCTGTTCAATTAGACATGATTTACGGTCTTTTATCTTACAAAATCCGTGAAAAAGTAAAACGCGAAGATTTTACTTCTTTTGAAAAACTGTTAATACTTGCTCGAGCTGAGGAGTCATTGTTTCTTGAACGTGATAAAATTAATAAAAATGTTGAAACCAATACAAAAAGTGAAAAAAAAAAACCAAATATTGCCGTTACTGTAAGATATCCGGTCACGATTTATCGGATTGTCGAAAACGAAATAAAAATAATCATTTTGAATCGGGAAAAACGATAACACCTCCTTCACAGCCGACCCAAACAAAAACGGAGGAAACTCATTCACTAAATCCATTCAAAGTTAAGCCTGAATTTTACTGCTATGGTTGTGGTAAAGTAGGGGTCGTAAAGAGTAATTGTGACATATGCAAAACGAAAGTTCAAGCTTTGTCTATCGCTGATTCGAATCTATATGCTTCCGAGCCTGAACATAATGATTATAATCCTAAACAAAGTTCTGATTTCATAGAAGATATGGCAAATTTTTATTCTATATCATCTCAATTAAGTCCACAGCCACGTCCCAGGTTAAATATAAACATTCTTGGTACAAATGGCTATGCATTAATTGACACAGCCGCTAGATTAAGTATCGCTAGTGAGAGTTTAGTATCGATATTACAGCAGAAATGCGTTGAATTTAAGCCAAAAATTCTTACGATTGCCTTAGCAGATGGATCGGAGAAAACTCACAAGGGTTTATTAGCAGAAGTAGATGTAGTCCTAAAAGGAAAAACAATTCCAACCGTATTCCTAGCATTACCGGAAGGTAAACCAAAAGAAACTTTATTAGGTATAGATTTTATTATTAATGCAAAACTTGTACTTGATTTTGCAAATTCCAAATGGAAGTTTGGCAATGACGGTCCTTTTCATGACTTACTTTTCGAGACAAAGCGACCTGAATGTAATAATAAATTAAAATTATCATCTTTAGAGTTGTTACGTCCAAACGAGGGAAATAATTTAAATACGGTACAACATCAACATGTAAATAATTTATTACATGAACATGCAGAGATATTTTTGCCAGGGGGAGACCCTACATCCCACGCGGAACATCAAATAATATTAGAAAACTCAAACTGTAGACCAATTGCAGCACCTCCTTATAGAATGTCTTCCGGAAAAGAACAAATTTTAAAAAAAGAAATTGAGCGGATGCTCCATGACGATATCATTGAAGAGTGTGAGTCCCTATGGGCAGCCCCCGTGGTCCTCGTTCCAAAAGCCGATAAGTCCGTCAGAGTATGCACTGATTACAGAAAATTGAATGCGATTACTGTGGCCAATAAGCATCCAATGCCACAAATTAATCACGCTCGTGAAATCAATGAATCAAAACCAGATCATTGGAAATACTATGCAGACAATAGACGAATTCATAAGACCTTTGAACCAGGTGATCTAGTTTTAGTAAAAACAAAATTACTGAGTGATTCGCAAAGAGGTCTAATGGCGAAATTCTTCCCTAAGAGGGTTGGTCCTTATCGGATCCGAAGTGCTAAGTCGACTACAACATATGATGTTGAAACTATGGATGGTAATTTTGAAGGAACTTATCACGTATCATTTTTAAAATACTATACTGGAGAAGTTGATAATTCCCCTATGTATCCGATTAGGAGGCGAGGTCGCCCGACCACTAATAAATCCGCTATTCTCACCAATCAGTTCGATTCAGTCGCGCCCGATATTTTACAGAGATCTAATGATAATGTCGTTAGCGAACCAGAAACAATGAGTCCACGACTTGAAAGAAGGTCCACTCGTCGTATTGTGAAGCCCAAAAGATACCAGTAACTTAATGGTGGATACTTTTATTATTATTTCTATGACGAATTTATTTTTTTTTATTTAATCTTTTGAATCCATGTTGTAGAACAACATAGATCCAAAGGGGGAGGATGTAACAAACGGCTTTATATATATGCATCTTTATACTTTATTCACATGCATATTGTCGGTCTTCAAGAATTGTCCTTTATTTTTATACAAAACAACAGTATGTGAACAGTGCCTTTTTGGGATCCATTTTGATTTATATAATTTTGTTAAAAAGAAAAGAGAAAAAAAAAAGAAATTTGTAATAGAATAGAATACCATGAAAATAAAACGTGTTAATTTTGTCGTAAAATTTGATTAATATTTATTTGAAATAGAATTATTATAAATATTGTTTATTTTAATAAAAAAAGGAATAACAAGTGTATTTGTTCATTAAAATTTTGTTGAGTGTATATATATATATAATTATTTGTGACCCACGGTTATAACATAAACTTTAACATGATTTAAATGAAATGGCCGACATATATTATAAAGTCGTAAAAAACATTGGTTCAAACCATATATTCTTGAAATTAGTTGATCTTTTTCATATTATGCGATGGCGCCATAAGAGATATATGTCTATCTCGCTTCCTCTAATGCACTCTTATGAATGATAACAAACTAAAGACCTGTTACTATAGTAACAAAAAATCTAGTGGGTACCAAAACTGACACTTTAGTTGTAGTTGTGATTTTAGTTGGGTTTGTCGATATGGCCCTTAGTAATTAATTGTATTTAATTAAATAATTTGTATTAGTTTTTAATTAAAAACACGATTTAAACAACATTTATTTAAACAATAACTATTTCACTTAAAAAAAATAATAATAACTAAACGGCATTTTGTTTGTTTACAAATTTTGAGAGAGGTGCAAATGTATTTGTGCAAATCTATTGTATTTACAACTTGCTCTACGAAAAAATCTAGATTTATTTTCAGGGCAAAAAGATTGCTTTTTTTGTCAAATAGAATACGTAATGTCAAAAAAAAATCGATCTAGATCGAAAATGGGCGTGTTTGGAGCAATTTTTTTGGTAAAAAGAAAACGACCATTTTCGATCTAGATCGATTTTTTTTGACATTACGTATTCTATTTGAGAAAAAAAGCAATCTTTTTGCCCTGAAAATAAATCTAGATTTTTTCGTAGAGCAAGTTTTAAATACAATAGATTTGCACTCATACATTTGCACATCTCTCAAAATTTGTAAACAAACAAAATGCCATTTAGTTATTATTTTTTTTAAGTGAAATAGTTATTGTTTAAATAAATGTTATGTTTCTCTTTCACTCTTTCACTCACACACATATGTCACTCTTTCTGCTCTGGCAAAAAGAAAACGACAAAAAAATCGATATAGATCGAAAATGGGCGTGTTTAGAGCAATTTTTTTGGTAAAAAGAAAACGATATAATAGTGTATTCTTTTCGGCTGTAGCGAATAAATTTCAGTATAGTTGCAACACCGAATTATTTTTTTTGTATTGAAATTCATTCCAAAAGAATATAAAATTCGATAATTCGGTGTTGGAACTTGTCCGGTACAGCCGAAATTATAGTTATTATTTTTTTAAGTGAAATAGTTATTGTTTAAATAAATGTTATGTTTCTCTTTCACTCACACACACATGTCACTCTTTCTGCTCTGGCAAACAGAAAACGACAAAAAAATCGATCTAGATCGAAAATGGGCGTGTTTAGAGCAATTTTTTTGGTAAAAAGAAAACGACATAATAGTGTATTCTTTTCGGCTGTACCGAATAAATTTCAGTACAGTTCCAACACCGAATTATTTTTTTTGTATTGAAATTCATTCCAAAAGAATATAAAATTCGATAATTCGGTGTTGGAACTTGTTCGGTACAGCCGAAAAGAATACACTAATAAGTTTGAGTTAGTACAGTTATGACAATGGATAATGTAAAGAATTCTTTCTTCTTAAAGAATTCTTTTGAAATACAAATTTTCGAGTCTGATTGGTTGAGGGACGGCAACAATTTTTTATCATACGACAATCATACACGTAGATTTAGGTGATAATCTCAATAAAAATTTCATCAAATGTTAATGCATCAATAAACAAATTAATTTGATTGTAATTAAATCTCGATAAAACTTACTTTTAAAAGTAATTTTTTATAATATGCAAGTGACAAGCAAAATTTTGTAGGTTATATTTTTATATCTGACACAAAAATAGAACAATACTTAAGATATTATTTTTGCCGTACGATCAAAAACTTTATCGTAGGAAACAAAATTGTTACAGCCCCTCAAACCGATTAGACCGAAACTTTTTGTCTGACAGACATCAATCATTTTACGAAAATTATATCTGATTCCTTGATAGTTAAGGATGTTGAAGTGACTGATTAGGACCAAGTTAATCTTGTTAATATTGCAGTTTACATTTGCTTTCTTAGCGTACTGAGGAGTTCCCAAAAACTAATTTGTGACATCACCAGCACCAGCCGTTACTTTAAAGCCGTAAGGTTCCGCCCTTAAGACCTCTTCCCCGTCAAAACCATCAACGCTGATCGAAAGACTACAGGTGCAATATCCCAGGTAGTACGTAATCGATTTATAATCGATACGGTATCAATTACATATGTTGTTAAACGATGTCGAAAATTGCAACAAAATAAATTATTTTGTTCTAATTTATTTTCGATGTTTCGTATTAGTGAGTGCTGCCGGTACATGTTGTGGTGTTTATAATTTACAAGTGTACACGCGCGCGCTTTGTTGAAGACGACAATCAATATTTCCAGCACTTTAGAAGGAATGATGATAAACTGATGGATCTGAGGTTTTTGGAGATACATGCAAAGAGTGATTTCTACGACTGGATCCAAAGGCAACTGATAATTGTCAAGTTAGTAGACATAGGAAATACTGGAAATTTAATCCGTACTCTGACAACTTTTCATGTGGAATAGTCGTGTTCGGAGATTCGTAGTTTTTATTCTAATAACCGAGCTTCTGAGGGATCAGTGGATCAGTAAAGTCGAAATGAAGAACAGCCCTTAACTGCAATAAACCTCCACTTCTTATTGCATAACACCCTAAAATTCCTAACGGTCTCTCTTTTTCACGAGGAATCATCTCCCGTAACCTAAGATTTGAGATGAACGGGCAGCATCCTTTTGCAATACTTTTAAAGAAGTTCGTTTTTATCTATTCAAGATGCATCTGGGAAAACTTGGACTTTTGGATCATAAAGTATTTGAGGTGCGTGTGGTAAAGTGTATCAAACAAATAAAATGGATAGGAGCTTCAAATGTACGTAGGATAATGAGTGTGTTTTTTTTCTATATCGGAGAGATCAGAGATATATTAGACGTCAAAAAAATTATCTGTATTTTATTTCATTCGCGAATATATCTGATATATCTGTTCCGTGTTTTTTTTTCACTCTCATATCTTTATCTCTGAAAACTTTTAGTTTTTTAACTGACTGGAAGTCATCGTACATATGATAAATTTAAAAAATTGTAGGTAAAGTTTCGGTTAAAAATAAAATTTAAATAAATTATTTAATAAAATTTAAATTTATTTAATAATTTTTAGTTTTTTTCCGCCAAACAACTAAGAGAATATCTGATAGTTAACTATCGGAGGAAAATATTATACGATATATCTGATACAGATTTTATTTTGTCGCTCCGATCTCTGCTCTCCGATATAGAAAAAAAAAACACTCAATATGGGCATCTTACTCATACGGGCTAAAGAAGTTGCCTATATAGACAAACGCGCTACCTTAGAAAATCTGTTTTCTTACAAATTTAACAGAAAAAAATTCTGTTTTTAAAAAATTTGTATGGAATTCTGTTTCTGGTGTATGTGAATTTCAGCCTTAAGGCTCGCATTTTTAAACGTCGATAAATAAATCGGCGAATTTATCTTCTCTTTCGTATTTTTAAACGTAGATAAATCCATTGATTCAATCTTGAATTAAACATGTATCCTCAGATTTATACCTCAATCTCGATTGCTATAAAACAGCGGCTACATTATTTTAGAAAATTCAAAAATACAAAACGTCATTACGTTGCGTCAAACAGTTTTTAGATATATTCAAGTATAGTAAATCTTGCTAATTCATCTTCTTCTTCTTCTGAGTCTAATGATTCAGATTATGAAATAATCATACCAATTGTCAACGATTAAAACAACCAAAAATATTTCAAGAAAGGATGAATGGGGAATATTATAATGCGGAAGAGTTTAGGAAGCGATAGAGGTTTTCTAAAGAAGGAGTTCATTATTTAAAAAGCATTATAAAAAATGACATTGAACCACTACATAGACTTTCGTGGCTCCCTTTGACCACGATACAACAAATATTAGTATGTTTGAGGTATTATACAACGGTAAGGTGACCAGATTATTTTTAAACCAAAAGATGATATTTTTTTTGTAAAAACATACACCCCCTCTATCCAACAATCTAATATTTACGTAACATTATTCAAAAGAAAAAGGGCCAAAACATAAAATAAAATATATCGAAAATAATTACGTAGATTTCTGGAGCTTTCTTTGTAAAGAATGGATTTTCCTGCAATATGCGAGAAATTAAGCAGAATTATATATAAGAGTAGAGTGAGAAAAGTTGATTTGAGTGTAAAGTGAGAAAAGTTGATTTGAAATTAAATTAGACTGCGATAATGTTAATAATCTAATTAGAATGTGATTATTTTAAATAAATCAATTGTATCGTAAACATTAAACCGTGTAAATGGAAGTTTTATTTTAATTGTAAATAAAGTTTTAAAATTTATTTTGTAGAAATATCTTGTGTATTATTTTGGACATTGTGTTTATACATACTCGAAATTTCTACAAGTCAACCAACAGTTGGAGTTTCTAAAGATATTGGGAAAATACTCTGGAAAGGAATGCTTGTTCAAGGTTCTTGTGGAACAATAGCGGAGTTGAATACTTAATAAAGCCTGATGTTTTTGCTTTCTAATTGGTGATCCAATCCAGAAGGTGTGTCGGGAATTACGTTTAATCGAATTGAGAGTAAGGCCAACTCAAAGTAAGGTTGAAAAACATGACAACAGAAAATACTCTTTTCACCGATGCGTTCACCTAGAGCAAAAGAGAATCTACATGTTTTGAAATTTTCGCGCATAAGCAATGCATTCTCGTTCAAAATGAATGAATATAGACCCATCGTTGGTCATGCTTGATTTTTTTGTCATTCCACAAATACAGCTTTCGATAACCACAATACATATTTATTTTTCTAATTTCACTAATTCATAATGCTATATGATAAAAAAGATGACAAAGATGCTGATTTTTGTAGAAAATGACAAAAAGATGACATTATTTTTAAAGATGACGATCATTCGTAAAAGATGACTGTCATCTTCAAAAGATGACGTCTAGTCACCTTATGCAACGGGGTCGTGTCAATTGGTGATTTGATTGGAATAAGTCAGAGTACAGCGGGCAATATAATACAAAAACAAATATTCCGGAAAAAATTCAAAAAACAATATTACTGGGAAAATTTTAAAAAAATGTCAAGTGTCCCAAGCAGTTTAAATGCGAAATTCGATATCGAAAATTTTAGCATCAAAATCATTTAAAAATACCACAAAAAAATCCATAGATCTATCCAACTTTATAATTACCAAAAATAGCTTTAGTTAAAACAGTGGATTTTCGAAAACCACGGATTAATCCGACGATTTATCCTCGCTTAAAAATATGGGCCTTACTGACAATTGTTAAAACACTTGACTTATAAAATTTTTGATAGATGACCATCGATAATGCAATCGATGGCACCGATAATGCAGTTTTGCAGTTTTTTTATACAAAAACAAAACAATTTATTTGTAAAATTTCCAAATTATTGCCTAAAAGTTGTTTTTATTGAATAAATAATGGAACCATATACATAGTTAAAGATATGGTTTTTTATAAATAAATTTAAGGGATTTGCAGATTTATTGCAATAAATCATATAGTCTTGTGTTATGCAATTTGTTTATTCAAACAGTTAATTGAATCAACTTATTTCCACGTCTAATCTTTTCTGCTAACAGTTCTTTTTCTCTCTCGTTTAAAAAACAAAAATTAACAGTATTCATCGTTAGTTCCTTTAGATCGTCTAGTGAAAGATTAAATGTTTCCATGCACAGAATAAGTTCTTTTGTCAATGTTGTTTCAAACACTCCAAGATCATCCGTCTATAAATATTTAAATCAATTTTTAATCATTATAAAAGTAAGTAAACCTTAAATTATGTTTCGCTTACACAAATACAAACCGGATGGTCCAACTCAAGCAATTTCTTGAAATGGTGGTCAGCTAAAATTTGAACTGTTCCACATTTTATATTACTCGATAAACAACATTCAATCGGAATTTCATTGTTAATTATAATATCCATTGATTCATTGTCTATAAATGTGCCATGACCAATTCTATCCACTCCAAATTCAAGAATATCTCTTACTTCTTGATAATTTTCAATTTCTCCACAATGGAGAGCAAGTTTTAAATTGCACTTTCGTGCCCGTTCCAAAACGGGTACAAACATTTTAAAATTATTCTTACTTGGATCACCACTGAAGTCAATCCCTTTAATTAAATCTTGATATTTCTCCAATAATTTTATAACCAAATCTATTGTCTCTTTAGCCGTCTGGACATTTTGCGCTCGATCGATCGAAGGTAATAATTTTACATCAATATCATATTTCGTTTTACAATTTTCTATTGTTTCCAATACTGTTACTAAATAATCTTCTTTAGACAAAGTTTCCGTTTTTTTTGGTGTAGTTCTAAGTTCTAGGTAACAAACATTATCTTCATAGAACTCACGTATCACACATTCAGTTGCTAATTTCAAGCATTCTTTTGTGTTTGTTAAATTATGAGCATAAGTAAATTTTTTAAAACAACTAAAATAACAGATGTATGTTTAATAAACAAAAAGACACGAATTAAATGACTAAAATATATTTTGTACTTGTCCAACGATAAATGTTCACTTGAAATGATTTGAAAAAAATCCATATCAATTCCCGGAATAGAATCACCATATTTTAATTTATGTAGCTCAATCAATGTTTTGTTACTTAACGATCCATTTAAATGGGCATGCAACTCCTAAAATTAAAAATAAATCTTGTTTTATGTTGCTCAACTCGACAATTTTCTAACATAAACGTTTATTTACAATTTTTAACATATTTTTTACAAATTCTGCCATTATTTAATAGTAATTAGTCAGAGGATAACAATATATTTATTTTTTTTCAAAATGTCACTTAAGATGCTACACTGAACAAAGAGAATGAATCCTTTTCGTGGTTGATGGGGATTGTTACCCACCGTTTAAATACTTGAAAGGTTTTAAAGCAATTGTTAACAATGAAATTATTTTGTTTTATCTGACAGAAGATAGTCTAAACACCAACACGGGTTAAAAACAAGACGTTAGAATGTGTTGTACTGTGCTGTACATTGTACATGTTTAAAAAATTAATATTAAAATAGTATGGAAGGTATGGAAACAAAATTAAGACTAATCGCAATGAATCAATAAAACTTAAACTTTTCTATTGTGAAATTGAAGCAGATTTGTATGATACGTTTGTTGTTGGTATAAAACTTTTTTCACAAAGTAAAAACTATATAGTGCAAACTGCAAATTGGGTTTAAATTTGTTTACATATTTTGTAGAATTTGATAATCAAAGAAAATTCATCATAGATTCACTCCATCTACAGCAGTACTTCAATAATAACAAAAAGTATTGAAATTGTAATTAATGGTGATTTGATTGAAGATTTAGTACAATAAAAATATAATTTGCTTTTTTTTACATCAATATAAAAGTTATTTGCAATTTTTTAAGACAATTTAATAGTTTATTATTAATGTTTATGTTTTTTGCTATCTTGAATTAGTTAACATATAGTGAAATTAATGAATAAAGTGTTACAAAATAACATAGAAGAAACTTTATCGTCTTAGATGTCACAAATGGATTTCTGACACATTTCGTTTTGATTGATTTTATTTTTTAATTTCGATGCTTATTATAGTTGTGATTAAATTATATTAAATAGTGAAATGTCAGAATCGGCTACCTTAGAATGTCCAGCAACACCAGAACATACGGATCAGTGTCCCGCAACCCCAGAAGATCGAGCGAGTGTTGGAAGTGATCAACGCTCTGATACACCAAATGCAAGTGAAAATTCAGATAGAAATGGTTCTGCATCACCACCACCAAATTGTGCTATCTGTTTGGGAAGATGTATTAATAAATGTTTCACTGATAATTGTATACATCATTTCTGTTTTAATTGTTTATTAGAATGGAGTAAAGTGAGTAAAACTTTGAAAATGTTTTTTTTTGTGTTTTGCGTAATATTATTAATTTTATTTTGCTTTTAGATTAAACCGGAATGTCCACTATGTAAACAAACATTTAAATCAATAATACATAATGTTCGTTCCCCAGAAGTATATGAGGAGTATATTGTTAACCAACAACCAAGACCTCATTCTCAACCGCTGCTCCATCGTTTGAATGTATTTTTATCGGAACGTCCAAGATTTCGATACAGAGCAACATTACAAGTTAGACAACATGAAAGTGAAGCAATTCAACAATTATTATTGCAGCAAGCAACTCATGATCATTTATATTACGATCGATGGCTCCCATTAAATAGTCCGCCACACACGAATCGTTTGAGACGACAGGTGTATGATTTAAATTTACATGCTAGACCTTTGGCTGATGTTACTGGAAGAATTCGAGACTGTTCAGCTGCTTTTTATAGGTAATAGCCATATAGATTTATTTTATATTTAAATGTTTGGTGAATCAGTTATACGAACCACGGTTTTTCCCATCGCAAAAAAGTTGATGCTTCAAACAAAGCAACAAATATATCGGTCCCCATGAGATCCTTTAGGTTATACCGGGTGTGTCCCTAGATATTTTAGTCAGACTATTTAGGTTGATGTTGAAGCAGAGTATTATTATCTTTGGTTTATTATTGTAGTTACAGTAATATGAGATGACCTTGAATGTTTGTTCAAATGCATCGTTTAATCAGGCTGGGTATAGTTAGCTCAATGTTGAGATATCAGAATAGAGGTATCAGTTTTTTATTGATCCTGCGTCCTCCAGTACATCGTATATTAAATGTGCAAAAATTTATCTTCCCATTTTTGTGAAACTCTAGATCTAGATGTATTGGTTGATTATATTAGATAAGTTTTTTTTTATTAATAAGTTAGACATGTTTAGCACACTAAATATGAAATATTCATTATTCAGGCTCTTTGAATATCCGAAGATACCATTTATTTATTTAATCCATAATTTCAGTTCTTACAAAGAACAAAGGATTCTCCCTTCTTTTTCCATTTTTCTCTGTTTCTTGTATTTTTTCTCCGATTGTAATCGAATTCGTAAATTTCGTCAACCCACTTTTTTCTTGGGCGACCTTTTCTTCTATTTGTAGCCGGTGTCCAATTTTCAATTTTTTTGGTCCATCTTTCATCTTCATTTCTTTGTAGATGTCCCGCGAAATTCCACTTCATTTGCTTAGTGAACCTTACAATATCCTTAACCTTGGTTTTTGTTCTCAATTTCTTATTATTCATTCGATCGCTTTGTTTGATTTCCATCATGCTTCGTTCCATTTTTCTTTGTAGTACTGCAATTTTTTCTCTTTCAGCTTCTGTGATGGTCCAACATTGAGAACCATAACTTAATGTCGATAGAATGCACGTATCCATTAATCGCTTTTTGTAGTGTGTTGGAAAATTTCCTTTGAAAAATCTTTTCAAACTCCAATATGTTTTCCATGAATTGGCTATTCTTGTTTCGATTTTTTTTTCACAACCATTTTTGAACGACCACATTTCTTCCAAGATATCTATACTCTTCAACTCTTTCTATTCGAGTATCATTTACGATAAACTCCTTTTCTGTTATGTTTGTCATCACTTTTGTTTTCGCAACGTTAATTGATAACCCTGCTATCGCTGATGCATTTATAAGTTTTTCTATCATTTCTTGAATTTCTTCTTTCGAATTTGCTATCAATATTACATCGTCTGCGAATCTTAACTCATATAATCTTTCGTTGTTGATAATCATTCCATGATTTTCCCAGTTGATGGTTTTGAAAATTTCTTCAGTTGCTGCTCCATTGAATGCTTTTGGTGAAATGCAACAACCTTGTTTTATTTCTCTTTCAATTTTAAATGTTCTTCCTTTTTTGTCAAGTTGTATTGTGGCAGTTGAATTCTCATAAATCTTCTTCATTATTCTGATATATTTGTGATTAATGTTCTGCGTTTTTAATGTTGACCAAATGAAGAGGATGTTATAATGAATCAAAGGCTTTGTTGTAGTCGATAAACCCAAGGAAAAGAGGTATGATGTATTCATTGCATTTTTCAATCAATTGTTAAATAACGAAGATATGGTCACATGTAGAATAGTTATTTCTAAACCCTGCTTGAGTAACACTTTGATTGTCATCGAAATTTTTCGATGTTCTGTTCAGGATTATTTTTGCAAACACTTTATACATTTGTGATGTTTTCGAAACTGGACGATAATTTTTGATGTCAGATTTATCGCCTTTTTTGTCAATCAAGATTATTTCCGATTCTAACCACTGGAGGGGAACTTCTTCATTCTTCAGAATTTTGTTGAAGACAGTACACAATCTTTCCCATACGATTCCATCACATAACTTTAACAATTCTGAAGATATTTCATTCTCACCGGTTGTTCTTTGATTTTTTAACATCTTTAAAGCCACCTCTAACTCTCCTACTGTGATTTCTTCAACATCTTCAATATTATCGAGAACCGGCGTTAGTGCTGTCTTATCTGTTTCGTTCATTTTACTTGAATAAAGTTCTTCATAAAAGTCTGTTACGATAATTATTATTTCATTTCTCTCGTATTTGAGATTTCCGTTTTTGTCCTTCAGTTTCGGAATCCAGTTGATACCGTTATTTAAACCATTTTTTATCTTATCCCATGGTTTGTTTTTCTTTATCGCATATTTCAGTGTCTAATTCATTTTTTCTTATATCGTTTTGAATCATTTTATTTGTAACTATAAAGGAAGGAGATGAGGAAAATGGAAGGAAAGATGATATAGGGACAACTATACTAATTGTTTTAAATGACGATGTACAATTTCTTTAAATGCCTGAGGGGAAAATTCATCGGGAAATACAGAGGAGGGCATTGTGTTCCACAATTTTGCCACTCTATTAAAATTGTCGTTCTGGAAGGACACAGTTCTACAACGAGGTATTTGTACAACAAATGGATGAGATAACTCGGCAGCTCTTGTTTGCCGATTATACTGTGCACATGGTGAAAGGATATTTTGAATTTCCTTAGAGGAGAGTTCGCTAAAGTTATATTTATAGTAGATTGATAATTCAGCCACATTTCTTCGGTGCTGGAACGGATCACGCTGGTTCGTTAGTTTGGTGTTACCAATTAACCGTATTGCTTTTCTCTGTACAGAGTCTAGACATTTTATTGTTGACTGACAAGCACCTCCCCAAACATGACAGTAGTATTCCATACATGGACGAATAAAGGACTTGAAGATTAACAAAATTTGATCGGGATTGAAATACTTGTTACATCGACTCAAGAATCCTAATTTTTGCATTGCAGATTTAGCGAGGTTGAACACATGTTTATTCCATTTCATGTTATTTTGAATATCCACTCCAAGAAGTCTAACTGATTCAACCTCACGCAGTTCCTCATGGTTTATCTTAATAGAGAAATTTTTATGTCGCTCTATTCGTGAGAGACGGCAAAGTTTGGTTTTGGTTGGATTAAATGAAACAAGATTACGATCACTCCAGTCCATTATACAATCCAGGTCTTTGTTGATAGAATCAATTAGCAGCTCTCTATCAGTGATAACTGCAGTATGAGATCGAATTTGGGAGATGCATGTGATGTATGCAATGTCAGCAAAACTATGGATTGGGTGCACTGTGGAAATAAGTAACTCATTAATGTATAGAAGAAACAAGGTTGGTGAGAGTGCAGAACCTTGGAGAACCCTAGCATTGGTTGTGAAAACATTATATGTGATACTATCTAAATTAACATGAAATTGGCGACCTGTAAGAAAACTATGAGTCCATGAGACAGTAAGATGTTGTATGCCATAAGATTTTAATTTAGCAATGAGATTTTTATGCCACACTTTATCAAATGCTTTAGAAATGTTGTTGTTGTTGTAGCGACGTGTTTGGTGCTCATCCTCCGGCTCCATGTCCAGGTTCAGGAACTCTGCTACTGCTGTTGGGCGGTACTACAAATCTTCCTTCGTCAAGTTTGTAAAATTTGCAGGACAATTAAATAGGTGGTCAACATCGTGTGGCGTGTCCTCACATGCGGGACACTTGTCAATAATTTCAGGTTCAACTCTGCTCATGTAGTTGTTTAGAATGCGTGACCAACCGGATCTTAGTTGAGCTAGGATGGATCTGGTGCTACGGGGTAGTTGGACCTCTTCGGCAGCTACTTTTGGTGGCTTTCCATTCAAAACACGATTTGGAATATAGTTCTTTATTGTATTTTCAACCGTTTTGGTGTGGAGTGTTTTTAAGCCAGTTCTATATGTACATTCGTCTATGTTACCAGTAATCTGGCTATCTCTGACATCTTGCAGAAAGCATCTTGCTGTCTTCCTTATGTCTCTAGGTGGTTCGATCGTATTTAAGGTGTCATTGCAAGGATGTTGCTCTTTGTGACAGGCCAATAGATATTGTTTGGTTGGCATTTCATAATGTTCACGGACCGGCAATATGTTACTTTCCTCGTGCAAGTGATCTCGGTGAGCCATCAGGTGACATCTGGTTGCCGTTCGCAAGGCAGCATTTTGTGTTGTTTGTAACTTATTCCTGTGAGTGTTGGCAACTTGGGCGGTCCATATGGGTGCAGCATAATTTAAAATAGGTCTTCCTATTGCTTTGTATGTTGTTATGATCGTGTTTTTATCTTTGCCCCATGAATTACCCGCTAGTGCTTTTAATGCGTTATTCCTGTTTTTCAATCTTGAGTTTATTTCTTGTGCATGAGCGTTGAATTTAAGCAGTGGGTCGAATGTTACACCCAACAGTCTCGGATTTTTTACTGTGGGAATAAGTATGTTGTCTATGCAGATGCTTAGTGTTGAATTTACCTCCTTCGTCCATGTGGTGAAAAGTGTAGATGTAGACTTTTCAGTGGAAAGTTTTAGTTTTCTGCTTTTAAACCAATCATTCAGAATATTAAGGTAGGTATTCAGGATATTTGTGAGTTGTTGCAGGTTATTTCCTGTTGCAAGCACTGTGCAGTCGTCTGCATATGACGTGATGGTTATTCCTTCTGGTGTAGTAGGCAAACTGCTTAGGTAGAGATTGAATAATGACGGTGAGAGAACTCCGCCTTGAGGAACTCCTTGTCTTAGCACTCTCATTTTGGACTTGCAGCTACGAAACTCAACATATGTTTGGCGACCTCTGAAGTAATTGCACAACCAGCGCTTCATTAAACATGGCAGATTAGTATTGAAGATATCATCCAGTAGAGCAGCGTGCTGTGTCGAATGCTTTTGACAGGTCAAGTGCAACTAAAATTGTTCTAGCGCATGGTTGTTTTTGATTCAGACCATCACTGATCTGGTTTTGTATTCTGTGTAGCGCGGTGGTTGTACTGTGTGGGAAGCCATGTTGATGTGGCGCCAAATTGCAGGATCTTGTCAGCTGAGGGAGCAGAAGTGCTTCGATGAGTTTTGCGACCGATGAAAGGATGGATATTGGTCTGTAAGACTCTCCCTTTTCTTCAGGTTTTCCTGGTTTCAAAATGGGGCTGATTCTGGCCATTTTCCAGATATTTGGTATCTGAAGAGTATTTAAAAATGTATTAAGTGTAGTGGTGAGGAAGTTCAAACCTTTGGGTCCGATGTGTTTGAGCATGATGGCTGAGATGCCGTCGGACCCTATAGCTTTTGATGGCTTAATTTTCCGTATTGCATTCTCCACCTCTTCTTCGGAAAATATAATATCCTCCAAGTTGTCAGTGTTAAGTTTGCGCATGTGTCTCAACACTGATCTGGTCTCTTTCTCGTGTTTACGCTGCTTTTCTGTAAACTGAATGTTAAATTTGTTTGCGCATTTCCTGTGGTTTTCAATGGGGATATCGTCGAAGGAGATCATGCAATTATTTTGTGGTTGTCGAGGATGAGTTAGGCCC
Source organism: Diogma glabrata (assembly GCA_963693315.1). NCBI lineage: Eukaryota > Metazoa > Arthropoda > Insecta > Diptera > Cylindrotomidae > Diogma > Diogma glabrata. The sequence continues at coordinate 299,755,383 of OY856186.1, forward strand.
TTAATGACCTTCCAAAGACTTTTCCAGTACCCAGGTTTGATTTACTCACTAACTCTCTCCATTTATTCCTTTTATGGTCCGTGACCAATTTGTTAATTTGCTTGTTCAGGTCCGGAATTCTGGAGTCGGCTGAATCTGCTTTACGGATGTCATCTCTTTGATTCGAAGGCACACACGCTTCATGTGGAAAGTTTGGTTTTCGTTTTTGAATTCTACCAGCTGGTATGTATCGAGCTCTAGCCTTATTAAAAATTTCTCTGAATTGTTTTTCCCCAGAGAGGGCGTCAAGTGGTAAAAATTGCTTACTGAATTCAATTTCAGTAAAATTTGTAAAGTTTTTCCAGTCAGCTTTGTTAAAATTAATATATGTCTTCTTTTCGGAATTGATTTGATTTATGGAACGGCTTAAGGTGATTATGATCGGCACGTGGTCTGATCCTAATGCAATTTCACTTCTCCATTCTGCAATTGGCATTAGTGACATACTAGCAAGGGAGATATCTGGAGAAAAGTATGAGTTGTTTGCTACCCTTGTTGGTTGTGGTTCGTTGAGGACTCTAAAATTGGAGCCGTCAATTTGATTAGCAATGTTTTCACCTCGTGAATCAGTGTTTAGGTGCGAGTGCCATAGATCACGATGAGCGTTCACATCGTCGAGAATCAGAGTCTTTTGTATAAAATAAATGTCCTATGGACGGTTTATAACCTGTATCACAGCTGCTTACTGGTGGAATATAGATATTGACTAGAGTTATCTCCGTGTTGCCGGATTTTATTATAATACCTAGTTGTTCTAGGTGTTTATCAGTTCCCGGTACTGCAGGTAATGTGGTTGTACGGTAGATAACGGTTTTGTGAATGATAAAGGCAAGGCCACCACCTTTGTCCTTCCCTCTATCCAGCCTTGTAATCACAGTAATTATCACTAATCTTAGATCTAACATTTAATTTGGTTTCTTGAAGAACCGTGACAAGAATATTGTTATTGCACATATAATTTCATATATACTGTCAAACTGTCAGACAGAACGCACGTTTTGTTTACTTTCTCAATATAAATTATAAATAAATTAGGAATAATTGTGAATTTTGATAAAAACATTGCATTCCAAACAGTTTTTAAATAATTAATTACTACAATATAAGTTTGTTAAAACAAAAATTAAAATGGGTAAAGGAATTAAGGTTAAAAACGATAATGCCGCGAAAACAACTTATACGTGTGGTATATGTGATAAAGGAGTTACGGAAAGCCAAAAAAGTTTGTTGTGTGATAATTGTGAGAAGTGGATACATCTAGCCTGTGCCGAGATGAACACTGATGAATTCAATAAAATATATAAAAACAAGACTTATTGGGAGTGCAAAAAATGCGCGATGGACAACCTCGATAACGATGATGATGAGGATGATCCCCAAACATCAAAAAAGGAAGACAAAAGTGTTGTGAATACTAAGTTAGATCAAGTAATCGCAAAGTTAAGTAACCTAACAAACCAGGTTGAAGATTGTAAAAATGCCGTAGAACTTTTGTCTGCTAAATATGATGAGATTCTGGAAATGTCGCGTAAAACCAAAAAACGACTTGATAAACAAGACAAAGTGATCCAGGAGCAAAATGAGAGAATAGATCAACTGAGCTTCATTGTAAACAAGCTCGAGCAGAAGGAATTAAATAGAAAAGTGGTTATTAGAGGTCTTCCACAAGTGAATGAGAACCTAAAATCAAAAGTGCTTGAAACAATATCAATTATTCATCCAAGCATCGAAGAAAATGATATTGTTAATATGATCGAGCTAGGTAAAGCCAGACAGAACAGCAGTAAGTCAGTGATAGTGGAATTCGCTACACCACAATTGCAGCAAAATGTTCTTAAAAACAAAAAAAAACTGATGGAGAAAGAAATAACCAAAGCCATGTTTTTGCACGAACTGATTACAACAGAAAATTATAAGTTATACCAACGAGCTAGAGATCTTAAAAAAAATTTCAACTACAAACATGTATACACAGTGGAAGGAAGAATATTAGCACGAAAAGAGGACAGAGGACCAATAATATGGATAAAAAGTAATAAGCAATTGGATGAAATCATCTACAAAATGACACAGCCTGCAACCAACACGATGTAACTACTTTTATTTTTTGTTTCTTCCTAATAATTAATATTAATAATTTAATAGTTTTTCTTAAGTCTTTCTTTTTCCTTTTATTTTTTATGGATATAGATAATAATGATTACATTAATAATAGTAATATTCAAAATAGATATTTTTCCAGAATAGATGATTTTGTAAATGATAATGAAGAAAGTGCAACTGCGCATTTTCAAGTTTTAAGTTTTAATGCGAGAAGTATATCCTCAATTAGTAAATTTAACAAATTTAAAGAGCAGCTGTTATTATTCCCAAATACGGTACATATTATTGCTATTAGTGAAACTTGGATACATAAGGAACTTATGCAAATTTACACTATACCGAATTATAAAGGGGAATATTCATGTAGAGAAGACGGATATGGAGGGGTAGTGCTATACATTCACAATAGTCTAGAGTACAAATTGAAGGAAATGAGAACAGGGCTTCTTAATAGTATAGAAATTGAGTTCCCCAAAATAGTTATTAGGGCCAAGTCTCTTAATCTATATGTCTACTATAGATCACAAAAAGTAAAAGCAGATTCCTTTTTAGAAGATCTTAATGATAGAATAGAAACCAGTGTTTACAAGAAAAGCCTGTTTTTGGGTGATTCCAATATAGACATGCTCAAAGAGAACAATACATCACTAAAACTAAAAAGTCTTTGTGAAACAAACAACTTTGTTATAGCCAACACGCATGTAACTAGACCTACCTCCAGATCACTGATTGACCATGTCATTTGCAACTTGCAAAATGATGTTGAAATTCAAGTAAATACTATAGAGGTAGACAAAAAGATAAGTGATCACAATTTCTTATTAATAAAACTTAAATTAAATGTAAATACTTCCAAGCATGTACTCATAACAAAGAAATGTTTAGACTACGATGCTATAAAAGAAGATCTGAACCAGAAACTCGAAAATTCCATTATTGATGCATATAGTGATTCTAATGAGCTATGTGATTACCTAGTTAATACAATCAATGCTAGTGTGACTCGATTCACTAAAGAATACACGGTTAGGAAAAAACAAAAATTCCTATTATGCCCTTGGGTTAACGCAAATATGGCAAAACTACTTAAACATAAACAAAATTTAAGAAAAAAACTTAAAAGAAACCCAAATAATATAAACCTACAACAGAGAATGGAAAGAGCGGAGATACTGACTTCTAAGTGTTTCCAAGAAGCAAGAAATAATTTTTATAGAAATAGATTTAGGGACATGAGCATGAATTCAAAAGCAGTATGGAGAGAAATCAACGGAATATTAGGCACACAAAAATCGCAAACAGTAGATAAAATTGAAAATGAAGCAGGGGAAATTTTGACCCAACCACTTGAAATCGCCTCGGAATTAAACGAGTACTTCTCGGAAGTCGGTAAGTCAATGAGAGCAAGAATACCGTCGAAAACGGGGGATGATCTCAATTACTGGAATAATCTGAGCTGGGTGAATGAGAGTATTATCATTGAGAATATTAGTCAAAATGAAGTAGAGACTGAAATTAAACAACTCGACGTAAGCAAAAGTGCTGGTTACGACGGAATAACGAATAAATGTATTAAATTAAATATGGAAATCGTATCTCCCGCGTTAACTAAACTTGCTAACCTTTGTATTAGCTCAGGAATTTATCCCAAAATACTAAAAATACAAAAGATAACACCAATATTCAAAACTGGGGACAAACTAAAAACATCTAACTACAGACCAATCTCAGTTCTCCCTTCAATCAATAAGATTCTTGAAAAGTTGACTTATAAAAGAGTATATGCTTTTTTAAATGAGCGAAATTTTTTCTACCCCAAACAATTTGGCTTCAGGTCAGGAGTATCTACAACTACAGCCGTAATAGAACTGATAAATATGATCATTGACAACTTTGAAAAGAACAAGGTTGTGAGTAGCATATTTCTTGACCTAAAAAACGCGTTCGATACAATCGATAGGCAAATTCTGTTAAAAAAGTTAGAATATGCGGGTATCCGCGGAATCAGTCTAAAGCTTTTCGATAGTTATTTGAGTGGTAGAACCCAGTGTGTTGTAATAAACGGTACCAAAAGTGAACTCCAAAGTATAGACATAGGAGTACCCCAGGGTAGTGTACTAGGTCCCTTGCTTTTCCTGATATATATCAACGACATGGCTAAACTCCCACTGAAAGGTACTCTCTTACTGTTTGCTGACGATTCGTCCGTCTTTTACCCAGGTATAAATGTTAATGAAAATTTAGTTAATATGAAAAGCGACCTCGAAATCATATGTGAATATATGAGAGTCAACAAGATGACACTAAACATAGCGAAGACTCAATTGATGAATTTTAGGTCACCCAATAAAAATATCGACAAAATACAACTTGATTTCAAGGGGCACATAATTGAAGAATCAACTTCAGTCAAATACTTGGGTGTATTAATCAACAATTGCTTAAACTGGAACGAGCACATGGAATATGTTATAAAAAAGATCTCACCAGCAATCGGCATTATTGGAAAATTTAAAAAAAAAGTACCACCCGATATACTAAAATTGATCTATTATTCTTTAATTCATTCTCATCTTACATATATGATAGAATTATGGGGAGGTAGACGAGGTAATATTTATAAGTCGCTACAAATACTGCAAAAAAAAGCCCTAAAGAACGTGTATAATCTTGAACCTCGTTTTCCAACATGGACACTGTTCAATTCAACTGCTTTTGGTATACTTCCACTGCGAGCCTTGTATTTTTTCCGTATCTCTACATGGGTTTTCAAAAGGCAACATAATTTAGTAACATGCAACATCTCCTTTAGTAAGCCAACACATCACCACAATCTGCGAAGAGAACATAATCTTATGATCTCATGGGCAAAAACAGAGTATGGTAAACAAAAAATGGGGTACGTAGGACCTATGATCTATAATGAACTGCCGGATGAAATCAAAACGGTGAACTCTTTAAATATTTTCGAAAATAAACTTAAAACTTGGATAATAAATGCGAAGTTGACACAGTTCCTCAAGTAAACAAAATAAAATAAAATAAAACAAAACAAAAAAAAAAAAAAAAAAAAAAAATAATAAAAAAAAAAAAAAAAAAAAAAAAAAATAAAAAAAAAAAAAACAAAAAAAAAAAAAAAAAAAAACACAAAAAAAAAAAAAAAAACCAAATAAAACAACCAACATAGTAATAAGTAAATTTTTATAACTTTAATTGTCTGCTGTGTGACAGTATATAACGCTCCTTCACAGTTTATACACTGGAGCTAATTAGAAGTGTAATATGTAGTTAAATTGTAAAAAAAATAAATAAAAAAAAAAAAAAAAAAAAAAAAAAATATCATCTATCTTATTGGTTGAACCGTTGCAATTAAATTGCATAATTTTGACGTCACTCGGGGTTTCCGGATGCGTGTTCATTCCCATTGTGTTTTGCTGCGAGCTCGTGATGGTATGTTGACTAGATAATTGACAGCATGGCGCTATGTAGTGTTTGGTCCATTGTTTATGTGTGGCCAAACCTGAGCAGTTCTTGAGGTGACACCATTCTTTACAGGCGTTGCACTGGATGGATGTTATGTTTGCCCTTAAATTGCTTTTACATATTGAACAATGCCATGTTTTAGTTGGTCCCGGATTTCTTTCAATACCAGCCATGACGAGGAGTACTTGAAGCAGTGAGGCCAGTGACAGCTGCTTCCTAACCCAAAAAATGGAGCGACGGATTTGCGCCTTTCGTCGAAATTGTTGTGATGGTCCTTGGTCGGAATTGGGTTCAGAGTACTTCTGGGGCGTAAACCCGTCCATCTTGAGAAGCCTTTCTTTAGAAATGTCAAGTGAAATATTGAATGTTTCACCATGGTTTTCCAGCGATTTGTTCCAGAGATGGGATACGTAGGCTAACAGATCACCTGTTCATGACTCCTACGAAAACCATACTGCTTATCATTAATAATTCGCGACATTTCCAAATAATCTAATAGATTGTAGTTAACATATTTTTCAAATATTTTAACCAAAACCAATAGATTTGCAATTGGTCTATAATTGTAAGGGTCTATCTTACTGCCTTTCTTTGATATGGGTTGAACGCTGGCCAGCTTCCAAGAATCGGGAAATATTCCGGTTTTATAAGATAAGTAGAAAATTTTTGTTAAAATTGGAGCTAGTTGCCTAGCAAAGATTTTAAGAATGAGGGGTGGAATACTGTCGGGGCCAGCAGATTTGTTGATATTGATAGAAAGAAGCATTTTCCGTACAATATTGCAAAGAAAAATAATAGGTTTCATTTTAATTACAACTGGGGAAATGAGTGTGGGAGAATGGGGAGGTTCAACTATGTTTGAGTTTTCTGCGAAAATACGACCCAAAAGATCCGCCTTCTCTTTTGAGTCGCTCACGGGAATGTCATTCAGAACTAAGGTTGGAATAGAGGATCGAGTAAAATTGCTCTGGACTGATTTAACTGCCTGAAAGAAACTACGGCAAATTTCATTGCTTTCTTCTGGATAAACGCGTCTTTGTCCAAGTCTATTTTGTATTTTCTAATATTTCTGGCTTTCTTATAGGCGCTATGGGTTTCAGGAGTTTTATTTGAATTATAATTCTTAAAGGCTTTGCGTTTATTCCTACAACTTGGGAAATGAGTGTAGGAGAATGGAGAGGTTTAATGATGTTTGAGTTTTCTGCGAAAATACGACCCAAAAGATCCGCCTTCACTTTCGAGTCGCTCACGGGAATGTCATTCAGAACTAAGGTTGGAATAGAGGATCGAGCAAGGTATGGGTTTCAGGTGTTTTATTTGCGTTATACGTCTTAAATGCTTTGCGTTTATTCTTCACTGCCTCATCAACATTCCTGGTGAACCAAGGCTCTGTTTTAGTAGTGATTAATCGATTTGGAATAAACCGTCGCATTCCGTCTTTTATGATTTCAGAAACTCTTATTGCCGATGTGCTAGGATCTTGATCAACACAACAGATAGTTTTCCGGTGTTTCATCATAAAACTTTCTTGGTCCCTCCCAGTCAGCGCGTTTATAATTTCAAACGCGACGAGGATTTGCTTTAATTTGTGTCGGTGATGTAAATTGCACTATTGCTGATATTAGTAAATGGTCCGATGTTCCGAGGGGTTGTTCAACTTTTGTCTTCGGAGTATCTGGTTCGTTTGTCAAAAACAGATCCAGCAAATTATTGTTATGATGTGAATTATCTGGAATTCTAGTGGGACACTCTATCATTTGCGTCAAACCATGATAATCTGCGAGTATCAGTTCGGCTTGTCTTCCTACGTCGTCAGTGCGCGATGAATAGCAATTCTTTATTATGAATATTAAAGTCTCCAAGAATGGTCAGTCTTGCTTTGGGGTAGTCCGTGGTAATCTTGTCTAGATTAGCCGATATTTGATCGAAAAATTGACATCCTGGGGGGGAATTTGGGGATCTGTATAATCCTATTATAAACATATTTTCATCAACACCTGAGATCTTCAGTGCTAGAGAATTATGGTGCTAGAGTTCAACTCGTAAGCCTTAATTCTCATACTTGAAAGTGAATTTCGAACAAATACACAGAAACCATGCTTGTTATAAAAGGAATGTCCCAATTCGTAACTAGGTATCCGGTATTTATCGAGATCCAATTTCGATGCTTTGCCACTGACAATTGTTTCGGTAAGAAACGATTTTTTTTTTTAATAAAATGTGTTGTGTAGTAGGAACTACAATATGTGTCACAATAACACATAAAAACCTTTTAAGACCAAGGTCCCACAACAACATACGTTCAAAGGTGTTGATGGACATAAATCTTCGTTTTTTTTAAATTTTTTGTTAAAGAATGGATAACTAAACAAAAAATCCCATCACTGACAAAATATGACATGCGCCAATATTTTATGATAGAATAGAGAAAATAAAAGTAAATAGCAAATTTTTACAAAAATTTGCTGAAACAAAACAAAAATGTAGTTGCCAATAATCCAGCCCGTTGCATATTCCTTGATCCTGTGACGCATCGTCTTTCTCAATGATTAAAGCCCAACATAGTTATATGAAGGCTCGTTTCTTCAAGGAAGCAATAGCGTCTCATCATCAAGGATTATTTCACAGCTAAGATTAAGGGTGCTACCGTTGACTGAATACAGTTCATCCGCTACCACCCCTAAGATGTCACCTTGGCTAGTGATATCTCACTGCTATTGCCAGTGGTATGTGATATCTCACGTTAACTCGTATGAATATGTCGTATGAATATGTCAGGTTTATTTTTTTCGATATAGTGATGAACCTCGTTTAGATTCGAATTGAGACCTCTTATGTTGGTGAAGTCAATGCTCAGCTGTTGGTTCACTCTGCTGCCATTTTGTTGAGACATAGACTTACCCTTTGCCATTGCTAGTATAGATACTGCAATGCGACCATGCATAAATTTCAGAACTAAACAGTACAAAAAAAAACTGGGTATCTCCGTCTCAAAAACACGATTGCAGGTTTCATGCAACAGTTGCACGATAAGGGAAAAGCAAAAAAATACACAAAAGACACTAACAAAATTGAAGAGTACAGATAAAGTGATAAATTCGAAATTCTTACTAATAACTAAAACGAAATTTTATATTTCTTGTTACCAGGCAATACAAAACAAATTTATGCTTTAAAATAATAGCAAAGCAATAACATCAAAGCAATAAAAGGTAAAATTTTTACCTGTCTACCGCCTGGTAACGGTAAATATAAAATACCAAATAATTTTTTAATAAAGAACTATCTCACCAATTATATAATTGTACGCCTTCTATCCTCACTTCACTTTTGTTTTGATAAACACTAACACACACTCAATGTATTTTATCTTATCTTACCCTACTTTGTATTTATAAAGAATACATGCAAAAATAAAATAAAACAAAACAACTTAATTTTTTTTTATTTTCGATTATTTTTTGTTTTTCTTTAAAATTTTTTAAAGGCGAACAATCTTCTTCTGACTCCGGTTGATGAATTTACTACTTAGATACTCAGATACGAAATATATAAAAAGATTTAAATAAGAATTTTGTTTTTATTGTTACAGAGAAAATCCTGCCCAAGTCCATCGTTTAATGCCATGGCTTACAAGAGAAATTCATATTTTAACAAACAATCTTACACATCGAACAGATTTTATTACAACTTTAATCCAAAACTTATTACAAGAGCACGATATATCTTCACCACAATTTTTCGAAGCTTTAGAGCCACATTTACTTACAAGAACAAGGCATTTTGTACATGAATTTTTAGTATTTGCACGAAGTCCATTTGATATATACGGATATGATAGACATGTTCGTTATGATCCTGGATATATACCGCTTCCTACAAATTTAGATCCAGTTGTAATTTCAACTGAAGAAGAAATAAGTGATGAAGAAGACGATGATGTCAGGGTAATTCCAAGGGGGAGTGCGAGAACTGAATTTACTATTGAGGCGAGATCAAATGTTTCAACTGTTATTGTAATGGGGAGCTTGGGAGTAAATTACTCCAATAATAATGATAGGTCTGTGATAAGAGATGACAGAGAGAGCAATGCAGAAGTAGAAGTTATAAATAGCACAAACGAAGCAAGCGGTAGCTCATTAGAGTTATCCCCACCATCTTCTAATGACCTAAGAATAAATTACAACAATCAAAATGGAAACTCTAGCTCAAATAATGTCACTGTTGAATCTCTTTTAACTGACTCAGATTCTGACGAATGCCTATTCGTACGAGAACAAAAACCACCACATTTACGAACTCCTGAGTTAGTTGTATTAAATTCAGAGGACGAAGATAGTGATGTTGTCTTTGTTGACGAAAATGATGAAAATAATAGAAATAAAAAGACAGTTCCACTAAAAAAACGGCCCATTGTTGATGAAACAAATTGTACAGAAAATGAAGCCGGTAGATGTGTACCGAAAATAGAAGTAGCTCCAGCACAATCATCAACTTCCATTATCAATGAAAATTTCGAAAACGCTCAGCCATCAACATCAATCGATGCAACCAAAATGGATATTCGTAGAAAACTATATTTTAAACCTATTAGAAAATATAAAGTAAATGGTAAGAGTAATATTTTTGAAAACTCTTCCTCATCAGAATCTATAGTTCAATCTCCACCAGATTCCCCGACGCATAAACTTTCAATGGCACACTTTTCACAACGAAGAGTAGAAAAAACACCTCCCCGTTCACCCTCACCTATATCGTCATCTTCATCATCAAGTCACGAAGAATATAAAATTTATAATTCAACAAAAAGAAAGAAACGTCAACGCTCATCTAGCTCGAAACGAAAAACTTCTGCTAAAAAGTCAAAAAAGAAAACACAAAAAAAGAGTTACGGTTGTAAAACTGTAACATCAGCGTTAATAAAGAAATCAATTAAGAACAAGAAAAAATCAAATAAGAATAAAAAATTGAAATCAGTTATCGTAAAAAACTATAAAAGAACACATTACTCATCGTCAGATGAAACTGATGATAGTTCCAGTGATTCACAGATATCATCAAAAGATGCTGCTTCATCAGATTCATCATCCTCATCATTACCAAGTCAACGAAAAGATAAAATACAAATGCTTATTATTAAAAAACGACGACTTATCTCTAGTTCTTCTAGTTCAGATTAGCTTTTTTCAAAGGAATTAAAAGTAAAATGAATTTTTGAGATGAAAATGAAACAGTTTATTCTAAAAGTAAGTTATTCGCTTTTAAGACAAAACAAATGATCTAACTAGCATTCTATAAATCGTGAAATTCTATATTTTTTCGCTGGAATTTTTATATTCATAATTCTTTATATAACACTAAATTGCTTGCCGTCCTTATTAAAAATAGATTTAAGAAGTTGTCAGTCATACAGATGTATGACTAAAATATTATTTCTTCCATCTGAGCTATTACATTTTTGTTATCTTAACAACAATGTTGTTGTTGAATGATATTTTGTTGTTTATTATTTTTAAATATTGTGCTTAAAATATCCAGTTTCGATCAATTCAGAATTGATTAACAAACTCTGCCACTATTTTATATAATCGTCTAATCACGAAAATTTAACGATTAATAAAGCTTATTCTTTCTTTTAATATTGATTTCTATGTTTCAATATATATGTATTCAGTAACTTTGAATGAAATTAAAACTGTTATGATTAAATTAATCTTAAATTAAAGCATTTAACAATAAAGTAACTAAAATATTAGCTACGTCGTTTCAAGTCAAACATAGATACGTTTTTTTGTTTCCCTACTTTTATTTGTCTTTTTCGCTAATATCAATTTCCTATACAAAATATGGTATATTTAGTGCGTGAAAATTACTTTTTATTGCTTTAATTAAAGTTGCATAAAATGACTCTTTTTGAAAAAATGCATTTCATCTCGATGATGGATTTTGTATTATTTCTTAAAATGTTTCATTCATTTCATTTATGGTTAAAACACTAGGTACTGAGAACTGTCCGATTCCCTACGGAGACCTTTTCTATACATTGTTCAGATTGTGTTTTCAGACCTGGAAGTTAATTAATCATTAATGAATGTGTTGTCGTAAAAGAAAACGGTCAACATGGTATGGACTCTGAGGATATTCAAAGCTATTAGATGCTAAACATTTTGATTTGATTCATTAAAAAATACGAATACTCGCATTAAATTTCACTGAGAAATTAAAAACGCTAATTTCTTGTTAACTCAGAGTGTAAGTCGAAAGTTATTCTTGGATTGACATTTTGTTGTTTATTATTTTTAAATATTATTGTGCTTAAAATATCCTGTTTCGATCAATTCAGAGTTGATTAACAAACTCTGCCACTATTTTATATAATCGTCTAATCACGAAAATTTAACGATTAATAAAGCTTATTCTTTCTTTTAATATTGATTTCTATGTTTCAATATATATGTATTCAGTAACTTTGAATGAAATTAAAACTGTTATGATTAAATTAATCTTAAATTAAAGCATTTAACAATAAAGTAACTAAAATATTAGCTACGTCGTTTCAAGTCAAACATAGATACGTTTTTTTGTTTCCCTACTTTTATTTGTCTTTTTCGCCAATATCAATTTCCTATACAAAATATGGTATATTTAGTGCGTGAAAATTACTTTTTATTGCTTTAATTAAAGTTGCATAAAATGCCTCTTTTTGAAAAAATGCATTTCATCTCGATGATGGATTTTGTATTATTTCTTAAAATGTTTCATTCATTTCATTTATGGTTAAAACACTAGGTACTGAGAACTGTCCGATTCCCTACGGAGACCTTTTCTATACATTGTTCAGATTGTGTTTTCAGACCTGGAAGTTAATTAATCATTAATGAATGTGTTGTCGTAAAAGAAAACGGTCAACATGGTATGGACTCTGAGGATATTCAAAGCTATTAGATGCTAAACATTTTGATTTGATTCATTAAAAAATACGAATACTCGCATTAAATTTCATTGAGAAATTAAAAACGCTAATTTCTTGTTAACTCAGAGTGTAAGTCGAAAGTTATTCTTGGATTGACAGTAGTATATATGTATCAAAACTGATATTGTGAAATCTTAGTTGTGGAATATTCCTTGATGATGGATGCTTTTGCTTGCTCGAAGAAGCGAGCCTTCATGTAACTATATATCTTGACTTTAATCATTGAGTAAGACTGTGCGTCGGAAGGACTGTTTTCCTTCAAAAATTTGCAGGAACAAAACAAAAATGGAGTTGCCAATAATAATGGCATATTCCTCGATCGTGTGAGGAATATGAAACTAGATTTATTATTGGCAACTCCTTGTTTTGTTTCTGCAAATTTATAAAACAAATTTGCTTTTTACGTCTTATTTTCTCTATTACTTCGGTCTGAAAGACCTAAGTATTACATTCATGAGCTCAAAGTGAAATTCTTCCCCCACTTTTTTTTGTCATTTCTCGGTGTTTTATGACCTACTGATTCTAAAAAAGCAACAAAAAAAATGTATGTCTATCTGTCGGCCGGCCGTCATTACCTACGCTGCAGGGAAAACCGCTGGAGGGATTTCAAATTTTTTTTTCTAATACTAATAGGTATACTCAAGAGACAGGTTCGAAAGGACGCTGTGTTCGATAACTGTACCGGAAGTGTGTCAAAAACAGCAAATTTTCATATTTTTGGTTTAAAAAACGTTCATTTTAAGTGATTACGAGTAGGAACATTGAATTTGGAGAAATCTTGATGGTAGGGATTGGTATGTGAGATCAAAAACTAGATTATTGCATTATAAGTTTGTCAAAAAAATGTTGTCAAGTGTGTCAAAAGAAAAATTTTTATTTATTTTTTACCCAATTTTTTGGAAAAAAATTAAATTAATTATTTGATTGAAATGAAATTTTATTATTACTATAGAGAATTATGGCATTATAAGTTTGTCAAAAAAATGTTGTCAAGTGTGTCAAAAGAAAGATTTTTATTTACTTTTTTACCCAATTTTTTGGAAAAAAATAAAATTAATAATTTGTATGACATGAAATTTTATTATTATAGAGAATTATGGCATTATAAGTTTGTCAAAAAAATAATGTCAAGTGTGTCAAAAAATGATTTCATTTATTTTTTTAGCTAAGTTTTTGGAAAAAAAAATGTAGCTGTTTTTATGACGTAAATGTAATTGAAAATAAAATTGGACATGGAAATTTTTGAATTTGTTATAGTTTTTGAAATAGCTTTGGAATTTTGAAAAAAGTTTGTATTTTTGATTTTGTAATAATTTTTGCAATATTTTTAGAATTTTGGAAAAAGATTTAATTTTTGATTTTGGAAGAATTTTTGGAATATATTTAGAATTTTGAAAAATTTAAAATTTTTGATTTTATTATAATTTTTGGAATTTTGAAAAAAAAATTCAATTTTTGATTTTGTAATGGTTTTTGCAATATATTTAGAATTTTGAGGAATATTATTGGAATTTAGAAAAAGTTTAAATATTTGATTTTATTCTAATTTTTGGAATGTTTTTGGAATTTTGAAAAAAGTTTGATTTTATTTAATTTTTACAATATTTTTGAAATTTCGGAAGAAATATGAATTTGTGATTTTGTAATATTTTCTCGAAACGCTAAATGGCGAGGCTTTTGAATCATCTTTTCACTAAATTATGTTAATTTATGATCTGTTATAATTTTCCGGCATCGTATTGATGTTTCGTGTTAGTTTTGTAATAAATTTCTAAACAGAGATAAAATACTTGTACTTTAACAAAGAGTTATGTTTAGGGCAGCGATGTAGCCCAAAACTAAAAACCATGTCCTCATAAAAGTTTTTTGCCGAAAACTATATCAAAATCCTTAACCCAGACCGAAGTCTTGATATCTCAGAGCTGTGAGATTTCAGCCCCTCCATATTTTTCGTTCATGAAATATTGGCCTATGTCATATTTCATATGTGATAGGATTTATTGTTTAGTTGTTCTTGAACTTTATTTTGGTTGTTCTTGGACAAAAAATAAAAACAAAACACCAGGTTTTATTAAGTATTCGACAACTGTATTGTTTCAAAACACCAGGAAAACAATACAGCAAACAATATTCCTACCTAGAATATTCTTCCTATTGGAATTGTTTGCTGTTCTAAACTCCAACCGATGATTGTAGTTGTTGTTTTCTAAACTCCAACAGTTAATTGTAGAAATTTCCAGCATAAACGCAGCGTCCAAAATAAAACTCAACATATTTCTATTAAATAACACTTAAAACTTTATTCACAATTAAATTTTATTTAACATAATCACATTTCACTTAAAATATTTACTTATTTCACTGTCGCATTCTAATTTAAAACTTTAAATTATCGCAGTCTAATTTAAAACTCATTGCGCAAATGGAATTCCTTAAATAGAATTCTGCTTTCTTTCTCAAATATTCTAGGTAAATCCAAAATCTCTATACAAAGAAAACTCGAGAAATCCTTTACTGCCTACATCATTACATTTTATTTCATGTTTTAACCCTTTTTCTTAGAAACAATGTCAACGTCAAATTATTATGTAGGGGAAATCTTTCGGTTTTAACCGACGTGGTTTAGAAAAACGAAAATGTTCTTCATAGTGGCCATTATATTTTCGATCCTTTGAAAAACAAACAGGGGCCTTATTCCCGAACGCATAAATGTGAATTGTGCAATATTGTGAAGTTCGTATTGCATAACATTAAACGCTAGCAAAGCATACCCAATCTTGCGAAACTCTGATAATATTGGATTCAACATCTAATCTAATCTATAGGTTTGCTTCATGCTCCATGCATCACATGCAATATGAAATCTACATTCACACTGAAAGAAAAAATTCAGTCACTGCAACCTCTTTTGTGCCAACCGAATATTTACTGTCACAAAAATCTTAAATTCGATTGTCTTATCTTCAAAAACCAAATTTGAAGACGCAACAACCGAAAGTCATCGTGACCGCATAATTACTATGCCAACCGAATGATCGATTTTTACTTGCAGTGCACCGCGCCATCAGTGCCTAAACTTTTGATAGATTTGTTTTTTTTTAATAAAATGTGTTGTGTAGTAGGAATTACAAAATGTGTCACAATAACACATAAAAACCTTTTAAGACCAAGGTCCCACAACAACATACGTTCAAAGGTGTTGATGGACGTAAATCTTTCTTTTTTTGTTTTTTTATATTTTTTGTTAAAGAATGGATAACTAAACAATAAATCCTATAACCTGACAAAATATGATATAGGCCAATATTTTATGATAGAATAGAGAAAATTAAAGTAAATTGAAAAGTAAATAGCAAATATTTACAAAAATTTGCTGAAACAAAACAAAAATGTAGTTGCCAATAATCCAGCCGGTTGCATATTCCTTGATCCTGTGACGCACCGTCTTTCTTGAAGATTAAAGCCCACACATAGTTATATGAAGGCTCGTTTCCTTATTCTCCAATTATGGTAAACCCTATTACATTTAAAATTGGTAAATCTTATGAAAATTGTCACAATTTTCAAATTTTAACGTAGACTTTCAATTCCAAAAATATATTCTTTATCAACTTTTGTTGAATTGTCAGTAACTTTAACATTTGAATCATTTAACATTGGACTCATTAAAAATTCTTAACAAAAATTCAACAAAAATTTTCAAATGAATTCAACAAAGATTTCCAAGTTTAAAAATTTCTAAATGACAAAAATACTAAACCAAACTTTCCAACAAAATTTTGAACGTATTACCCCGAGTGTGGTAAAAAACTATTACATAATCTTAAATAAGAATTCTTCCATCTTATCAATTCCAAAAATTAAAAATAATAAAAATAAATCTTCCAAAGTTTTCAACAAATAGTTTTTTCATAAACAAAATATAAGAGTAGAGTTGTGCCTGGGAAGTCAACAACTTCCGAAGCACCTGGATGATTATCAAAAAAATTTAATTAACGGAATTTAATAGGTGATGTCAACAGTCCGACAAGCAAACACGTTTAGCTGGCTCAGAGAGTCAAGTGCTAGCATTTGCCAGGCGTGTGTCATCCAGTCGCCCCAATGCCAACACCCAAAAACCTGTATTGAGAAAAAAGGTGTTAGTATTGGTGTTCTTTGGATGCGACAACCGTGGCTTGAGGGACAGACGAATATGTTTATGTTACCGTCCACGTATATTGTCTCCAAGAACACCCTAACAGGCTATGCCCTAATGAACAAAATCGAAGACAATGGAGACAAATTTGAGCATAAATATATAAAGTTTTCATTCCGCCGAGGACCCAGGTTCTGTCGAAACATTCGAAACCTACGGAACCCATCAATAACCAAGAAGGTTCATCGCCTGTTGTTCCGTCAACACGGACCTCCCTGACAACATAAAAACTTTACTCCAACTCGTAAAGTCCCTACAAGAATTCATACTCACTTCTGCGGTACATTAGACACCAAATTTAGTACAACACAAAACATAATTAAAACAGTAATACAGAAAAAATGAGTAGTCTCCACCACAACCCTGTTCAAACCTAACGGGCCAAACAATGTCGCACTGGAGCACCCTTTTGGACGCGGGGGGGGGGGGGGGGGGGGGGGGGTGGGGGGGGGGGGGGGGGGGTATAAGTGGGGGGGGGGGGGGTAGTAATATCAACCTTTTCAACCTATTCAACCTTTTGCAATTCAAATTCAATTTTCGCATTTCAAATTCATCTTTTTCGAAATCAAACTCAACTTTTTGCACATCAAATTCAACTTTGCAAATCAAATTCACTTGCAAATCCAATCCAACCTAGCAAGCATTAAGGGAATTTTATATTTTCTTCAATTCAACCTCTAAATCCATTGCTTAAATGTTTTGTAGAATTATGGACTGAGTTATAATTATTTTGTTAAAGATACTTTTACTCACTTTCACAATGCTTGTACAACAGGACTTTTTCATATTACCACGCCAGCAGTTTTATTGTTCTGGTTTATAATATATTTGTGAGTACTTGTTTCAATGGCTGCAAATTCAACTGATTAACTGACAGCTGTTCCATCTTCTAAAATCTTGTTAAATTTTTTTCTTTGAAACAGAACTGTTACTGTGATAAGTGGAATCAACTGTCAATATTGAAATAAATCAAAAAACCAATTGAAATTGAGAATCAACAACGGTACACAAGTACACTCGATACACCATAACATAATAGACACTGAAAAAAATTCGGTTACTTACTACAGCCTCTATTATACCAACCGAATGTTCCCTGTCAAAATAACCTCAAATTCGGTTGTCATATGTGGTTTTCTTTTCACTTTCTCAAATCAATTTACAAATTATGTGCTGAAAAGTATAAAGAACAAAAAACAAAAGTTGATGTGAATTATGTTTGTATTAGTGATATTTTAATGGTGGTTGTTTACTCTTAAATTTGAAAAATTACATATATAATAGTATATTCTGCAATTATGTATTGAAATAAAAAGATTTTCTTTATTTGTAAATTAAATAATTTTTTAATTTTTTTTATAAACGCTTATATCAGTCTTTAAAATTTGTTTTATTTAATTAATAAAAACAATATTTCGGCACATTGCCATTTTCAAGTTGAAAAAAATATATAAAAAAATAGTACACAAATTAAGTTCACAAAATTATCAGTTTAAAAATGAAAAACTAAAATGAATTGAAAATTTAAAAAACAAAAAGACTAGGCTAATAAAAACGATCTAAAAAAGCTACGTTGATTTTTTCGAAAATATTTTTTTCAAATTTAGCAAGTATTTATATTCATTATGTAGAAATACTGAAGGTATCAGTATGTGCATTACATGCAATCGGTAATTTAAGTTGGATATGTGCAGCCTCAAGGATATCTCTTTTGTTTGATTTCTTTTTTAGATCCAATATTCTTGTTTTATCGAATTCAAAACTATGTTGATCATTAATGCTATGTTTTGCTAATGCGGTCAAATCACTTTTAAAATAATAATAATTTTGTTTTATTTATATTTGTTTGAAATTAACTTCGTTTTAAATTACTTCATTGTACATTTATTTTTTCATCTCTGTTTGGATTACAAAACAAACACGAAGTATTAATACGTTGCCGGAAAATTATATCAGATCATAAATTAATATAACCTAGTGAAAAGATGCTACACCCAGCAAACTACTCAAAAACCTATCCATTTAGCGTTTTAAGAAAATATTACAAAATCAAAAATTCATATTTCTTTCAAAATTCCAAAAATATTCTAAAAATTATAATAAAATCAAAAACTTTTTTTCAAAGTTCTAAAAACATTCCAAAAATTATTACAAAATCAAAGATTGAAACTTTTTTCAAAATTCTAAAAATATTGCAAAAATTATAACAAAATCAAAAATTGAAACTATTTCCAATATTATTAAAACATTGCGAAAATTATAACAAAATCAAACATACAAATTTTTTTCAAAATTCAAAAAATCATAATAAAATCAAAAATTTAAATTTTTTCAAAATTCTAAAACTATTGCAAAAATTCGTAATTCAAAAATTTAAACATTTTCCAAAATTCCAAAAAATATTCCCAAAATTATAACAGAATCAAAAATACAAACTTTTTCAAAATTCCAAAAATTATAATAAAATCAAACATTTAAACTTTTTCAAATATCTAAAAAATTTTTACAAAATCAAAAATTGAAACTTTTTTCAAAATTCTAATTATTGCAAAATTATTGCAAAATTTTTAATTCACAAATTTAAAAATTCAAACTTTTTCCAAAATTCTAAAAATATAGCAAAAATTATAACAAAATCAAAAATACAAACTTTTTTCAAAATGCCAAAAATATTCCAAAAATTATAATAAAATCAAAAATTTAAACTTTTTCAAAACTCTAAAAATGTTCCTAAAATTCTTAAAAAATCAAAAATACAAATTTTTTTCAACTTTTCCTACTACACAACCTTTTTTATTAAAAAAAAAAAATCCCGATCATCAAGATTTCTCCAAATTCAAAGTTCCTATTCGTAATCACTTAACATTAACGTTTTTTAAGCAAAAAATATGCAAATTTCCTTGTTTTGACACACTTGACGATTTTTTTGACACACACACTTCCTGTACAGTTATCGAACACATCGTCCTTTCGGCTCTCACTATTGAGTAAACCTATTTTCAGAAACAAAAATTTTTGAAATCCCTCCAGCGGTTTTCTAGATTTCGTCGGTTGTGACGGCCGGCAGACAGACACATTTTTTTTTCCTTTTTGAGAAACAGCAGGTCCTAAGACGTCGAGAAATGCAAAAAAAAGGTGGGGGTAAGAATTTCACTTTTGGCTAGAGAATGTAATACTTGGGTCTTTCAGACCGAAGAAAAAGCAAAAAAACGAATGATATGTTAACGTGAGTTTTTTAGTGTCCGTATTTATTCTTTAAGTGAAACTTGTTATGAATTCGGAACATTCCATGAATCAGAAAAGCATTCTCTGAAGACATGTTAGAAAAATGTGAATTTCTGTAACATTGTGACATTCGAATTATGTATCACTAAATAATTTGTTCACAATTTACGTAGTTGACCACGTAGTAGATGTACAAACGAAGTTCATTGAGGTTTAATTTGATTTGCACAAGTTGAATTTGATATGCAAAAAGTTGAATTTGAATTACAAAAAGTTGAAATTGATATGCAAAAAGTTGAATTTGATTTACAAAAAATGGGATTTTGAAATGCAAAATATTGAATTTGGTCTGCAAAACCTGTAATTTTTATTTATGTAGCGTATGGTTTTTTTGTGACACTTTAAAAATAAAAATAAAACTTAACTAATAGGTAGATTTTACCATGAAATGGAAACCTGAAACCAACCCTTTTTACCTAAAACAAAACATGAATACACATTAAATGAGCTAACAATCGATTTGATTGCGCGCCTTTTAGTTAAAAAGTATAAAGTAAAATATTGGAACACTGGGTAGTACATTTGAACATTAGATGTTTACATCGAGTGAGTCAATCCATGCTACTACATCGGTAGTTGCCGAATGGATGTCTGAGATGTCGCCATTGTATCGTCGAATTGGACACACAGTTGCAATGTGTTTTATAGTTTGTTGAGGAGCGCCGCAGTCACATTGAGGGGACTCTGTGATGCCCCACTTGTAGAAAGAATCAGCACAACGTCCACGATTCGTTCTTATTCGGTTTGGTGTAGTACAGGTATAATGTGGCAGATCGAAACCAGGTTGGGTAGAAGTCAAGTTAGTAATAGAAAGGCCAGGGGGTCAATTCTAACTTGATGACTTCAAGTCATATGACTTGGATTTCGAAATTTCGAAATTGAAGTCATAAATATCGATTCTGTCTGGGTCATATGAGTTTTTCCAAACTCATTTGAAATGTCAAAAACGTCATTAAAAAAAAGCTGTGACTACCGTTATGTATTAAAAATTTCGAATGATAAATTTAAAAAAAAACTAGCTAAAGCACCCACAAACAGCGAAAAGGTTGCTCTAGTTGATTATTTAGAGGAACATTTAGAGTTGGCTCGAAACCAATTTACATCTGCAGAGGATGGAAAATGCAAACTTGCAGAGCAATGGCAGGATGTAGCATGCCTTATAAATGCAATGGGAGGGGCTCATAAGACTGGACCAACTTGGAAAAAATATTGGGAGGATTTGCGGTAAGCTAAATTAGTTGATTAGAACATTTAAGCACTAATACCATCCTCTTCGTCATCCACTTCATTGAAATTTCGTTATCGGACGGCAAAGTATAATTTTCTGTCAACATAATATTGTGGATGATAGCGCATCCATTAATTATACTGCCGGATCGTTGAAGAGTATACTTTAAAATTCTTTGACGAGAGAGACATCGAAAACGACTTTTTAAAATATTTATTTTGTATAAAACTTAAAATTATGTATCATTAAGAAACACAAATTTACATAAAACTGACAGTAATTGAATTCTTTAAATGTCAAATAGTCATTCTATGAAAATTGATTTGAAGTCACTCACTTTTTGACTTAGAATCGCAAAACATAGAATTTTGAGTTCGAATAAATGAGTGACTCTCTTTGAGTTGGATTTTTTTAACAGTCATATGACTGAGTCACCTCATCAAGTTAGAATTGACCCCCAGGTGTGTTGTAATGATTCCAGGAGGTATCCCGGGCATCCAAGATATTAAAATTAGTTGCCAGCAGGTTGCTGGCAGTTTGGTGTGGCGGCTTTCTTGACTTCAATCGGCAACGAGTATAATCACCGTAATATTCGTGCAAGGGTAACGTGATGTTGTTTGTTACCTTTTTATGTTCACGCATGAGCGCATGCGAGCGTCTGAGTGAAGATGGAGCGATATTCCTTAACACAGAGAGCCAAGGTAAAAGCGTGGACCTGATAGTAACACTTATAGTACGCATCGTGGCATGCAGCTGGTAGTCAACTTGTTGGGTATGTGTGCTATTCAGCCAGACTGGTGCGTCGTACTCAGCCACTGAGTAAACCAGACTTAGAGCAGTCGTGCGGAGGATAGCTGGAGTAGCACCCCATGTCGAGCCTGCTAGTTTGTGCAATATATTGTTTCTTGTTTTAAGTTTTTTTGACGTATTTTCTAGGTGAAGTTTAAAAGAAAGGGTTCTATCGAGAGTAATGCCCAGGTACTTTGGCTGTTAATTGTATTTAATGACAATGCTGTTTAATAACACTGATAGTTCGTGTTTTTCCAGTTTGTTGTTTAAGTGGAAGCAAGAACTCTCGGTGTTGCTTAGATTAGGAAATAAGCTCCACGTTCGAAAATAGTCATTCATTATCGCCAGGTCAGCTGAGAGCAAATCTTCCAATACACCCATGTCTTTGTTTTGAGTGGCCAGGCTCCAATCATCTGCGTAACCAAATTTATTTGATGTTGTGTCAGGAATATCATGAATGTACAAATTAAAAAGTAATGGCGCCAGGACGGAACCCTGTGGCAAAACATTGTAAAGCATTTTGGACCTACTACATGAATTATTTAGATGAACTTTAAATACACGATTACTCAGCATGTTATTAATTAAACATGAGATGGTGCTACAAGGTATTGCATTGAACATCTTATATATAATCCCAATTCGCCAGACCGTGTCATATGCTGCAGTGAGATCGACAAATACTGCGCCTGTTTTTAATTGTTTTTGATACCCAGCTTCGATATAGGATATTAAAGCCTGCAGTTGGTCAGTGCAACTGCGATTGGGACGAAAACCAGCTTGTTCGGGTGTGATCTGGTCATTCAAGGTGGGTGTGATACGGTTGTATATGAGTCGTACTAGAAATTTATAGCAGGTGCTCAAAAGGGCGATTAGGCGATAGCTTCCTGGTTCATTTGATTGTTTACCTGGCTTAAGTATCGCTATCACTTTCGTAGTATTAAAATGTTTTAGAAGATTCTCGGTTTCTAGGATATTCGAGAAAAATTTATTTAGCCATTGTTTTACATTTTTACAAAAAATACATTTTACTAAAATAATTATAAAAAATACCATCGTAGCCAGCTGCTTTTCCGCTTTTTGTTTGGGACAAACTGAATCTAGTTATTCGCTACTAAAAGAGTTCGCATACTTTGATGGAGACGAGCAATTGCATTCATTTCTCTTAACATACGTTTAATGGTTCTCTTATGAAGGCGATTAATAGAAGAACGAGACATGTTTACGATATGATTTGCAATGTCCTCTGGATTTATTTCATTGTTAGCACGAGTAATTGAGTTTGAGCCACCCAGCTTCCGAAGGAGACTCCAAGCTGCCCTGCTTGAATGGGAAAAATCAATGTTTTCAACAGCGATAGTCCACTTTTGTTTCCTCGCGGCGTGAGTGAGTATATTAGGTCATCAGCCACGTCTGCCTCACCACTACTAAGGTAGTCCTCATATAATATTTCGCTCTCTCAACTCCAGCTAGGAATGTATTCTTCGCGGAAGCCTCTTGGGATGCATTTCTTAGCAGTTGAGATGATGGCTTCAACGAACCTACCGTAATTTTTAGGAATGAGTTGGATCCAGAGAATCGCTGCATCCAAGCTTTGTTAGAATTCCATCTAGGTTGAGGAGTAGAGTTAACGATTGCGATTTGGATACCTACCTCAAGAATTACTGGACTATGTTGAGAGTGTGGAAAACCTTGTAAAACAGCCATAGATATTGGAATAGGGTTACGTTGTTCGTTTTTTGTGGAAAAGTAGAGGTCGGGATTGTAATCACTTCGCCATCTGGCAGATTTAAAGGTTTTCATGTCTTTCGCATCATAAACCAGGAACATGTTGTTACCATCCGCCCAGTCAGTCAGTTGTATGCAATTGGGATTGTTATTTGAGTAGGACCACTGAGTGATGGTTATTGAAGTCCCCAGCATATATAGCTGGGTAGTGAAATAATGGTAGAGTAGCATCTGGCCATGCTGTATTTGGTGGCTTGTATACGTTTACAACCTTCGTGTCCGATATATCAACAACAATAAGATGTATATCGTTGTCCGTCTGTGTAAGTATATGGGTGCAGTTCATGATTTCTGACTTAATATACGTGGCAGATCCATATGCTTGATGGTAAATAGCACTAATTAGTTTGTAACCAACAATGTTTCCTCTAGAGGTAAGTTGCGCTACATCTGCTGCATGCGTTTCTTGCAGAATTACAACGTCGATGTCGAAATCTTTTAATACTCTTTGTAAGTGTTCAGGTTTGACTTTCTAATGCCTTCAATGTTCAATTGAAAAATACGCACTGAGGGTCCAATATTTTTTGTCTTATGGGGATGAAAAGTACCGTTGTTATTGTGATTTGTATTCATGCTCATTTGTTTGTATCACAGCCAAGAGTTCGAAATGAAATATTTGGCTACCAAATTTAAATAGACTTTTTGCGTAATCCAGGGTGTAGCGCGAGGAGCTTTTCTATTCACACACCACAAAACCTGTAATATCTCACGTTAACTCATATTTCAATAGCAGGCACTGGTGTACGCAGGGTTGTAACACTCGTAGATCGAAAATAAAATAAAAATTCACAAATAAAAAAAACTGGGGTCCTATTATGAAAAATATGCAATATCGCGTTTCTTAATAATATAGCATTTTGGTATTATAAAATCTTATGTTAGAAGCCGTAGCATCAATTCACTTTTGTTTCCGCACGTTGACAATCCATGTTGTTCTAGTTCCTTCTTACGCTCAGGAAATTTTAATTCGCTTAAGAAAACCATTGTTCACAGATTACTAATGCCGATGTCACCAATATCACGTTTTCTAACTTCCTTCGCCAATTCGCCTTACTCTCAATTCGACAAACGTAATTTCCAATTCACCTTCTGGAGTAAGCAAAAACACCAGGTTTTATTATGTATTCCACAACTTTATTGTTTCACAACAACAGAAAAATTCTTTCTAGAATGTTCTTAATATAGCATCAGAAACTGCAACGGTTGATTGTAGAAATTTTCAGTTCAAAACGTCGAAAATAACACTTAAAACTTTATTCACAATTAAATTTCATTTAACATAATCACACTCCAGTTAAACTATTTCCACTATCGCAATCTAATTTAAAATAACTTTGCATTATTGCAGTCTAATTTAAAACTAATTCTCATTTTGCAGAAACGATTTTTTTTACATATAATTCTGCTTGATTTCGCAAATATTCTAGATAAATCCAAAATGTCTACACACAGAAAACTCGAGAATTTTTAACGTTTTTGCTTCGTTCTTTTTTTCGGAACCGAAAATTGATTTTACTTTTGAAATATTGAGATTTGAGGATGAATACAATTTTGTTTCGTATTTCATTACGATTACGTAGAATCGTAATAATATATATGCTATACTGTGGCATACAAAATTACAAATAATTACTAACTTAATCAGTATAATACATAATGAAATATAAAACAATTGTTATAAAATAATATTATAAAAAGTACAATGGAAAAATAGTAGTTTAATCAATGAGTGTATAATGAAATAGTTTATTCTCAAGCAAAAGTTTAAAATTTGAGCGAGGCACTAGCGAGAATTTTAATTTGCAAGAGAATGAAATTCATTAAACACGAATCGATTACAATACTTTATTCTCTGACAAAGAATTGTGTATTATAAAAAATAAAAACCTTTTCTTCAATTAAAACAATAAATCTTTATTGTTTTAATTGATAAATCAAATTTCTTATTAAAAAAACGAAAGAGCGAAAAACGAAATTAAAAAAGAGCTTATGATAAAAAAACCCCATCCTATACAATCAACCAAGTTCAACCAAACGAAATAAGAGAATTTAATTTAAAATTTGATTTTTGAACAAAACTTATCAAAGCAATTGTGATTATAATTTGAAAATAATTTTAATGAAATCAAAACAATTTGACCAATTGGAATCATACCAATTGAATAATGATAATTTTTTTATAGGAAAATTTTCATTAGACAATAGGTTAAGTTCATTAGGCTATAGGTTAGAAAACAATACAATAATACATACTATGATTATCGAAAAAACATACAAATAAAGCTGATATAATTAAATGGAAGAGAATAAATATTATAATGATTTACTTTGGATTTTTGTGAGCAATTAAACTCAAGTAACTAAGGAAATCGTTAATTTTTTTCAATTCGAAAGTATATTTGAATTTTTATCAGAGAAAATCTGCACTTCTCTTTTTCGTGTTTAAGACTAGGATTCGAACCTTCCCCCTCAATCCACTGATTTGAATCCATAATAGTAGACACTATTAGTGTATTCTTTTCGGCTGTACCGAACAAGTTCCAACACCGAATTATCGAATTTTGTATTCTTTTGGAATGAATTTCAATACAAAAAAAATAATTCGGTGTTGGAACTGTACTGAAATTTGTTCGGTACAGCCGAAAAGAATACACTATATTGAAAGTTTAAACTTTATCATCATTTATTTACCTTCATTATACATTCTTTTTATAGAAATGTTATTCATTGTAAAATCTTTAATTAATAACGTTTTTTTTTTGTTTTTAGTTGTTGATTTCCAGGGCAGTACTTATATCTGTAATATCGTTTGATTTGCTTTTTTTATATCTTTCCAGCTAAAATGATACGCGCTAATGCGATATATCGAAACTACGCGTTAATATTATAAATTAATAACATTTTAAAAATAAAAATTTTCTGCTTTATTGTAATTTTGTTTAACGGTCAAAAGCTACTGGTCGGGAGACAAAATTTAAATGGTCATCGGGAAACAAGGTCGTGCACTTGGAGAAATCGAAAACAAAATATTTTTGAAAACACAATACATTGCATAAAATTGGAAGGGACTCCTAATACGATTCAACGTGACGTTCAAAGCAACAATAAGTTAAAATAAAACATATAAAGAAGCGAATTTTTAAAACCGTTCGAGTTTGTCAACTAACTTATAATTTATTTTTTTTAAACTGAAAATAATAGTTAATATGGACAATATGAGAATATGAGAAAAATAACTTTCAATATGAAAGAACTATCTTTCAACATGAGAATAATAACTTTCAAAATAAGAATAGAAACTTTCAATATGAGAATAATTCTCAATATTAGAATAATAATAATTCTCATATTGAAAGTTACTATTCTCATATTGAAAGGAAAATGATATAGATGATTGTTTATTTTTATAATTAGTGTTATATGACATTTTACACATGTCGTATATGTTCGGTAATATAAATTTATTTAAAAAATAAAAGATTTTATTTTATTTTCTATATTTACTCAATATATTTCGTCTGTTTAGGACATCCTCAGGTACAACATTACTCTTGAGGATGTCCTAAAAAGACGAAATATATTGAGTAATCAGAGAAAATAAAATAAATTTATATTTATGAGCGTACACAACAAGTGTATTCAACGAATTACGCTAAAAAGTGTTATATGAGGTAGAATTAACGTTTTGGGTATTTTTTGATATTTTTACTTTGACATTGAATACAAGGCTAACACTACAAGTTTATACTTCAAGTTTAAGTACGCCTATATTTACTTCAATAAATTTACTAAAAACAGCGATATAGATTTATAAATTAAATTTGAATTATTTAGTTTATGTACAAAAATGTCTTTTTAAACTGGATTATTTTTTGAAAGAAACTTATACATACCAATATTTCAATATATTTATGAAAACAGTCAAAAACTTGAAGTTTAATCTTGCATATGTAAAGAATAAATAGAAACATAAAAAATAAAATTTCAAAGTCCATTAAAAAGTTTTCCATTTCGCGTATCTTCTATTATTTATTTTGGTAATATATATAGTCTAAAAAAATATCAACTTCGTCCTTTCCAACTGTTATCTTCTTCCCAAATTGTTTGGTTTAGATTCTTATTATCGTGCTATCACTTTTCTATATTTTTTTTTAATAAATATTAAACATCACGATAAAATAACTCTGTCTTAATAATAATTCAAATTAAAACAAGAAAATCATTTTCATTTTTATCTCAATAATTTTATTTAAGACATTTTCCATTTGAGAAAAGACTGAGTTATTTGATAACTGGTTTACCAGAGATTAGTAAAGAATATTAATTTAAGATTAAACCACATAAAAAATATGTATTTATGTTTTTTTTCTTTAAGTTTGTAAATAATTGTACCTGTTATAACATTTTATTTCGAAACAAAAAACTATAAACTATATATAATAATTAATAATACCAGTCGGAGAAAAAGCTATGGATTTACTTAAATTTTTAAGTTTAAATGAAAAACTGAAAATTATTAATCTATAACTTAAAAAAATAATAGACATTTTTTCTTGACATTTTTATAATTGCAAAGTATAATCCATTATTATTAATTTTGTAATTATAATTAATTATCTTCAACGCTATTTATCTAACACTGAAATTTCAATTTTTTATAAAATATAGTACTATGTGTATAAGAATATGTTAAATTGTGAATGGATTATATGAAAGAAATGTCTATTTTTTTATCGGTAGTTCATGTGGAATAAAATGGCAAGAGATTCTAATCAATAGTAGTCCCTGAGTACCGCTTTAAAAAGAAACAAAAAATACAGCCCACAAATGACAAGTAACTTCGATAATCACTTGCTCTTGAATAATTCAAAGTATAAGGATACTAATTACTAGATGCTCCATTTAACTTTCCTAAAAATTTTGAAAATTAACCCACTTTTAAATAAACTTGTAGATGTTTCAAATGCACTCAAATGAAAAAAATTGTAAACAGTTTTATAACATATTTGAAAAACACTTTCTTCCAACGCTTTTAAACGATTCGTTAAATTTATGCCATCAACAAAGGGAACAGTCTTAGTTTTATAATAGTTTTGAAGAAAAA
Organism: Diogma glabrata; assembly: GCA_963693315.1. Lineage (NCBI taxonomy): Eukaryota > Metazoa > Arthropoda > Insecta > Diptera > Cylindrotomidae > Diogma > Diogma glabrata. The sequence continues at coordinate 299,784,370 of OY856186.1, forward strand.
TCCCAAATAACGTTGACTATAAGGAAATGATTGAAGATCAACAACAAAACGGATACAGGGCATCTAAAAATATTTTGTCGTTAAGTAGCGTATTAATTTCTTATGTTATTATTACAGTATAAAATAAAATAATTAAACCGTTTCGACCGACGAAAAATTAGTCATTTCACTTGTCCACAGGACCTATTAACCTAATTGATCTTTAAAAAACTGACATGTGTCTAATAAATTAACTAAATAAAATAACAACTTCATTACATCCAACACGATTATATGGCTTGGTCATGTGAAAAGGTCTTCATCTTCATCACAACGAATGATAAAATAGTGACTCAACAATACTCAGACAACGCTGATGCAGACAACACTGGCATGATGTTCTGTTATAGGATGTCAATGCGAGTCTCTCTCTCTGTCTCTATCTCTCCATCTCTCACTCTCTGGCGTTTACATCCCATGGAAGGGATTTTGCCGTCTGTCCAATCAGGTTCCATTTATCTCTCCATTACTAGTTTCGACAATTTATTACAAAGATGATGTCTTCATGCCAGCGTTGTCTGGGTCTTCTTCTCCGCTCCGACGAACACCAGCAGGTTGTTAGAAAACTGTTTTCATTATTCTATCTAATGGAGTCCTAGGAACTTGACCAAACGATCTAATCCGGCTGGATTTAATAGATTACAGCAGCCTCCAAGGAGCTGTGTGATTTCATGATTTATTCGGATATGGTTTTGATTGATTTTCATGGAACATAAATTGCTCGTATGACCTTGCTCTGGTTAATAGAATCCTACAATCGGTGGTAGTCATTGTCCAGCTTTCACTTCCACAAGCTAGCACACATGTGTGAATTTACGCGACTGCGAAAGATGTTTTGACCACAGAAGTTTTGAGCGTGCGTAAAAACTCTGTACTAGTCTTAAATATCTGCAGACACGCCATTTGACGATGTTATAACAGATCCAAAGTATTTGAAAGTTTCCCCGCGTTCTATTCCATAGTTGCCAGTATCCAGACTGTGGTGAGATATGTTCCTGGATGTTGTTAAATGTTAAGGGGGATAGCCATTGTGATAGAACACAAAAAAAATTTAATTTATTTTATTTTAGTTTAAAGAATATTTGAATTCGAAATTATGTTTTAACCTTTGAAATTATGTGCATAAAGTTTTAGGCCAAGCCATTAGCCACTTCAGTTGCGCGACAGCCGTTATTGGTATTATGCTAGCTGTTAGGGCCGATATGTGTTTTAAGTTCTGCACTTTCACCAATTTGACCAATGGCTCGCACCACGATTTTTATATCGTGTCGCGGGATAACTTATTATTGATATTAATTATTGATGACTTCTTCGAGTTCTAGTAAAAACAAGCCTTTAATATCATCTTCTCTTTAGTAGGTACATTAACATTTACGGTTGTTAAATTAAATTTTTCCGTGTGGATTCTTAGTATACATATCTGCATTATAATTGGGCAGAAGTCGATCACATGTTGATTCACAGGACGATGTATGATAAAGCCAACCCTAAATTCACCTCCGTTTTGATAATCGTTTTTACTGTTTCATGGAATACACAGGCTTGGCGATCTTAGCTCTTGTGTGTGTATTTTTGGAGATCTATTGGTCGCATAAGCCTAGGTTAAAGGTGCCATTTACTCGTAGTGGTGTGGAAGTGGAATCATTGAGCATAAGCAATATTTACTCTGCCCCTCCCCGCTTTACCTAACTAGTTGTGTCAGTGTTACCTAAGGCGTCGACGTAGAATCTCGGATTTCGCTACCGCTAGTGATGAACCGAGATGAATAAAATCTGATTGCACAGACGGAAACGAATTTTATATTTTTACTTTTCCGATTCCCCTTATTTTATAAATCGCCAATTGTCTATGCATGTAATTGGAATTGCTAAATTTCTACATTTTTAATTCTTTGTATTTCAAAGTTACCAATATTTAATTTTTTATTTCTCAATTTTCGAATATGATAATTTTTTTTATTTTGAAGTTTTGCTTTTAATTTCCCCTTTTTATGATCCAATTTTTTAATTTTCAAACTGTCTGCTTTTTAATTTTCCAAATTTTGGATATTTTGGTTTTCCATTGTTAAAAATTTTTCGTACAAATTTTGTACCTTTTCAATTTTCTTCAACTTCAATATTTACATTTTGCTTTCTGTAATTTTCAAATTTTCCAGATTTGTAACTTTGCAGTTTATTCATTTTTAAATTTTCCACTCTATTAATTTCACAACTATATATGTTTTTCAACTTCAACAAAATATGATTAAATCATAAATAGTTAAATATCTAAAACTAAAGACTATAAATAACAAAACGGTCGTCGAAGCGGCTTCAGGTTAAATTTTATTTTAATCTATTTTATACCATAACCTTAAAGCTATAATTAATTGATTTTATGAGTATACAAATTGATTATATGATAGTGTCTAGTGTTTAACAAACTGGACTTGAATTCAGAGAATCCGGTTTCGATTCGCATTCGGACCAAATGTTCAACCTAAAACTGGTCTTTGTCATTTAATATTGGGTTTTGCTAATCCTTTACATTTCAAACATCAAAATCTATAACAAATAGTTACAACAAAAAACTTTTAAATTGGAAAAGGCTTTTAATTGATTGAAACCCACACAATAAATAAAAAATTATGGTTTGAGTGTTTGGAAAAATATTCCACATTCCTTCGGCATAGTTGCAAAATTTGGAAATACTTGTAAATATGTTACTGACTGTCTCTTTTCTTCTTTCTTAATTTGCTTCCATAACTCTGACACACGTTTTCATTTAAATTTTTGTGTGACTCTTATTTTTGTATCTAGCTCTTTTTGATACTATGGTCCTACGAAAGTAAATTGGGAAAATTTAATCATGATTAACTTAGGTGTGCTTAAAAACAAGCCAACTGACTTTAATAATTTAATTTTTAATTTAACGGCAAATTTTTCATTTGTTTTTTTGTTTTAACATTCTAGCAACCACCATTGCTGGTAATTTGTTCTCATATGTAAGCCCGGTTTTCTACATTCACAAGGATTGCTGCCATTGCCCTATCAATACTCATACCAAAATTATCAACAAAACTAGAAATAGTTGAGAAAAATACAAATGTTTATGTATAACTTCAATTTAAAAAATCATAATTTCCAATAACAAATAGTCATAACCAGATAAACCCGATTTGGACAAATGGAAATCAAAATGTTCACGCTTTGTTAAATAGCAAATTTAAAGAATAATCAAGTTTTAATTCCACATCGAATGACTGTCAGTTGACTAGAATTTTAATTTAAATATTGAAAAAAATAAGCTGTAAAATACGATATAAAAACTTTTTCTCAATTCAAAAATTACAACAAAATTCCGCCCATTTGTCTAAAATATTGACTTTTTTGATTGTAATCATTCTTTTTATTTTATTTCAATTCCATTTTGACATAAATTTAACTAAATATTTGATGAACAGCTGATCTCTGCCATTTTATTTTGAGTTATTTAAATTAAATTAAATGCTTACATTCCAGGTCAAAATCATAAACAAATAGGCGGAGTTCTGTTGTAATTTTTGAATTAAGAAAAAGTTAAAGAATAAAATATTATTTAAGATGTAAGAATAAAAAAAGGTAATAATAATTTTAAATGAAAATATAAAATAAATTAATCAATCAATTTAAAACATAAATTAATTTAATTTAAAAAAGGTTTATTATTAAGAAAATAATTAAAATTTTATTTTAAGATTATGATCTAAGAAATTCTACTTTTTTTTGTTTTAGAATAATAATTATAAATATTTAATATTAAAAGTTTATGTAAAAATTGCGTTGGGTGTTTTATATTATATTTTTTTACTGTATTAAACCGGACTGTATTAAATTTAGCAAGAAATCGAGCATTTCTGGAAACGAAGATCTTTTTATGGTGACCTAAAAACTGTGCATTGCCGATTTTTTCACAATTTCCGCTGCAGTAATATTTATAAATTCATTCAGTTTTGCTGGGTTAAGGCTTTGTATTTGAAGATCAGTGTCTCATATTCATTTTTTAGGTTAGCTCTTGTTTTTGAGATATTCGCGAAAAATTAATTTTTTCGGTGAAAAAAGGGTAATTAAGTGATACAAAAAATTAATAGTTCGCGGGCAGTGATACAAAAAATTAATAGTTCGCATCGGAAATTATCTTTCGAGGGCTTCCGAGGTCGCTTTTCAAGAATCTGAGGTACAATTAAACAAATTGAAACACCTAATGCGATGTGCACCAATGCGTTTTTTCCGTCAGCGATAGTTGATTGATTTGTAAGCTGAATAATCTCATTTTCAAGTATGGAAGTATTTCCCTGAAAAAATCTAAATTTATGTTTTGAAATTCCATCTTCCTCTGTGTACCTTCCTCTATAGTCGGTAACTTAGTACTTGCTTATGAATGGAGATCTTTATAATACTTGATACTACTTCTATATTTTTCCATAGTATGCCTTTTTCATCGATATCGTGGTCTCAATTCTCATATGTATTTAACCTATTCCTTTGTTAAAAAAAGACAACATGAGGCTGCATGCATAGAGAACAATGTGTTGTTTAGATTTCGAAGTATTTTATGATACATATTTGATTATTATTATTTAAGAAAGAATATACGTAGTAACAGACATAAATATTAGTGTTTTTGTCATTGTGTTCTTAAAAAGATTTTTGTGTGTATAAAATGTGAATGTTAAATATAATCGCGGAAAGAAAATGTTTTTTGATATTTTGAATAGAGATTCTATACAGAGTCATGTTCTGGATTAGTTAAGAGAGAATTTTAAGAATATTGATCAATTGTTAGATGTTAGAATCTAATGCTTGCTAGTCGAATTACACAGCTATATAACAAATCAAATGAGAACTTGGCTGCTAAGAAAAAACTGCGCCGCGTCAGATATAATCTGTTAAAAAAAACAACATCAAACCAACCTAAAAAAAATGTAGTTAACATTGACACATTGCCTCCCCCTGATAACAATTTCCGAGATCATTTGAAAAGAGTTTACAATCAAGTGCACTGTTGGATAGAATTATTAGCAAATTTAGTTTATGACAGAACCGCAACATTAAATCCAATTGATTTGGGTTGGAAAATAATCGATGGGACTTGCTAATACTGCATCTCCAATTCTTGAATAGGATTGATGTAAATCACATTTATAAATTAAAATCTCACATCATTGTCGATTGAATTTTTTAAATTGGACCTCGGCTTCATGATCAACGACCCTGAAAACCTTCGAGCGACGATAGTCGATGCGAAATATTAATTTTTTGTATAACTGCAACTTTTTGGGGTGGTTTATGGGGTTGAAACCACCTTATCACTTGCTTTTTGACCTTAGATTCGTAATCAGCAATCCCTACCCTTAAAAAAATCGAAAGAAAACGAATAGTTTTCTATCGTTTGCTATCCGTTTCTATCGGATTTAATCATTTTAAACGCATAGACTTTATCTGCCAGATAGAAAACGCACCGTAATCTATCGTAACCTATAGGATTATTCCGTTTTCGGTTTCAATGGTTTTTCTACGATAGAATTTCTATCGCAGTTAATCGTTTTGAATCTGAAGATCACGATTGAAATTTTTTTTGTTGGAATTGAAAAAGTTTTGAATCGTTTTCTATCCGACATTACAGACATTACATATATAGCACCAATCGTATTTTTCCGCCATCAGATTCCTATCGGGCTGAATCTGAAATTTACGATTGAGATTTTTTTTCATAAAAATCTAATAAGCTTTGAACTGTTTTCCATCACCTCAAATCACAGTTTTGAGACCGAGTTTTTTTTAGATTTTTGTAGTAACCTTTTTCTATCAACACTGGTTCATAGAGTTTGATTACAATTATTACTGATTCATAATCCTATTGAAAAATATTATTTATTTGATTAATAATTGAAAATTAATTATGAACTATTCATATTTTCAAAATATCTGCTCAATACTTTGACCTTGCGGGTCCTCATCCAGGTGTATTTAATAATAAAATAACAAGGCATTTTAAATTTTGGTTTGAAAATTTTTAATAAAATTATTTTTATTGTTTTACGTTTTTATTATATGTACTAGTATAGATACATAGATTTATATTATAGAAGCTTTTTTTATATCGTTTTTAATTTCAGCTTGTATCATTATTAACCGACATTTTACTTAAATACATCTTATCATCACATCACTGATTATTTCTATGAGTTTTTTTTACATATTTCTTCGATTTGTACGAATTGTAATTCGCTTAACTTTTTAATTTCTAAAATATGATGTATTGTCAAATTCTCAAAACAAATGCCTCTGTTTTCAGCTTGGTACCCAAAACGTAACGTTTCTCATTTATCACAATAAAGTCAGAAGTTCTCAAAATAACTTCATTATTTTTCTGGGCGGTACATTTTTGATTTGGCTGAAATTTTTTTATGGGTTTTATATCGAAAAAAAGATATACGGGCTCGAGGATTTTTTTTTTGGAAAATATAGCGGTTCCAAATTTCGAGAATTTCGTGATTTTTGGCTTGATGAGATATTTTCAAATATTCAAACCCTTGGTTTCATTAAAGATAGAAACCTCTAGTTTTTTTTTTATTTTAAAGCTAAAAGAAGCTAGTTTACAAAAAAAATTAAAATTAATAAAAGTTATTAGCAAATTCCTATTGTTATAAACAAATAAAATGTTCAAATTGATCTTTACCCACGAAATGAGTTTCTAGTACAACCATCGGATCCTAAATTTAATATTTTTAATTAATGGATAAATGATTTTTACTGTTAGAAATAAGTTTATTTATCGAGCGCGGGACGACAAAAAATTCCATATATGGGTCATTCTTTTACATACCGAACAGATTAGAACAAAATTTGACTAAGACATATTTGATTCAGCTGAAAATTTTGTTACGGGGCTATATAAACATAACGATATACTTGTTCGAGGATTTTTTCTTTTTGTGTTTTTAGGGGAAATAGAGTAGATCTAAGTTTCGAGAATTTTGTGATTTTTGGCTTGAAGACTTATTTTCAAAGATTCAAAACTTCGGTTCTGGTAGAGATAGACACTTTTTGTTTGTTTTATTTTAAAGGATAAAGATGCACAGTTAAAAATAAGCTGAATATGTAATGCCAATTGCTACTCATATAGGTCCTACGGAAGTTTCCATTATAAAGCAATGCAAAGCTTGCTGTTAAAAATAAATTTAATGCTCTTTGCATTAGCAAATTGTTTTCAAACTTCAAGCGTAGCAAGTTGTTTTCAAACTTCTACCATTAGAATAAAAAATAGATTATGATAATAGAGTTGTACTCAAATTTGTAGTTTTGCATTAGAATTAGTTTTAATGCAACATTTGCTTTGCAATTTAATACTAACTTGCTATACATAACCCATATTGCAAAGCTTGTATTAAAAATTGCAGCAACTTTTTCAACTGTGTGGAATTTAAAAAAAAGCTGTTATTTAAAAAAATTAATACTAAATTCCTATTGTTATAAACATATAAAATTTTAAAATCAATTTTTAGTCATTATCTAACAAAAATAAAGAGTGTTTAGAGTGTGACCATTGTATGCTACGTTCAATTTTCAATAAGAAACGTATATTTAATTAATGGAGAAATGAGTTTTACTGTTAGAAATAAACTAATTTTAAATTTATCGAGCGCGAGGCGATAAAAAATTTTTAAAATTTTTGTCGTCCGGCGCTAGAAAAATTAACTTATTTGTAACAATAATAGTATATTATTGAATTAGGAGCTAAAGTTGTACTTTTTGTGTTGAGTCTATAGCTTAGCGGCCGATCGTAGGGAGGCCGACAATTATAGACGAAACACAAAAGGTCACTTTAGCTCCGAATTCAATACACTATTTTTTCGGCAAACGTTTAAATTTGTTTAAAAATATGAAATTAATGCATCAAATTTTTTATAAATATGTTTTAGGTAATAAATTTTCTGAAATTAATTTTTTCCGAAATTCTACGTCCACGCCGTGCTACCTGGGTAACGCTAAAAGAATTAGGTTGGTGTAGTTGAGAGGGGCAGAGTAAATACTGCTTATACTCAATGATTCTGCACCATGGCGAGTCATTGGCGCCATAAAACCAATGCAACTCAAGCGTCTGTTCTCCATGTTAGGGGCGGCTTGAAGCGGGCGTCTGTCTTGGATCAAGCGGCTCGCTATATAAATGTGTAGAAAGCGTCTCTTCTCCATGTTAGGGGCGGCTTTCAGCGGGCGTCTGTCTTGGATCAAGCGGCTCGCTATACAAACGTGTAAAAAGGTTGTTTCTGGTGACCTTAAGATGCAGAACGAACCCATTCACGAAAATTTGGGTTGGGCGAAGGGCTAACACACCATTTCCGTAAAAAAATTATTGTCATGAATTCTGTATACAGGCCTGGGAATATCTCGGAATCATTATTGGAACGGCCTCGGAAACTGTACCCGGACTACGATTTAAAAATGGGAACCTGGAACGTGCTAAGCCTCAGAAGACCAGGAGATCTCCTAAAACTCACTCAACAAGTGAGAGCTACACACTGGATATAGTGGCATTACAAGAACTAAGATGGCCAGGCAGTGGAATCCATGAAACAGCGAAAGGATACACTCTGTATTATTGCGGTCATCAAAACGGAGGAGAATTTGGCCAATTAATATGCGGTTATGCACACTGAGAATCCGCACGCAAAAATTCAATGGTAACGATCGTCAATGTTCATGCACCTACTGAAGATAAAGCAGATGACATTAAAGACCTGTTCTTCCTAGAACTCGAAGAAGTCATCAATAACATCCCGCGGCACGATATAAAAATCGTGGTAGGTGACTTTAATGCTCAAATCGGTAGGATTGCAGAACTTAAAACACATATGGGCCCTAACAGCTTGCATCATACCAGCAACAATAACGGTTTTCGCGCAGCCGAGCTGGCTATGATGTATGATCTAGTAGTTTCCAGCACTTTCTTCCCTCACAAGAGAATTCACAAGGCAGCGTAGAAATCAAATGATGGAAGAACGGAAAATCAAATCGATCACGTCATGATTTCTAAGAGACACTCTACAAGTATGACTGACGTTCGATCATACAGAGGTGCTGATACCGATCATATGCTTGTCATCTTTAAGTACAAATTATCATCTACATTTAACAGACAAGCAAAAAAGACCGTGTGCTGGAATGTCGAAGCATTTAAACATCCGGAAACGCTGAATAAATATCAGGAAATAATAACACAAAACATAGAAGAGCATGACATCTCTTCTGAGATGCCATTAAACATACAAGAAGAATGGCAAATCCTTCAATCAACCATTATAGCCGCAGCACAAACTACAATCGGAAAACGACCACCGAAATCACACAACGAATGGTTTGACGACGAGTGCCGCCAATCCGTTGAACATAAACAAAAACTGCGAGAAAAATGGTTAACAAGGAACACCCGAAGCTCCCAAGCTGATTATCTTGCGCCAGGAAAGCCACAGCAAAACTTCTATGTAAAAAGAAACGCGAACACATGAAGAGCTGCATCGAAAACATCAACCAACATGCGGCCAACGGAAATTCAAAAGAGTGCTTTGCCAATGCACGGAATCTGACAAAAGATTTCCACCCAAGATCTACAGCCATCAAAAATGAAAATAATGAACTTACAACAAGTGAACGTGATGTGCTGGCAGTGTGGCGATCCCACTTTCAAGACCTACTGAATAGGACGAATGAAGTTTATCCTATTCGAGCAATTGCTCCATCAACTGAGGAGATTTTTGTCTCTTACCCAGCAATAGAAGAAGTGGAAGCTGCCATTAAAAAACTGAAAAATGGCAAATCACCAGGTTTCGATGGAATTCCCGCAGAACTTCTGAAAAATGGAGGAGCAGCTCTGGTCTCACGTATATACGATCTGATTCTTGCAATCTGGGACCAAGAAGAACTACCTGCTGAATGGAAAACAGCTCTCATTGTTCCGCTACATAAGAAAGGTGACCGTCTAAAGTATGCAAATTATCGTGACATCGCACTGTTGAATACTGCATACAAAATACTAGCTAATGTCGTACTTGCTCGACTCATCCCGTTCGCCGAATCTATCATCGGTGACTATCAGTGTGGTTTTCGTCCCAACCGCTCAACTACAGATCAATGTGTTACATTAAGGATGATTCTGGAAAAATGTTGGGAGCACAACATCAGCATTCACCAGCTCTACGTTGATTTCAGGCAAGCATTTGATAGTATCATCCACGACAACCTCTGGTCCGCACTCATATGCCTTGGTATTCCAGAGAAACTTGTTTCTCTGTGCAAACTCACAACATCGGGATCAAATTGTAGAATAGTAATCGAAGGGTCAGTTTCTGATCCTTTCGATATAACATCAGGTGTTCTACAAAGGTGATGCACTCGCGCCCGTACTATTTAATTTGGTGCTGGAGTACGCGATAAGAAAAAGCCGAATTGAGACACAAAACTGCATATATAACAAATCTAGTCAAGTTCTTGGCTACGCAGGTGATATTGTGATTCTCGGACGTAGAACAAGCGATATTAAGGATAGTCTCTCTCAGCTTAAAAGAAATGCTAAACGGCTTGGATTATGCATCAACACTGGCGAAACTAAAGTGTTAACAACATCTAAGAACATACCTCCTAGAAATCTGGATACTGGCGACTATGAAGTGGAACGCGTGAAAAACTTCAAATACCTCGGGTCTGTAATAACATCGTCAAATGACATGCAGGCAGATATCAAAGCCCGTGTCTCTGCCGCATACAGAGTTTTCTACGCATACACAAAACTTTTGCGATCAAAACATCTTTCGCGGTCGTGTAAACTCACATTTTACAAAGCATTAATCTGACCTGTGTTTACATTTGGAAGTGAAAGCTGGACACTGACTTCCTCCGATTGTAGAATTTTATCAACATTCGAGAGGAAGGTCATACGAACAATTTATGGTCCATGCAAAGTTGCTGAAAATCAGTATAGAATTCGAATGAATCATGAAATCAGACAGCTTCTTGGAGGCTGCGATGTAATCGGATTCATTAAATCCAACCGGATTAGATGGTTTGGTCATGTAGAAAGGGCTCCATTGGATAGAATGATAAAAAAAAGCGTCCCAACAACAACCAGCTGGTGTTCGTCGAAGAGGAAGACCTAGACAACGCTGGCGTGATGACATAATCCAAGACCTTCGTGATATAGGATGTCGAAACTGGGGTCAACTGGTCATGGAACGAGATGATTGGAAGCTGGTGGCACAGACGGCAAAATCCCTCCATGGGATGTAAACGCCAGAGAGAGAGAAAGAGATTAAAGGTAATAAAAATTGTCATCAAAACTGGATGAAAAATTACAGTCTTACCGCGAACATAAGAACCGGTTCTTATATTCGATTTTGAAAAAAAATACCTTTTTGAAAGTTCAAATAGAAGGATCAGTCCTTAAATTTTAAAAATAATTTAAGCAATTTTAACGATAATGAATAATACAAGAACATAATGGCCATAGCTTATACAGGGTGAGTTTTTTAAAAAATGCCAGGCTTTTATCTCGAGAACCATGCTAGATGGGACAAAATAACCCAAGGTGATATTTGTTAAGCGTCGAGGGGGACGTCCAATGGTAATATTGAATGACCTTGAAACTCATAAGTATTGTAGATATATGCCAAAATAGTTTTTTTTTAAATTAGAACCTATACATTTAAGGTTTTTTTTAATTAATTAAATCAAACTACACACTTTTTGCTTACAAATTTTTTTTTTTAAGTGTACGATTTTGTAGATATGATGAAAATTGATTTGCACTAAAGCAAACGTGTCTTCGCTAAGTTCTTCAGTAAAAAAATAAAATTTCAATAAATCAAAAAAAAACGAAAATCAATTTCACGCAGTAGACCACGATGCAATAATATTTAAATTAATGAATGATTTTCATTGTTTTTTTTAATTTATCGAAATGTTATTTTTTTACTGAAGAACTTAGCGAAGACACGTTTGCTTTAGTGCAAATCAATTTTCATCATATCTACAAAATCGTACACTTTACAAAAAAAATTTGTAAGCAAAAAGTGTGTAGTTTGATTTAATTAATTAAAAAAAAACCTTAAATGTATAGGTTCTAATTTAAAAAAAACAAATTTTGGCATATATCTACAATACTTATGAGTTTCAAGGTCATTCAATATTACCATTGGGCGTCCCCGTCGACGCTTAACAAATATCACCATGGGTTATTTTGTCCCATCTAGCATGGTTCTCGAGATAAAAGCCTGGCATTTTTTAAAAAACTCACTCTGTATTATACAATTTAAACCAGGGTTGTAACGTATAATACGGTAACGTATAAAACACGTATTATACGTACGTATAAAACGTATAAAACGTACAGTATAAAACACATAATTATTTACGTTTTATACCGTATAAAAGTAAAATCCTTAATAAATAAAAATACATTTATATAACATTATCGTGGGCGTATTATTCATCGTACTCGTGATATTTAATATTTATAAAGCCTATATTTCGGGATTAATAGGAACAGCTGCTTTAGAAAATATAGCGTTGTCATGATAATTTCTTACCCAACTATTTCCATGAGTTCAGAAAACTTCCACATTTAACGTAAATGCTTCTTTTCAAAATATAATTATTTATTTTCAAAACAAATTTAGTCTGCAATAAGTTGACATTTCCAACCATACCTATTATTCATCAATGACCAAAATTGAATTTACTCAATAAACTTCTCACTAAACTTTTTCGTTTGACGTAAATACATATTTTAACTGTATACTGTCTTGTATTCTCTTGCGTTCCCCTTGTATTAAAAATAAAAATAAATGAAAACCAAAGAAATATTTTATATTTTAACTATTACAACTTTTGTATAAAAAGAAGATTTGATCTGCAAGAGCCTGATAATTTCAAACTGTGTCTATTAATTGGAAGTGGTGCAACACGGATTCACACAACAAATTTTTTTTTAAAAACATCTCTCTAATAATCTATAATAATTTTCCTAACTGCTATGAAAAAAACGACATTTATTCTGCAACAACATAATATTTCCCAGCTGTTCTTATTAGATGGGAGGAGCTGAAGTTGAATTGAACCATATTTTATATATTCAATAACATTTCATGATGCCAAATAATTAAGTTCATGAGCCAAATGTTTCTAATCCAAAATGTTTCCCATTAAGTAAATGTTGGAATCAAAATGAAAGAAAATCATATAGTATACCTACGTGTTGAAAAATTTAAAAATAATTTAATTGCTTGAGTTGATGTGCTCAAAAAAATCTCTAATATATAATTCAAAATTTTCAATATTCAAATCTAGTGAATTAAAGATTATTAACCAGTTTAATGTACAGTAACATAGTCTTTCGTATAAAGTATAAAAATTTACATTCAAATAACATCTAGAATTTAAATAGTTTTTGTTATAAAGTATAAAATATATAAATAATTTATAACTACGTAATTATATTTTTACTAAAATATATATATTTTTACTAAAAATATAATTAATATCTGAAGTAAGAAGCATTTTTAATTTTTTATGAATGAATTTCAAAAACAAAATCATATTATGCGTTTTATACGTTATATACGTTTTATACGTTACGTATTATACGTGTAACGTATAAAACGTTTTATACGTGTATATTAACAACCCTGATTTAAACATATTAAAATAAAATTGTATTTCAAAATTAATAATTACTAAATTTGTACATGTAAATTTGTATAATTACTGAATTTGTATTTGAAATATATGTAATATATTTTTACCAGCTAGAGATGGCAGTGATAAAGTTTGCATAAAATTTCAAATAAAATAATTGGTCCTTCTAATTGAATAGGTGAACCGGCTATTCTTTTATTTGTTTAAAAGAACCAGCTCTTATGTTCGCGGTAAGACGGTAGCGAAGTTTATTTTACAACCTTTGTACTCTCCAATTTCATGTCATATTTTTTTTATTGACCAATATATTTGATAGTGTGATATACGCCTCATCAATTTGGGTTAGCCAATAGATGGTGCCGTATTTGTATTTAAAACGTTGTTTTTAATGTTAAAGTTTTGCAAATACACTACGATTTGCTTTTTCCAATTGTCGTGTATTATTTTTTCATTGGTGATTGGTTATAACCCAAGTAACAATTTCGGTTTTATATAAGCTCTTCTAGTGCTCTAGAGCTATAATATACAGCTGGTTGCTTTATATTTTGCTGATGTAGCGCTGTCACAGCTCTAGCAGAGCTGTTGTGGTGCTAAATTTGCTACTTTTACAGCATTATTTCCTCTAAAGAAGTGGTTTAATAATATTTAATAGAGCTATATTAGCTGTATAAAGGTTGACTGTTAGAGTTTTTAAGAGCTAATGTTACTTTTTGAATACAAATACTAGTAATTTTTTCAATGAAACTTTATGTTTACATAAACTTATACAATATATCGACATGGTTTTAAAATGTTTTGATGTTATGGTTTCTGTCAAATAAATTCTTTTATAAATTAAATGGCAATTTGTTATATTTTAAATAAATTATATATGTAATTACTTTTATTGAAAATATGTATACAAATTTTATGTGCCATTTATTTTGTATGGTGAATAGTGATAGTTTAGAACTAAAATTTTAGTGCGCCCTTGTTAGTTCTGTGTATTTGGTGGCAAAATAGAAAAATTATAAATTTTTTTTTAATATTTTGAAACATTTTTCACTGTTTCAGGTTTGTTAAATAAATTTATTTTGGTGAATTCATCTTTAAAAAAATTCTTAGTTATAAATGGTTAACAATAGAAATCCAGTTATCGTGATATGTCATATTTCCAAAATACATCATTATCAAAAATAATTATTAAAACATTTTTGGCCATTATGGTGATATTTTTTACTCCATCTTTTTAAAAACGAAGATGGTGGCAAATTATACCAATATAGTGCTACCTATTACATATTACTCCTTTATAATGCTATTTATAACGGTTTATTTTAATATAGAGCTATCACAATCGCATTATTTTTTTATAAAGCTATTTGCTCTGTGAAACTGTTCTTGTTTTTGTGTCACAAATGCTTTATTGTATATATTTATTGTATATATATTGTAAAATTATTATGTTACAAAGCAAATAGCTTTATATAGAAGTAGTGTGATTAAGAAAGCTCTAAACTTTTAAGGAAAATGTCACACTTAATCAAATGTCAATGTCACACATAATAAAATGTCAACGTTAGTTGAAATTACGTTTGACTGAAGAACGCAACCATTTTGAGCTATTGAAGATTCAAAAACTCGCAATAACTCAAAATTTACATAAAAAATAAGCTCTGTTATATTTGAGCGCTTTTTATATTAGAAAAAAACAGTTTATAAATAGACATTAACGCTATATTACAGTAAGATTTTATAATGCTTATAGCTTTAAATAAGCTCAATTATAGCTCGCTTTGCTGTTGCAACGGTGAAATACAGCTCATAGGTCTATAATAAGTGGTGCTGCACTACTTTAGGTTAAGAGCTCTATATTATGTTATGAAGCTATTGTAATGCTATTCTAACAACTGCCTGCTCTATATTTTATTAGAGCTATGAGTTTTCAAAAACTATTTTATAAAGCAACAATAATTTTGTTTAGAGCTCCAAGTATCACTCGACAAATAAAACGCGCAACTAGCAACAAACAATCTTCTCTAGAGCTTCAGTACAGTATCTTGATACTAATAGCTCTAAGAATTGTTACTTGGGAATTATTTTAATTGCTTTTTTTTAAATATCGGTTTATGCGCGTAGTTTGCTTTGATCAATGTTTTTTTCGTTGAACATAATTTTATGAAATGGAAAAATGAATGTATAATCTGACAAACAATAACATTTATATGACGAAATTATACATATTGGAATTTGACACATGATGTTATAAATTTTAAATTTCCGAAACACCTTATTGAGTCCACTCTTAAAAAATAAAATTTCTTTATTATTATTTCTAATTATTTTTTATTTTATATAATTTAATATATTTCGGGTTATTTGCAATCCATCATCAACAAACGTTTAAAAGTGGTTAGTAAATAAATTAAATAAATTTGAATTTATGTTGCCTTTGTCGATATTAATTGCGTTTATGTCCTTATGCATGTAAAGGGATTCAAAAGCATCCAATTTATTGCTGTCGTGCACCTCTTTTTTTAACCTCATGTTATCTATTGAAAAATTTAAACAATTGTTTTATTTTCCAAAACATGTTTTGCTATTGGGGCTTTATTTGATTGGTTTGTTTTAATGTATCCAGAATGTTACTTAAAGCGTTTCTCCAAACACCTACGCATCTGCCCATATAATATTTTTATAGTAATCACCACAAGATAGTTCATAAACACCGACTTTATCATGTGTTTTATCTTTAGTTGATCCTAACTTATGTTTCGACGTCATGATGTTACAAATTTTCTCATCTACACCAAATATGTTGTTGGTTTGCAATTGTATGTAAAACATGTTCCTAAAAATAAGTGATGATAGTTGATATTATCGATTATATCGATTTAAAGCTAAAAATTACGAAATGGGAGCCGCACAAATACTATAAAAAGAAACATAGCAGATCAAACACGGATGGCAATCATGATGAACAAACTAATTAAAAATGGTGGAACTTAGCTGGCAACACGTATGCAATAGTAATTTGCAAACGGTAACTAAAACTATGAATTAAAGAATTCATTAACGAATTAAATATATACTCCTGCAGAAAGATTTGTAAAATTTAAAATTTTTGATCTATGGGTGTGACAACCCCGCGTACTTAGGTCCCTGCTATTTGCATATGAGTTAGCTTGATATATCGTATACCGCTGGCAATAGCAGTGAGATATCACTAGCCAAAGTGATATCTTAGGGATGTTGGCGGATGAACTTTTTCCAATCAACGATAGCACCCTTTGTCTTAGTTATAGAATATTCTTTGATGATGACACGCTATTTTTTTTAAGTAAAATGTGTTGGGTAGTACGAATTACAATGTGAGCAACAACAACTCGTAACAACCTTTGAAGAATAAGGTCCCACAACAACATGCTTTCTAAGGTGTTGATGGACGCAAATTTTTTATTTTTTTTAAAAATGAACTTTTTCGTTTGCTCAAAGAAATGAGCTTCCATTTAACTATTAAATATGCCGAGTTTAATCCTTGAGCAAAATCATACTTTACATGATCTTGGTATATGCTTCTACAGCACTATAAGGATAATTGGTAACCCAATTTAGCTTTGTTCCTACAAATTTGAAAAAAAAGTGTTTTATTTTTATTTCCTCCATTTTATCATGAAATATTGCTCTATGTCGTTTATTATTATGTGAAAGGATTTATTATTTAGTTTTCCATTCTTTAAAAAGAATATAAAAAACCAAAAAGTAAGAAATTTGCGTCCATCATTTTAAAAAGCATGATGTTGTGGAACCTAGGTCTTAAAGGGTTTTATGTGTTATTGTGAGACATATTGTAATTCCAACAACACAACACATTTTATTAAAAAAAAATGTCAAATATTTTGAAATACCACAAATTTTTTTTAAATTTTAGGTGAAAAAGATGATGAACAATGTGATTGAAGCTACAATTTTGAATGGAAAATACAAAGGGTAAGATGTACTGTTGCTACGCATTTCGATGATCCCAACAGATATGGCATTTGAATTCAAACGTTTAGTTTCCAGTGCGACTTGCTTTTGCAATGACCATCAACAAAGCACAAGGACAATTGCTGCAAGGATGTGGACTAGGTAGATTTGGAGAATCCGTGCTTCTCACATCTGGACAACTGTATGTCGTCAGCTAAAGTCGGAATACCTTCTGATTTATTCGTGTACGCATCTAGACGGAAAAACACAAAATATAATGTGTGCCCAAAAGCACACGAATAAAGAAATAGAATTAGAACGACATTTTGAAATTCATTTTTGAATTTCCTTATTAAAATAAATAATTGTTGCAATAAAAATGATACAATGTAATTTGAATGTTAGGTACGTTTAGTTTGTCTGAAACAACTGAAAAAACAACAACAATTGCATTAAATTTTTCGTTGTTTCAAATGCTTCAGTCAAATCGAACACGACTGTTGTCAAAACGAGTTTTCTTAAATTTCCTTTCTTATGAGATACCGATAATATGCGACGGGTATAATAATTTATTTATTTATTTATTACTTTACATGATGGCAAACAGGCCGAGGCCCAATACATTGCCCAATATATAATACATTTTTACAGTAGAAAAAAAGATAAAAAAAGAAAATATGGCAGGAGCCATACAGCAAAAAAGAAAGTATACTTAAACTATATACATAAAACTAAATGAATATATACATATAAACATGACTATAAACAAAAGTAAATTAAATGCATAGCAACAACAGCAAACTACCAGAGACCAGATTAACCCTCCATACACCCGCTATATATTACTAGCCAACAATAGTAGGCTTACTGGTTTGGCAGTTTTCAAAAATGGTATAATGTATAATGTATAATGTTAAATAAACAAAAGTTTTACATTATTTGGTGTAAAATAAATAAAGTTTTGAGAGATTTTTAGAGTGATTAAGCTTAAAGTAATTATTTTAATTCACATGAATTTTGCAATTTTAAAGCATTTTTTATTTTCTCTCAGAAAAACTTCTTTAAAACAGTTTTTGTGTGTTTCGTGTCGGGGACAAGTACAATTTACAATTGTATAATCACAGATGAAGAATTCAATTTAAATAAATATGAGATAATGATGTTTCAATTTAGAAATTATCTGAGCATGAAAATTAAAATATGTTTCATTGTTGTTTCATCCACTGTGGGTGAGTCTGTAAGATGGCTTTGAACTATGATGTCTTTGATCAATGTGAGTTCAATCCCGACAATAATTACTTATTATCGGGAATAATACTTTCAATAATTACTTTGAGCAATAATTACTCACAAAATCGCCCAAAAATTAATATTCCATTAATATTGTCTATATATGGAACGTATATGCCAATATATTGACCGTGTGTAAGATATTAGTTTCGCATTGATTTGCAACAATCAATAATGACTTTAAAATGACTTAGGATGTTGACTAAATAAAAATATTTCTCATCCTATGAATTCACGTGCTATGAATTTTATAATACAAAAATTTCCAAATAATTTTGATTTTTTTTGCATCACTTCGTCTATTCCTTTTTTGCATCACTTCTTCTATACCTTCATCGAATGTATTGTCGCTATTCTTACTGCCCTTGCTGACCATAAAATGACATAACGATTAAAATTTTTTTTGCAACGTTTTTAGTAACCTACCGGTAAAGAAAGCGTATATTAAACCGCATGAGCACTGTGAAAATTTGTGAATCCATTTTTGTTCCGTATAATGTTCTATATAGAGACACACCTGAAACCTTACACACATGAAAACTTATTTGATCGCGTATTTTTTATATATCCTTTGTTTTATATATAATACTGTTACGTTTTTCTAACCTTACTTCGAATTGGCCTAACTCACAATTCGATAAACGCAATTCCCAAATCTCTTCAGAGTTCGATCACTGATTAGTAAGCACAAACACCAGGTTTTATTAAGTATTCAACACCTTAATTGTTCCACAACAACAAGAAAACAATACAGCAAACAATATTCCTAACTAGAATATTCTTTTAACAGCTTCAGAAACTCCAACGGTTGATTGTAGAAATTTCCAGTAATACAACGTTTAAAATAATACACAAATTAATAACACTTTAAACTTTATTTACAAAAACTAATTTAAATATCACTTTTATAATTTCCACTTCACTATCGCAGGTTTAACATAACACTAATTTTGTCTTGCAAGTTATCCCTCTTTATATACGATTTTGCGTTATTTAGAAAATTCGAGGTCACTTTTTAGAAACCTTTAAAAAATAGTAGAATATTCGATTAATTTATGTTATGCTGATTTGATTCATAAAATCATTCAATTTTATATTGACAATGACCCTAATTCTAAGAACAGGACAACAACAACAACATTATTCATTTCATTAATCCGCTGTAGTATTTTGTTGATTTGAATCCCTTCCTGGAAGCGACCGTAATCGTCTAGATTTTTCTGTAATCGTCTAGATTTTTCTGTAATCGTCTAGATTTTTCTGTAATCGTAACAATACCATGATACAAAGAATAATAAGATATGCTCGCAACTAGGGTTTCTAAATATCCGACCTATTTGATTATTCGGATATCGAATACATAAACAATAAATTATCCGGATAATCCGGATATCCGGATAATCCGGATATCCGGATAATTAAACAATAAATAAAACATGTTTTTTACTTTGCGGTATTTAAATCATTTATGTATATTTTTAATGTATCTATATTAATTAATTTTTATACATAGTCACAAAATAACAAAAATAGTAACAAATCATAAATAATAATAATAAAAAAATAAAATTATTGATAAATTTAATTAAATTAATGAAGTTATTGATGCATTTATAAAAATGCATATTTTAGAAAAATTATTGCATTAATTAATTAATTATTACAATGTCTCGAAATTGAGTCGAGTTCTAATTTTTGTCCTGGTAAGACCAGCAATTGCAAATACCCGTTCCGTTGCAGTCGATGTAGGTTTTATTGGTAATAATACGCAATATAAAATATTTAAATTGCCCTCCGTTTCTTATAATCATTTAAATAAATGAAATCTTTCTTTAGCAATATGGAACTTCCTTCATTCTGCTTCTCAACATGAGTAATTAAAGCAATAGCATTCTCAAGTACTTTCTGAGGTCACGATTTCTTATACAAACTTCACTACTTAGACTTTCTTCATCTTCACTTTCAATAGTAATTTCATTAGTGATTTCCTCAGAGTCATAATTTAGAAGTACAGCTCTCATAAACTTTAAAAAATAGCCAACCCTTCAGATTTTATTGACAGGGCCACAAGTTTATAAAACATTACTTTTTTAAAATTAATATAGCATTAAATAAATATTAGTATAATATCTTTACACTGCAGATTCACGAAGTGTTTCATAAAATATTCAATGATTACAGTTTTCAAAACATTAAAGTTGTAAATCAATTTTTAAAACTTGTAGTCACTTCACTGCACTAACAAACTTTGCAACGCAAGTTAATAGTTATTTGAACTTTTCAACGCAATTTGATTATTTTTTACAAAATAAAGGGTTTTTTAATATTCGGATGATTGCAAAAAAGTATCCGGATAATCGAATAGTCAAAATATGGCCGAATAATCCGGATAATTCGATATCCGGATATCCGGATTAAAAACCCTACTCGCAACTTGTTTTCTTTATTTTCTCTTTCTTCGGGTGACGTCAATAGGTGCCAAAATATAATCAATTTTTGTATTTTGTTGTTAGTTCTACTTGTAAAATATCACGCAGTGACGTCACACAAATAAAAGAGTGAGAGAAAAACGAGCTGTCAAGCATATCTAATTCTTCTTTGTATCATGCCCTTAACAAATTAAAAACTTGATTTGTTGGTATAGTAATATAAACAAGTTTAAACAAGAACAATACATATATAAATCTAAAATAAACAACAAACGTTTTGTTTTTCTTGTTTTCTATGATAAATTAATTTCAATATGGCGATATAAAGTTTTAAATGAAAACTTTATATTATTTCAAATATTTTTAAAGTCGTAGATAAAATAGCATCTTGTATTCGCTTAGGATGAAGGCAATACTTCACTCGGAAGATTCCCTCCACTCGCTACGCTCGTTCCGGGAAACTTCATCCCCGTGAAGAATTGCCTTCATTCTAAGCTCATACAATTACAGAACTTGTTTTCCTAAATATGACATAGTTCTTAAGAACGGTATGCATGGAATATTATTTATTACTGATGTTTAAAAAATGTAAATTTTTTTAATAATTAATAAAAGAAACAATTTTCTCTAAACTGATTTTGAATTAAATAATTTACAACTATTTTCCCACATTTCCATATTCAATTCCTCTCAGTTTTTCTCTTAAATTTACATTAAAAGTTATGTGAATTTTAATTGATTTTTACTTCAAATATGTAAAATTAAATTGTTTTTAATGTAAATGTACAAACCTTGTCTCGTATAATTTGGTTATTCTCAAAATATTACAAATATTTTCATTTAAACTAATACATTACTTAAATAGTAAATTTAAGGTTTCAAAAATTGAATATTACATGATTATGTAAATTTTATATGGAATGCAATTTTACGTGAAAAGTGTCGGCAAATTTGCCCACTTGAAATTTCATGTAATTTCCAACGAAATTTTTTTACTGTGTGCTTGACCTTGTATTGTGCAACTCTGACAGGGTTTCCTTCCTTAATCAAATTCAAGTACCAGGAATCTCTCGACATGATTTGATATTCTTGGCTTATAACATCGTGCCACCAGTTGATAATAATACTGTGACTTTCAGAGACTTCGCTAAAATAAACTACGAAAAATTTATAACATATTGTAATGGCTTACCATGGGACCAAATATATAGTATGGTTGATATTGATTCGCAGGTACAATTGATTAACGATCTAGTAAATGACATGTTTGAAGGGTTTGTGCCCCTGAGAACTATTGATATATCATTGTCTTCACCGGGATGGTTCTCTGCTGAAATTAAAAGTGATATAAGAGATAGGGACAAAGCTTACCATAGGTGGACTAGATTTCGTACAGATGAGAACTGAAAGTATACACTTGTCTGAGGAATAAACTAACGTCTCTGAAGCGTAAAATATGCGATTTGAGTTTTTGAATAAAAAACTTGATTTAAATCTCCCATCAAGAGTTTTCTGGAGAAATTTAAAAAGCCTTGGCGTTGGAAAAGGCAATGAGCACGTTCAGGTACCGTTTTCTCCAAATGATGTGCATGCATACTGTTGTACACCAATTACTCAGCCTGTTATTGATACGAACACTAGCATGATCTTTAGTGACATTGATCGTAACTCTCGCCAACTGGCATTTAAAAATATTTCTTACCAGGATCTTCATAGATCAATCTACTCCATAAAATCTCAATCAGTTGGCTTGGACAACATATCGTTGAGATTCATCAAGATTCTCTTGCCCGTAATTTCGCCATATATTTTGCATACATCTAATAGCATTTTGAAACAGTCTTACTTTCCTAAGAGATGGAAGATTGCTAAAATGATTCCAATCCCTAAACTAAAAAACCCTAAAACAATATCGGATTTAAGACCAATAAGTATCCTATCAACTCTGAGTAAAGCGATTGAAATTATTATGAAGAATCAAATAGAGAATTATCTGCTAACGAACGATTTATTATCGGAATTCCAGTCAGCCTATAGACCGGGTCATAGTACTACTTCTGTCTTACTGAATATTACTGATGGTATTAGACGTAACGAGGATGCTAACAAGTTTACTGTTCTGGTACTTTTGGATTTTTCAAAAGCCTTTAATTCTATAAACTTTAAGAAACTATGTAGAAAACTTTCAAGACTTTACAATTTCTCATCATCTGCCTGTAAATTGATTTATTCTTATTTGTTGGGAAGAACACAAATAGTTGAGATTGGTAGTGTGCGGTCAGATGAAATGTCATTATATGAAGGTGTACCGCAAGGGTCTGTTTTGGGGCCTCTGTTATTTTCACTTTTTGTAAACGATATCTCTTCTTGCTTAGGTTCTCTAAGTTTCATATGTACGCAGATGATCTCCAAGTTTATTTGGGTGATGCATTTAATGCAAGGGTTTCTTGTTTGGAAAATGGAATGATGACATTAAGAGAATTCTGAAATGGGCATATGATAATGACTTGCTTCTGAATGCCAAAAAAACTCAATCTATTATAATAATTATTATTTCTAAACAATAATTATTATTTATAAACATAATTTGTTGAGTAGTACTTTTCCTAATGTTGTAGTGGATAATGAGGTGATTAATTACTCAACTTCTGTGCGAAATCTGGGACTTATTGGTGACTCTACACTGTCATGGGAGGAACATATTGATGCAATATGTAGTCATGTGTATGGTATTCTTTGTTCTCTATTAACGACATCTACTATAGTGTGAAATTGCGACATAGGCTATTTATGGCTTATGTTTTGCCACATATTTTGTACTGCGATGTAGTCTTGTTTGGTATGTTTGATAAATGCATGCATAGGTTAAGAATGTTGTTCAATGCTTGTGTAAGATATGTCTTTTCGTTGAGAAAATATGACGTTTCGGTTTTTTCTAAACTCCTGGGATGCGAAATTGAAAAATACTTTGAATTTCGTACTTGCTTATATATCCATAAGATTTTAAACAACAAGAGTCCTCCATATCTATATAGTAAACTTATGTTGTCCAACTCTAGGCGAACCGCGAATGTTATACTATAAATAGGTTTCGTATTTTAAACTCCTCATTTTTTGTTCTTGTAGTTAGTATGTACAACGCGTTGCCGCAGACTATTCGGTCGTCAAATATTATGAATTTTGTTCGTCTCTACAAAAAGTATTACAATTTTGAAATATGTTTGAACGAGGATAAATCCTGATTGCTCTATATCATATACTTGGAATCTATGTTGTGGAATCTCGTTTGACCTTACTCGGAATGCTGTATAAATTTTTAGTTTTACTTAAACTGTATGAAAATTGCACTAATAATTTGTTTGTTGAATGACTGTGATAATTAATTAATTTTACTGCAAGCTGCAATATGTGATATTGATAAAAATTTATCTTTTCTTATTTTCACTTTTTGTTTAAATAAAGTGAAATCAGTTATTAACAATGTTGCTGGTGTTCATCAAGAGCTGATGTCTAAGATTAGTGCTGTAGAGTGCACTTGTGATATTGTCCAAACTCGTCTTAATAAAATTGAGTACTGTTATCTGTCAAATGAAATCCATGTTTCGGGGATTATTGGTAATAATACTGACCTGATTACTGGTAATAATACTGATGACCTGAGGAATACTTTTAAAAAAATCTTATCTGTTCTTGATGTTGCGCTATACCTGATAATGATTATCTAGTCAAAAGATGTAATAATACTTCAGTAGTCATATTGTTTCCTGATCTTAATCACACTAGGATGATTTTTGATGCGTATTCTCAACTCTTGCTAAATGCTAACTCTGAAACCAACTTATTTGGTAATGCTGTAATTCATCCTAATGTCACATTGGACTTTAATAATAATGTGGGTAAACTTCAACAACGCCTTGAAATTCTTAAAGCCAAAGCGTTAGCAAAAGATATTAAAATTACGGGTATACCTTATCAAGCAACTGAAACATTTCAAAGCTTGAAAAATTTAGTCAAAAAGATCATTGACTTTGTTGGAGTACCTATTGATCTTAATGATTTCAACATAAAGCGAATTCTAAAAACAACCATCTTAATTGCCACTTTTCGGTCTGAGTCCATTCGAGATGAGGTCTTTTATCATTACATTAACTCCGTGACAGGAAAACGTAAGGGTGGAATTCCTGCTAGCAATTTTGGTGTATCTTCTGGAAATAACATTTTTTTTAATGATCATCTGACTGAATCAGCTCGCACTATACAGGATATGGCTTATAATCTCAAAAAATTAAATTAAATATGGTCTTTCGTCGTGGGAAAATTGTAATTAAAATTTCCAAAACTGATGATTGGAAATACGTACACAATATTGGAGAGTTGAAGATTTTGTGAATAGATCAGTGTATTTTCCCAAATATCTATCGAAATTTAACTATGTAGCGATCCTAAAATAAGACAAGCATTAGACTCGCTACATGGTAGCAAAAATCCAAACAACCAAACCATTTACATTTCTCCTAATCATTCACATTCCTATAATTCAAAATCCAAACAACCAAACCATTTACATTTCTCATAATCATTCACATTCCTATAATTCAAAATCCAAACAACCAAACCATTTACATTTCTCATAATCATTCACATTCCTATAATTCAAAATCCAAACAACCAAACCATTTACATTTCTCATAATCATTCACATTCCAATAATTCAAAATCCAAACAACCAAACCATTTACATTTCTCATAATCATTCACATTCCAATAATTCAAAATCTGAACTAAAACAACCAAACAATTCACGTTCCCAGACAAATTCACAGTCACAGACAGAACATAAACCTTCAATCTCCAATTCAATTAAAATTTCATCCAAAAACCCATTTTTCAGCGAAACCAACAAGTGTTTCATTTTTTCTATAAAAGATTTTCTCATAGAAAATTGATTCCAAAACAATTTTAATGTAATTACTAAGAATGAAAAAACAAGATGCATTAAAATAAGAACACATCGGACTGAAAGAAAATACGACAGACAAACTATGATAAACAATTCATAGAAAAATTCAAACGAAGCGTTTTCTATTTTGTTTCTCAACATCTGTGAGAAAAATTACTTTATGTCATTTGAGAAATAATTTATGATGCAAATTTCTGATTGGTGGAAGCCAATTCGAAATTTGTAATAAATAATACTAGATCAACGAGATTCTAGTTAGTCTATACCGCGACCTATACCAATAATATTTATCGTCAGTCTACATCGCGAATTTAACAAGGGGTTTTAATCGGTACCCACGACATAGTGCAAAGTGTTATCTTGAGTGTCGAAGAAAAAAAGTCAATAAGTGCAAAGTGTTATCTTGAGTGTCTAAGAAAAAAATCAAGAAGTGCACAGAAATAAGTTGTACTAAATCCAATTACTTTCGAATAAAGAAATCAAATTGTGTTAAATTTAATTACCATTTAAATTATTTAATTACGAACAAAAAGAATGTTCGAGTAAGTGTAATCAATAAAACAGTTTAAATAAATTTAATACTAAATATACATATACGTAAATTATTTGAGTGTTTTCATTCGAAAGGAGACCAGGGATGAGAACTACAACATAGTAAGCCAAGTAAGTCAACCAGTAATTTTTATATAAAGTGAAAGATAAACCGTAGAGCCCGAGGAGGACCCTACATAATTGGCGCACGCCGGTAGTTCGTGAGTGGAGTACATCGTACTCATAATTCTCAGGCCACTCTTCGAGTGGATGAAACGAACTTACGAACTTACAAAGAATTTTTTTAAAATAAAATTTAAATTAAAATAAAATAAAAGTGATAACTAGAAAAGTGAAACAGTGTTTAATAGGCCAAAGAGCCAATCAAAAAAAAATTTTTTTGACCAACTACCCGGACTGGGTACACAAGGTCTTGTCACCCGTTCCTGTTAAACCCATATATAAAACCGACGTTCATCAGACACAGCAAGGAGTGTCCATCATTTTTACAATCAGTAGAAATATATATAAAAACCGACGTTCATCAGACACAACAAGGAGTGTCCAACAAAAAGAAAATTATTTAAACATCGTTCGGCAGGCCTATCAAGGAGGGCCCACCATTGAAAAATCAAAAAAAATATTAAGGTCAGATTTAAATCTTATTACAAATTTTTAAATTAAATAATTTTTTATTAAGAGCGAAGTAAAATTAAAGATTCAATTTTTTTTATTAAATTAGAGATAAATCTAAGATTAAAATTTTTTTTTTCTCTCTTATCATTTTTTTTTAACAATAAAATAAATAAATTCAATAAAACAGAAGAATATTATTTTCGAGATATACAAAGAGTTTTTCCAAAATAAATTAAGAAATTTTTTTTTGCTTATTAAATTAGAATTACAACAAAAATTAAAATCTTTTTAAATTTATTATATTAAATAATTCTTTTTAAATAAATTATACTTTATAATTCAACTATATTTAAGAACAAATGATATAAAATAAAAATTTTTTTTACGGTAAACGTTTTACACGAAATAACGTTTTACAAGAAAGGTTACACAGCTCCTTTCACGCGCGAAAAAAAAAAGCTCACTTAACACAATAAAAAAAATTTATGTCGAGTCTAGACAAATTCATAAGACAGACACGCAACGAGGCTCACTCGGAGTCAGAGTTAACAAAGAGGATTACGACAAAGAAAACCAAAAACAAATAGACAAATCGTTCGACAAATTAATAGAAATTTTAAAAATACAAACTTCTAGAACAACAAAAATAGTTCAACTTTTAGTAAGGGTTAAATAAACGAAATTTCCTAAAGACGGTATAGACTCAAACATCTACAAAGAAATTTCAAACAGCACAAGCACAAACGACAAACTTGAAAGAACCCTCAACAGCCAAAATATAATTTAATTAATTTAGTAACAACAATAAAACATAATGAACTCAATTTTTTCCAAATACAATACTAAAAACATACCACAATGCGAGTTTTGTGACCAAAAGGGCCACACAATGAAAAATTGCGCTACAAGAAGGCGAATACCAAGATGTACCTATTGTAAAGCGTACATGCATACAAGAGAAAATTGTACAAAATTGCAACAACGACTAGGTAAAATGTACGAACAGAACTTCCACAATCAACATATACAAGAATTGGAGCAATTAGACAGCAAACGCTATTTACAAGATCATCCAAATTATTATGATGAAGAAACCACAACTAACACAAATCAAACATATGAGCAACCAATCTATAGTTTCACGACAGATGACGAAAACCGTTTACAATTAAATCACACAAACTCTCCATATAATTTTGACGAAGAAGAATTTAATAAAACAACAAATTTCCATACAAACTGCATACAAAGGGACAACATAATCGACCAATATATACTTACTATAAACAAACTAAGAGATGAAAAAGATGAATTAATAAAAGACAATGACAAATACAAGATCAGAATTTTAGACTTAGAAAACTACAACTCTACTTACAATAAAGAGTTAACGTTGCACAAACATTTATCAGATACACATTCCAAAAATTTAGCAGAAATAAATAGGACAAACATTAAATTAAAAGAAGATTTAGACACTTTAAATTCCAATTTATCCATTTGCAATTCAGATTTAGAAAATTCCAAATTAGACGTCAATAAATTAACGAATGAGTACAATTTATTATTAGAACAATATACTAATCAGCAATCTGAAAAAACTAAGATGGAAAAAGACCTAATTTCAAAGACGTTTGAATTAAATTATTATAAAAATTTAGACGACAAATCTGACAATGAATTAACTCTATTAAAGAAAATAAACGCAAAATTTAAACAGGGATTAAATGACTCAAGCGACAGAATACTAAATTTAAATTTTCAAAACCAACAACTGAAAACGAAAGCAGACAAGTTGACAAACGAACAAATTTTTCTAACAGAAACAAATATTAAACAAAACGAAGAGTTAAATTCATTAAAGACCGAAATCAATAAACTTAATTTAATCATTACAACAAAAGAAACCGAATCTAATTACAAATTTAAAAACATCAACTCACAAATGACACAATACAAGTTAGACATTGACCTACTACATAAAGAAAACATAAATATTAAAAAATCATATGACCAAAACTTTAAACTCTTTTTATTTACTACAAAATATTTCTTTAAACATATGATAAAACAATCAAACGAAATTGAAAAAATTCATTCGGATCACAATTACACAACATTAGATAAGAAAAGTAGTAAGAATCTTAATATGCATCCAAACAAAACGGTTAACATAACAAAACACATGAATGAACGACCAAATAGTAAAGAAACAGAAAAATTAAATTTTATTCGTAATATAATCCCTTTGTATAAAAAATTTCATACAAATAACGACGAGATAAGAGAAATTAAAATGAATATTAAAAATTTAGGAAAAAGACTGGAAGTAAAAGACGAAACTGGAGATGTTAGAAAAGAAATTATTATAAGAAATAACCATACGGAACGGAATATTCAAAAATCTGGTATGATCGCATATGAACCAACGAAAGGCAAATCTATAAGTTCGCTAAATTATAAATATATCACGATAAAAAAATTCATTACGGACATAGGACCATTAAGCAAACTAATGTTTCTTCTTTTTACGATTTTAATAAACATCGGGGCAGTTATTTTTCTAAAACATAAAAATCGAGTATTTACAACACTAAATAATTTACATACGGTACCAATACAAACTAAATACATATATTTTATAATGATGTTTCTAACAGACTCGCAAGCATTAACGTGTAAACAATCCAAAACGGAAATCGGCTATACTAATAATACTGGAAAACCAGAACATAAGCTCACACATCATGTACGTTTTAAAACACTAAATATAGATAAGGGAATATTATCAAATTATATAATTAAAACATGGCAAATCGTCACCTTAAAAATAATTAAGAAAATAACAACAAATCCTTTTTGCAACCTGCAATTTATAAAAATCTTCATCTAAATTCACAACATGCAATCAAATCATATAAAATTATACAGTATAATTAATCTAGAGACTAAGCAACCACAAATATTTTAACTTAATCAAAACAAACAATTTAAATTTTAAACTACAGGTTTACTACGGAAAATTAAGATGAAATTATTTTTGAAATCGAAATCGAATACGTTACCATTTAAACAGTGAGAACATTTCACTGGATCCAATGAGTGAAGGGGAAATTTGGTTGAAATGAGATAAATGTCGGCATACTTAACTCCACTGATCACGGATAAGATGGCGTCAAATCACTTTTTTCCAGGAGACGCGAAAATCTCCAAAAAATGGATGTTTTGAAAACATATGTTCACAAAACAAACCAGAAGCTCACAAAACCCAAATACTATATGGTAGACTAGTTAACAAAGACTCGAAAATCTTTAGAACAATTTTTGAAATAGGCTTTATTATCTCACAGCGAAGTGAAATACTATAAAAAATACAAAAAACCACTAGTTAGTATTCGAGCATTCGAACTTAAAGAAATTTCATCGATTTTTTTTTATAATTAATATAAATAATTTGCCATTGCCAAATAAAACGTTCATAAATAATTCGCCATGCTCACATGAACAAACAAATAATTCGCCATTGCCAAATAAAACGTTCATAAATAATTCGCCATGCTCACATGAACAAACAAATAATTCGCCATTGCCAAATAAAACGTTCATAAATAATTCGCCATGCTCACATGAACAAACAAATAATTCGCCATTGCCAGATAAAACGTTCATAAATAACTCGCCATGCTCACATGAACAAAAGAATAATTCGCCATTGCCAAATAAAACGTTCATAAATAATTCGCCATGCTCACATGAACAAACAAATAATTCGCCATTGCCAGATAAAACGTTCATAAATAACTCGCCATGCTCACATGAACAAAAGAATAATTCGCCATTGCCAAATAAAACGTTCATAAATAATTCGCCATGCTCACATGAACAAACAAATAATTCGCCATTGCCAGATAAAACGTTCATAAATAACTCGCCATGCTCACATGAACAAAAGACTAATTCGCCATTGCCAGATAAAACGTTCATAAATAACCATGCTCACATGCTCAAATAAGGCCCACAAAAAATCTAAACGTCATGTTCCAATAACACAAACAAGAAATTCTCTAACGAAAGGAATTCAAAACAAAAAAAAAACAATTAAAATTAATTTATAAAAATTTACTTTTAAAAAATAAACATGAAAAGTATCCGATGTCTTTAGAAAATAAAAAATTTAAACTTGAACCAAATTCTAAAGAAAATATTTATATAATAAAAAAAAAAGATAAGAATATTGAAATAAATGGAGTAAAACATTTTCAATGTCATTAAATAGATGAGAAGGAAAAGACAGTAAGAAAGTTGAGGTCATTGATCAGATACGATAACATGGATACTAGGGATAAGATAATGGAAGAAGTAGGTAGAGTTGAACGCATAACACAGGACATAATTGACGCACACGACATAATAGTACTTTCATACATGAAAAAAAAATAAATATATTATTAAGGTAGCCTATACTGGCATAATTTTAATCCTTTCATTATCAAATAAATATATCATAAAGGTAGCCTATACTGGCATAATTTTGATCCTTTCATTATCAAATAAATATATCATAAAGGTAGCCTATACTGGCATAATTTTGATCCTTTCATTATCAAATAAATATATCATAAAGGTAGCCTATACTGGCATAATTTTGATCCTTTCATTATCAAATAAATATATCATAAAGGTAGCCTATACTGGCATAATTTTGATCCTTTCATTATCAAATAAATATATCATAAAGGTAGCCTATACTGGCATAATTTAGGTCCTTTCATAAACAAATAAATATATCATAAAGGTAGCCTAAACTGGCATAATTTTGACTCCTTCAAACATGAAAAAAAAAATAAACAGTAAAGGTAGCCTATACTACCTTATATACTATATATAATTTGGATCCTTTCAGCATGACAACACAATCATGAATCAGTAGGACAACAGACAAACAATTTAGTAGGGAGTGACTCGATATAAATTATTTACAACTATAAAAATTTAACCTCCTAAAATTTTTTTTTCTCACGGTAAAAAAAAAAAACAAACTAAAAAATTAGAAGTTTGATAATACATATATATATTTTATTTCATATCAAATAAAAATAATAAAATAAAAATAAAAGAATAGAAAATTTATTCTTTGTAACTAATAGATATAAAAATAAAATAATACAAATAATCAAAAAACTTTTTTTATATAATAAGAAGAAAAATATAAAATGCAAAATTATTAAATATCTTCAAGTAGAAAAGAGATAAATTATAGAGAATAGACGAATAAATTTTAAGTAGAGAAAGTAATCATAATAAAAATACATAAAACTTTTTTCTCTTAAATGAAATTTAACTTAAATTAAGAATAATTAATATAATTTCCCAATGATAGAACAAAAATAAAAAAAAAGAGAATCAGTAGTTTTATGAAAAATATAAATAACGAAAAAAAAAATAATAAAGTAAAGACATAAAAAATTTTTTTTTTCTCTTTTAAAATAAAACGGGAAGTATTAAGTATGAGTAAGACAATTTTAATTTTTATAATAAATTTAACCATAGTTCAGAATAGCTATAAGTATCTCAAAATACAAAATTAAAGTAAAGTAAGAATATTTTAATCAATAAATAAGAATAAAAAAATCGAATAAGAAGAAAAATAGAAAGATAAAAATTGTCTTATAACCAAATATTAATGAAGTTTAACTGAAACTTGAAATATTAAATTCATAAGAAATTTAATAAATATTTATGAAATTAAGTAATTAATTAGAAAAAAAAAACACTCACACACTCAAATATGCACTTAACGCTAATAATAAGTAAAACGAAAGAAAGCAAAAATATGCAAGGAAAGAGGCTAACCAAATACAAAAAAAAAAATCAAATAAATTTGATTTTTTTTTTAAAGCAAAAGGGCGTCCTATGTAGCGATCCTAAAATAAGACAAGCATTAGACTCGCTACATGGTAGCAAAAATCCAAACAACCAAACCATTTACATTTCTCCTAATCATTCACATTCCTATAATTCAAAATCCAAACAACCAAACCATTTACATTTCTCATAATCATTCACATTCCTATAATTCAAAATCCAAACAACCAAACCATTTACATTTCTCATAATCATTCACATTCCTATAATTCAAAATCCAAACAACCAAACCATTTACATTTCTCATAATCATTCACATTCCAATAATTCAAAATCCAAACAACCAAACCATTTACATTTCTCATAATCATTCACATTCCAATAATTCAAAATCTGAACTAAAACAACCAAACAATTCACGTTCCCAGACAAATTCACAGTCACAGACAGAACATAAACCTTCAATCTCCAATTCAATTAAAATTTCATCCAAAAACCCATTTTTCAGCGAAACCAACAAGTGTTTCATTTTTTCTATAAAAGATTTTCTCATAGAAAATTGATTCCAAAACAATTTTAATGTAATTACTAAGAATGAAAAAACAAGATGCATTAAAATAAGAACACATCGGACTGAAAGAAAATACGACAGACAAACTATGATAAACAATTCATAGAAAAATTCAAACGAAGCGTTTTCTATTTTGTTTCTCAACATCTGTGAGAAAAATTACTTTATGTCATTTGAGAAATAATTTATGATGCAAATTTCTGATTGGTGGAAGCCAATTCGAAATT
Organism: Diogma glabrata; assembly: GCA_963693315.1. Lineage (NCBI taxonomy): Eukaryota > Metazoa > Arthropoda > Insecta > Diptera > Cylindrotomidae > Diogma > Diogma glabrata. The sequence continues at coordinate 299,818,572 of OY856186.1, forward strand.
TGTAATAAATAATACTAGATCAACGAGATTCTAGTTAGTCTATACCGCGACCTATACCAATAATATTTATCGTCAGTCTACATCGCGAATTTAACAAGGGGTTTTAATCGGTACCCACGACATAGTGCAAAGTGTTATCTTGAGTGTCGAAGAAAAAAAGTCAATAAGTGCAAAGTGTTATCTTGAGTGTCTAAGAAAAAAATCAAGAAGTGCACAGAAATAAGTTGTACTAAATCCAATTACTTTCGAATAAAGAAATCAAATTGTGTTAAATTTAATTACCATTTAAATTATTTAATTACGAACAAAAAGAATGTTCGAGTAAGTGTAATCAATAAAACAGTTTAAATAAATTTAATACTAAATATACATATACGTAAATTATTTGAGTGTTTTCATTCGAAAGGAGACCAGGGATGAGAACTACAACATAGTAAGCCAAGTAAGTCAACCAGTAATTTTTATATAAAGTGAAAGATAAACCGTAGAGCCCGAGGAGGACCCTACAACTATAATAAGTCAATTTAATTTTTAATGTTGTAATCATATTTATTTTCTATTAGTCATCATTTTTCTGAATTATTACCATAGTTGTGTGCTTTCTTACATACTTCTATTTTTTATTATATTTCTATTTTTCTTTTTGTAATTAAGATAACTGTTTTCTCTGCTTTTCATTATAATTAAACTGTTCATATGTATATTTATTCTATATTTGAATATTCTTGGCATTTATTTTTCATTGAATCTTTAACTGTTTCTTCCTTATATTTACTGGCTTTTAATTTGTGTTCTGTACTTTCGTATATTATAACGAGTACTGAAATCTGTGCTGAAAGGCCATTCTAATGATTTAAAGTTTTGTCATTTTAACGGTCAAAGGATTAGTGCCAGGAAGCTTAATAAAATGGATGAAATAAGGAATATGTTGATGAATGTTGATTTTCAGATAATTGGTGTTACTGAAACTTGGTCAAATCTTATGTAACTAATAAAACTGCTGAAATTCCTGGTTGTAATACAGTTAGAAATGATAGGAAAAAAGGACGTGGTGGTGGTGTTGCAATTTATATCCAGAAGAATCTTAAATTCTTTGTTGTTGGACGCTCTGTTGATCTAGCTCACTACAAGTCTGATGAACGTCTAGGTTTTGGCAGATCGGACTATTGTGTTTCTGGAGTTCAATTTCTGTTTATTGAAGTTCACATTTCGAACAGGAAATTACTGTTTGGTGTTATGTATAACCCTAAAAGTAGTCAATACAGATGCAGCTCTTCTTTCCGTCCTGTATTTGAAGATCTTCTACCTCGATACAATGAAATAATACTAACAGGTGATTTCAATATTAACATGCTTGCTGATTCCCCAACTCGGACAGATTTTAGGCATCTAATTACTGAATATGGATTGTCATGCTATAACTCGGTCACTCCTACTCATTTTGATGGCAGAAACATACCAACTTTATTAGACTTAACTGTCACAAATTGTCCGGGTGGCATTTCAGGTTTCAATCAAATCGATATTCCTGGTATTTCCAAGCATAACCTCATCGTCTGGGCTTATGACATTCCTCTTGAAACTGAAGCTGCTAAAACTTATTACTATGGGATTATAGAAGCTGCAACATTCAGGAGATAGCCATTGCGTTTATTCAACATGACTGGAGGCAGTACTTTGCTCTCACTAACTCATCTAATCTTCTAGAGCACTTTAACTCATAGTAAAAAGAGTTAGTATTCCTAATAACTCTACTCCATGGTTTAATAATAATATTTTAGATGCTCTAAAGTTGAGAGATTTGTCTTACAAAGTATGGATTTCATCTAGAAACTCTGACGATTTTATCACTTTTAAAAGATTACGTAATAGAGCGAACACACTCATAAAAAACTCTAAGAAGGATTTCATGAATCGACGTCTTGGGTCTGACCTCTTGAGCAAAGAACTTTGGACACGACTTAAAAATTTTGGAACAAAATGTAAGGATCATACACCTGTTAATTTTTCACCGGAAGAATTAAACCAGAGTTTTGCCGAAAATTGTTCTAGCAGCATTACTTCAAACCAGCCGCTGATTCAAAATCAAAATGACTCAGTTTTTGCTTTTGAAAATGTGGCTTGTGAGGACGCTGAACGTGCTATAATCTCTATTAAATCTAATACTATTAGGTCTGATGGTATACCAATAAAATTTACCAAATTGATCTTGCCGTATACCTCCCACATTATCACCTTTCTGTTTAATAATATTTTAACGACTACACAATTCCCCATACAGTGGAAGTCGGCTAAGATTATTCCAACTGCAAAAAAATCTGCTGCAAAATCTGTGAATGATTTTAGACCCATAAGTATCCTGTCTTGGCTCTCTAAAGCTTTTGAAAAAATAGTCAAAATTCAAATTACTAGATTTTTTGACCACCATAAGTTGCTATCTCAATATCAATCGGGTTTTCGTGCTGGATATAGCACCGAATCCGCTCTTTTTAAGGTACATAATGACATAATAACCATGATTGACAGAAAGAAATTGGTCATTCTTTCTTTACTGGACTTTTCCAAAGCTTTTGATCTGGTAAATCATAAAAGTCTTCTAATGAAATTATCAACGCAATTTGGATTTTCTACTAGTGCGGTAAATTTAATAAAGTCCTACTTATCCAACAGAGTTCAACGTGTTGTGATTGATGATCAGCCTTCTAACTACTTACCAATTAGATCCGGTGTACCTCCAGGGTCGGTCCTTGGACCTTTACTTTTTGTAATTTTTACTAATGACTTGCCATCCATTTTAAAATTCTGTAAGATTCATATGTATGCGGATGATGTTCAAATCTATGTAGAAGGTGCAGCAAATAATCTATCAATAGCATTGTCTCTAAAATTAATCTAGACTTAGCTAATATTATGGAATGAACCGAGTTGAATAACCTTAAGCTTAACATTGATAAAACTAAGTGTTTACTCTTCTCACTCAAAAATAATGATCACTACAATAGGATTGCTCCTCCGATTCGCATTGGAAATAAAGTTATTCCACTTTCTTCCAATGCACGAAATTTAGGAATTATGTTTGATAGTAACCTTTCTTGGAAAAGTCATGTAGTCACTAATTTGTTCCAGAGTCTATTCTGGACTACGTGGTCTTTGGAATAGTGCATACTTCACTCCAACGAAAATACGATTACATTTAGTTAAATCTCTCTTAATTTCTCACTTCACATATTGTTCTGTCCTATTTGGCGAGTTGAATTCAGGTGAAATGAGTAAATTACAGGTGGCGTTTAATGCATGCGTTCGATATATTTACAACATACCACGCTTTCAGTCGGTTTCTGATATTTCTACAAGTATTCTCGGTACAAGTCTTAAATTACATCTTGACTTCCGTACATGCTGTTACATTCACAATATAATTAAGTCTGGCTCACCCAACTATTTGTATGAAAAAGTAATTTTCGGTCGTAGCAGTCGTTTGCACAGATTAATCTTACCGTTAAATCATACTCTGGTAAAAAATAAATCGTTTTTTGTCTATGGTGCATCTGAATTGAATAAGTTCCCATATGAGGTGAGACAAGTTTCTACCCTTGGTTTTAAACCCAAATGTTACCAATTTTTTGTGAATCAATATTGTCAAAGTCTACATCAACATTAGCTTTCCTGCAGCCAAATTCTGTAACTGTGAAGCGGTGAAGTGATAAAAATTTCTTCGTTTCTTTTCATTAAAAAACTTATCACTTCACCACTTCACAATTACAGAATTTGGCTGCTGTTCTCTATTTCACAAGCTTCTCTGGTTCAATAATGTATTTGTGTGAGCATGTTTTCCTGTGGTGCATATATGTATGAGCAGTTTCATTATTATTTTATGTTTAATTTAATTTTTAACTTATTGTTATTGTTAATTCTTCTCTTATATACTTTCTTTGTTTTGTTTTAAGTATTATTTTTTTTTTCGTTTTTCTTATTACATTGTTTTTGATTTTATAAATTCTATTTCATTATTAATTTGTTATTTTTCTGTTATATACTAGATTATATTATTGTTTAGGGCTATATATTTGTACGATTTAAAAGGCTAGGCGTTATGTATGAATATTTTTCAAATAAACAAACTAAACTAAAAAAAAAACTAAACTAAACTTTTTAACTAGTATAAGAAATTATTAATGTAAATAGAAGCCTATAGAGCTTAATTACAGGAAATAAATTCAATAAATAAATAAATAAATAAAAGTTTTAATTTTTGAATTTGTTATAATTTTTGCAATATTTTTATAATTTTGAAAAAAATAGAATTTATATATATTTTTAGAATTTTGAAAAAAGTCTCAATTTTTGATTTTATTATAATTTTTGGAATATTGAAAAAAGTTATAATTTTTGCAATATTTTTATAATTTTGGAAAAAGTTTGAATTTTTGGAATATTATTAGAATTTAGAAAAATTTAAAATTTTTGATTTTATTCTAATTTTTGGAATATTTTTAGATTTTGAAAAAGTTATAATATTTTGATTTTGTTATAACTTTTGCAATATTTTTAGAATTTTTGAAAAAAGTGTTAATTATAGGGTTCCGTTTTTTATACGGAACACTATTGGTGAGAGTACAACGTTTTTTTCACATTATTTCGATTATCTCGTGAACCATTAATCCGATGAACTTAAAATTTGAGGTGCTTATAAAACTAACCTATCCACACAAGATGGCGGGTTAAAAAATAAATAAAGTTGTGTTCGTTTGTTTTAAAGAGGTGAAAACATACATTTTTTTATCGAGACGAGTTTCAGCATTATTTAAAAATGTATTTTGGAATTTACACCTCACCATTTTTTGTATAATTTTGAAAAATGACGTTTTATGGATGTTTTATTGCCCCGATTAACTCCGACCCTACTTCATTGAAAATCTTGAAATATATTTGGAATGATAGAAAAATGAGTAGGTTTTTAACGAAAAATAAAGAAAAGCGGCAGATACTCATAACTATATTTATTAAAGGGGTGGGAATGTTAAGGGGTAAAAACATCATTTAAAACCAGGTCATGTGGGGTGTCATTTGAAAGAGCACTTAATTTTAGAAATATTGCCATATTTTTTAGAATTTTGCAATGCATAGTTTTTGAATTATTATCAATAAAGTGACACAAAAAGTTAGTCCCCCCCCTTGCATTTCGAGCCTAATTAACAGAAAAATTTGAAAAAATTCACAGAGACAGGAAGTTTGATAAACTCTGAACGAAAATTATAGCGAACTCTCAAATAATCATATTTTTGTGCTTTTAAGGGATTGGGGTGGGAAAGGGTGAAAAAACCCAAGCGAGGGTTTTTTGACCCAAGCGAGTGGGGTGTCATTTGAAAGAACACCAAATTTCAGAAACTTTGCAATTTTTTTTAGAATTTTGCGGTGCATAGTTTATGAGTTATTCTAAAAAATGTGCAAATTCCAGACGGTTCCCCCCCCCTACGTTTTGACACTGATCGACAGAAAAAATTGAAAAAATTCACAGAGACAGGAAGTTTTCTATATTTTGAACAAAAATTATAGCGAACTCTCAAATAATTATATTTCTGTGTGTTTAGGGGATGGGTGTAAGGGGGATAAAAAAAACCTTTTTTGACCCAAACGAGTGGGGTATCAATTGAAAGAGCACCAAATTTCCAAAACATTGCAATTTTTTTTAGAATTTTGCGGTACACAGTTTTTGAGTTATTCTAAAAAATGTGAAAATTCTAGATCGTTGTTTTTGTTTCGACACTGATTGACAGAAAAAATTGAAAAAATTCATAGAGACAGGAAGTTTGCTATATTTTGAACGAAAATTATAGTGAACTCTCAAATAATTATATTTCTGTGTGTTTAGGGGATGGGTGTAAAGCCGTGCATTCACATAAAACAGAAACAGAAACTGAAAATTTTCAGTTTCTGTTTCTGTTTCTAATTTGGTTGACGGTGGTGAATAATGAAACAGAAACCGAATTTTAAGATGGCAGCTGTCATATTATATTATATATGCCGAAATTAAAATATATATATTTAACCTAATCCATATATATTTAGCCCAATTAAAATTGAAAAAATTATATTAATATAAAAAAAATATTGTAATTCAATAAACTGTGTATTTTATTTTTCATTCATATAAATAAAATAATAACACAATTTTGTAATGTGTAGTGAAGAAGAAATTTATTTTTTTCGTTATCGCACATAATAATTAATATCCATCAAAAAAAATCGAACTAAATTCAACGTAAATTATTTTTGACTAAATATTTATTTCTTAAAATAATGTACAATCCCGTTACATAAATTTAAAATAATATGGTCACGTGACAGTTTCTGGACCAGAAACAATTAAATTTTAATTGTTTCTGGTCCAGACAAAACAGACGAATTTTCAGTTACTGTTTCTGTTTCTAAATTAGGTTTCTGTTTCTGTCAAATTTGTATGAAATTCGGTTTCTGTTTCTGTTTCTGTTTTATGTGAATGCACGGCTTTAAGGAGGAAAAAAAAACTTTTTTTGAAAGAGCACTATTTCAGAAATTTCAGAAACATTGCAATTTTTTTTAGAATTTTGTGGTACACAGTTTTTGAGTTATTTCACTGAAAGATCACTTAATTTAAGAAACATTGCAACATTTTTTAGAATTTTGCGATGCACAGCTTTTTAGTTATTGATAAAAAAGTGCTATTTTAAGTGTATGTATACCACCCTATATTTCGACGCTGATTTGTAGAAAAAATATTCCAACATAAACAGCTATGGATAATATTTAGCCTCAAGTAACATTTTTAATCAATGTAGATGTGATTGACATTTACTATTGACGTCTACGATTAAACATTTATTCTGTTATGCGTCCATAGTCTGGCGATATAAAGACTTTACAACATAACTTTGTCATTTATTTTTGATATTGTGTTCTTTTACATTCACGGAACCCTTGGCGAGCGAATTTTATTCGCACTTGTCCGACATTTTTTGATTTTGTAATAATTTTTGAAATATTTTTGGAATTTTGAAAGAAATATGAATTTGTGATATTTTCTCGAAACGGTAAATGGAGAGGTTTTTGAGTAGTTTGCTGAGTGTTTCATCTTTTCACTAAATTATGTTAATTTATGATCTGTTATAATTTTCCGGCAACGTATTGATATTTCGTGTTAGTTTTGTAATAAATTTCTAAACAGAGATAAAAAATAGTTGTACTTTAACAAAAAGTTATGTTTGATATATAGGGTGACCAGATATTTCAAATCAGAAAAGAGTATAGAAACTGAAATAGTACCTCATAATCATTTACCCCATATGGAAGCACACTAGAAGAGATCGACTTAATTTTTAAATTAAATTCAGAAAATTCATACTCTGTATCAATTAAAAATATATTAAATAAAAAATACCATAAAATGGTAAATTAAGATTATAATTGCGTTTTAATAATAATTAAAGGTATTTTTCACTGCTGGCACTTTTTGCTAGCAATTCGGTCTCTAATTTGATTGCTTCCATAAATTCACTGCAAGACATTTTTATATTGTTCTTGATCATCATAACGTTCTCTAGGGATTTGACTGTTAATTGACTTTTCTCTTTCGTCCAATAGCCATTTATGGTACTAAAAATTCTTTCACAGTCAGAATTAGTGCCTGAGAGACACAAAAAAAATTCTATAATCTCCTCAATCCCAGCTAAATTAGGTTGATTGATTCTAGTTGTTTTGATGATAAAACTCTATTTCTGAAATATGGAAACGTTCAACGTATTCCATTCTGATTCCATTCCACTATTGATGAAAAACGTGTTCTAGACAGAATTGTGAACACTTGACCATTTTTGATTTTCCTGAAACTTGACATATAAGTAGTATGGACAAAATAAAAAATACAACTTATTTTAAAATTTTTTAAAGTGCATAGTTTGAGCATAGGGGGCACCCCAACATGCAGGAAAAATGAAACTCTGCCAATCCGATGTAACTTTAAAATTAAATTGCCCAAGAACGGCTATACCGATTTCATCAAATTTTTTTTTGTTTGATAGATGATTGATTAACGACTAACTCGTTTGAGAAAAAATTAATATATTGTTTTTGTAATTAATTTTTAGATAAAAATATTAAAATTTTTTTTGAAAGATGGCGCTAGTCAATAGGGTCGCAGGTCAATTAGAATTTAATTAATTTTTTTTCTGAAAATAGTTCTATTCTTAAATAATAAGACTGAATCTAACAAAATATGGTGTGCAATTTATGAAATTTTTTTGCTATCCACAAAATTGTCGATCGATCTAGTTTCGAACCGATAAGAACTTTTTATTACACTTTAAAAAAGTATATCATTCTCATCAGGGCTAGCCGACTAGATACACTACTAAAAAAATTTTTTTATAGCGAAAAAATTTTTTTGGTAGTGTATCTAGTCGGCTAGCCCTGATGAGAATGATATACTTTTTTAAAGTGTAATAAAAAGTTCTTATCGGTTCGAAACTAGATCGATCGACAATTTTGTGGATAGCAAAAAAATTTCATAAATTGCACACCATATTTTGTTAGATTCAGTCTTATTATTCATGATGGGATTATTTCCATCGGAGTGATGTAATATCACAAATAATTCATTGAATTAATTGTAGTTCTATTCTTACTCTAAAATATATCAAATTTACAAAGAGGCTAAAATTCTTGTTCTTGAGATATATAATTTTGAGGATTTTTAGTACGACTGAAATTCGAATTTTTCTTCAGTTTTTCAAACAACTTCCATTAACAAAAAATTTTAAAATCAATTAAATTTTAATTTTTTTTTTAAATAGTTCTATCCTTACTTTATAATATATCAAATTTACAAATAGGCATTAATTCGTCTTCTTGAGATATATATATATATATATATATATATATATATATATATATATATATATATATATATATATATATATATATATATATATATATATATATATATATATATATATATATATATATATATATATATATATATATATATATATATATATATAATTTTAAAGATTTTTAGTCCGCCTAAAATTAAAATTGTTCATTAGTTTTTCGAACAATTTTTATCATCAAAAAATTTTAACCACTGAAGTTCGAGAAAATAATGAACAATTAGAATTTTAATCGGACTAAAAATCTTTAAAGTTAAATATCTCAAGGACACGAATTAACGCCTCTATGTAAATTTGATATATTTTAAAGTAAGGTTAGAACTATATATAAAAAAAAGTTAAAATTTAATCGATTTTAAAATTTTTTGTTAATGGAAGTTGTGTGAAAAAAATGAAGAAAACTTTGAATTTCAGTCGTACTAAAAGTCTTTAAAATTAAATATCTCAAGAACAAAAATTAATGCCTCTTTGTAAATTTGGTATATTTAAGAGTAAGAATAGAACTATTTTCAGAAAAAAAAATTAATTAAATTCTAATTGACCTGCGACCCTAGCGCCATCTTCCAAAAAGTTTTTTAATATTTTTATTTAAAAATTAATTACAAAAACAATCAATTAATTTTTTTTCAAACGACTAACTAATCATCTATCAAACAAAAAAAAGTTTGATGAAATCGGTATAGCTGTTCTTGAGCAATTTAATTTCAAAGTTACATCGGATTGGCAGAATTTTTATTTTTCCTGCATGTTGGGTGCCCCCTATGCTCAAACTATGCACTTTAAAAAAATTTTAAAATAAGTTGTATTTTTTATTTTGTCCATACTACTTATATATGCCAAGTTTCAGGAAAGTCAAAGTTCAAATCTCGACTTTTTCACCTGCGTAGATCACGTTTTTCATCTATTTTGTAATATATTTTCCGTAAAAAATTAAATTTGTGAAAGAGTATATTTAACATATTTTGCTTAAAAAAAGAGTAAAGAGTAAAACCTGTTCGAAAAGAGTATAATACTCTTTAAAAGAGTACATCTGGTCACCCTATTGATATACATCGCTGCCCAAAACTAAAAACCATGTCCTCATAAAAGTTGTTTGCCGAAAACTATATCAAAATCCTTAACCCAAACCGAAGTCTTGATATCTCAGAGCTTGAGATATCAGCCCCTCCGTATTTTCATATTTAGTGTGCTAAACATGTCTAACTAATTAATAAAAGAAAAAAAGATCTCTTTGTTTTTAACGCATCTCATTGTTTCTGTATATATAGTCTCTTTTCAGGGCCGATTTGACTTGGTAAATAGACCTCACTTGTTTGGTACACCGCCCTAATATTTTACATTTTTTAAATCTTAACATCTAAGGTTAAATTTTCATCAACTTCTATGGTCACATCTGTCCAAGCCTCAAGCAGACAATTTATTTTTATTTCATTTGTTATTGGAATCAACCATATGCCACAAAACTGTTTGGTCGTGAAAAATAATAAAAACTATCAATTGAAACATTTATTCTGCTAGAATTTTCGTCGAAAAATGCCCAAAAAGGGAGTGCAGTTCTTCGGCAATCGAAAGTTTAGTAAACAAAAATATGGATGAATGTACAATTTTGAATTTCGTTCAGAAATAGAAATACTACATACCATAGAAGAAGATTGGGCCTTTATTCATTAAAGATTGAAGACCTTCATTCCATCAAATTCAAAAAGAAGCGTTAAAGAAACATTTGTTGGTTACTATAGAAAAGCATATACAATATTCTGTTTACAAAATAATCATTTAATGAACTATTTCAAAATATACGCGAATTTAATTAAATAATACAGTTAACTTTTCAAAATTAAAGTTGTATCTGTGACTCTGGTAATTAGGGGATCCAGTACATAACTCGGTAAACTGATATTCCACAATTTGTTTAATGTTTGTTCTGCTATTTTTGTTGGACCACCTAGTAAAAGTAAAGATAATATTTTAAAAATTGATTTAAAACTTTGACAAAAGGAAATTAACCTTTTTCGGTGGAAACTTTTATTGGCATCAAGAGAAATACAACAGATCTAGCAACTAACGGGGTCTCAGAATCACAAATTGTGTGAAAAGCTTGCACTGTTGCAGCGGGAATCTAAATTACACAACATTAAAGCAAACAATTCGATTTAATAATTAAATTACAATGAACCTTATCAAAATGTTCAACGATTAGCATTCCACTTTCAATGAATCTAGGTCTCCAAGCTGTTATCAACCTACCATAGTCTTCTATCATATCAGAATTAATATCTTTTGGTTTTAGACGTGATGGTTTGGCTCGATTACCTTTAAAAGAATAAAATTAGTAAATTTAAAATAACATCGACAGACGTACCTAAATAAACATGCGTTATATTGATTATATCTTCTATCAATTGTGTTGGTGAATTATCTTCATCATAAAGGAACATAAAAATAGCAGGTTTAGTTGGTTTTCTATTTAATACGCTTTCAATCCCCGACTTTAGAGATATCCATAAACTTTTATCTTGGTCTGGAAATTTTTGTTTTAGCAATAAAAAATCCGAGCATGTTATTTTATGTGATGAACTTTGTTTTGATTGGGTATCGTTGGTAAACATATTTATATTAATATAAGCCAAAAACACGGCCATTCCAAAACCAGCGAATATAGGAATTAAAATAAAAATTAAGTTATCCTTTGATAACAAAGCTCTGGCCGACACTTTATTTTTGGTGTAATTTTTATCAAGTTTTGTGGAATTTAAAGGTTCCGTATTTCCCCTATTGATGGAATGATTATATTTTGGAACAGCTAAAAAACTTTTTGTTTGATTTGTTTCATCTTCATCGTTTTCTTCTTCATCGTATGAATCAACATCACTGTGTCCAACCGGAGATGAAGGTCTTGAGAATCGTTCACTGTTTTGAAGTGGTGAAATTGGTCTGTTCGGAGAGTTAGATGATGTGTTAATTCGAACATTAGGTGATTGATGGTTTTCATCATTGTGCATATTATTACGATTTCTTTTACGATATTCTGATTCACAATTTTCCATGTCATGTAAGTTTTGTCGTCCTTTTATTAACTTTAAATTACTTGCAAACTGAAAGTATATAATAAATGTAGTTTTTCATTTTGTGAATTGAAAATAAATTATCAAACTTACACTTGACATTTATTTCATACTACATTTAAAATAAACCAATTTTTTATTATACTTTAATTAACATAATTTTGTTGAAAATTTATTAAATCAATATACAAATTATCATAGAATTCATAGAAACTTATCTCTTCAGGGAATTTTTGGGTCTAATAAAGAAAATAAGCATTTATCAAGCTTTAATTTAACAACAAAAATGATGTCTATACTTACGTTCGAAATGGATTTATGTTTTAAGAATGTTTTCTATAATAAAAAATTAAACAAAATATATGTAAATTTTAATTTTCCGGTTAATCAGTTGTCTGACGTATAAACTGCATTATGCAATATCAACAAAAAGGTTATTTTATTTGACATTTTGATTACCCTAGAAGCAATTCAACCAAAGTATAGGGCGATTTTTCTGTTCCGGTGTTTACCGCAATGGCGCTGCAAAAAGGGGATAAGAGAAAAAATCACAAAAATTTTATATGGAATTCCATACAAAACACAATTTGAATAATCTTAAAAGTTATCTATGAAATTTCTCATTTTACTACAAATAAATAATTTAAATTTGTTTATGAACTATTATTGACTATATATTAAGCTTAATATATAAAATATTTTCTTTTCTTCTGTCCGTAAAACAAATACGAAAATAGGTTAAATTTGTCATACAACTTTGTATGGGAAATTTTGGCAATTTTTATGTTTCTTTTTTGAGCGACTTATGAATAATATTTTATATATTACCAAAACCCCCGATATATCATAGCCATACCATTTCACGCCATTTGCAATAAACAATGAACATTGCCATATGCAAAAAATTGAATTAGTGTTTTTGATTAAATATTTTTGAATTTTTTTTATATGGAGTTTTATTTTTCCAGATGGCGTTATGAGCGTTATGGCGATTTTTTGAATTTTTTTTATATTGAGTTTTAATTTCAAAATGGCGCTACAAGTTCACGATTTTTATTGTGCTAAAAAATGTAGATGGCTTCTATACCGGGGGTTTTGATATTACGCTTAAAATATAGTCAATAATACTCCATAAGCAATTTAAAGTTGTTCAATTGTGGTAAAATAGGGCGATTTTTCTGTTCTGGTGTTTACCGCAATGGCGCTGCAAAAGGGGGATAAGAGAAAAAATTCAAAAACTTTTATATGGGATTTCATACAAAACACAACTTGAATAATTTTAAAAATTATCTATGAAATTTCTCATTTTTCCACAATTGAACAATTATAATTTGCTTATGGAGTATTATTGACTATATTTTAAGCGTAATATATAAAATATTATTCTAAAGTCGCTCAAAAAAGAAACATAAAAATTGCCTAAATTTCCCATACAAAGTTGTATGAAAAATTTAAACTATTTTCGTATTTGTTTTACGGACTGAAGAAAAGAAAATATTTTATATATTATGCTTAATATATTGTCAATAATACTTCATAAACAAATTTAAAATATTTGATTGTAGTAAAATGAGAAATTTCATGGATAACTTTTAAATTATTCAAATTGTGTTTTGTATGGAATTCCATATAAAATTTTTGTGACTTTTTCTCTTGTCCCCTTTTTGCAGCGCCATTGCGGTAAACACCGGAACAGAAAAATCGCCCTATACACAGATCCAAACCTTCGACATAGAATCATAGGCTGTATTCTAAACGACGAGTTATTCCTTTATGTAGACTCTTATTCCCGCCATTTTAAATAAGTATTTTAAAGCTATTCTAATGGTTAAGCATAATTATTTTGACAGCAACATAAAAGCAAATTCGAAAAAAAATTTAATTAAAAACATTTATTTAATATGATTAAAAGAGTTTTCAAAACTATTTTTTTCATTTTAAAGTATTACATTAATTTTATTAGAAATCGAAAAAGGAGTGTTATTCTTTAAAATCATTTAGAAAACAAACATAAAAATATTTGACACTGTAATAATGTCATATAAGCTGTGTTTTATTTGCCCAACCGGAATTCGTATTGAACTGTCAAAAAATAGATTTCAAATAAAACGAACCAAAGATTTGGATTTGAACACATATTGTTTTCTAGAGGTTGGTAGAATTTGTACAGAAAATATAAATTGTATATGTCAACAAAATTATCAGTTTATTTTTAAAACGTATTGGTATTTGTGAAAAAGTATTTATTAGTATTACATTACATTATTAGTTTTACATTGCGTATTAGTGAAAAAGTTAGATTTTTTTTTTTAATTTTCCTGAAATTCATTTTTATTTCTAAAACGCTAAATTTAAAAATGGAAGAGTCTTTGATGACAATAAGACGACAAATTCTGTAAAACAGAAAATTTATATGCATTTAAATAATTAAATAAAATATAGATAATTATATTGTAAAGAAATAATTTGGACTTACATATTTATTAGCATCAAAACAATCAACAAATGTCAAATCACAAATGCCGAATTAGAAAAAAAAAAATAAACAAAATTACACATACTGACAACCCATAGATGTAAAAAATGAAAAAAATGTAAAATTGATGTAAAGATGTAGAAAGAATTTTGGATATTACTGTCTCATCACTAATTGTTTGTTTAAGAGCTTTTAGTTTGTAAACAATATTTTCAAGGTCACCAACAAATCGACATATCCTGAGTTTTTTTGTATTCATAAGAAAAAAATTCATTATATAGATCTTCTAATTTTTGTTCTTTTTCTCCTTCAAACATAGAACAGATTTTTTCATACATTTGGTTTGAAGAATTACAATTTAATATTAATTTTAAATATTTTTTATGAATTATGGTAACAATTATTTTTTGCGCCTTACCATTCATCCTTCAATATTCAGTCATTTAGTTTTTCTGTTTTATCTACAGGTTTCTCTTCTTTTCCATCAACAATATTAATGGAACCATTAAATTTAAATAGAACTCTAACTTGCAATTTCCAAATTGGAAAATATGATCAGTCTGTTAGTTGAACTCGCCGTCGAGTTGAACTCGCCATTTTTATTTTTCACACAGCAAACAAATGTTTCTTTTTAATTTTAATAGTTTAATTTTTAATGTAGTGATACGTTACTACGATTTTATTTTAGCTAATGTCGAATTCTTTTTGTCCAGAGTGAAAAAGTGATTTTTTTTTTCATAAAAAGAACATGCAAAAATATGATCCAGTTTTGTAGTTGTATATGTGAACTGTCATTAAATATTTTTGTAATTAATTGTATTTAATTAATTAGTTTATTATTAATTTTTAATTTAAAACACGATTTGAACAATATTTTATTTAAAAAGTAACTATTTCACTATTAAAAAAATAATAAGTAAACGGCGTTTTGTTTGTTTACTAATTTTGACAGATTTTTTTAAATGTATTTGTATTCTTTATTGTATTGAGCGTGTTCGGTACAGGTATATGATACAAAAAATCACGTTATTAAACGTCAAAGTTGCTTGCTACTAATTTCACTTCGTTGAATATTACGTCAAACCGGACCGAACAGCCAAAAAAAGAAAATGTATTTATAAGTCAAACTTTAGACGTTACTTTTATTACAATTAATTTGGTCACAAACGATAAATTTATCCCGAAAACACAGAACCAAATTTATCAAGAATAGTTATCACAAAAATGTAAGCATTAATAAAACAAAACCAAAAGCGTAAAGAACCAAATAAAATAGTTTTATTGACACCTAAACTCAAAATATTTTGACATTTAAACGCAATAAAAAAATTGGTTTTTTTCGTGAGAAATGGCCGCGTTTATACTATTTTTAGTACAGAAAAATCATGATTTTTTTTTATCAGAATGTATGTACCGAACACTAGGATTATATGCTTGCTCTAGCTAAAAATCTAGATTCAAACAAAAGTTTTTAAGGCAAAAAAAAATCACTTTTTTTTGTCAAATAGAATACGTTATGTCAAAAAAACTTGATCTAGATCAAAAATGGGCGTGTTTAGAGCAATTTTTTGGCAAAAAGAATTCGACATAATTTACTTTAGACAACCACTGTCTGCTACCATGTTAAAAATATTATTAATAACAAAACTATTTTTTAAACAATACACGTCATATTTTTTAAACAAGATGGTCATCTTCTTCTTACCGATACAAGTTTGTTATCCAATTCTAACTTGGTTAGAGTATAACAACAATAGTGATCAACTAGAGAAACAAATTGACTAAACCTGAATCTAATAAACATATGTTTATGAAAGTTTTTTGGTTTCTTATACTTCGCTAGAGTAGTGACCTATTTTAGGTTTATATAGCGAAAAATTTTTTTGGTAGTGTATCTAGTCGGCTAGCCCTGATGAGAATGATATACTTTTTTAAAGTGTAATAAAAAGTTCTTATCGGTTCGAAACTAGATCGATCGACAATTTTGTGGATAGCAAAAAAATTTTCATAAATTGCACACCATATTTTGTTAGATTCAGTCTTATTATTCATGATGGAATTATTTCCATCGGAGTGATGTAATATCACAAATAATTCATTGAATTAATTGTAGATAATGTGTCGATAGACACAAGTGAAGATGGTCATCTTCTTCTTACCGATACAAGTTTGTTATCCAATTCTAACTTGGTTAGAGTATAACAACAATAGTGATCAACTAGAGAAACAAATTGACTAAACCTGAATCTAATAAACATATGTTTATGAAAGTTTTTTGGTTTCTTATACTTCGCTAGAGTAGTGACCTATTTTAGGTTTATATAGCGAAAAATTTTTTTGGTAGTGTATCTAGTCGGCTAGCCCTGATGAGAATGATATACTTTTTGAAAGTGTAATAAAAAGTTCTTATCGGTTCGAAACTAGATCGATCGACAATTTTGTGGATAGCAAAAAAATTTTCATAAATTGCACACCATATTTTGTTAGATTCAGTCTTATTATTCATGATGGAATTATTTCCATCGGAGTGATGTAATATCACAAATAATTCATTGAATTAATTGTAGATAATGTGTCGATAGACACAAGTGAAGATGGTCATCTTCTTCTTACCGATACAAGTTTGTTATCCAATTCTAACTTGGTTAGAGTATAACAACAATAGTGATCAACTAGAGAAACAAATTGACTAAACCTGAATCTAATAAACATATGTTTATGAAAGTTTTTTGGTTTCTTATACTTCGCTAGAGTAGTGACCTATTTTAGGTTTATATAGCGAAAAATTTTTTTGGTAGTGTATCTAGTCGGCTAGCCCTGATGAGAATGATATACTTTTTTAAAGTGTAATAAAAAGTTCTTATCGGTTCGAAACTAGATCGATCGACAATTTTGTGGATAGCAAAAAAATTTTCATAAATTGCACACCATATTTTGTTAGATTCAGTCTTATTATTCATGATGGAATTATTTCCATCGGAGTGATGTAATATCACAAATAATTCATTGAATTAATTGTAGATAATGTGTCGATAGACACAAGTGAAGATGGTCATCTTCTTCTTACCGATACAAGTTTGTTATCCAATTCTAACTTGGTTAGAGTATAACAACAATAGTGATCAACTAGAGAAACAAATTGACTAAACCTGAATCTAATAAACATATGTTTATGAAAGTTTTTTGGTTTCTTATACTTCGCTAGAGTAGTGACCTATTTTAGGTTTATATAGCGAAAAATTTTTTTGGTAGTGTATCTAGTCGGCTAGCCCTGATGAGAATGATATACTTTTTGAAAGTGTAATAAAAAGTTCTTATCGGTTCGAAACTAGATCGATCGACAATTTTGTGGATAGCAAAAAAATTTTCATAAATTGCACACCATATTTTGTTAGATTCAGTCTTATTATTCATGATGGAATTATTTCCATCGGAGTGATGTAATATCACAAATAATTCATTGAATTAATTGTAGATAATGTGTCGATAGACACAAGTGAAGATGGTCATCTTCTTCTTACCGATACAAGTTTGTTATCCAATTCTAACTTGGTTAGAGTATAACAACAATAGTGATCAACTAGAGAAACAAATTGACTAAACCTGAATCTAATAAACATATGTTTATGAAAGTTTTTTGGTTTCTTATACTTCGGCTAGAGTAGTGACCTATTTTAGGTTTATATAGCGAAAATTTTTTTTGGTAGTGTATCTAGTCGGCTAGCCCTGATGAGAATGATATACTTTTTTAAAGTGTAATAAAAAGTTCTTATCGGTTCGAAACTAGATCGATCGACAATTTTGTGGATAGCAAAAAAATTTTCATAAATTGCACACCATATTTTGTTAGATTCAGTCTTAATACACGTTGTGTTTTATTGAATCTCCATTTTGTATTAAAATATTTGTACATTAAACAATTTGACATAAAACCATTGAATAAATATATAAGGAAGTGTCGCTACGTGTACGTACACAAATAATCGGTGAAGCATTTTTTTTTTAAATTTTTTGTTAAGTTTGCCAATCTGTCAATGTCATTTCATTTGTTTACGTCGTATTTCAAAACAAACTAAAGAGTTTTTTTCTGTATTTTGTTCTTAAAGTATTGAATTGTAATTCAGTTTTATACAAATTAGTATTTAAACTGTTTTTTTTACAACAATAAATTGTGTTTATACAGTTATTTATTCATAAAAATGGCGTGCTGCATCAAAACATGTAAAAAAATTGTCAAGATTCCAAAGCATTTTGCTGCTAAAATTACAATTATCAGATAAGGATATTTTGATAAAAAATGTTTAAAAAAACAATTTAGTATATATTTTTAATATATTTACAATAAGTTTGTGTCACAAAATTAATTATTTTCTAATCTAATATTTTACTTAATTTCTCAAATGTTAGTTTGCCAAAATGTCAAAACAATTTTGTTAGACACGCCCATTCACAGGGATTGTATAAAGTTATTGTTTGTTATGAAAAATGTGTGTAAAAAATATAAATTTGAATATGATTTAAAGTTTAAACGGATTTGATCTAGAATTTTTAATAGTGAAATATATTGTTCAAACATATATAACCATAAGGATTTTCAATTTATCTACGATGTTTATACATTTATTATTAGTTTATTAGTCGAAGTATGGTTATAAACATAAATTAAAATCGAATTTTTAAACCAATAGACAGTTCAAGCTAATTTCGTCAATAATTAGGAACAGTCATCTTTTAAAGTGGGTTTAAAGGTACTTTGGAGTATTTTCAACCTATGCCAATTTCGTTATATTCAAAAAATGGCAACTGTTAGAAAAGACTGAATACGATAGAGATTTTAGATAAGTTTTTTTTATAGAAGTTGGTTCATAAAAGTTTTGTAGTTAAATAAAAATATTTGCTTAGAGGACAGCATTACAAATCTGTATTCGTAAAGATGTGTTCATTTGTATTGCTGGTAATGATGTTAGACTGTTGTTAGTGTGATACTATTGCTGAAGATGATAGCACACAATTTTTCTTTTATGTATTTAATGTTTAAAAATATCGAGAAAAAAATTATTAAAATAAAATCAACAAAATATATAACTTATTCATTATCTTTTATTTAAGTAGGAAACGGGTAAAAATACATTTTAAGACAAATTTTTCCTAAAATAACGATTAGTTTAAACGAGAAATAAATAAAATTTTGAATAAAATCTACTTATTTCAAAGAACAGTTCATGCTGCCACCTATGTTATGTTTGTGTAACTATATACAAATTATACACAGTACCACCCTACGATTAAATTCAAACACCATCAAACGCACCAATACTACAAATTAGATGCTTCACTCAAAAAGTCTAGTTACTCTTCCTTAGATATTTATTCAATGCATAAAACATTAGTGTTGCCTTAACAAAAACAATTATTCTTTTAACTAATACAGTTCAACCCGTTTTTTTTTTAATAAAATGTGTTGTGTAGTAGGAATTACAATATGTGTCACAATAACACATAAAAACCTTTTAAGACCAAGGTCCCACAACAACATACGTTCAAAGGTGTTAATGGACGTAAATCTTCCTTTTTTTGTTTTTTATATTTTTTGTTAAAGAATGGATAACTAAAAAAAAATTCTATCACTGACAAAATATGACATAACTAATATTTTATGATTATAGAATAGAATTAAAAAGTAAATAGCAAATTTTTACAAAAGTTTGCTGAAGCAAAACAAAAATGTAGTTGCCAATAATCCAGCCGGTTGCATATTCCTTGATCCTGTGACGCACCGTTTTTCTTAAAGATTAAAGCCCACATATAGTTATATGCAGGCTCGTTTCTTCAAGGAAGCAATAGCGTCTCATCATCAAGGATTGTTTCACAGCTAAGATTGAGGGTGCTACCGTTGACTGAATAAAGTTCATCCGCCACCACCCCTAAGATGTCACCTTGGCTAGTGATATCTCACTGCTATTGCCAATGGTATGTGATATCTCACGTTAACTCGTATGTCAATAGCAGGGACTGGAGTACGCGGGGTTGTCACACCCGTAGATCAAAAATAAAAAAAAATTTCAAAACAATAAAAACTGATCCCTCCATGCGGGAATATAAAATTAATTTTATCTCAACAAAGTTAACGTTACCGACTATAAATCGGACATTATGTTCGCGGTAAGACGGTAGCAAATTTGTTACGTAGCAAATTACATACTGGTGTAAACTTGTGCCGTTTTCTTTTTGCCAAAAAAATTGCTCTAACACGCCCCTTTTTGCTCTCAGATCAATTTTTTTTTACATAACGTACTCTATTTGACAAAAAAAGTTTTTCCTTTTTGTCCTGAAAATATTTTTCTAAATCTAGATTTTTTGGTAGAGCAAGTTGTAAATATAATAGAGTTGCACGACTACATTTACACACGAAATTTAGGCCCATATTTTTAAACGAGGATAAGGCCCGCTATACACTTGAGCTAAACTATGTGAACTATGCGAACTATGTTTTTTGTATACAACGTAATTATAAAAAAACATTACGGAAACAAATAATTTAAAAAAATAAAATAAAAAAGGAAACATTACATTCATTACATTTTGTTTAAAAAATATTATTCGCGTTAAAACATTATTTTTTTAAGAACATAGTTCGCATAGTTTAGCTCAAGTGTATAGCGGGCCTAATCGTCGGATTAATCCGTGGTTTTCGAAAATCCCATTGAATAAATATATAAGGAAGTGTCGCTACGTGTACGTACACAAATAATCGGTGAAGCATTTTTTTTTTAATTTTGCCAATCTGTCAATGTCATTTCATTTGTTTACGTCGTATTTCAAAACAAACTAAAGAGTTTTTTTCTGTATTTTGTTCTTAAAGTATTGAATTGTAATTCAGTTTTATACAAATTAGTATTTAAACTGTTTTTTTACAACAATTAATTGTGTTTATGCAGTTATTTATTCATAAAAATGGCGTACTGCATCAAAACATGTAAAAAAAATTGTCAACATTCCAAAGCATTTTGCTGCTAAAATTACAATTATCAGATAAGGATATTTTGATAAAAAATGTTAAAAAAACAATTTAGTATATATTTTTAATATATTTACAATAAGTTTGTGTCACAAAATTAATTATTTTCTAATTTAATTTTTTACTTAATTTCTCAAATGTAAGTTTGCCAAAATGTCAAAACAATTTTGTTAGACACGCCCATTCACAGGGATTGTATAAAGTTTTTGTTTGTTATGAAAAATGTGTGTAAAAAATATAAATTTGAATATGATTTAAGGTTTAAACGGATTTGATCTAGAATTTTTAATAGTGAAATATATTGTTCAAACATATATAACCATAAGGATTTTCATTTTATCTACGATGTTATACATTTATTATTAGTTTATTAGTCGAAGTATGGTTATAAACATAAATTAAAATCGAATTTTTAAACCAATAGACAGTACAAGCTAATTTCTTCAATATTTAGGAACAGTCATCTTTTAAAGTGGGTTTAAAGGTACTTTGGAGTATTTTCAACCTATGCCAATTTCGTTATATTCAAAAAATGGCAACTGTTAGAAAAAACTGAATACGATAGAGATTTTAGATAAGTTTTTTTATAGAAGTTAGTTCATAGAAGTTTTGTAGTTAAATAAAAATATTTTAGTCCCTGGGCCTGCACCTACATAATTTTGTGATTACCACATATTTTATACTTCGTAAGACGCTTGTCCCTGATGAGTCCTACAACTTTTTTATCTGCCATTTTCCTTGGTTTGGCCGCTTTTTCCCTCGGGAAACTCCGAAACATGGCGATTTCCCGGGGTCTTGTATATTTATTACCATAATTTTGTTATTTATTATAGGGGGTGGAAATTTGTTTTAGAAAACGAGGGTAAATTTGTCCGACAAAAAATTGTCTGCTTTTGTCGAGTCCGACAACTCAAACTGGTCAAAATACCAGGGTATTGAAAATCAAACACCACAAAACTAGTTTTTCACAGGATTGTTTAACAAAAGTTAGTGAAATTGAAGGGTCATATTGTCCGACGAATTTTCGGCCGCGTTTTTTCAGTCCGACGACTGGAAGTCGGAATTCTGGCGGGGTAGTGTTTATTGATTACCACATGTCGGACAAAAATGAAACACGATAAAAAACCATTTGCTATTATAAAAAATCGAGTTGTCCGACAAAAATATAGCCGTGTTCGGCCAGTCCGACAAGAAAATGAGAAAAATATTTCAGGAGAACAATTATTTTTGTTTCTTTGTTAAATTTGCTAATATTTATGAACAAATTTAATGTATACATTTATGACGTAACATTTTTTAATGAAACAGTGTTTACAGATGGCACTGTATAAAGAAAATTAGAAAATTTTTGTAAATAGAACAATTATAAAAAAGGAGCATGTACCCAAAAAATGATGTAAAACATGTTCTCATATTAATTTTAAAAATTTAAGGAACATTAATCAGTTGAAAAGGTTATTTACACAATTTTAATTAAAAAGATTGAGAAGGATTAAAAATATGCGCCAATTTTAACAAGAAAAAATTATTGCCATTTTTTCTATTTACCAGATTTAAAACTATATGCGCCGGTATAGTATATAAATATAAATGATATTTTTACTCGCCGCGAGAACGGAAAAGTAGTATATATACGACCGATATTTTTAATCGTCGTCTTGCAATCTGGGACCAACAAAAACAACCTGCTGAATGGAAAATAACAAGCAACACAAGAAATGTGGCCGTCTAAAGTGTGCTTATTATCATGGAGTCGCACTGATGAACACTGCATATAAAATACTAGCTAATGTCGTACTTGCTAGACTCATTCCGTTCGCCAAATCTATCATCGGTGACTATCAGTGTTGTTTTCGTCCCAACCACAGATCAATGTTTTACCTTAAGGATGATTCTTGAAAAATATTGGGTGATTAACATCAGCATTCATCAGCTTTACGTTGATTTCAAGAAAGCATATGATATTATTTTATCTATTTTATTTGTTTCTCTGGGTAAACTCACAACATAGGGATCAAATTGTAGAATAGTAATCAGTCAGTTTTTGATTATTTTGATATAACATCTGGTGTTCAACAAGGTGATTTACAATGATGAGAGAGAGAGAGAGAGAGAGAGAGAGAGAGAGAGAGAGAGAGAGAGAGAGAGAGAGAGAGAGAGAGAGAGAGAGAGAGAGAGAGAGAGAGAGAGAGTTAATATAATTATAATTATAATTTGAATTACAATTAACAATAATATAAATTAACCAATGGGTTACTGAGATACGTTTATAAATTAAACCAATAGGTTACTGAGATACGTTTAAAAATCTACATAGTAATGACTACAGTTTGATTATTATAATGATTTCATTAAATTATTACGAAATTATTTAATAATTTTTTATTATTATTTATAATTTTTATCAATTTATAATATTTAAGAATAAATATCTAAAATTATTGACTAATGTTGATATATCATGGATGATGATATTGAGCGTACGCTATCGTGTTTGAAATTATGACATTTTTCGATAGTTAGCGGTCACTAATTTGTCGGACAATTGTATCAGAGTAAAATAATATTAATTAAAACTATAAAAAAAAAATATTAGACATGTGGTAATCAATAAACACTACCCCGCCAGAATTCCGACTTCCAGTCGTCGGACTGAAAAAACGCGGCCGAAAATTTGTCGGACAATATGACCCTTCAATTTCACTAACTTTTGTTAAACAATCCCGTGAAAACTAGTTTTGTGGTGTTTGATTTTCAATACCCTGGTATTTTGACCAGTTTGAGTTGTCGGACTCGACAAAAGCAGACAATTTTTTGTCGGACAAATTTACCCTCGTTTTCTAAAACAAATTTCCACCCCCTATAATAAATAACAAAATTATGGTAATAAATATACAAGACCCCGGGAAATCGCCATGTTTCGGAGTTTCCCGAGGGAAAAAGCGGCCGAATCAAGGAAAATGGCAGATAAAAAAGTTGTAGGACTCGTCAGGGACAAGCGTCTTACGAAGTATAAAATATGTGGTAATCACAAAATTATGTAGGTGCAGGCCCAGGGACTATTTGCTTAGAGGACAGCTTTACAAATCAGTATTCGTAAAGATGTGTTCATTTGTATTGCTGGTAATGATGTTAGACTGTTGTTAGTGTGATACTATTGCTGAAGATGATGGCACATAATTTTGCTTTTATGTATTTAATGTTTAAAAATATCGAGAAAAAAATTATTAAAATAAAATCAACAAAATATATAACTTATTCATTATCTTTTATTTAAGTAGGAAACGGGTAAAAATATATGTTAAGACAAATTTTTTCTAAAATAACGATTAGTTTAAACGAGAAATAAATAAAATTTTGAATAAAATCTACTTATTTCAAAGAACAGTTCATGCTGCCACCTAAGTTATGTTTGTGAAACTATATACAAATTATACACAGTACCACCCTACGATTAAATACAAACACCATCAAACGCACCAATACTACAAATTAGATGCTTCACTCAAAAAGTCTAGTTACTCTTCCTTAGATATTTATTCAATGGAAAATCCACTGTTTTAACTAAAGCTATTTTTGGTAATTATAAAGTTGAATAGATCTATGGATTGTTTTGTGGTATTTTTGAATGGAGCTAAAATTTTCAATATCGAATACCGCATTTAAATTGCTTGTTGGGACACTTGTCATTTTTTAAAATTTTCCCAGTAATATTATTTTTTGAATTTTTTCCGTAATATTTGTTTTTGTATTATTGCCCGCTGTACTCTGACTTATTCCTATTAAATCACCGATCACCAATTGACACGACCTCTCTTTCTCTCTGGCGTTTACATCCCATGAAGGGATTTTGCCGTCTGTGCCACCAGCTTCCAATCATCTCGTTCCATGACCAGTTGACCCCAGCTTCGACATCCTATATCACGAAGGTCTTGGATGATGTCGTCACGCCAGCGTTGTCTAGGTCTTCCTCTTCGACGAACACCAGCTGGTTGTTGTTGGGACGCTTTTTTTATCATTCTTTCCAATGGAGCCCTTTCTACATGACCAAACCATCTAATCCGGTTGGATTTAATGAATCCGATTACATCGCAGCCTCCAAGAAGCTGTCTGATTTCATGATTCATTCGGATTCTATACTGATTTTCAGCAACTTTACATGGACCATAAATTGTTCGTATGACTTTCCTCTCGAATGTTGATAGAATTCTACAATCGGAGGAAGTCAGTGTCCAGCTTTCACTTCCAAATGTGAGCACAGGTCGGATTAATGCTTTGTAAAGTGTGAGTTTGCACGACTGCGAAAGATGTTTGGATCGCAAAAGTTTTGAGTATGCGCAGAAAACTCTGTATGCGGCTGAGACACGGGCTTTAATATCTGCCTGCATGTCATTTGACGATGTTATTACAGACCCGAGGTATTTGAAGTTTTCTACACGTTCCACTTCATAGTCGCCAGTATTCAGATTGCCGGGAGGTATATTCCTGGATGTTGTTAAAAGTTTAGTCTTGCCGGTGTTAATGCATAATCCAAGTCGTTTAGCATTTCTTTCAAGCTGAGAGAGACTATCCTTGATATCGCTTGTTCTACGTCCGAGAAGCACAATATCATCTGCATAGCCAAGAACCTGACTAGATTTGTTATATATGCAGTTTTGTGTCTCAATTCGGCTTTTTCTTATCGCGTACTCCAGCGCCAAATTAAATAGTATGGGCGCGAGTGCATCACCTTGTCGAACACCTGATGTTATATCGAAAGGATCAGAAACAGACCCTTCGATTACTATTCTACAATTTGATCCCGATGTTGTGAGCTTGCATAGAGAAACAAGTTTCTCTGGAATACCAAGGCATATGAGTGCGGACCAGAGGTTGTCGCGGATGATACTGTCATATGCTTGCCTGAAATCAACGAAGAGCTGGTGAATGCTGATGTTGTACTCCCAACATTTTTCCAGAATCATCCTTAATGTAAAACATTGATCTGTGGTTGAGCAGTTGGGACGAAAACCACACTGATAGTCACCGATGATAGATTCGGCGAACGGGATGAGTCGAGCAAGTACAACATTAGCTAGTATTTTATATGCAGTGTTCAACAGTGCGATTCCACGATAATTTTCACACTTTAGACGGTCACCTTTCTTATGTAGCGGAACAATGAGAGCTGTTTTCCATTCAGCAGGTAGTTCTTCTTGGTCCCAGATTGCAAGAATCAGATCGTATATACTTGAGACCAGAGCTGCTCCTCCATTTTTCAGAAGTTCTGCGGGAATTCCATCGAAACCTGGTGATTTGCCATTTTTCAGTTTTTTAATGGCAGCTTCCACTTCTTCTATTGCTGGGTAAGGGACAAAAATCTCCTCAGTTGATGGAGCAATTGCTCGAATAGGATGAGCTTCGTTTGTCCTATTGAGTAGGTCTTGAAAGTGGGATCGCCACACTGCCAGCACATCACGTTCACTTGTTGTAAGTTCATTATTTTCATTTTTGATGGCTGTAGATCTTGGGTGGAAATCTTTTGTCAGATTCCGTGCATTGGCAAAGCACTCTTTTGAATTTCCGTTGGCCGCATGTTGGTTGATGTTTTCGATGCAACTCTTCATGTGTTCGCGTTTTTTTTTACGTAGAAGTTTTGCTGAGGCTTTCCTGGCGCATAGATAATCAGCTTGGGAGCTTCGGGTGTTCCTTGTTAACCATTTTTCTCGCAGTTTTTGTTTATTTTCAACGGATTGGCGGCACTCGTCGTCAAACCATTCGTTGTGTGATTTCGGTGGTCGTTTTCCGATTGTAGTTTGTGCTGCGGCTATAATGGTTGATTGAAGCGTTTGCCATTCTTCTTGTATGTTTAATGGCATCTCAGAAGAGATGTCATGCTCTTCTATGTTTTGTGTTATTATTTCCTGATATCTATTCAGCGTTTCCGGATGTTTAAATGCTTCGACATTCCAGCGCACGGTCTTTTTTGCTTGTCTGTTAAATGTAGATGACAACTTGCACTTGTACTTAAAGATGACAAGCATATGATCGGTGTCCATATCAGCACCTCTGTATGATCGAACGTCAGTTATACTTGTAGAGTGTCTCTTAGAGATCCTGACGTGATCGATTTGATTTTCCGTTCTTCCGTCATTTGATTTCCACGTTGCCTTGTGAATTCTCTTGTGAGGGAAGAAAGTGCTGGAAATTACTAGATCATACATCATAGCCAGCTCGGCTGCAATTGACACGACCCCGTTGCATAATACCTCAAACATACCAATATTTGTTGTATCGTGGTCAAAGGGACCCATGAAAGTCTATGTAGTGGTTCAATGTCACTTTTTGTAATGCTTTTTAAATAATGAACTCCTTCTTTAGAAAACCTGAATCGCATCCTAAACTCTTCCGCATTATAATATTCCACATCCATCCTTTCTTGAAATATTTTTGGTTGTTTTATTCGTTGACTTGGTATGATTATTTTATAATCTGAATCATTAGACTCAGAAGAAGAAGAAGATGAATTAGCAAGATTTTGCATAGCTTTTTTTAGAAACTTTACTATACTTGAATATATTTAAAAACTATCTGACGCAACGTAATGACGTTTTGTATTTTCGAATTTTCTAAAATAATGTAGCCGCGGTTTTAGCCATCGATATTGAGGTATAAATCTGAGGATACATTTTTAATCCAAGATTGAATCAATGGATTTATTTATGTTTAAAAATACGAAAGAAAAGATAAATTCGCCGATTTATCTCTATCGTCGTTAAAAAATATGAGCCTTATTGTAGAATTTTTTGGCCAGAGACACTTAATTTGTTTGTTATGCGCATATTGATTTGCACATGCGCGAACATTCAGTGTTTCTATTAAAATATTAAAAAAAACTATTGGTATCCCTTTGAAATGGAAAAAAAACGCATAAAATTTATAAATTACTATTGAAATTCAACCAATTATAATAGAAAACCAAAAACTAGTAGAAATATCAATGATTTTGTAGGTAATTTAACAAAATTTTGGTAATTAAGAATAATTATAATAAAAATAACGACGTCTACGTAAACAAATATCACAACAAACAAATGGTACGAACTAGGAGTAGAAATTTAACTAATATAATTGTTTTGAAAACAAATTTATCCCAAAATAAATAATACATCTCTGTTTTACTTTTTGTTTCATCTTTTATCTCTCGCTGCGTCCTATCTGTCATAAATTCGCTGGCCAAAAAATTTACATACTTATTATTATTTTTTTTAAAGTGAAATAGTTATTTTTTAAATAAATGTTTTGTTTAATTCGTGTTTTAAATTAAAAATTAATAAAAAATTATTTAATTAAATACTATTAATTACAAAAACATTAAATGACAGTTCACAAACACAGCGACAAAACTAGATTAAATTTATTCATATTCTTTTTATGAAAAAAAAATCACTTTTTCTGCTCTGGAGAAAAGAAAACGACATTAAGATAATGTTTAGGAGGAAAATAAGGTGATCAGACGTCATCTTTTGAAGATGACAGTCATCTTTTACAAATGATCGTTATCTTTAAAAATAATATCATCTTTTACAAAATCAGCATATTTTGTCATCTTTTATAATTATTATATCGCTTATTTATGCATGAATGAAATTAGGAAAATAAAAATGTGTTGTGTTTATCAAAAGCTGTAATTGTGGAATGAAAACAAATCGAGCATGACCAACGATGGGTCGAAATATTCATTCATTTTGAGATAGAATGCATTGCTTATATCAAAATTTCAAAACTTGTAGATTCTCTTTTGTTCTATCAGGACCAAACGTATCGGCGAAAAGAGTATTTTTAGTTGTCACGTTTTTCAACGTTACTCCGTTACTTTGGCCTTACTCTGAATCAGTGGCGTCATTTCACCAAAATCTTAGGGGGGGGGGGGGGGGGCGAGAATTTAAATGACATAAAGAGATTTGTTTCGTAAAACATAACATACACGTTTTTATACACACATATATTTAAAAGCATTTAAATGCATCGACTTAGAAATAAAAATAAAATGCTTTTGAGCTACATTGGTTACTCTGCTAGTCTTCTGGTGTTGTTTCATCGAAGCGAATGCCGCAAAGTTCTGCAAAATCCCTTCATTTGTTAAAAATAATTTTAAATTTAGTACCATCTCTGCATTGTTTAAGCATCAAGAAAGTAGTTTTAATTAAAGCGCTTGAGCTAGAAATTATTATATCTTTGCTTTGTAACTGTTCAGAGAGTGAATTTGTAAACGACAGCAGATCGTGCAGCATAGAAAAATAGGATGGTTTTTCTATACGATTTTTTAGATCCCAGGCATCCCGGGATTTAAAATTTATGAGTCACATAGTCCCAGGATCCATAAAACACCACGGGATTGCAATCCCTACGTGACTCCTCTTATGTCGAATCGTTTTTTTGTTTGTTTTCTTTTATTCGTGTCAGAGAGAAAGAGTTATGTCTACCATAAACTAACCAGAGCCAAATCGTTAAAATAAATTTACTATTTAATGCTTTCCTTTACTATTTGTTTACTATTTAATTCTTCAAAAAATTCTTTTATTTTAATTGGACATTGTTCAACCGTAAGGAAATGTGCTTGCCGTGGTTCGTACATTTTCAAAATTCTTTCTAGTGCTGGCATTACCGCCAGCCAGCGAGTTTCACTGTATCCAATAAGTTGGTTATGTTCGACATTACTTTTGCCGCAGAACTCCTTCAACGTCTCCACTAAAGACAGTAAAATATCCAAATTTTTTTAACCCTGTCATTTAAATCAGCAGCATTTCTCTTTGCATTATTTAGAATATGGTCTGCGAATCCATTACCCAATACACTCTGGTTCAAATTCGAGTTTAGCTTGTTTTTAAATTTTCACCCCTTGACGAGACACCACTAAAATTGGTATTCGTGTTATCAGCGCAAATTGCAACTAACTTTTTGTCAATGTTAAATAACAACAAGAAAACAAAATAGCAACAAAACTTGTTCAAGCTACTGGAGCTGGCAGCTTATAGTAACGCTTTTTTATGTTTATCTGTATCTATATGTCTTTTAATATCATAATGTCCACTGTTAATTTGCAAATTCACTCCGACTGGTAATACACTAAACTTTTGCGTCGTTATATTTTGATTTTTTTATAAAAGGATAGTCCAATTCAATATCGTATAAGAATTTACGTAAACGTTTTCTATCCGTCTTGATTTGCAGGAGAACTGTAACGTCGGCTTTATGCTAATTAACATGATAAAACCAATCCCTATTCTTGATCTGACTCAAACACAATTAACATTTCATTTTTCATTTTTTTCATTACAATAGTTAAATTTTTCTCCTAACACAGACCAGCTTCAATTCGTACATTAACATAAATATAAGAACGCACTCGTTTTTTTTGGTTTGTTCAGTTGCTTGACTTTCTTTTAAAGAAAAAAATAAAGAAAAACGTCAAAAGAAAATCACATTTTTCCAATTTTGGATTTTTAGATCCATTCTGATTTTGGTTCTGATAAGAAAATGTTTGATTGAATTGTGAACAAAATCTGTTTTTAAATTAATTTGTTAATTACTTTGAATTGGTTAAGTTGTTATTACAAATAAATACTAATTCCATTTTTGGTTCTTCAAACAAAATGTTTCATTCAGTTTTTTTAATAAATTCCGATTTTGTTATTAAAGAAGAAAACAATTCAGCTTTGTGTCAATAACGACACAAATATTTTTATACTAAAAATAAGAAATAAACATAATCTTATATTGTTGTTAAAGTTTGTTCTAAACATCTTTATGTTCAGTAAAAATAAATAAGTTCATTGATAATTATATCAAATTTTTGTAATGTTATGCTTAACCACACAAAAAAAAAATGTTCTATGAAGTTTTGAATGGTGTGTTTCAAATTA
This sequence comes from Diogma glabrata, assembly GCA_963693315.1. Classification (NCBI taxonomy): domain Eukaryota; kingdom Metazoa; phylum Arthropoda; class Insecta; order Diptera; family Cylindrotomidae; genus Diogma; species Diogma glabrata. The sequence goes on from OY856186.1 coordinate 299,849,960, forward strand.
TATGTGTCTGGAAACGAAAATAAAATAATAAAGTGATACATATCATAAATTACGTTTGATTTATTTTAAACATGAAGATCAAATGCCTGTAGTACACACAAATGAACATTTCAATATATTTATCAATAATTTGCTGAGAAATTGTAAACAAGCTATAAAACTATTTAAGGAAGGGAATTAAAAGCTAACATCAGATGCTGCTGAATTTTCTTTTGAAATTAAATTTTGGGAAATAGGACATCATACTGGAAGTGTTCACCAATCAACAGTTTTTTTTTGGTTCAAGGTATTTTAAATTATAGATATATTAATTTTTGTTTTTCTTTCCTTTGGGATGTCCGGCTAATGTTATAAAAATTTAAGGGATTCCCAAATCCTTGTGTTCGTCTGGGGATAACGTTATCCCGCAGCAATTTTATTTGTATTATCAAAAGTCTCAATAAGTGGCAGCCGAAACGAACCCCTGGTGGAACCAGGTCAGGTTTTAGATTTGGATATTTTTTCTTTTCTTTCGTAAAATACCGTAATTACGGTAAATAAATTTTTTTGTATTATTTTTAGCGCGTAAAGTTTTGGCGCGAATTGAAACTGGGCGTTGTCAACCAGTTTTTGTTTTTTTTGGATAACCAGTGTTGGTCTAGAATTTTTTTTTGAAAATATTATATAAATTTTTGATAAAACCTGTTTAGGTTTATATATTGGTGAAATTAATTTTTTTTCGATAAACCAGATATTGGTTTTTTTGTTTGGAATTTTTTTTTAATTTTTTTAAGAATATGTACATGAGGGGTCAGGGGATGCGAATCAGGAGGTGTCGACCAGGGGGGTTTGAGCCCTGGATGGATGAGGTGGAAGAGAGAGAGCAGATAGAGAGAAAGGAGAAGATGAATGAGGCGATGAATGTGGTGAAAGGAATTATAAATGTGGTTATGAATGAGGTGAAAGATAAGTTATATCTGGAGATTATGAATGATATCTACGAAGAGCAGTATGATAAGTTCCTGGATGTGCTGATTTATGAAATAGCGAATGAGATGAATATGGTGGTTGATATAGTGAATGAGGAAGTGCATGAGGAGGTGAATGAGATGAATATGGTGGTTGATATAGTGAATGAGGAAGTGAGTGATATAGCGAATGAGATGAATGTGGTGGATGAGGAAGTGAATGTGGGCTGGCGAGAAAGAAGGAGGATTAATAAAAATAGGAGCTCTCATCTGAAAAGAAAGGAGAAGAGGAAGAAGGAAAAGGAGGGTCGCTTGGTCGTGGAGCTGGGAGCTTCCTCGACCAAGAGTACTCAAACTGAGGAGCTGGTTGAGGAGGTCCCCATCTCACCGACCACGCGACAGGAAGAGGAGTGGTCTGGTCCACAGGAGGCCCCTGTTCCTCATTGTATAATTAGTTAAGACTAATTTTTTTTATTTTTGAAAAAAACCGTTTTGGGACAGCAATTTTTTTGGAGATTGTTTTTTGTGCTGTCATCTGCTTTTAGTAATACTAATTGTTTTTTATTTGGAAAAAAGAAAACCGTTTTGGGGAAGCAGTTTTTTTTTGAAATTTTTTTATGCTACCACGTACATATTGTACATATTTTTGGTATACTATTGTACATATCTTTTGTATATCCTGTACATATTTTCTTTATATACATAGTACAATTTTTTGTACATAATGTATATTTATATTTGGTTATATATTGTACATATTCTTGGATGATGCAATTAATTTATATATGAAATTAATCGTATGTTTTTTTGATTGTGGTTAAGTCATGTTTTTATGAGTTTTAGGATGTTATTAACGTAATAAAAGTTAACATTGACCAAACAGTTTTCAACGGTTTTGTATAAGTTTAAATCTTTCGTCACTACTTTCAAAGTATTATTGGTCTGTGTTTATGGAGGTACAATTGAAAATAATTAATTCCCATCAACTTTATAGAGTGAGCCGGATCCAAATCAATATCTCTACATTTGTCATCATAATGATCCGCGGATGTACGTATACATATCTCGTATGAGTCCATTTTAGCTACCACCATTTTTTTTAAATTATTTTTTATTGAGATTAATTTTAAAAAATGGTATAAATATAGAAACGATTATTCTTAGCTAACATTTATTTTTTGTTTGGAATACAATAAATAAAGCGAAAGATTTAACCTGAACAAATATATTAGAATTAATAATTTAAAGATTAGTAAGCTTAGTTTTAAATGTAAAATAATCGTAATTTTTTTTAAATTACCAATTTATTATTTAGTCTGAAGATTTAATTTAATTAATTTCATGTATAACCTTATTAACACATATTATATATTTCATGTTTCGATTTAGCATTTTTAAATAAGAAATTATTTGGATTATGGATAAATTATGTAGTATTTAGGTTTATTGATTCACTTTCTCAGCGGTAGGCCTAAAAAGCCATCCATGGGGCTTATCCCCTTAACATTGATGTCGTTCTTAGATCGCCTATGGCCATGGGGGTTATGCGATCGAAGAACATTGGTTTCTTCTCTTCATTCGGCGAGGAAGTCCTCAGGGACGAGGAGTGGTGGTGCTGTGTTTGTACTTAGGTGCAAACCAGTAGTACCATTCTTTGCTCAGAGGCTTCTTCGGTGTAATGAAGAGAAGAACCAATTATATTTTGCTTTCAGGATCAGAGGCTTCACCTCATACAAATTCAAAAAACTTTTCCATTTTTTTCATTTAGCTTTTACAATAAAACAATTTTTCATAGAGTTTAGGATTTGAAGTCTGGTGCTCGGGAGCGTTCTTCAACTTTCGCATTAGGTTTAGTTGTAATTTATTTGTAGGTTAAACAAGCACAACTGGGTCAGTAGAAATGGACCTAGTGTCTAATCGTGACAGTTGTGATTGTTTTATTAAGTTGGGGAGAATCTGTTCTGTAGAATCTGGTCGTTAGGGGCTTTTCTAGTCAGTTCTCACATGCATGGTTGGAGTGGGCTCGCGAACGCGATATTTTAAATTTAAACAATATGGATATTGTACCATACTTACTTTTTAAATTGTCTCCAGACGAATCTTGATTTTGGGAATCTCTTATGATATTAAATAAAAATAAAATAAATCAAACAAATTTTTCAAAAATTAAATAAATAAAATTTTTTATTAAATAAATTGAATTTTCGTTAATTGAGGTAATTTTAGGTAAATAAGTAATTTTTTCGTAATTTAAATAGTTTTAGGTAGCTAAATAAATAAATTTTCTTAATAAGCAAGACATCAAGATATAAATAAATATTTTTATTTTTTTAAAAATAAATCAATATTTGGAGTTAGGACGGTGCATCCAATAAATAAGCATTTTTTCAAATATTTTTATTTTTTCAATTTCTTTTAAAAATAAATAAATATTCTTAGGGGTGCTATCGTCAATAACTAATTTTAGGTATATATATATATTTCAGCATATCTGGAATTAGAAATAAATAAATTATTTTATAAATATCACAATATTTTAGGTATTTTTGAAAAAAAAAGTCAAGCAATTTTGAGCAAAACAACTAATTCTTTTCTCATTAAAATCTGTCCTTGCGAAAAGAAAATAACTTTTTTCTTTGTGTTTTCGAATTGGGGGTGTTCTGTGTTTTTACTTTTGCGTTTTACATTTCCATCGGTCGATTTTACCGGGCGTATTAATCCACTTAATTTAGTGATATTGTTTTTTTGGTATTGGTTTTGTTATTGGTGTTCGCATTCGGGAATTTTACAACTTATTATATAAAATGTCAAGTCAAATAGACATTGACCATCCATTTTATGGATTGGAACCCAGCGAACTGCAAATTGAATGTCTGGTTCGAGGTGTGGATTTCAGGGGGGTCAACTGGGCAGAGGAACTTCGAAACCACGCGGTACAAGGTTCAGTTCCATTAACTGAATCTCACGCGAGAGATTTGGTAGCTGAGTCTCAAATGGTGGTGCAGGCAGCACAACTAATTGTGGATCAGATACGTAGACTTCAGCCACCGATTAATCAGCCATTCTTAGATGGTCTGGCTAATCGTGTGTTGCACTATACAGGGAGGATGAATAGGTTGGGTTCTCGCGATGATTTGCAAGAAGCCCGTACCTACGCTATCTCCCAATTGTCACGCGCTTGGGATATAATAAGATCGTTGTCGACACGTCCAGTTATGCAGAGTAAACCAGGAGGTTCATCTGTACCATCCGAACCGCCTGCGTTTCAGCCAGATGAGAGATCCACTCCAATACCAGTACAGCCAATAACTGATACGATACACAGTTTAAATCGTGGGTATCAACAACAACAGAGACGGTCGGATCAATTACCACCGGCATATTTTCAGCAATCAGGTTTGAGAGCAGAGGACCTTGCATTACCACAACTGGGTTCATCGTTCCAAGCTGAACAAATATACATCAATCCGGCATTGGTACAGCAGCCTCTGAATTATCAACCGATACCACAGGAGCAGTTACAACAATTTCAAACAAATTATCCACAAGCTCCATTAACAGCACCACCACCATACAACCAACCTCCTCAGGTATGGCGTGACGCGGCTCCAGCGTTAGCACCAGCGGAGTACCGAGGGGTTCATGGGAACAATTTGAGTCGTTATGACTCAAATTGGGTTCCAACCTTCACAGGAGATGGTCACTCTCCTGATGTTCATGAGTTTGTTCACAGAGTTGAGGCGGCTGCCAGGAGGGACCGTGTGAATTGGGACGACCTTAGGTCTATCGTTCCACGGTATCTCAAGGGGGCTGCCGACAGATACTATCTGAATTTAACTCATGAATATGAGGTGGTGACCTATCCAGTGTTAAGGGAGGGACTCCTACAAACCTTCGGTACGCTCACTGATGATAAGGCGATCTTGCGAGTTCTTCTGAACCGCAAACAAAAGTCAAAGGAGAGCGTATACGAGTATCTAGTGGAGATTGGTTCGTTAAATCGTCGTTTAGCACGTCCATTTGCTGACCGTGAAATGCTAGAAATTGCTCGGGAGGGACTGAGTGTGGAGCTCCAAAACGCTACTCTAGCTGCAACAATACATTCAATTGATGAACTTCGGACTTTATGTCAGAAGTTTGAACGGTTGTGGTCCACACCAGTTCCGACCAGAACATCAAATTTAAGAATTAGCAAGCTACAGCAGGTGGATGATTATGAGGTGGATGTGGAACTAGATCGAGATGGATATATTGAAACGATGGATTCAAAACAGCCCGAACAACAGCACGAAGAAGGCGACGAGAGATGTAGCGACGCAGGACGATCGGCAACCACCAACGAAACCCAAATAAAATCATCGAATACATTTAATTTCCCATCATTACATCGAACGTATTTTAGACGTCTGGAACGTAACATCAGATATTGGAGGATGAGGAAATTATTTCGCAAAGCTTGTGTTTCATCTATCCTTTCAGAAACAAAGGATCCTCGGCCGCGATTGACAATTAAGATTTTGGACAAACATATTTCAGGACTATTGGATAGTGGAGCGTCAATCACAATACTTGGAAGAAATTCCTTGGAATTATTGGAAGCAGCAGGTACAACCTACCGTAAGTACACTTCGTGTATTCGTACGGCAGATGGTACTGCAAATAAAATTTTGGGTTACATAGAAATTCCAATAACCGTGAATGGCTCCACTAAACCAATGCGGTTTCATATTGTCCCTGGTTTACGAGAAGAGCTCTACCTGGGCATAGATTTCTGGGAGAAATTCGGTATTGTTCCTTCTTTTGTTAGTGAACTGACTCGTACAGAGCCAATAACTTTAAATACACACAACCTCACCACTGATCAGCAACATGAACTGGATATGATCAAGGATTCTTTCCCGTCATTTGAAGTGTCTGGGCTCGGAAAGACTTCTTTGGTTGAACATGTCATCGATGTTGGTGATAGTGCACCTGTTAAACAGAGACACTATCCCACATCGCCGGCTGTTCAACTAAAGGTCTATGCCGAACTTGACCGAATGCTTCAAATGGGCGTGATCGAAGAGTCTAACAGTTCTTGGTGCTCGCCAGTGGTTTTGGTACAAAAAGAATCTGGTAAAAACAGATTATGTATTGATAGCCGTCGTGTCAATTCACTGACGAAAAAGGACGCTTACCCACTTCCCTTGATTGATGGCTTACTAGGTCGTCTAAATAGTACAAAGTACATTTCAAGTATTGATCTCAAAGATGCTTTCTGGCAGATTCCTCTGGCAGAAGCATCTAGAGACAAGACAGCCTTCACGGTGCCTGGTCGTCCATTGTATCAATTCCGGGTTATGCCCTTTGGATTGTGCAATGCTCCCCAGACAATGTGTCGGCTAATGCACAAAGTGATACCACATCAATATCACGAAAATGTCTTTGTTTATTTAGATGATCTATTGGTAGTCTCTTCCACGTTCCAGGAACATATGGAATTGCTGTCCAAAGTCTCTTCATTGTTAAGAGCGGCTGGGTTAACAATAAACCTCAAGAAAAGTAAATTTGTTCTGAGAGAGGTGAAATACTTGGGATTTTTGGTTGGTGAAGATGGTCTTCGAACAGACCCTGACAAGGTAAGAGCTGTCGCAGAGTATCCAGCTCCATCTACAGTAAAACAAATACGTAGACTATTAGGTATGGCCGGTTGGTACCAACGTTTCATACCAAACTATGCAAGCGTGGTATCACCGATCACAGACCTATTAAAGAAAAGTTCTGGAAAATTAAAATGGACAGTGGAAGCGCAGACAGCTTTTGAAAATCTAAAAAAATTGCTGACTACAGCACCGGTATTAATTAACCCGGATTATAATAAAGAGTTCTTTATTAGATGCGATGCAAGTCTGACAGGGATAGGTAGTGTGTTGTATCAGGTTGATACGGACGGACAAGAGTGTCCGATAGCCTTCATGTCGAAGAAACTTAACAAAGCTCAGAGAAATTACTCAGTTTCTGAGCTTGAATGTCTTGCGGCAATTCTGAGTGTGAAGAAATTCAGGGGCTATGTTGAGGGTCACCGATTTACAATCGTGACTGATCACTCAAGTCTGAAGTGGCTTATGTCACAGAAAGACTTGAGTGGTCGTCTGGCTAGGTGGAGCCTAAAACTCCAACACATGGATTTTTCCATTGTCCACCAAAAAGGTACCCAAAATATAGTCCCTGATGCTCTATCTCGTCTTTATGACGATACACACGAGGAATTGACGGAAGCATTATTACATCATGTTAACGACATTAAAATCGACAATGAAGGTTATCGGCACAAAGAATATACTGATATGATAGCTAAGGTTCGTTCATCACCCAAGGACTTTCCATCTGTTAAAGTCGTGGACGATAAGCTATACATACGTATTGAGCCAAGACCTGATGCAATACCCAACGATGTTCCTGTGTGGAAGCTCTGGATTCCAAAACCGATGACTTTAGGCATGATTCAGAAACATCATAATGATAGTACTGCTGCACATGGAGGTGTTAAAAAGACATTAGAATTACTTCGACGTCTTTATTATTGGCCGGGCATGGCGTCACAGGTACACAACTATGTTGTGTCCTGCGACACATGTAAACAAACAAAAGCCACGAATCAGATATTGCGTCCTCCGATGCAATATCAATTCGAAACAGCACGTCCATGGCAGAGAGTCTATATAGATTTTTTGGGACCGTACCCTCGTTCTACACTTGGGAATACGGTGTTACTGATAGTTCTGGATCATGCTACGAAGTTTGTAATATTGAAACCGCTTAGAAACGCAACTTCACCGAAGGTGAATGCTTTTCTAAAGAATGAAGTGTTTCTTACTTATGGGGTTCCAGAGTTTCTACACAGTGACAATGGCAAGCAGTTCACTAGTAGGAACTTTCAAAGTCTTTTGTCAGATTTCGGCATCAAACATATTAGGACTGGTGTTTATAGTCCACAGAGTAACGCGTCAGAGCGGGTCAACCGATCAGTTTTAGCAGCAATCCGAGCGTTCTTAAAAGGTCAACATACCAAGTGGGATGCACACATTGGTGAAATTGCATATGCACTGCGAGCTGCAGTACATTCCGCGACAAAGTACTCACCGTACTATTTGCTATTCGGTCAACATCCGATATCAGATGGTAACATTTATCATCTGATGAGATCACTTCACGTGCTGGGTGAAGATATTGGTGAGGAAATCGAACGCTCTGATCACTTGACCATGCTCAGAAATCGAGTACAACAGAACCTGTCTGTAGCTTTTAAGAAATCACAACATCATTATAACCTGCGATCTAAACTACGAACCTTCGAACCACAACAACGTGTGTATGTACGGCAGCATCATTTGAGTGACGCTACTAAGAAATTCTCGGCGAAATTGGCTCCAAAGTTCTTACCTGCAATGATTAAAACTAAGATTGGAAATGTACTTTATGAGTGCATAGATATGAGCGGTAAGAATCTTGGAGTTCATCATGCGAAGGATATCAGGGAATGATGTCTTTTCGTTAGGTAGGGTCGTTCCTCTGGCTAGTTGTCGTCGCTGTGGTTCACATCTTCTGGGTCATACTTGCTGGTAGTATCGGGGTGTCAATAGTGCTGACGTTTTGATGGATGGTCGGTCTCAATACTCAGTGGAGTTCCTCGCGGACTTCATGAGTGTAGGGATTGGTCATCGGTCGTGACGCCAGTGGCTGTTGATACTCCGATCCCAGGTACAACTTTTTAATAAATGCAGTTCGGTGGTTTCCTGTCATGAAAGGGATGGCGACGTTTTTTTGTGACTTCAAGATTGAAAGTCTTGCTTAACATCTTGAATTCATGGTTTGTAACGTCGGCTTTATGCTAATTAACATGATAAAACCAATCCCTATTCTTGATCTGACTCAAACACAATTAACATTTCATTTTTCATTTTTTTCATTACAATAGTTAAATTTTTCTCCTAACACAGACCAGCTTCAATTCGTACATTAACATAAATATAAGAACGCACTCGTTTTTTTTGGTTTGTTCAGTTGCTTGACTTTCTTTTAAAGAAAAAAATAAAGAAAAACGTCAAAAGAAAATCACATTTTTCCAATTTTGGATTTTTAGATCCATTCTGATTTTGGTTCTGATAAGAAAATGTTTGATTGAATTGTGAACAAAATCTGTTTTTAAATTAATTTGTTAATTACTTTGAATTGGTTAAGTTGTTATTACAAATAAATACTAATTCCATTTTTGGTTCTTCAAACAAAATGTTTCATTCAGTTTTTTTAATAAATTCCGATTTTGTTATTAAAGAAGAAAACAATTCAGCTTTGTGTCAATAACGACACAAATATTTTTATACTAAAAATAAGAAATAAACATAATCTTATATTGTTGTTAAAGTTTGTTCTAAACATCTTTATGTTCAGTAAAAATAAATAAGTTCATTGATAATTATATCAAATTTTTGTAATGTTATGCTTAACCACACAAAAAAAAAATGTTCTATGAAGTTTTGAATGGTGTGTTTCAAATTATATGTGTCTGGAAACGAAAATAAAATAATAAAGTGATACATATCATAAATTACGTTTGATTTATTTTAAACATGAAGATCAAATGCCTGTAGTACACACAAATGAACATTTCAATATATTTATCAATAATTTGCTGAGAAATTGTAAACAAGCTATAAAACTATTTAAGGAAGGGAATTAAAAGCTAACATCAGATGCTGCTGAATTTTCTTTTGAAATTAAATTTTGGGAAATAGGACATCATACTGGAAGTGTTCACCAATCAACAGTTTTTTTTTGGTTCAAGGTATTTTAAATTATAGATATATTAATTTTTGTTTTTCTTTCCTTTGGGATGTCCGGCTAATGTTATAAAAATTTAAGGGATTCCCAAATCCTTGTGTTCGTCTGGGGATAACGTTATCCCGCAGCAATTTTATTTGTATTATCAAAAGTCTCAATAGAACTTTTTAAATATCATTTTAAAAATTAGCATAAATTTACCTTTTATAGTAGCTTAAAACTTTTGTTACACAAGTAAAGACTGCAAAACAATTGAAACAATTTATTTTAATTTTACTAAATAATTAATATATTTTCTGTATTCTGTAAGTATAAGAGGTATACAGTATACCTCTCGTTCAATCTTTTGCAAATCTATACCATTTATCAAGTTTTTATGCTGTTTGTTTTGTTTGTTCTTTATTGAGAAAAAAAATTATATATTAGAAAATAATAATTTCACTTTTGAGCTACCTAGTTAAAGTGTGTTTTAAACAGAGTTTGAAACGCTACTTATATCACTCTTTTACTTTGTCCTTTCAGTGCGTAGCTTGTTCTATTGGAGCTGATTCGGAGCCGGATGTTATATTTGCCACTGTGGGTGGCTTGGACCTTTATAATGAACGTTAAAATAATTTAAGATACACGGAATGACAGTTGCCTCCAGCACGAATCGCTAAATTTAGGAATCTCTTACCGTTATTAGAGGTTTACTCTAACATTTTATGCAAAAATGATTATGAAAATAAAGAATGAATATAATACTAATTGTAATAAACTAAAAGAACTAACTTGTATAAATTTGTTATAGAATGATGATCAGCCAGCGAAATCCAACTTCCCAACTTCTTACTAAATGCTTTGTCAGCCTTGTCTCCTACTTCAATGGTTTTCTCTAAATGTTTCCATTCCTCTGAAACTACTTTATACAGCTTAACTCCAATTTAATTAGAAATAAATTATGCGTAGATTTTTCAACATTTATTGCTTTTAGTAAGTTTAACTTAGACTGCGTTCCAATTAGCAAAAGATCAACTACCGATCTATTAAACTATGTAGCGCATTGTTGGAACAGCATACTTGATAAAGGTGGTGAAACATACGTTATCGCTTTAGACATCTCCAAGGCATTCGATCGAGTCTGGCATGCCAACTTAATCAACAAGCTCGTTGCGTACGGTTTTCATCCCAATGTTGTGAAGCTGATTCAAAATTTTCTATCCGACCGATACATTTCGGTAACCTTAGACGGATATTCTTCTGAGTCTAAACTAATTAACGCTGGTGTACCCCAAGGCTCAGTATTGTCCCCAACCCTATTTTTGATTTATATCAACGAATTGTTGAAAATCACCAGCAACCCAATAAATAGTTTTGCAGATGATAGTACTCTGCACAAGTCGTTCGAGCCCCTTCCTTCAAAAGGTAAAATGCACGAACGAATTAATCCTGCCCGGAGAGACGCTGCCATAAACGTGAACAAAGACCTGAATAAAGTCGCCGACTGGGGTGACCAAAACCTTGTCAATTTCAACTCCACCAAAACACAGCTGTTGATTGTTTCCAGATTAAAGACCGAGTTCCCCAAAGATATTTTATTTAGTATGTGTGATGAACCAATGGGTGAATGTAAAAACATTCGTTTATTGGGTGTCACAGTTTCAAATGACCTACTCTGGAACGATCATGTAATGGCGATGGCAAAAAGCGCGTCTAAAAAACTCGGCCTCCTAAATAGATGCAAAAAATTTTTCACTCCATACCAATTGCTCCATGTTTATAAGTCCTATATTCGTCCCTGTATGGAGTACTGCTGTCAAGTTTGGGGTGCTGCCTCTGTTTCCATCTTGGCCCTCTTGGACTCTGTTCAAAAGCGAGCTATACGAATTGTAGGTGATCGAACTTTGACATCACAACTTGATTCCCTACAACATCGTCGCACTGTTGCTGACCTCGTTGTTTTTTACAAATATCGTCATCAGCAGTGCTCAGATGAAATCAGCGGCATCATGCCTCAAACTTATTCTTACCCCCGTTCCACTCGGCAATCGGCTGCCGCAACCAGTGAAACGGTAAAGATCCCGCGCTGTCATACTGGCAGATCGCAGAGAGACTTCTTTGTCCGAACTGCGTACAAATGGAATAGTTTGCCGGAACACTTAGTCTCAGGTGGCTTCAACCCACAGATGTTTAAAAAAAGCGTTAATCTACACCTCAGAACGCCAGTTGTTGTGGGACCCAGGTCTAGACCTAGGTCTTAAAAGGTATTTATGTGTTGTTGTGACACATATTCTAAACCCTATTACACAACACATTTTATTAAAAAAAAAAAAAAAAAAAAAAAAATTCAAGCTAAATTGTACTAAACGTGCTAAATCAATTTAGTCAACTTTTTATTTGACTAAATCAATATTTGGTTTCTAAATAATTGTAAAGAAACCGATGTTTTTATCAATCTCAGACCACATAATCACATAAATTTAAATTAAAAATGGACGATTTAGTTTAATTAATTTTAGATTTAGCAGTTTAGTACAATTTAGCAGCTAATTGGAACCCAGTGTTAATATACAGCTTAACTTCAATTTGATTAGAAATAATTTTATGCGTAGATTTTTCGGTGTCGTGATAAAATATCACATGAAAAAATCCCACACGAAATAATATCACGTCGAAAATATCACAGCGAAAAAATCACACTATACGAAAATATCACAGCACAAAAATATCACATCACGAAAATATCACATCCTAAAATCACACGCCAAAAAATAACACATCCTAAAATCACACGCGAGAAAATATCACATCCTAAAATCACACGCGAAAAAATATCACATCCTAAAATCACACGGGAAAAATATCATATCCTAAAATCACACGCGTTAAAATATCACTTTCTTAAGGTCGTCTCCACTAGCCGCGCTGAACGTTTGCTAAAACAGGGCATTCACATGCAACAGAAACAGAATTTCATACAAACCCAAGCAACAAAAAATAACCGAGGTTATAAAATAACTTTTAGTTTTTGTTATAAATCGGTTGACAATAAGTTATTTTGATACATGTTATAATATGATAACATTTAAACCAAAATATAATAACCAAATTATTATGTGCCACTTTAAAACGTTGGAGATATGTTAATCATGCGTTTCGAAATAACGTTGAATTTGAGTTATAAGATCTTGGTAGTATTACGATTAAATAAAACCTATTAATTAGATCGTATTTATAAAAACGAAGTAAAGTATAATTTTTAGTTTTCGTTATGTTACTTTATAACATCATATAAACCATCATTTTAAACGTTGAATTTACCTGATAATAACCGTAGTTGATAAATTATCCTATTTTAATGTAAAAAAATTAAACAAAGAAAATACGCAACAGAAAACATTGTCATTGTTGTTTTGTATTTTGAATGAATGTGAAAATCAGTGAAATCAGTGTTTGTGTTAAATCAAATTTAATTAATAATTAAATTAACCAGAAGGTTTGGTTATATTAATCAATTGTGAAATAGTGCTAAATTTAATATATTCTTATATATGTACGAAAAAATATATATGAAAAAATTCAAAATAGTTATTGTTTCTCAGTGAATATTGGTGATAAAAATATTGATTTGAGACGAGTAAAATATTGTATAATGGAAGACTATGACTTATAGGTATTATTGAATTATCAGGTATTTATTTATTTATTCAATTATTAGGTATTTACAGATTAAATGAGGTTCTTGCATAAAACTTGTAATTATAGAAAAGATCAATTAACCCTAAACGGAAGTTTCTTGAAAAGTTTATTGTTTTTTGTTCCACATTTGGGTATCATATTTATTTTTGAACGAGTGTAAATTATAATTGAGAAAATTGTTTAATCCTAGCATTTTTCGATTTCTGTAAATTAATATCAAATAAAATTAAATAAATTGGTTGCCTGAAAATTTTCGGATTAGAACATTTTTATGATTTTGAATATATTAGTAACCAATTGCTTCAGAATTAAAAGATCATGTAAAAATGTAGCTGTTAAGACAGCTAATTCGGTTTTTTGGAAAATGGACTTACGCCACTTTCAAAATAAACGGCTCATATATGTTTTTTTCTAAATGTAAATAATGTAAAATCTCGTACAAAAAACTTTGTGTGTAATTCGGGCATATAGTAGCTTTTTTGCTTTCGAGTGTTTGTTGCCCAAGGTTAACGCCTTGAGTAACAATTTCGCTCTCAAGCAAAAAAATGCTTTAAAAAATAAATAAATTTGTTTTCGTTTATTTTACAGGGCTACAATATGAGGCCTTTGAGAAAATATATTTTTTTATCGAGTAAATTAGGGTATAATATAAAGGTGCTCCAATTCAGTATTCCTTTAAAATGTATTTTGGAATTTTACACCTCACCGTTTTTGTATAATTTTGAAAAATGGTGTTTTCCTTATGTTTTCTTTCCTCGCTTAACTCCGAACCTAATTAATCGAAAATCTTAAGGTATATTTTGAATGATAGAAAAATTAGTAATTGTATAATAAAAAATATAGAAAAGAGTCACATACTCCTAATTATATTTATTGATACTCCTAATTATAGTTTACACCGAGAAGTGGTACAAGAAGTGGTCAACATCGGTGTGGTGGAGCGAATGAAAAATGTATTCCATGATTCTGGAAATGTGACGGTGAACGTGATTGTAAAGATGGATCTGATGAGCCGGCTACATGTCCTGCTCGTCATTGTTGAGCAGGCACATTCCACTGTGGTAATACAAATTGCACACCATCAGCCACCATTTATGACGGAACATACAACTGTGGGGATAAAATCGATGAACAAAACTGTGATTAGACCTTTTCCAGATTCTGATTTCAAATACAAATCTAGCGGAAGCTGCATACTTAATAGTTGGAAACGTGATGACGATGCTGTAATGATGCTAGTGATGAAGATCTTGTTGTGTATCGTAAGTATCGAATGAAACACAATCTTTTTAATTTAGGTCGATAATTATATTCTTGGTTTCAGATAAAGGTGTGTGTGTGAAAGAAACTGCACAGCTGGATGGCAACATTGTCCAGGTCAATCAAACTATTGTTGCATTCCCTAATGGTTGTTCCATGATCATTGTTGGTGTTGTAGCGATGGGTATAGTGCTAATCCTCCAGCTCCATGTCCAGTTTCAGGAACTCTGCTACTATTCTTCGGCGGTACCATATATCTTCCACCGTCAGGTTTGTGGAATTTTTAGGGCATCTGAATAGGTTGTCTACATCGTGCGGTGTGCTCTCACATGCGGGACACTTGCGTGACAACAATCATCACAGAACAACCATTTGGCAATGCAACGATAGTTTGATTGACCTGCAAAACGTGGGTGGCAACGTTTGTGCAGTGTCTTTGACGGCACATGTAAGCTGGCTTCGACGAAGGGTGCAAATCCGTTGCTCGATTTTTTGGGTTCTGTGATGGTAAAGACGATTGCCATGATAATAGTGACGAGCTTCCAGAAAGTTTTCCTAAATGCAGTGCGGAAACAGATTTTAAATGTGGAAGTAATCGTTGTATTCCAAAGTAAGCTAATTTATCAGATCTTTTATAATTTTTTATTTATTTTTTTACCTCTAATTTTCTTTCCCAACAGACAATGGACTTATGATTTTGCCAATGATTGCGGCGATAGATCTGACGAAAGTGAATTTATTTGCAAAGAAAAATATCGTGAATGTTCGGGATTAGAATTCCGTTGTGGAAAAGGAAAATGTGGATATCAAAATACGATATAAAATTTAAATATGAAAGGAAATTCTAAACATGACATCTGTGTCTATTGATTGGATTGTTGATAACTTATATTGGACAGAAACAGATCGAACAGGAGCGAAACCAAGAGGTAGTGTCATGGTTGCAAAGACAGATGAACACTATCGTTGAGCTGTAGTTAACAATGGAATAGAATTACAAAGATCTATTGCAGTTGATCCACAACTAGGTCGAATAAAATTAACAATAACAATAACTATTATTCTTGGGTTCCAATTAGCTGCTAAATTGTACAAAGCTGCTAAATCAAATTTTAAATTAAATTTTAAAAAATTACCGAATTTTAATTTAAAGGAATGTAATCAAGTTGTCAAATATTGTTTTACGTATGTATTTCTTCACAATTATTTGGAAACAAAATGTTGATTTAGATTTTATTCAAATAAAATTGTTGACTAAATTAATTTAGATTTAGCACGTTTAGTACAATTTAGCATCAATTGGAACGCAGTCTAAATATAACAATTAAAATAATTGCAAACCAACATTTTATGAGGCTATAAAAAAATATTAAACATCCAGCTCAATTCCTACCGGATGATATTTGAAATAAAATTAACGTTAAAACAATTAGTGCGTTCGATTTGACTGACGCTGGGTTTTAACATGCGAACTGCGGACTGTAGGTGGTGTTATTAACCAATCAAAAATGAGAATTTTGTTTTGAATATAAAATTGTCTTCTTTGGTTGGTTAATAAAAACTTTCACAGTCCACAGTTCGCATGTTAAAACCCAGCTTGAAACAATTGAAAACACAGCAACAATTGCATACAATTTTTCAGTTGTTTCAGTCAAATCGAACACAGCTATTATTGAAATATTAGATTTTAGTAAAATCGAATAATTTTTGTCAAAAACTTATCATTATCGGTATTCATAAAACCACCATTTCATGATATCATTTCTACCCTCAAAAGTAATGGGTATTTTGAGTTCATTCTATGAACAAAAAGATTTATTCGTATTAATCATATTAATAAAAAGTTATTTAAAAAACTATCCTCATCAAAATATTTACTATCGGTGCGTTAGTACGTAGTAGTAGTAGTAAAGTAATCTACTATCAGAAGCACGCTGGGTTTTAACATGAGCACATTTTTTAGCACAGTAAAAATCGTGAATTTGTAGCGCTATTTTGAAATTAAAACTCAATATAAAAAACATTCAAAAAAACTTCATAACGCCATCTGGAAAAATAAAACTCCATATAAAAAAATTCAAAAAAATTTAATCAAAAAGCTAATACAATTTTGTGCATATGGCAATGTTCATTGTTTATTGCAATGGCGTGAATCAGTACGGCTATGATTAAGGAGGTTTGGGCACTATGGACTGCGAAATTTTTTATTAACCAATCAGGAAGAGATTTTTATTTTCACCACGACATTCTTACTTTTGATTTTTTAATAACACCGTCCACAGTTCGCATGCTACTTATCCCACTACAGACTGGGATAAGTTGAATTAAACCATTTATGTAATATGTTTATTTAAAATGGATTTGATGATGATTGTTTTTTGTAATTTTTTATTTTAATTATGTGTCTATCTTTAATCATTAATTATTTAAGAAAAATTTATATATATAAAATTAATTTTATAATAATAAGTAGATTTATTTTATTTATCATAGATAAAATAATATTTAAATTTATTACAAATTATTTATATTATTAGATTAATAAAATTAAAAATAAATTTAAAATAAAACTTTTCACAACGTTAAATTTGAGTTTTTCTGGGTGTATTAGATCACGTTGAAACTACATTTTTGTAACGTAAGTTATTTAATAACTGGGTATTTACAGTATAGCTATGCTATTGAGACTACGTTTTTCCAACGTCATTATATTTAATTTGTGCTTTTTCCTCAACAAACACATTTATGTTGAAGTAACGTTTTATTTTAACGTAAGTTATTTAATAACTGGGCATTTACAGTTGCCATAATGTTTGTGGTAGGCTTTTTCAACGTAAAAATAACCAAAATATAACTTTCAATAGTTATTCAACGTGAGTTATTTCACCATAAAATAACGGTAATACAACTTTGTTTTGTTGCTTGGGAATTTGACTGTAAAAAATTCTATTGCTGTAAAATTTGTATGAAATTCTGTTTCTGTTTTATGTGAATTTCAGCCTTAACGTTTGCAAACATATATTTGTTTAGTGGAGAAATGAAATATGAGCACGAACAAACATTTGCTAACAATTGATGTTAAAAAACATGATGTTTTTGCATGTTTGTGCTTCATAATATGAAGTGCAGACAAAAATCTGTCTCCATTATTTAGGAACTAGATCTGCCATGCATATATTGTCTGTCATTGATAATTAAATTTGATTTTGGTTTTAAGTGAAAATTTAGAATAAAACAAAAAATACATTTCGTTAAAATATTAAAAAATTGTGTATTTGGTTTTAATGATGATTTTATCAATTTGTTTGGCAAGTAAAAGCTGTCAAAGTTTTTATTTTAACATTTTCGGCACTTCAACAAATGTTAGCAAGCATTTGTTTTCAGAAAGGTAGTTTGGTTCATAGACATATTGTTAGCAAACGTTAGTAAACATTAGGAAACGTTTGTTGTTTGTATTCGTGCAGTGGAGAGTAGATCTACTAGATCTCAGTGGAGACTAACTTAAAATCGCACGCGAAAAAAAGCGCATCCTAAAATCACAGGCGTAAAAATATCACACCCTAAAATCACACGCGAAAACATATTATGGAAAACATTTAATTGTAAAAAAACAGAAGTCGGTATATAATATATAAATTTAAACGAATTCTGTGCTAACAATTGTAACAACCATTGAGATTTGAGACACAATCTTTCATATGAAACCGTATTTGACCTAGTAAAAACGTTTTGAACGATTTCACGTCATAGCCCTATCAAACAAATGATTCCCACTTAATTTATTTTGGATCCCAAATGATTTAAGCAATACTCATCTCAAATTTTAGATCGAAAAGATTTATAGTTTACAAGATAGCGAACGGTAACAGACAGACACGCAGTATTAAAGGAATCCTAAAATAAATTGATTGCATTTTTTCACAATTATGTATTTTTACTATTTTGATTTCTTATATGCACCATATACATGAGCAATTCTTCGATCACGAATGTAATTTGTAAAAATATTTGCTATTCTTCTGCCGCAGTGATATCTCCAAAACTAGAGATCGAAACTACGCATTTCTGCAATACTCAAAAATTGTAATATTTCTGTATTTTTTTGTGTTATTATTTTTTCGCGTGTGATTTTAGGATGTGATATTTTTTCGCGTGGGATTTTAGGATGTGATATTTTTTCGCGTGTGATTTTAGGATGTGATATTTTCGAGATGTGATATTTTCGTGATGTGATATTTTCGTATATTGTGATTTTTTCGCTGTGATATTTTCGACGTGATATTCTTTCGTGTGGGATTTTTTCGTGTGATATTTTATCATAGAACCGATTTTTCAACATTTTAATTTAATATGTTCACAGTATACAAACATTCACTATTTTGTGGTTAAATAAAAGGATTTTAATTTCCAAATTATGTTTTTTTGTTTTCTATTCAATTTATTTATTATTGTTTTCTTTTTTTTAAATAAAACTCAAACATTTAAACAATTTTGATTTTGACAGTAATTAAACAAAAATATATTTTTGTTTGATATGATAAAACTAAAACATTTGTTTATTAAACTATTTATTACTGTTACCACATAATTTCAATTGTTTGCAAAACTATTTTAAATAATGTTTAACAAGCTTATTTGTTTCAACTTTTGACTACTAATTTGCAAGCCGACCAAAAATGGAATGCTTTATCAGAGAAAAATTTTAATTTAATTTCATTCGCTTGAAAATCAAACTTCGAGTTTTTAAATCAAAAAAAAATGTGGTCTTTCTCTCCCTTTGTTTGATTTTTTTTCCGATTAGTATTTTTTTCATAAAGAGAAATAAATTATAAATACAGTGCTACCTCAGAAATGAGTCCACCGTTTAAGGTTAAAAAAAATATAACACTCCCACATACAGGAGTGAAAATAATAAAATATCATTCTTGCTTGTAAATTGAAATAAATATTTTCTTTCAAATACTCAAAACTTTTATTTTTGCGTCAAATTTGATGCTTTCCAACGTAAAATGCTTCGAATGATTCGTTCATTTATTCATGTATGGATGACGTAGAGTGACTAATTTTCTTCTTTTGCAAATCGAATGAAAGAACAGGAAAATGTAATCTGCTCCAAAGGAGTAAAATCGAAAAAACAAAAATTTTACTCTTACGATTCAATTTATGAATTCAGTTCAATTTATGAACATTTTAATTTTTGAATATTATTTCAAAAGATTGAAATGAGTGCTCGAATAAAGGAAAATTGTAAACTCTGGTTTAAAAATTTAAATTTTTATGAATTTATACGCAAAACTGCGTCTTTTTAAGTAAAACATTTTGTATTTTATTTTTCATAATATACTTTCGATCTTTCGTATATACACCGGGGAGATGCTTCTATAAACAAAGAAACCTTTTCGCTGAGTTAGATCTGTTAGACATTAAAAGATATGTAAATTATTGAAGTGAAATAATTGATGAGTTTAGTATTTCTAAGAAAATCATAGTTAAAACACTATTTTAGTAAAAAAAATATTGCACTGGTTTGTTCTCTCAATATGGTTAAATCAACATATACATAACATTATACAAACTGCAAGAAAAAACTGTGAAGCCATTGCTTTGACTAAGATATTGTGCAAACTGTACGTAGGTATATATAAGGTTTTTGATTATTTCGATAATGCGGGCAAATGTGGTGGAAATATTTGTTTCGCGGGACGCTTCGTGGGACAGATTTCTCCGTGGAACAACGCAATGAAATGTGTGACATTTCCACGCAGTGTGGGACGTCTGGTCAGTTTGCTACCCATAAACGTGCGTAAATTTTTCATTTGATTCAAAATTGTACAATTATTGCGAGCTTCTTTTAAATCTATAAGAAAAACCTACCACAAAAAAATAATAGTTTCTCCCTCCCTGTGACTGTATAAAAAAAATGAACAAAGATTCACGTTTAGGATACGTTTTGGATTTTATTATAACCAACCAAACATATAATTTTTGCTATTTTATGAATTAAAAATTATAGTCCATATAGCGAAAAGAATTTGTCAGCAAGTTTTCATAACAAATTTGAAAATATTTACATAACTTAAATATTTGTTCGTGTCGTTAGAAAATATTGCTTGTCCATTATAAAACATTCACTATTATAAAATCACAGGAAATAACCTTTAAATTACTCCCGTAATTATTTTCATTCATTTTATAAAAATTAGCACAACTATCAAGAAAACTTTTGATATGTTATAGGATTTTACATTTTAGAATTGTTTTTAATTTATTGTTTTTAAAAGAGTCTTGTAAAGTTTGTACAATATGATATAGATAAAAAACAAGGCCAAACAGTCAGGGTTCCCCAAATAAGTGGGGTATAATTAGGTTGTGTTCTCCTGCATGTACTTACTTTTAAGTTTATATAAATTACCAATGGTCAATAACAATTGATTTGAATGTTAAATACTGCACTATGAACTCTCGAGGAAAGCTATACTAATGAAATATTTTTTTCCCTCTGGCTCAGACACGAATATCTTATAAACAAAACACAATCGTTCTTTAAAAGCGGTGATGCCGCGCACCTTATAGTACGATAGAATTTTGTCAAAATACGCACCCACCCCATGATTCATATTTTTTTTTTTTTTTTTTTAATAAAATGTGTTGTGTAATAGGGTTTAGAATATGTGTCACAACAACACATAAATACCTTTTAAGACCTAGGTCTAGACCTGGGTCCCACAACAACTGGCGTTCTGAGGTGTAGATTAACGCTTTTTTTAAACATCTGTGGGTTGAAGCCACCTGAGACTAAGTGTTCCGGCAAACTATTCCATTTGTACGCAGTTCGGACAAAGAAGTCTCTCTGCGATCTGCCAGTATGACAGCGCGGGATCTTTACCGTTTCACTGGTTGCGGCAGCCGATTGCCGAGTGGAACGGGGGTAAGAATAAGTTTGAGGCATGATGCCGCTGATTTCATCTGAGCACTGCTGATGACGATATTTGTAAAAAACAACGAGGTCAGCAACAGTGCGACGATGTTGTAGGGAATCAAGTTGTGATGTCAAAGTTCGATCACCTACAATTCGTATAGCTCGCTTTTGAACAGAGTCCAAGAGGGCCAAGATGGAAACAGAGGCAGCACCCCAAACTTGACAGCAGTACTCCATACAGGGACGAATATAGGACTTATAAACATGGAGCAATTGGTATGGAGTGAAAAATTTTTTTGCATCTATTTAGGAGGCCGAGTTTTTTAGACGCGCTTTTTGCCATCGCCATTACATGATCGTTCCAGAGTAGGTCATTTGAAACTGTGACACCCAATAAACGAATGTTTTTACATTCACCTATTGGTTCATCACACATACTAAATAAAATATCTTTGGGGAACTCGGTCTTTAATCTGGAAACAATCAACAGCTGTGTTTTGGTGGAGTTGAAATTGACAAGGTTTTGGTCACCCCAGTCGGCGACTTTATTCAGGTCTTTGTTCACGTTTATGGCAGCGTCTCTCCGGGCAGGATTAATTCGTTCGTGCATTTTACCTTTTGAAGGAAGGGGCTCGAACGACTTGTGCAGAGTACTATCATCTGCAAAACTATTTATTGGGTTGCTGGTGATTTTCAACAATTCGTTGATATAAATCAAAAATAGGGTTGGGGACAATACTGAGCCTTGGGGTACACCAGCGTTAATTAGTTTAGACTCAGAAGAATATCCGTCTAAGGTTACCGAAATGTATCGGTCGGATAGAAAATTTTGAATCAGCTTCACAACATTGGGATGAAAACCGTACGCAACGAGCTTGTTGATTAAGTTGGCATGCCAGACTCGATCGAATGCCTTGGAGATGTCTAAAGCGATAACGTATGTTTCACCACCTTTATATATGATCCTAAAATCGGATTCACATATGAAGTTGAACAAAATAACATATTAAATTATTTGGATTTAAGCATTCATCATTTAAATAATGGAAAGGTCAAAGGTTATTACTAATTGGTACCATAAAGAGATTTCCTCTAATCGATTATTGAATTATTATTCTACACATCCACATAAAGTTAAATGTTGCTAAATCTTTTATTCGAAAAATATTTCGACATAGTCATAAAAGTTTTTGGAATGATGATTTAAACATAATATATAAAATACTTCGTATTAATAACTATCCTATTAGTTTAATTGATAAAATGATTAGTCAGGTTAGAAATACTAATTTAAACCAATTAAGTAACAGTTTGTTATTACTTATCACTTGATCAAACCTTATATTACAATTACTTATCACTTGATCAAACAGATAATAATATGGTACCAAATACTCAAAATTCAAATAAATATGCATCTTTAACTTATGTTCCTGGACCTGGTCTAACTGAAACACTTTCTCGTTCTTGCTTACAATACGTTCCTAATATTAAAATGGCTATGAAACCTAGAAATAAAAATAGTTATAATTTTACTAACTCAAAAGCAAAACTTTCTAAGGAACAACAGAGTGGTGTTAATAATACGTGGTGTTGTTTACAAAGTTGATTGTGATAATTGAGAAACAACATATATTGGGGAAACAATACAGAAATTAGGTGTTCGTATGGATCAACATCATTATGATTCCAAAAAGACTTTTGTTAACAATTATTGTTCTGCACTTGCTAAACATTGCATTGATAATAAACATCAATTTAAATTCGATGGTGTTCAAATTTTGGTTAAAGAAAAAAATAAAACTAAATTACAAATACATGAGGTATGGCCAAATTATAAATAATGAAGAAAAAACTTGTAACTTTAAAAGTGACAAAAAAGATTTTTCGAATAACTATTATAATTTAATTCGATTTTCTTAAAATTTTAAAATAACGTTAATTTTCAACAAATTCCACGTGACAACCATTTTTTAAGTTAATTTTAACATAGTTATCTTACACATAGTTTATATATTAAATTTTGTTTATATAAATGTCATTTAATTATTTTATTTCAATTTTAATATAATGGTTTTTTTTTATATAATGATCCTGAAGATGGGCCTAGCCTGAAATATATTGATCAATTAAATAACAAATATTAATATAAATTGAAAACGGGGTTTTAATTGAGGAAATACAAAAGAAAAAATTAATAACTATACTCCCGGCAAATCAAACTTACAATATAAATTAATTTTCTATTGTTAATAATTTTATTATTTTTAGTAATATTTTTTCTTTTTTTATTATTTACGTTCATTAACTAAAGAAGTTTTTTATATTTATATTGCATTTATTTTGTGAATTCTTTTCTATTATTATAGTTTCAAAAAAATTTTTTAACTGAATTTTAGTTTTGGTTTGGTCGTCTATCAAAGTTTTCATAAGAACATTCAATTTATCTTTGTGCAAGTAATTCTGTTTTCTGCTTGTAATAAGGGCTTCAGATCACTAATACTTTAGATTATCATCTGTCTGATTTCCATGTTAAATATAGCCTTGCCATGAATTATAATCGCCCAAGACAGTCTAATATCATTGGGAACGTAAATTTGACTAAGGTAGTTTCAAGTGTGGTGCATTCTCGTTGTCCGGGGTTCTTAAATTTATGTTTTTTTAATGGTCAAAGTATCTGTACAAAGAAAACGGGTAAAATGGAAGAGCTAAGAAATATGTTCAGCGATTCATCTTTTGATATAATTGGTGTTTCTGAGACATGATAACCATACACAAATAACCAACTCGCCAACATATCAGGATACAATCTGTTTCGGAACGATCGTTTGAAGAATATCGGTGGTGGGGTGGCGGTATATGTCAAATCTGACATTCAATGTTTTGTTGTAGCCAAATCTGTAGATCGTAGTTCTCTTTCACCCGTTGAAATGCAAACTCTGACTAACAAGGAATTTATCACATCTGGTTTGCAATTTTTATTCCTCGAACTTCATATTTCCGCTCGTAAGTTACTCTATGGAATTGTTTACAATCCGAAACCAAATAAATTT
Source organism: Diogma glabrata (assembly GCA_963693315.1). NCBI lineage: Eukaryota > Metazoa > Arthropoda > Insecta > Diptera > Cylindrotomidae > Diogma > Diogma glabrata. The sequence continues at coordinate 299,874,637 of OY856186.1, forward strand.
GATAATCGCAGTAACCTTCAATCAGTTCTTGATGCAATTATGCCACTTTACGAAGACATTATAATTACCTGGGATTTTAATACTAACATTAATTCTAACTCTGGTATTACTGCTAACTTCAAGAACTTGTTATTGGAATTTGACCTTTCCTATTTTTCTGATGCTCCAACGCATTTCACTTATTGTATGATAAGCCAGTCTTCAACATGTATTAATTAGCTTATCACTAACCGAAACGAGGGCATATCAAATTTCCTTCAAATAGACTTTCCTGGGGTTTCTAATCACGATCTCATTATGTTTACATTCGATATTCCCAGGTTGCCAGTGGGTAGGAGGCCTTATCTTATTCGTGATTATTCACACATTGACCCTAGCACAGTGGCTTCAATACTCTTGGATTATCCTTGGAATGATTTTTATCGTTTATCTTCGACTGATGACTTATTGAACTTCCTAAATTTGACTATGATACTTTCAATGCATCAGTGCCGATCAAGCAAATTACCCCGAGAGATAAGTCAACCTTGGTTCAATCCGGAGCTTGACTGCCTCATTAATCGCAGAAATCAAGCATACCGAATATGGGTAAGGTCAAGAACTCCAGCAAGCCGCCTTTCCGATGTTTCTCTTCGAAACCAAGCAAACGAAGCTATTAAATAATCTAAACTAGGTTTTATTGATAAGTATATTACTAAGAGCCTGAACTCCAAAGAGTTGTGGAAACGATTGAGAAATACTGGTATACATAGAGGGAAGGAACTTGCCCATATCCCTTTTAGTCCAAATGAAAATAATTCTAATTTTATTTTTCACCCAGCAACAGCCCGAACAAGTTCCCCGTTTATACCTTCACCAATTCTTCCCCTTGCTCAACTTGCCGCACGAATTCCGGATGGGCCAAGTTGTTTTCAATTTTCCCACATAACATGGATTGAAACTGTTTCTGCTATTACAAGTATTAAATCAAATGCAATCGGTCATGATATTTCTCTCAAATTTCTAATTGTACTTCCATTAATTGCTCCAGCCATCACTTATTTTTTAATTATATTATAACTACTTCTAGTTTTCCTGCTAAATGGAAAATTAGCAGGGTTGCTCCAATTCCTAAAACTCCTTATAGCTTGTAATTCGCGCTATATAAAATAAATAAGTTATAGCTAGTCATTCGCGCTATAACAATCCAAATGGCTTCAAATATTTTCTTCGTTAAAGTATTTGTATCCAGCTTAATATAAAGCTTAATGATAGCATATAGGAAATGAGCCTTTATAATTAAAGATGATATTTATTGAAAGTTTCATTGATGATGCATCGTTAATAATATCATTATATACGTAATTCAATAATCCATGATTAAATCTTCAATTTAATCAATTAAATGCAGGATAAAACAAAACAAATGTATGTACATGTATATTTCCATGTACAAAAATGGAAGAGTAGGAAGAAATATTAGGAAGAATATCGAAATCAACTAGCTATAATATATAGTGCGAATTACAAGCTTATCGGAAGGTTGCGTGTTCAGATCACGTCGGGGTCACCAATTATAGCTTGTAATTCGCGCTATATAAAATAAATAAGTTATAGCTAGTCATTCGCGCTATAACAATCCAAATGGCTTCAAATATTTTCTTCGTTAAAGTATTTGTATCCAGCTTAATATAAAGCTTAATGATAGCATATAGGAAATGAGCCTTTATAATTAAAGATGATATTTATTGAAAGTTTCATTGATGATGCATCGTTAATAATATCATTATATACGTAATTCAATAATCCATGATTAAATCTTCAATTTAATCAATTAAATGCAGGATAAAACAAAACAAATGTATGTACATGTATATTTCCATGTACAAAAATGCATATAATAAAAACAATTATAAAACATAACTCTTGATTAAAGTTTAGTTCATATATTAACTACACAATATTTAATATTTTAGTAGAGAACTAATGCAATGATACATTCTGCAATATCTTTGCAGACGGCGGTGAAAACAAAACTTTTCACGATTAAATACATAAACTTGAATAAATTTAAATGTAATCTTTTAACAATTGCAATAGATTACAGTTCATTGATAAAACACTAATATGTTTATTAAAAGTTAATATCTTTTATCACCGATAAATAATAAATTAATTTAATAACTAATAACATTTTTTTTTTTGCTTAAATAAAAATGAAACATATTGGAAAAACATGAAAATTCTAACTGAAAAAGAAACTGAAAACTAATTTTGTTTTTCGTTTTCATTAACTACTAGATTAAAACATATATTTAAAGTTTTTAGTTTTAACATACGCCACATCCTTTCATAAAACTTTGAAAGACCTCCGACCCATAAGTATCCTGCCAGCTCTTCAGAAAGTATTCGAATCAATTATGAAAAATCAAATCACTGAGCATATTCAGAAGTTCATCAATCTGGTTTTCGTCAAAAACATAGCACCGAAACTACTCTTCTGTGTGTTTCTGATGACATCATTCAAATGCTTGATGAAAAACTTGTTGTCGCTCTTGTTTTGTTGGATTTTTCTAGGGCATTCGAGCTGGTTGATCACGACCTAGTTATTGAAAAATTGACACTAAAATACAATTTTTTTTATAGAGCCATTTCTCTCGTTAAGTCATATTTGCATGATAGATAACAATACACAGTATATGACGGCATCTTATCCGACACTTTCCCGGTAACATCAGGGTTTTATACTGGGTCCTCTATTCTTTGCTACATTTTTTGGTTTGTTCAAAACTATAAACAAGATAATATAATTTTTTAAAAAATGAATGAAAAAGCACCTTATTCTTGTTTACTGAGTTTTATTATTTTTTATTTTTTACTATATACGCATTTCGAAAGCAACGTTTTTATATACTACAGATGATGAAAGCATAGCTTTCGAAATGCGTATATAGTAAAAATTAAAAAATAATAGAACTCAGTAAACAACTTTTCTTTCTTTATAAATGATCTTCCAGATGTGCTTAACCACTGTGAGTTTCATATGTACGCCGATGATGTTCAATTATACTGCGGCAGAAAGGCGTTTGCGCTGGATAATCTAGTTGATAACATTAATTCTGTATGTAGCCATGTGGGCTGAACTAGGGATTACAATCCCGGGATCCCGACCCATTTTTATGATCCCGCAATCCCGTGATTATTGAAAGAAAATCCCGGGATTACGGAATTGTCATATTTGCCGTGATTAATCAATGAAAACACGGAATACTGTTTTGTTGATTTGCATTTTTGTTGTTGTTGGTCATATGCAATGAGATCAAATACCACTGGCAATAGCAATGAGAAAATATTTGTTAAGGTTTATTTCTTAGGGATGATAAGGGATAAACTCTATTCAGTCAACGCTTGCACCTTTAATCTTGTTCCACACTATCATGCAATATTGGTTAATGCACTTGTAGCTCTTCATGATGTACTGAGCTAGAAAAACAAAGCAAACCAATAAGTTCGCGAGTTGACGAATGTCTCAATAACTATAGCATAAAGGCAAGAAAAACCGAAACATTTTAGGTATTTAAGTATTTGCAGAATGGAAACTCTGCTTTTATTGATGATACATCGAACATATTTACTGTTCCAAGCCGAAGCTCCATAAAAGTTTTTATTGAAGATTATTTAACGTTACATCAGCAGCAGCAGACGTGGGATGTGAAACAGGTTATCCATCTACTCACACTGCAACATCATTGAGCACATATTACAACGAAATTGTAGCTAAGGATAAGATATTAGTCGATTTAGTAGAAAAAAGCAATTTGGAAGATGAACTGTAACGCAGTTTAGTTCACGTTTAATACCTATAAAAATCTTTTTGGCCAAAATCGCAAAAGTTATGCAGAGGTGATAAATGCGTTGGACCGTAAATATGGCAGCGACCATAAAAAGGAGTTATACAGAATCGAGTTAAAAGGTCGCTTGCAACGCAACGGAGAAAGCTTACAGGACTATTCCTCAGCAGTGGAGAGGCATGTACATCTGGCACACTCGAACACTCCACCATATTTTGTGGAGAAAATGAAGATCGAGGCGTTTACTGATGGTATTCGTGATCCAGAAACACGAAAAGCAGTAATGTTGTCGCCAAAACCAACATTCGCAGAAACTATTGCTTATGCCTTAACAAATGAAACTGCACAAGCAATTATTAAACCATCAATTAAAACACGCCGGGTAGAGTTGGCTGATGATAACAATTACAAGCCCAGAGCACGGGAAAGTATTCGAAGTGACAGAATACGATGCTGGTTATGTGGCAAGTTGGGCCATATTTCGAGAGAATGTCGAGATGTTAGAAGGAAACGAGCAAGATCAGCATCGCCTATGCAGAGACGTCCAGCAGAAGAACGGGTGAAGCAAGCTAGAGAAGACGATGGAGCAGCACCGCATCAGTTAAACTACAACGAGTCAGCTTAAAGGGGCGTAAGCTGACTCCCACAACCGATTGCCCCATAACCTTCATCCAAGTTTCAAGATTGACAAGGAGTGGTGACAGCCTTACTGTTAGGGCTAATATTGATGGAAAAAGTTGTGTCATCACGTTAGATACGGGAGCAACAAATACAATTGTCCGCACTGATGTTGTGAAACGGAAACTAAAACCAGCAGGAAGATACCGAATGCAGACAGCTACTGGCGAAAGTGCAAGTATTAAAGGAAAGAAAGTGGTCAACTTTGAAATAGGGAATACTCACTTTCAACATGAACTTGAGGTTGTAGCTGACATTGTGGATGAAGTCATCCTGGGAATGGACTTCATGAGGCCAAATGGATTCGTTATTGATGCTGGCAAAGGAGTACTCACGTACGGAAATGTTGAGTTGCCACTCCAATTTAATGGTGAAGATTCAAATTGTGTTCGTCGAATAATATTGGATCACAGGGAAAAGCTGCCACCCCAATCAGAAACAATCATTTGGGGAAAATTGGAAGGAGGTTCTGGGTCACCCAGGTTGTGGGTTGTGGAAGCCAATAAACAAGATCAAAATTATAAAGAAGTCGTAATAGGAAAAACCTTAGTTAGATCAGATGCTGACTACAAAATACCAGTAAGGGTATTAAATTTGTCAGATACACAGACAACAATTAAGAAAGGATCGATCATAGGACAATGCGAAGAGGTAGCTAAAATACTAAAATGCGAGCAGCCAAACATCAATAGCTTGAGTTTTTTATTTATACTTGAAAAATTATTTAGTTGAACTTCATGAGTGTCTTTTTTCGAGAATTAATTTTCTTAATTTCTGCTGAATTTTTTCCCAAGTCTCTTAAGTGACAAAGCTTAAGAAATTAAATTTAAAAATTACAAAAAAGTATCTAATTAAATTAAACACCTTTTTGTATTTTGCGTTGACGTTTCATCGTGCTTTCACGATATCATCAGAACGACTAAATTATAATTTAGTCGTTCTGATGATATCGTGAAAGCACGATGAAACGTCAACGCAAAATACAAAAAGATGTTTAATTCAATTAGATATTTTTTTGTAATTTTTAAATTTAATTTCTTAAGCTTTACCACTTAAGAGACTTGGGAAAAAATTCAGCAGAAATTAAGAAAATTAATTCATCAATAGCTTGGTCAACACAAAACAACAAAAGGCAGAAATGGAACAACTTGTGCAAAAATGGACAGATGGGCTTTCAGAAGAGCAGAAGAAAGCAGTACGTCAATTGCTAGAGCGGCACAAGTCTGTATTCTGCAGTACACCTGAAGGAAATGGCAGAACCAATATGGTGAAACATCGTATTGACACCGGAGCAGAAAAGCCCATTCGTCAAGCACCAAGGAGATTACCATTAGCTAAAAGAGAGGAAGCTGATAAAATGGTGAGAGATATGAAAGAAGCTGGTGTAATTGAGCCTTCAGACAGTCCCTGGAGCTCACCTGTGGTGTTAGTTGGCAAGAAGGATGGGAGCTTGAGATTTTGTGTTGACTACAGGAAACTAAACATAGTTACGAAGAAGGATAGCTACCCATTGCCTAGGATTGATGATACACTGGATACATTATCGGGTTCAAAATTGTTTTCAACATTGGATCTGCAGAGTGGTTACTGGCAGGTTGAAGTTGCGGATGAAGATCGGGAGAAAACAGTGTTCAGTGTAGGGAATGGACTATGGCAATTTAATGTCATGCCATTTGGGCTATGTAACGCTCCCGCAACTTTCGAGAGATTAATGGAACGGGTACTAAAAGGCTTGCACTGGAAAACATGCCTTGTATATTTAGATGACATCATCGTCATGGGCAAAGACTTTGATGACCACTTGAGGAACTTGGCGGAGGTACTGGAAAGGTTGCAAGCAGCCGGTTTAAAGTTAAGTTCCAAAAAGTGTTCACTTTTCAAGGAAGAAGTAAAATATTTGGGACACAAGGTTACGGCAATGGAAATTCATACAGATTCTGACAAGATTGCAGCAGTTATGAACTGGCCAAGACCAAAGAACCTACATGAACTACGAAGCTTCCTTGGATTGTGCACATATTACAGACGGTTTGTGCCAGGATTCGCCAACGTTGCCAAAACTCTGCATGAGTTAACCAGAAAAGATAAGGCATTTGAATGGAATGAACCTCAAGAACAAGCATTTGTGGAGCTCCGAAAGAGATTATGTACGGCTCCAATTCTGTCCTATCCTATACCAAATGTTCAGTTTATTTTGGATACTGATGCCAGTAATGAAGGCATAGGAGGAGTCTTGTCGCAGAAAATAGATGGTCAGGAAAAGGTGATAGCTTATTTCTCGAAAATGCTATCCAAGCCGGAGCGGAATTATTGTGTAACTCGAAAGGAATTATTGGCTATTGTGGAATCCGTCAAACATTTCCATAAATACTTGTATGGTCAGAAATTTCATCTCAGAACTGACCATGGTGCGTTAAGGTGGTTATTCCAGTTCAAAAATCCAGAGGGACAAGTAGCACGTTGGATCGAACGGTTGCAGGCCTACGATTTGGACATTGAACATCGAAAGGGTACTGCACATGGGAACGCTGATGCATTATCGAGACGACCCTGTCAAGTTGAATGCAAGCATTGCAGTCGTCAAGAAAATAAGGAGAACATCATCGATGTACGATTACTACAAGTGCTACCTGACGATGAATGGACTGCTGAAGCCATAAGAAAAGATCAATTAGAAGATCCGGATCTTGCACCCATCATCGAGTTCAAAGAAAAGGGTTGCAAACCAGTATGGGGAGAAATTTCTGATAAAACTCCAACTTTGAAGGCGTACTGGGCGCAATGGGACAGTCTCCAGTTAGAGAATGGATGCTTAAAGAGAATATGGGGAAGCTCAGATGGCAAGATAAAGCAATCCCTTACAGTGGTACCAAAAGGGAAAATACCAGCAGTACTGAAGGAGTATCACGAAGGAACGAGTGGAGGTCATCTTGGGATCAACAAAACTCTTTCAAAAATACGACAACGGTTTTGCTGGTCGGTGACTCGGCAATCAATTGTGGAGTAGTGTCAAAAATGCGATAAATGTGCGGCGGTGAAAGGACCCGCACGAAGAAGTGATGGGAAAATGAAGCAATACAATGTAGGTGCTCCATTTGAAAGGATCGCAATGGATGTAGCGGGACCATTTCCAACAACGGATAATCAGAATAAATATGTGCTTGTGATCATGGACTACTTCAGTAAGTGGCCGGAAGTGTGTGCGATTCCCAACCAGGAAGCAACCACAATCGCTGAAGCTGTGATAAATAATTGGATTAGCCGCTATTGAGTTCCTATGGAGATCCACACCGATCAGGGACGGAACTTCGAGTCAGCTGTATTCCAGGAAATTTGTCAAATGCTGGGGATTAACAAAACCAGGACGACAGCTTCACACACACAGTCAGATGGGATGGTTGAGAAGATTTAATGCTACATTGAAGGAATTTCTAGCAAAAGTGGTCAGTAAGAACCAACGTAACTGGGATCAACACATTCCTTTATTTTTGATGGCATACAGATCAGCAGTTCATGACACCACGACCATGACACCAGCTCAAACTATTTTTGGAAGTGATTTAAGACTTCCTGGTGACCTCAAATTTAGAGCGGTACCATCAACATCATTGTCTGCGCAAGAATACGTCAACCGAATCAGGGAGAACCTTGAGGATATTCACAAGCAGTTTGTTCGGTAGAAGATACAACTGACTAGTGATAGAATGAAAGCCCGATATGATATACGATCTAATAATAAAGATTTTGAAGAAGGACAATTAGTATGGCTACACAACCCACAACGAAAACGAGGGTTATCACCAAAACTGCAAGCTGCATGGGACGGACCTTACAACATTATAACCAAGTTGAATGACGTGGTTTATAGAATTAGGAAAGGCCATCGAGGCAAAGCCAAAGTAGTACATTTGGAAAGATTGGCTTTATACAAAGGAGAGCTAGATCCTGTTCGAGACGAACAGGCTTAAGTGGAGGGTAATGTTACGAGTACAAAAAAATCTAGACGATTACAGAAAGATCTAGACGATTACGGTCACTTCCAGGAAAATAAAATCAACAAAACACAACAGAAAGTGAATGAAATGAATAGTGTTGTTGTTGTTGTACATGTTCTTAGAATTAAGGTCTACACAAAACAAATGATTTTATAAATCAAATCAACGTAACGTAAAATAATCGAATATTCTAATATTTTCTCAAGGTTTCTAAAAAGTGACCGCGAAATTTCTAGAAATTAAGCAGAATGTATATAAGGAAATTACCTCTTGTAGTTTTTAATTAGTTTTATTTTAAACTTGCGATAGTGAAGTTATTATAAAAGTGATATTTAAAATTAGTTTTTGTAAATAAAGTTATAACTGTTATTAAATAGAAATATTTTGTGTATTATTTTGAACGTTGTGAATTGGAAATTTCTACAATAAACCGTTGGAGTTTCGAAGCTGTTGGAAGAATATTCTAGTTAGGAATATTGTTTGCTGTATTGTTTTCCTGTTTTTGTGGAACAGTTAAGGTGTTGAATACTTAATAAAACCTGGTGTGTTTGCTTACTAATCAGTGATCGAACTCAGAAAGAGATTGGGAATTGCGTTTATCGAATTGTGAGTTAGGCCAATTCGAAGGTAGTTTAGAAAAACGTAACAATATATTATTTAAATTTCCTTCAAAAGGGTAAGTTTGCTGTAGCCAAATGCTTTAATTTATAACAATCTTAAATAATATGCAGATCAGCTATTTCATTTATAATACTAAGAACAGATAATTAGTAACAGAAGTTATTTAAAAAAAACAGATGTTTAACGGTGGATTGAATCCGAAATTGCTTTAACAATGGTTCACCACCTGATCGTGCGATATAGTAAAAGTAAAGATATTCACATATATTATAGAGCAACGTAAATTAATTGATATTGTTACCAACCGTGCGACTCAATTTTTAATAATCAGTTACTTTGATATAAGTAAAGGTGCAATTACGATTGTTTATTTTCCTGATCCATAAGTTTATTGGGAGAAATATGTAGCAAAAAGATCTATTTTGTTCATTGTAAAATATTGTATTACAGATTGCTTCAAGGAGAATGTTTTTATAGTAAATGAGAACTGAGGACATTTTTACTCCTACCGAGGACAGTCCTACCGAAAGGAGAACACGTTGCAACCTTATTGGTTTACAAATTAGATAAAATAATCTTGGGCCTATCACTATACGAAATTAATCGATTAAATTGAGCATGAAGTTAAAATCGACCATAAAGTTAAGTGATTTGAGAATAAAGCAGGTGAGACACTTGTAATTGTTGACAGCCTACGTTATAAAACATATACATATGTATAACAAAAAAAAAAAATAAAAAAAAAAAAAACTATGTATAAACCTTCCTGTATTTGAATGCAACGTTGTGTCCAATTTTCAAAAGATTCGATCAAGTACTTTCGGAGATTACCTATTTTGAACAAACGAACATTTACATTTTTATTTATACTAAGTTTACACCAGGATCTAATAGGCACATACTATAGAGTTTTTTCTTTAAACTTCAAATCGTTGTATTGCTGCATGGATTGCTGCATGCAATCTGTCAAATGATAGTTAGAAATAAGTAATTATGTACTAAATTTTACTGCAAAAATAATAATAATGCAAATATAGTAAAAAACAACTTAAAGACAACGCAAAACAATCTTGATTTGCAAGAAATAACAATTTTTTAAAGTTTTCGAAATCCAAATCAGCTGATCACAAATGTCAAGTTTTTTTCGGGAAAATGGTCTATACTTATTAGGTCGACTATGGTCGATGTAAACAGTTATCAAAAAAGTACGTACCACATATTTGGTAGGATGATTTGCTACGTATCAAATTAGGTACGTAGCAAATAGGTATTATTTGTACGGTGTGAACACTAAAATTAGGTATGACATTTAAAATAAAAATAAATCAACTTATTTTATAATTAATATATACTTATGTTTGATGTGATTTTTTGCTGCAATTAAAAGTAAAATAAATTTTAGCATTAATATAATAAATATTTTCGGTTTTTTATAAACAATATACAGTCAGACCTCGTATAACGTTACCCCGTTTAACGTTGATTCACTTTAACGTTATTCCAAATTTATAAACTTTTTTTGAAAATTTTAAAAAAATGAAAACAAATTTTTTTTTTCGAATTGTCGAGAAACAAACAAAATATTCTCATAAATTATTTATTCTTTCGAATTTAATCAACATTTTTAATTTTAATTGGCTAAGTTAATCAGCGAATTTGAAAAGTTTTGCAAAACAAGAAAAATTAATAGTTTGATATATTTATATTATAAGTATCTCTACTCGTGTAATAGTTTCGTCTACTATTTAAAATAAAACTCGTCATTGTTTTTATACTGACGATGTAAATGTTTGGGTAGTGAAATCAGGAATTCTACGTCCACGCCGTGCCACCTGGGTAACGCTAACAGAATTAGGCTGGTGTAGTTTAGAGCGGCAGAGTAAATACTGCTTATACTCAATGATTCTGCACCATGGCGAATCATTGGCGCCACAAAACCAATGCAACTCAAGCGTCTGTTCTCCATGTTAGGGTCGATTTGTAGCGGGCATCTGTCTTGGATCAAGCGGCTCGCTATATAAACATTTAAAAAGGTTGTTTCAGATGCAGAACGACCACATTCACGAAAAATTGGGTTGGGAGAAGGGCTAACACTCCATTTCCGTAAAAAAATATCTGTCATTCTGTACACAGGCCTCGGATTATCTCGGATTCATTATTGGAACGACATCTGAAACTGTACCCGGACTACGATTTAAAAATGGGAACCTAGAACGTGCTAAACCTTAGAAGACCAGGAGATCTACTAAAACTTACAAACCAAATCGATAGCTATACACTAGATATAGTGGCGTTACAAGAACTAAGATGGCCAGGGAGTGGAATCTACGAAACAGCCAAGGGATACACTCTCTACTGTTGCGGTCATGAAAACAGAGGAGAATTTGGAGTTGGCTTTCTCATACATCGTCGCGTGAATCAACATGCTATCGGCTTTTGCCCAATTAATATGCGGATATAAGGAAGAGAGGAAGACCTAGAAGAGGAAGACCTAGACAACGCTGGCGTGATGACATCATCCAAGACCTTCGTGATATAGGATGTCGAAACTGGGGTCAACTGGTCATGGAACGAGATGATTGGAAGCTGATTGCACAGACGGTAAAATCCCTCTATGGGATGTAAACGCCAGAGAGAGAGAGAGAGATGTAAATGTATCTGCCCAAAACTTTATTGAAACCATTCAACTCGGTATCAATAAATTCGTTCTCTTCTCAATAATGAAATCCCAACAAAAATATGTATTTCCTATAAGGCAGTCAAATCGGTCTTTAGAAACAAACGTAGATTATTTAATATTTGGATCAATAACAAAAATCCCGTAAATCGAGAGATCGAGAAGAATGACCCTTACAGTACAAAGAGTGATTACCCAAATCTTGTTTTCCTATTATTGGCTGTCTAATTTCTTGCAGAGCAATGATATCCATCCCATACCATTTAGGCTCTGTTTCGACTTATTAGAGCATCAGCAGCGCTCAGGTTCGCACGTTCCGATTCCGTCCGTCGTTTTTCTCGTCTTGGTTAAATTCTGTATTTTTGTCCAGGTCTGTTATTCTCTTTCTGATTTCCAAATTTAACAAATTTTTTTTCACGCGGTTAGGGTGTTAACCTAAGGCTCAACCCATATTTTCGTGAACGGGTGCGGTTCCAGGTCATCATAATAATCTTTTTACACGTTCTTATAGCAAGCCGCTTGATTCAAGACAGACGCCCGCTCCATGCGGCCTCTAACATGGAGAACAGATGTATGGGTAGCATTGGTTTTATTGCACCAATTCGCCGTGTAGTGTCATTAACTAAGCTAAGCAGTTTTTACTCTGCTTATCTCCGATACAACAACTTAATTCAAACCCTATGGCAACTCTACAGTAACTTAAAATCGAAAATCTGCTTAATATATGAATTTAAGATAAAAATGCACGAAATATTCTACTTAATCAGTTAATGATTATTAAAAAGGAAGAAAAATTTACGAAAAAATTAACAATTAAGCACCTATCTCATCGTTTTGCACGACACCCATACCCCGTTTAACGTTGATTTGAATAACGTTAAGGAATTTTGGAACGCATCCTTGACGTTAAACGGGGTATTACTGTATATGGAAATTATTTTTTCCTAACCAAAAAATTAACAATGAAAGGACGCGCTAAAAATTGATATGTCATACCTAATTAATAAGATTACATCACCGTATCAAATTTAAAAGGTATGATGGTGAAAATGGCTAGCAAATTTGATACGTAGCAAATTAGATACTGGTGTAAACTTAGTATGATATAGATAGATCAAACAAATTAAATATAGTCCAGTAACTTTGTCGCCTGAGTATGGGGTAGTATGCGTCAAATCCGGTAGTTCTGATTTTTTGCAGACTTGTTTATGATGTTGGCCTAATGAATAATCCAAGTTTGTGACCTCGAGCGCCGAACGCAACTTTGCCAAAAATCGAAAAAATCGATATTTTTTCAAATTTTGGCGAAAGCCCCTAAGGGACTAGTTTTTTCTTTATACTTTCTTAGGACGTTTTTAAAGTAGACTAAATTTGCTACAATATGATACTAGAACTGTCTCTGTAGACCAAATAGTTTCCGAGATTAAGCCTCAAAAATCGTTATTTTTGCAAATTTTGGCGATTATGGCCCTAAAGGACTAGTTTTTGAAAAAACTTTCGTAGCCCGTTTTTAAAGTAGGCTAAATTTTTGACAATATGATACTTGAATTGTCTCTGTAAACCCAATAGTTTCCGAGATTGAGCCTTTCAAAGTTTATCATTTTTTTAACTTCGTAATATTTTGCAATATTTTAGACGTCACTCGAAAATTCATTCAGAACGACAGAATTGCAAAAAATTGCGAAGTTTGAAAAAAATGATAAACTTTGAAAGGCTTAATCTCGGAAACTATTGGGTCTACAGAGACCGTTCTAGTATCATATTGTAGTAAATTTAGTCTACTTTAAAAACGTCCTGAGAAAGTATAAAGAAAAAACTAGTCCTCCCTCATTTCCGCAATTTTTTTTCATAATTATGATGCAGAGGACCTAATCTTTCTATTTATCCTAAAAAAAATCACCTTTTTACTAACGGGGATAAAATAGGAATATGCCGAAAAAACCCTACCACAACAAAATAATACTTTCTTCCTCCCTGACACTGTATAAAATGAAATGAAAGAAAACTGACATTTTGACTTTTATTATAACCAAACATATAATTTTTGATATTTTATCAATGAAAAATAAATTTGTCCACAATGAAAAAAGTTTGCCAGCAAATTTTCATTATATACTTTGAGAATATTTACATATCTTAAATATTTCTTCGTGTATATTACTTTTCATTTATAAAATATTTGAGATTAAATAATCACTTTAAATAACACAATAAATTTAAATTACTCTCGTAATTATTTTAATTCATATTATAAAAATTAGCACAACTAAAAAGGAAACATTTAATATTTTTTGGCATTTTAAATTTAGAATTGTTTTTAATTTATAATTTAGTAAAAAAGTTTGTGGTTGTAAATAAAAACAAATCAAAATGGAGAAGATTAATTGAATGACATACCTGCTTCTGCTCTCACCATTTTTGTGTTTATCTTCCTACAATTATAAAGTTATGTTCTCTCTATATTTATAGGCGCATTCTCGGTTATAAACTTGTTTTGGTATTTAACGTCCAAAATAAAATGAACCAGTCAGATCTAAATATCAGCTCAAAATAAAAAAATTTGATAATAATAAAATTGTGCGACTATATTTGAAAATTTAACATAGCGTGTTTAGAGTAAACCACGCTAACTGCACTTTTCCCAAAAAGTTTTTCAAATGTTTTAAACGAGAACTTAGTTAAAAATGGGGCAAAGATCTCGGCGTTTAAAAAGCCGTTAAACTATACGAGCTGTGAAGAACGAGGATGAAATTTTTGTTGTGTTTCAAGCAAGCCTAAACTGTATTTAATTTGTAAGATCCCTTTCGGGTACGACTATGAAGTTTCTAAAGACTGAAAACAATTTTATATTCATTTAAGCATAATAATTTATAATACATAAATGCATTTATTTTATATAAAAATAACAAGGCTATATATATTTACTGTAAGAATTAGATTTGTTTTGATAAATAATTGATTATTAAACATTTTTGTATCATTATAATAACAAGAGTAAGATAAAATGTCAAATTTATAACGGAAATAGTAATTTCCTTCAATCATCTCCAATAAATTTCTGTTTTGAATCAAGATTGTGATTTAAACTTAGCACTTTTGTATATAAACAATTACCGATTAATAGAACAAAATAAAGAACTAATTATTAAACTTTAATCTCATGAATGTAAATATTTAAATTGAAATTTTTATTATCTGTAATAAACATAACCGAAATCTATTCGTTATCATTATTAACATTAAACTTTGCCTAAAATATCATGGACATACATCTTTTTTCTATAACCTTTTCTTAAAAATATTTTAACCCCAATCACCATCATTACCATACAAAATACATACAGTAAAATGCCCATTCTCATATCTAAATCTGTTAATACTTTGGAGAATGTATGACTTTCTTGTTGACTTTTCAATGGCAGTGGAAGAACTAATTCATTTTCCACACCAAAACGACTAATGTTTTCATAGGAATATATATTTTTTATATATAACAGAACCTCATTTTTATTCCAATCGATTTTTGGGTTTCCATTAACTGTTGAACTATGGATATTTTCCCGACATTGTTTACATGTCTCATACGATGGAAATTGGATTTTCGGAAATTGTGGATCTTCTGTGATGTCTCCGGATAAACGTTGATTAACTTCATTATGCGCTGCCCATAACCATAATACAGCATCATCTTTTGAATTAACATCCCAAATTTGTCGTTCTTTTGCCATTTCCAAGAAATGATGCGCACAATCTGAACACCCAAAAAAGTTCTTTATATAACGATGCATAGCTTGAAGAATTTCCAAGGCATCATATTTATTTTCGTTTTCAGCTGATTGTACTGTTAGATAGTGAAATAATGTCCATAAGCCACACGAAAATCCGCGTAGATTTTTAATTTCTGAATAACATCCCATCCATTTATTCGATGAAAAAATTGGAGCATGTTTGGCACTTAACTGTGTTGCAGTATTTAGAAAATCTGCTCCGTCTAGTTCCGCTGTTATATTAAAAACACTGTCACGCAATTCTCGTAGAAAAACTCGGCCTTTCAAACCAAAAGGAAAATATTTAGCTATAACCGTTAAATAGGATTTTAAAGCTAACAATCGATCTCCACTAATTTTATAATGGGATGGAATCTCATGAAATATTGTATAACGCAATGCAAGTTCAATATCCGCATGAAAAATAGCATCATTGTTTTTCAATTCTTTCAACTTTTCAAAATCACTTTTTGATATTGTGCTGGAATCTATAACAAAATTGGGTAGATCCTCTTCTTTCGATTTATTTTCCGTCGACGAAATGGTACCAATATTACTAGGCGAAGGTTCCAATACCTCAATATTATGCTCTCTCAAGAATTTTTTTATATGTTCCGTTATAACATCTCGTGTTCCATTTGTAACAAAATTTGAGTTCACAACTGTTTTATCCATATCTAATATATTCACAAAATTTTGATCGTTTGAGGATGCAACCCTTATAATTTTTGAATTTTCTGAAATTTTTGAATATAAATCTAAAATAACTGATGCACCTACTGTTGAATTTTGTGGTTCATATATAGCAAAAATATATTTCAAGTTTTTTAATTCATTATCAGTAAACGCCGGTACTGTTAGGATATCATTGTAAATTTTTAAATCAGGCCAGTTGATGACGTGTTCTTCTGATAATAATTGAACTAACAGAGTTACCAATTCGACAGATGTTTGACCTTTCTCTACATCCTTTCCAGTATTGTTTTCATTTTTCGAATATGGAGAAAAATATTTTACCGTCGGATATGCCATTATTTCAAACTCCCTGCATATACCAGTATTCTCATCTTGAGCACAATCGATAGCCGTTATTGTTATAAAATCTTTCCAAGCGTTAACATCATTTGCAAATTCTTTCCATATGGGGGCATACCGACGACAAAATCCACAATAAGAGTTATAAAACTCAACTAAAACTGAATGTCTTTTATTATATATACTACTTTTTAGATTATCTGCATTTAAAGATATTACTTTATCAGAATCATCATATAAACCTTGACTTTCAATCGCTTTGGAAAATTTTTTTTGTTCGTATATACTTAAATCTATTCCAGCAAAGTATCCAAAATTTATTTGTGCAAAAACAAATAATATTACTATATTTACTTTCATTTTGATAAACATAACAAAATAAAACACTTGAAAAACGAACTAAATATTGTTTGTTCACGGAACAATATTGTTTGTTCTCGTTACATATTAAAAACCTAAATAATTACTTTAATAAAATATTATGAAATCTTATACACAACACTAAACTAAATGAAAGTTTAAATGACAACTAACTTTTCTCATATGCAAAAAAAAAAACTAAAAAGTTTAAAGTGGCAGCAACTTTTTAGTATGACCATAGTAAAGAAAAATATGTAAAATAAATATGATAATGCATATATTACACTATCAAATATATTGATCAAGTAAAAAAATTTGACATCAAATTGGACAGCATAAGGCCCATATTAGACTATCAAATATGCTGGACAATTATTTTCTATCCATAAGTAATTTTTTTATTTTTATTTGATGCCTGTTTAAACTTCTAATTTTAATTTTCACTATTCCTAATGCCGATAAACTCAATAAAACAATTTATTAATTCCAAAGATGGTATACAAACATTTATTATATTTTTACAACATGGAGATCGTCTATCACCTTCAAAGAATTAAGAGACTAAGGAAATGAAACTACTGTATATATACACAAAAATATTTGAATCCGTTTTTCTCTTTTCTCCTCTCTTTTTTATCTTCAATAAGTTGGTCTGAGTTGTCAAAAACAAAATTTGTAAACATTACTTAGCTTGGTTATAATTTGGTTTTAATAAAATTGTTTTTAATATTTATCGTGGTGATATTTTGACGAATTTATAATAAATATAAGAAATACTAGTGATTTTATTATAATCTAAAAATAATTTTACAGGAAAATTAAATATATTAAGTGAAAATTTTGAATGAAACATTAAATATGAAGATTGTGATAATGACGTGTAAAAATTACCAAAAACACATACAGGATGGGATTTCTTATCATAAGTAATAATATTAATACTATAATTTACTTTTCGATTAATAAGTGTTAAGTTTTTTAAACATTTTCGAGAAAAAAAATGTAATCTAAAATCAACGTAAACAATAATAGAATGCTTCGGGTCTACGATGTCAAAATTTTTTTTATGTTGTTTTTCTATTTGTTGTTTTTCTTTTCTATGTAATGGCGTCTCTTTTTTTATATTAATTTTGGGGGCAAAAATACGCTTAAATTTGGAATTCAATGCAATAATAGAAATATTTACGGCGCCTCTACTAAAACGCAAGTGTGTTAGTAACAATTTATTGGTGTGCAAAAATTGCTTCAACTTTTAAAATCAATTTCACTTCCTCTATTCTCTTAATTCTTTGATAATTTGACAGTATTCTTATTTAGATAAAAGTATCTTTTTATCTTCCACTAGTGCCCTCTCTTATTTTATATTTATGTTATTATTATTTTTATAATTATTAAATTCAAGCTTACACCTGCGAAAAGGAATATTACACTAAGAGCGTTTTCGATTCTACAAAAAAATGTGACTTTATATTGCACTTTTTTTTCAGGTCACATTTTTTCTGTTCGATTCTCAAAAAAATGTTGACCGGAAAAAATTTGCGTTTTCTTTTCTCGATTTGGATGCAAGTTTCAAACTTTTTGAGGGCAACTATATTGCATTTTTTGACTTTTTCTTAAGAGACGGTGCAAGAATGTTGCCTTGTTTAATATATAAATATATTATAAAAAATAAGAAAAAACATATTTTTAAAGATGTATTTTTCTTAAATAAAAATAATTAAATAGAGTAAAAATAATAATATATATTAAAAAATTGAATTTCTTTATTTTGTTAACCAAGTTTGACAGATCTAAAAAATGTGATTTTTTTCTGTTCGATTCTCAAGTAATTTAAGAGCAAACCTGAAAAAATAAATGCAACACTACAAGAAAAAAATGCAAAAGTGAAAAAGTTTTGCCCGCTCTGAGGTCAAAACTTAAATCGAGAAACGAAAACGCTATAAGTCAATTGGAGGTAATGTGATTTGATTTTTGTCATAACAGATCTGGTCTGAATGATATTAAAGGATGTCAAATGAACGGCAAGGACTCCACAAATAGTTTATTCACGTTCTTCATAACACTCGCATATTTTGATTTATTTGTGGGAAACATCGATTAAGTTTTTGTAAACGATAGTATTGTGGGTTATCAATTATATTTTCAATTATCCAACGAAATCTTAGAATCTGGTAAAATCTTACTGGATTACGATGTAACTTATAATGTATGCCCAATGACACATTTTTAAACTATTTGTCCTACTAAATGTGCCCAAGCTAGAGAATTATAAAATTTGGGCAGCTCACTAATTCTTTCTTTAAATTTGTGAGCAACTTGTGAATAACGTTTTTTCATTGATTACGTTTGGATTTAAGGGGTGAGACAAAATAAAAAAATGCATTATACAGGTAAGTGGTAATCTATCTATAAAAGTGGTAATCTCTTTAAAACATTCCTACCATTCCTATAATACCGAACTCGAGTGATTCTAAAACAATTCGTTTTCTACTTTCCCATCCAAGCTAGGTTCAGAGAGGAAACATACGTTTTCGTAAATATTTTCAAATTTATGAGCTCAAATATTAATGAATTTGTTAAAATAGAAATGTTTTGTTTTAAGGAAATCAACTGTTCACATAAAACGCACCTGAATGCTACTAAAACACCGTTTAGGTTTTTCCATCAAATTTTTTTTTCCATAAAGTTTTTAAACATAAATCGACGATTTCGCCAATATGAAAACCCAAATCTCATCGTCTTCCTCGATTTACTTATTCAAAGTACGGTACTATAAAAATTGGTATAAATAAACAACTGATTTCGAATTTGGTTTGTTTTTATTTTTATTTAATTTTAATTAATTATTTTAAAATATCTAGTTTCGCTTGGAGTAAGAAAAATATTAGCCGAGTTTGCTATTTAATTTGGTGTAAAGGATTGTGTCCCGTTTTGTAAATTTGAAATGGTGGCAACTCTACTTAAAGATTGTGTTAAGGATTTTTTGACGTTTAGTATAAAAACTGAAGAAAACTAATATTTAATTGCAAGTGTCCATAAAAATAAAATTTCTTTTATTAAAAAATGCAAAGGATATAAAAAGAGCGACTTGAAAACCAAATATTAGCATGAAATTAATATGATAATAAAATTTTTTATTTTTAAATTTTGTATCAAATGTTTATTTCAAATTTTATTATTTTAAAATCAGTTTGTTACGTTTAAAGAATTGATTGATTCATAAAATTGATTACATAACCAAAATTAATATCAAATCAAACGTCAAAGAATACGTAATTTCTTTATTCTTATCGACTATAAATCAAAATAATTTTGTAGTGTCTTAAGTTGCGGTTAAGTTAAAGTTAACGTTACCGACTATAAATCGGGCATTAGAGCATTTTTCAATTTCATATAAATTTTTGTTAATTAAAATAAAGATGAAGGTAATATTTAAATTTAAAAAATTAATAAATAAATTTAAATTATTTCTTTTTAATTTTCGCTCTTTTATTTTTATTCAAATTTTATAAAAAAAAACATTTTTTTATATGTTTTACAG
Source organism: Diogma glabrata (assembly GCA_963693315.1). Classification (NCBI taxonomy): domain Eukaryota; kingdom Metazoa; phylum Arthropoda; class Insecta; order Diptera; family Cylindrotomidae; genus Diogma; species Diogma glabrata. The sequence continues at coordinate 299,895,141 of OY856186.1, forward strand.
GTTTTCTGTACAATTTAGCAGTTCTAATTAATATTGCCTCCACCAAATTATCAAAAATATTTGGTAGCATATTTGACTTATGTCGCGTTCTTTGGCTTGATCGAAAAAGGATTGATTTTTTTACTTGCAATTTTTTAAATGCAGTGGTAAATTGTTTTGACTTTTTGTCCTGTCAGTTGATATGTTTGGTTATGTTTATATTTATAAATGATAAATTTTTCATTTTATCATTTTATTTGTAATAAATTTATTAGTAATTACTAATTAGCAATTTAAATAATAGTAAATTATTTTTAAACAAAATAATAATAATTAAAATGGCGGCATTGTTTTGTTTACATAAATTTGACAAGCAAAAATAAAATTTCACTGTTTTTGTAATTGATAAGATATAATCTATCAAAAAATCTAGATTTTTGAAACTTGATCTAGATAAAAAAAATCAATCTTTTTTTGCCAATGAACACAAATAGGCCGTTTTAAGCAATTTTTTTTAATCTTAGATCAATTTTTTTTTGTCGAAGATCGCGACATTAGTGTAATATATGCTTTATCGCAGTCAAAAAATCGCATAAAAAATTACTGCAGCAACTCTTGGATAAAAAATATTTGTCCAACATATTCGATAGTCTAATATGGGCCTACACACTTCATACTCAGTTTATTTGAAATTACCGTTAAATCCAACGAAATATGAAAAAATGTAAAAAACCAAATTTTAAAACAGAAGCTGATGTAGTGTCAGCAATTTCCAAGAAGCCAACATCGGCCTGTATTTTTAGAAGTGGGAATTCAAATTCCAATTATAAAATCATTGCCAAAACAAAGATGAAATTTCAAAAAAGGCCTGGATTTGCGCTTGCTGTTGATAAAAAATTTCGATGGTTTTCACCAGAACTAAACAATTTTATGCGCTTTACAGGTGTTTTAATTGGTTCAGCTAAAAAATATATTCCAAGAGGATACAGAAAACTATATATTCCTGATTGGAATAATGAATGTGAAGATTTATGGCAAATATATCAAGAAACTGACCTGGATTTGCGCTTGCTGTTGATAAAAATATTCGATAGTTTTCACCAGAACTAAACAGTTTTAAGCGCTTTACAGGTGTTTTAATTGGTTCAGCTGAAAAATATATTCCAAGAGGATACAGAAAACTATATATTCCTGATTGGAATAATGAATGTGAATATTTATGGCAAATATATCAAGAAAACGATTCGAACATCATTGGAACTCGTTTGTTCAAAGCACTTAATAAGCAACGTACCGAAAAGTGGAACACTCTCGTTGAGTCAATGGATTTCACACATTCCAGTAAAAAAGCTTGGGACCTACTTAAAAAGATTGAAGGTTCAAACCGTAAAAAGAGTGAAAATAATGCAGTAAGTCCTGACAGCATAGCGTGTAGAATTCATCAAAACTCAAAAGTGAGAATCCGTAAGGAAAGAACTCGGAAAGTAAAAAATTTACTTCGCAAATCCCGCAAAACGATTGTTGACTCACCATTTGGATATGCTGTGACAATTGAAGAATTAAATATGGCCATTAAAAACCTGAAATCCGGAAAAGCCTGCGGTATTGATGATATATTTCCTGAATTTTTCATGAATATCTCAACAAATGCTATAAATTGGTTAGCGAAATTTTTTACAAATTGCTTCGATTTAGGAAAGATACCAGCAATTTGGAATAAGTCAAAGGTGAGAGCAATTTTGAAATCTGGAAAGGCAAAATAATTACCACAAAGTTACCGACCAATATCATTACTTTGCATAGGATACAAACTGCTTGAGCGCATTGTATATAATAGAATTTTACCGACAGTTGATACACATATACCACCTGAGCAATCAGGATTTCACCCAGGCAGAAATTGTTGTGATCAAGTGCTCTCCCTTATAACACACATTAAAGCAGGCTTCCAAGATAAAAAATAAACTGCCGTCTGTTTTATTGACTTGAGTTCTGCATACGACACAGTATGTAAAAAAGGTCTCCTGCTGAAATTAACAAAGATCATCAAATGCAAGAAAACTATCAACCTTATATCATCTTTACTATCTAACCGTGAGTTCTAAGTTCACTTTGGAAATAAAACAAGTAGGTTTCATTCGGTGAACAATGGCTTACCACAGGGTTCTGTTCTTGCTACCAATGATATTTAACCTATATACCCATGACCTACCTGATACCAACTCTCGAAAATTTATATATGCTGATGATCTAGCAATCGCTATACAATGTGAATACAACGCAAACTTCATTGGTGAAGCTGAAAGGATACTAACTTCAGATTTGCGCATTTTGTCCCAATTCTATCAAGATTGGAGGCTTAAAGCAAACTCGGATAAGACTGAGGTATTGCTATTTAATTTATCTAACTTTAATGCTAATGCCACTTTAAATGTAACTTTTAAAGGTCAACGTGTCAAATTTAACCCGCAACCAAAATATTTGGGAGTTACGCTCGATATATCTCTAACGTTCAAGGAGCATTGTTTCAAACTTGGCGAAAAACTAAAATCCAGAAACAATATTATCCAAAAACTTTCTGGTTCAAATTGGGGTGCATGAGCGCGAACACTTAGGATATCCGCCCTATCACTAGTATACTCTTCTGCAGAAAATTGCGCTCCAGTCTGGTATCATAGCACACATGTTCGATTTATTGATACAAAGTTAAATCATACAATGCGTATTATCTCTATTATCTCAGGAACAATCAAATCTACTCCACTCATTTGGCTCCCTGTATTATCAAATATCGCACCACCACATTTAAGAAGAGAACTAACCCTAATACGAGAAATAAAAAAAATTAATGAAAACACAACTCTACACATACATAACGATCTCCTGAATAGAGGATTGAATCGTCTTCTTTCAAGATCTCCCCTATGGATTAAAATTGCTCGCCTGGAAAGCATTCAAGATTTTGACATAAATAACAAATGGAGGGACATTTTCGCCAACACCGATTTTGTGAACAAAGAACTAATTCAAGACCCATCCATTGAACTTCCTGGTTTTAATGAGCCTCGTAGAAGATGGGTAACCGTTAACAGAATTAGATGTAACCACGGAGTAACTAATAGCACCCTACGTAAATATAACCCTAACACTTCATCGGCAGGTGATTGTGGTTACTATAATCAAACTATAGCACACATAATTTCTGATTGTCAACTAAGAAAGTTTGAAGGTGGACTGTTGGAGTGAAGTATGCTGTCTTTGAATCCCAGGTAAGAATTAGCTATTGGGCCAAGCCTGGGCCAAGTCCGCGCCACAGTTTTTGGGGTTTGGGCCAGACTTATCATTTTCAACCGGCCCTAGCTTGGCCCAAGATTGGAATCATGTCCTGGGGCCAAGACTGGCGAACCAGACTTGGGCCAAGTCTGGCAAATTAGACTTGGGCCAAGTCTGGCAAATCAGACTTGGGTCAAGTCTGGCAAATTAAATATTACATTAATTAAATATTTCGTGAAATATTTCAAAAATATAAATTTCATGAAACTTACAATCACTATAACAATGCATAACCAGCTGGTGAATAACGTGTAATATAATAAACTGAATCTTGGTTCAATCGAGGCATTTACAACTGGCCCAGACTAAAACCGGAGTTAACTAGCCAAGGCTTGGCTCGCCAATACTGGCCCAAGGTTGGCCCATTGTTTAACATTGGCAGTTCCTACCCGGGATGCTGTTAATTGGTTGGACAATCTTGACATTAATTTATAACTCATTTCAAAATTTGTAAATATATCCCATACGAATAAATAAATAAATAATGTAGTGTTTTTTATAAAATTATGTACTTAAAATAAAATAATAATTATCAGCATTTCACAATTTTACAAATTGAATAAAATATTTGATGTGCTTTGAGTTTAAATTTGTTTTCTTTTATAGAGTTACTAGCAGGACCCGCCGTGCTTTGAGTAAGCTATAAAAAAATTTAAATGGCTTGTTGAATTAGTAGAGGTGTGTCATCACTCATCTCTATATAGAATATTATACAGAACAAAAATAGATTCACAAATGTTCACAGTGCTCATGCATTGTATTTGTACCCGAAACGAAACACACAAAAACTGTTATAAAGAAGTTTTTCTGAGAGAAAATGAAAAATGCTGTCAAATTGCAAAATTCAAGTGAATTACAATAATTAATTTGATCTTAATCACTCACAAAATCTCTCAAAATTTTATTTTTTACACCAAATAGCGTAAAAGTTTTGTTTATTTAACATCGGTCGCACATTGCCGCTATCTCATAAGAAAGAAAACTCGTAAAGATAACATTCAATTTACACTGTGTCATTTTTATTGCAACTTATTTATTTTAATATGGAACGAATTTCAAAATGTCGTTTTAATTATATTTATTTATTCGAGTACTTGTGGGTACACTATATTTTTGTTTTTCTATCTGCTGCGTACAAGAATAAATCAGAAGGCTTTCCGAACGCGCCAGCCACATACAGTTTTCCATGTGAGAAGAACGGATTCCCCAAATCTAGTCCACATGCTTGCAGTAACTGTCCGTTTGCTTTGTTGGTGGTAATTGCGAAAGCGAGTTGCAATGGAAACTAAACGTTTGAATCTGTTGGGATCATTGAAATATGTGGCATGTCTGTTGTGGCAACACTACAGCTTCCTCTTGGAATTTTCCACTCAAAATTGTAGCTTCAATGACATTGTTCATCATCTTTTTCACCGAAGTTCAAAAAAGTTTGTGCAATTTCAAAATATGTGGCATATTTGGAATTACAATATGTGTCACAACAACACATAAAAACCTTTTGAGACCTAGGTTCTACAACATAATGCTTTTTAAGACGTTGATGGACGCGAATTTTTTTTATATTCTTCTTAAAGAATGGAAAACTTAATAATAAATCCTTTCACATAATAATGTACGACATAGGGCAATATTTCATGATAGGATGGAGGAAATAAAAACAATATAATTTTTTTTTCAAATTTGCAGGAACAAAGCTAAAATTAGGTTCCTAATTATCCTAGTGCTAGAAGCATATATCAAGATCATGTAACGCATTGTTTACCTCAAGCCAGCATATATAATAGTTATATGGAAGCTCATTTGTTCGAGCAATCAAAAAGTTCATTCTTTTAAAAAATTAAAAAATTACGTCCATCAACTCCTTAGAAAGCATGTTGTTATGGGACTTTTTTCTTAAAATGTTCTTATGTGTTGTTGTGACACAACTTGTAATTCCTACTACCCAACACATTTTATTTAAAAAAAATAGAGCATTATCGTCAAAGAATATTCCATTACTAAGACTAAGGGTTGACTGTCGTTGATTGAAAAAAGAACATAAGCTATGCTTTTTGTATAGTATTTGTGCGAATTCCATTTCGTAATTTTGAGCTTTCGTTGTTATCAACTATCTTTCTTAGTTGAAGAAACATGTATTACATACAATTGCAAACCAATAACATATTTAGTGCAGATGATAAAATATGTAACATCATTATGTGTTTAATTCAAATACGTATAGTTTTGACATACAAATGTAATTGTTTCAGAATACACTTTCATTTTTCAATTTCATTAAATTATGTTCAACAAAAAAAATTGATCAAAGGAATCTAACCGTATAAAACGATATTTAAAGGAAAATCAAATTAAATTATTATCAACATTTAGGCAGAACCCCTTAAGATAATTATAATGGCCCTGGGGTTCCATTCAAAAAAAAATTTGCCTGTTACCTATGCGCAAGTATACACAACAACTTGCCAAAGTTTCATGATGATCGGATGAATAGCAGGTACGCGGCTTTGTCACATCCTTAGATCCAAAATTTTAAATATTACATATGTTCCTGCGGGCGGGCAGATATTATAAATTCATTGGTATTAATGCATTGTAGCTGTTTGCAAATCACTATTGCAAACGTGTTGCCGGCTAAGGGCTACATGTTTAATTAGTTTTTTTAACATATTTGCTATCGATGTTTGATTATACATAAGCTATGCTTTTTGTATAGTATTTGTGCGAATTCCATTTCGTAATTTTGAGCTTTCGTTGTTATCAACTATCTTTCTTAGTTGAAGAAACATGTATTACATACAATTGCAAACCAATAACATATTTAGTGTAGATGATAAAATATGTAACATCATTATGTTTTTAATTCAAATACGTATAGTTTTAACATACAAATGTAATTGTTTCAGATTACACTTTCATTTTTCAATTTCATTAAATTATGTTCAACAAAAAAAAATTGATCAAAGGAATCTAACCGTATAAAACGATATTTAAAGGAAAATGAAATTAAATTATTATCAACATTTAGGCAGAACCCCTTAAGATAATTATAATGGCCCTGGGGTTCCATTCAAAAAAAAAATTTGTCTGTTACCTATGCGCAAGTATACACAACAACTTGCCAAAGTTTCATGATGATCGGATGAATGGTTTATTAATGCATAAATGACAAACTCACATACTTTCAATTTTATACATATATAGAAGATTACCAAAATGTATACAATCATACAATTTAGCAGTTTTTGCATGTAATCTTGTTTTAGTTTTAAATATCTATATTCTTTCAATAGCTTCAGAAACTCCAACGGTTGATTGTAGAAATTTCCAGATCACAACTTCCAAAATAATACACAAATTATTTCTAATTAATAACATCAAAACTTTATTTGCAAAAACTAATTTTAAATATAACTTCTATTTACTTGGTTTTATGTACACGATACAGCGTTTCGATTACAATTAATTAATTTCACATTCCACTTAAACTATCGTACTTTTAATTATACCTTTACCATCGCAGGTCTAAAATAAAACTATATTTTTTTGCAAGGAATCCCTCCTTATATACGATTCTGCATAATCTCAATTATTCTAGGTCACTTTTTAGAAATCTTGAGAAAATATTAGAATATTAGATTATTTTACGTTATGTTGATTCATTAAGTAATTTTATTGTTTTTCATGTTGACCCTTTTTCTAAGAAGAGAATGTGACCTTGTTATATTTTTGAAATACATATTGTATATCGAAAATTAAGGTTTTGTATTTCATTACGTTTATATAGAATCGTAACAATACTTTGCTTTTGATCGATAGTATTGTTACGGTTATAGCAAAATCATAACAACACATAAGAACAAATTAATGAAATGAATAGTTTTGTTGTTGTTGTATTCAGAGAATTTGGGTCAACAATAAATTAAATTGAATGATTTTATGAATCATATTAACATAACGTAAACTAATCGAATATTCTAATATTTTCTCAAGGTTTCTAAAAGTGACATCGAATTATCTAGAAATTATGCAGAATCGTATATAAGCAATTTGCCTCTTGTAGATTAGTTTACATAGTTTTATTTTAAACCTGCGTTAAAATTATAAAAGTGATTTTTAAATTAGTTTTGTGAATAAAGTTTTAAGTGTTATTGAATAGATATATTTTGTGTATTATTTTGAACGTTGTGTTACTGGAAATTTCTACAATCAACTGTTGGAGTTTCTGAAGCTATTGAAAGAATATTCTAGTTAGGAATATTGTTTGCTGCATTGTTTCTTGTTGTTGTGGAACAATTAAGAAGTTAAATACTTAATAAAGCCTGGTGTTTGTGCTTACTAATCAGTGCTCGAACTCGAAAGAGATTTGGGAATTGCGTTTATTGAATTGTGAGTAAGGCCAATTCAAAGTAAGGTTAGAAAAATGTAACAGTATAATAGTATGTATATTGAAAAAAATTGTAACCGTCTGTAGCCACAACTTCAGTTCCACATATTAACAACAATTCCAATCAAACGCAAACAACAACAGTTTCTTTACGACATTGCATTATATATATTTTATCTCTATTTATCTATTTTATCTACATATATATAATTGTGAATTAGTCATACATGAACTCAATCCTGAAAAAAAATATAAATGTTGCCTGCATTAATAAACGAAGATAAAAAACGTCACTTATCCTCCATTATTGTTTGTTCTGATTCACCGCGCTTTTGATAAATAAATTATATAGATAAACATTTTATACATAAAATGCCAATTTAAGTATAGATTTAAAACTAATAAGTAATAATAATATTCAGATTGTATTCGAAAGGATGGTTTTATTTATGGTTGCAAGCATACCCTGCTTAAACTATTCTATTGAAAAACAAAGTTTAATGGGAAATTTGCATCGGAAATTTCCAATAAAATCCTATTGAATATTTTTTTTTCCTTTTGAAATCGATTGAACCCTATTCAATTGTCCTATAGAAATACATTGAATCCTTTTAATTGAAATTAAAACATTTTTATAGGATTATCAATTCTTCAATGGGATTGAATTTTCTGCGACCGTCAAAGTTTTTATTAAATAATAAAGAATCCTACTTGACTTTGTAATAGGAATGAACGGTAAGGAATAAAAGTTTTGTAGTCTTAGAATTCCATATGGGATTCTGTTCGATTCTTAATGGCATTGACTATGTTTTAATGGGAATTTCTAAAACCTTCAAATTTCCTATTAATAATAATAATAATTAAAATAAAATAAACATACACAACCTTAATCACAATTATTATAGTCTTTCAGCCGAGAAGCGATAACTAAAACCTATAAAACGATTTTGACTATATATTTCTAAATCGGAACTCCGGAATCGGAATAGAAAAATTAGAAGAGAAGACAAAAGAAAAATTTCAGTCGTATTTTTCTGTAAGAATTATCCATTTCCTATTGAAACTATTTCAATGTCTTCCCATAAAACTATATAGAACCCTATTGAAAAATGCTGTCGTGAAATTATAATTTTAAAGTCATATGTTCCGGTAGAAATTATACACTTCCTATTGAAACTATCTCAATGTCTTCCTGTAAAACTATTAATCCTATTGGGAAATCTTTTCGTAACAAAACAATTTTCGAAGTTTTATTTTCCTTTACAAATTATCTATTTCCCGTTGAAAATGTTTCAATGTCTTCCTTTAAAACTATAAAGAATCCTATTAAGGATCTTGTCGTAAGAAAAATATTGTCTAAGTTTTATTTTCCTTTTCAATTATGTTCATCAGAAAAGTCTGATATTTAAGGGATTATGAGCTCAATTCCATTTTCCTATTGAATATAAGTCTTTCCTACCCAAAATTTTTATGAAGTAAAGAATTTCTCGGTTGACCCCGTTAAAACCTTCCTTTTGCTATCCAGTTTTCATCAATATTCTATAGGATTGTACCTTTTCTAATGGGTCAGTTTAAGCAGGGTATAGTTTTACATTAATTTAAATGGTGAACATAGTTTTAACAAAAAAATACAACCAATTTATACGCCAACGTTAAATATATTAGCATATTAGTCTATCAGAAGAAACGCTTGCTTTTTTGTTCTTGATCCAATTATATGTTTATATATTAAAAGCTGCAATTATGAACATTTGCTTATAACTAAAGAGAAACAAAGGGAATGAAAAATTAGATTCCTTTTGGAAAGTTGTATGCTGCCAATAAATAACAATTAAAACAAATATATTTACTGGGCGCATTTTAATTATATTATTTGTAGAGCAGCGGCCGGCTGTACTAGAATTACATTGGATTAGCCAGCGCGCAATCTCCCACTCCACTTCAACTGCAATCGGATACTCTACTATTAGAATTAAATTGGTTTATGATGCAGTCTCTAACTGAACTCCAACTGCAACAGGATACTCTACTCAGTATTCAGCGTCAGGAGAATACCACACGCAAAAGCAATTCAACTGGAACCCATCTCTCATACAACTCGATTGCAGATGTTACATAAAGACTCAGAGTAACTATATGTATCCTAAAATTATTGTCAATATAGATTTATTTAAATTTAATAAATTAAAATTTGGTGAGAAACCACCACAGTCGTTTGGCATGTGGCACATGTTTGAGGTGACTAGACGTTCTGCTTGTGGAGGGACAGTTCCGATGAACGAATTTTTATTGCGTCCCGCAGCGTTTTAAAAAAGTTCCGATTTATGTAAATAAAATGCTCGAGAAGCTGGAGAACGGAAAGGAATGTACGCCTTTAGCAAAAATCACAATAGAGAAGAAATCTCAAAATTGTATTTTGAGTAGCAAAAAATTCTTTCTGAAGATGGTTTAGACTTTAGAGACTGAAACTAGTTAAAGAATTTATTTTTAAAAAGAAAAACGTTTTTAATTATTTAATAAATTATTGTTAAAAATAACAATTTATTTGTCTTTTGTTGAATATTTGGCGAATGTGTTTTTTTTTAAATACTGTGTGAAATCAAAAAGGCAGTTTGCAAGTAAAATACACGTTATTAGAGAACAAAGGTTAAGAAATATTTCATTATTTTGAAATAAGCCATTATTTCCATACAATAATGCACAGCAGCGTGACTTTGAAACCGAATTGCATGAGAACTGCTTACCTGTCATCAACGGTTGTATATATGCTAAAAAGTTAATTAACCGGTCTATTAAAAAAACACAGTAATAGTAGATTCTGGTATGAGTTTAGAATGGTGACAATTCTTCACGAGGATGAAGTTTCACGGAACGAGCAAAGCGAGTGGAGGAAATCATCCGAGTGAAGAATTGCCATCATCCTATGCAAATACAAGATAATATTTTATCCGCGACTGCAAAATATTTCGAATAATTTCCAGTTTGCTAGCTAAAGTTTTTATCACCATATTGAAAAACATCATAGACAACATAGAAAAACAAAACAATTGACAAATCGGAAAATGTTAAATTTTTTATTTTATATATGTATTTTTCTCGTTTTAACCTTTTTGATGCTACTATACCAACAAATGTTAAGTTTTTATTTTGTTAGGGGTATATTTAATAAACTATAGAGCTGTTGTAGAATGTAACGATTGAGTTACGTTCTACATCAAGTGAAAGAATATATAACATTACAATGGAAGACATACATATGGAAAGCATATATTCTATAGTAGTCGTGGATAAAATCTTTTTTTACACTGGTAAAATATTAAGAAATACATTTGTCAATATACTGATGTCGGAGATCAAGAATTTTTTCACATTTTTTCCATAATATTTACCCTAAAATATGTCAAAATATATAAAAGAATTCAAGATTTTTATCCACACGGTAGCAATGAATCTAACCATTATGTAGTTTAGAATTATAAGTTACTAGAACTGAATGTATATTCAATTGAATAGAATGAAAAATTGCTTTGAAAAGTGAAAGATCCGTAACAAACGTTTATCTCAATTCCAGCTCGGGGATCGAACCGGTGTCTTTCTGATCAGAGTTTATTGTTAACTATTTAACCCTCTCAACCAGCGACGAGAAAAAAATTTGTTTTGGACGATCGACTTTACGTAACAATTTTTTACTTCAATTTTAGTGTCAACCCACTGAACACAAGACATAAATATGTAATCACACGAACGTCATATATATGTGATGTAGATGTTACGTAAATTTGATATAAAACTGACACTCGTCATGACCATAAGATGGTATCATTTATATGATGTTTTCATGACATCATACTGGTCTCTTATATTTGACTTTGATATGATGTCATAATTTGGATTTAAATATGACTTAGTTAAATTTCACTAGAGGTATATCCAATTGAAATATATATAGTTTGAAAAATTCTGCGCATAGTTAGAGGTTTCTATCTTCAAGCATATTGAATATTGGGTCCCGACTAGCATTATGTAAGGGCTCAGATCTGGACCGGATACAGCTTTCCCTGCTACTGATAGGGACCGTATCAGGCACACTGAACAGGTCCTTATTAGTAATGTAACGCCTCAAACTATCCATACCGGATCAGGCAGACCTAATCACTAGAAACGGACCAGGACCGGATCATTTAAAATATGGAATTTTCTTTAACATACATTAGAAAAATTATAAAATTTACTACTACATACATTAGACAAAAATGTTTATAAAAATATTCTAATTTTATACTTACCTATATGTATTCATAACGCAGAGAAGCGATAACTAAAGTATATGTGAAATTTCGCAAACTATGTATATCTAAAATGGATAATACTCTAGTGAATTGTAACCAAATGAAATTTATTAAAATGAAATAGGACTCAGATCAGGACAAATAGGGCAAACTTTAATTGGAAATCAGATATGATTCTAATCCGGACCTGGTCCGGCATTTACTACTAGGGATGAGATCAGTTTTCGAAATCTGGGCCGGATCAAGACAAATACGGCACCCCCTAGTAGTGAAATCAAGTATGATTTCTGATAGGGGCCGGGTGCAAATGCCCTATTAGGGTTTACCTTATTACACCCTGATCCGGCCAGGATCATAATAGGGCATACCTGAACAAATTGCTAGTCGGTAAGTAATGAGTAATGAATGACTAACGGGTAAGTGTTTTCGTCACTTTTATCCTATTTTTACATCGCAGTCACCTAATTTTTTAAAATTAACATGATATCAATCTTATATCATAGCAACGTCACGAATATCACCACAGACATCACATTTATGTCATAGTTATATCATTATTATTATGTCATGTTCATACGTAAATAAATGTGAAATAATGACATACATATAACTGATATATGATATATGACCTATATATTACATAAGATGTGACTTAGCGTGATGCAATTTTTGATGCCACAATGACGTAAATGTGTTTTCTGGGAATTTGTTGTCTTCTTTTATTTACTCTACGAACACGTTTTACCGTTCATCATACTTCAACTAAGTTGAGATTGAATGAAGAACATAATGGATCTCATCGATATGCGAGACAAATCCCAACTAATGGAAAATGGCCAATAACCAATTTAAATTCAAGATTTTATTAAGATTTTTATCTATACGATAGCAATGGATCGAACCCTAACAGAATATATGCTAACTATTATTTGAGATTATAAATCAAGTTTACTTGAGGAATTTGTTACTGCTGTTTTCAGGAATTCCAGAGATGCAAGACTCTGTTAAAAACCACGTTGAAAACAGATTTACACATTGTCATTCTGGGTCGCTATAGTGTAACGCGAGGGGTTTGCAAACTTTGGTAAAAGTCATTCATATTTCGGAGTCGGGCGAGGAAGGTAGTCTCCTAAATTAAAAGAAAAACAAAAACAAAAAAAACAAAAGTATTCGAAAATAAGTGTTATAAGTTTTTATAAGTAGCTAATAAGTGTTATAGTGTTTGTGTTAGTATTTATAAAAATAGAAGTGTTGAAGGACGGAGGCGGAGACAATTATATAATTGGTGAGATTGTTCTTTATAAAAAAATTATTTGGTATTTTGTGTTTACTGTTATTAAGGGGTAGGCAGGTAAAATTTTACCTTTATTGCTTTGTTGTAATAAATTTATTTATTATTTTAAAGCGTAAATTTGCCTTGGCAACAGAAAGCAAAAAATTTCGTTTTAGTTGTTAGTGATTTTTTTTTTTGGATTGATTGAGATATTTTTTGTGAAGTTTTTTACATGATCTGGCTCCTCCCACCTCGGACTTATTTTAGGAGTTGGAAAATATCAGTTAGTTGATTATGAAATGTCTTTTTTTGACAAAAGTTAGGAATTTAGAATTTAACCCTTTATTTGTACTTTTCAATTTTGTTAGTGTCTTTTGTGTCCCCACTTTTTTTTCTGCTTTCCTCTTATTGTGCTACTGTTGCATGAAATCTGCTATCGTGTTTTTGTGACAGAGATACCCAGTTTCTTTTGTACTGCTTAGTGTTGAAATTTAGGCCTGGCCGAATTTCAGTAGCTTTGCCTGCAATGTCAAAGGGTAAGTCTTTGTTTCAACAGAATGGCCGCAGAGTGAACCAACAGCTTAGCATTGACTTCACCAACTTAAGAGGACTCAATTCGAATCTAAACGAGGTTCATCACTACATCGAAAAAAATAAACCTGACATATTGTTTCTTACCGAAACAATTGTTAGTGGCAAAGCATCGAAGTTGGATCTCGATAAATACCGGATACCTAGTTACGAATTGAAACATTCCTTTTATAACCAGCATGGTGTCTGTGTATTTGTTCGAGATTCACTTTCATGTATGAGAATTAAGGCCTGCGAGTTGAACTCCAAGCACCATAATTCTATAGCACTGAAGATCTCAGGTGTTGATGAAACTATGTTTGTAATAGGATTATACAGATCACCAAATTCTCACCAGGATGTCCCTTTTTCGATAAAATATCGGCTAATCTAGACAAGATTACCACGGACTACCCCAAAGCAAGACTGGCCATTCTTGGAGACTTTAATATTCATAATAAAGAATGGCTTAAGTATTCATCACGCACTGATGACGTAGGAAGGCAAGCCGAACTGATACTCGCAGATTATCACGGTTTGACGCAAATGATAGAGTGTCCTACTAGAATCGCAGACAATTCACATCATAACAATAATTTGCTGGATCTGTTTTTGACAAACGAACCAGATACTACGAAGACAAAAGTTGAACAACCCCTCGGAACATCGGACCATTTACTAATATCAGCAATAGTGCAATTTACATCACCGACACAAATTAAAGCAAATCCTCGTCGGGTTTGGAACTATAAACGCGCTGACTGGGAGGGACTGAGAAACTTTTATGATGAAACACATTGGAAAACTATTTGTTGTGTTGATCAAGATCCTAGCACAGCGGCAATAAGAATTTCTGAAATCATAAAAGAAGGAATGCGGCGGTTTATTCCAAATCGATTAATCACTCCTAAAACTGAGCCTTGGTTCACACGGGATGTTGATGAGGCAATGAGGAATAAACGCAAAGCATTCAAGACGTATAATGCTAATAAGACACCTGAAACCCATAGCGCCTATAAGAAAGCCAGAAATATTAGTAAATTCAAAATAGGCTTGGACAAAGACGCGTTTATCCAGAAGAAAGCAAAGAAATTCGCCGAGCACCCATCCGGCTCACGTAGTTTCTTTCAGGCAGTTAAATCAGTCCAGAGCAATTTTACTCGATCCTCTATTCCAACCTTAGTTCTGAATGACATTCCCGTGAGCGACTCGAAAGAGAAAGCGGATCTTTTGGGTTGTATTTTCGCAGAGAACTCAAACATAGTTGAACCCCCCCATTCTTCTACACTCATTCCCCAGTTGTAACGAAAATGAAACCAATTATTTTTCGTTGCAACATTGTACGGAAAATGCTTCTTTCTCTCAATATCAACAAATCCGCTGGCCCCGACGGTATTCCACCCCTCATTCTTAAAAACTTTGCTAGACAACTAGCTCCAATTTTAACAAAAATTTTCTATTTATCTTATAAAACCGGAATATTTCCCGATTCTTGGAAGCTGGCCAGCGTTCAACCCATATCAAAGAAAGGCAGTAAGATAGACCCTAACAATTATAGTTCAATTGCAATTCTGTCGGTTTTAGCTAAAATATTTGAAAAATATGTTAACTACAATTTGATAGATTATTTGGAAATGTCGCGAATTATTGATGAT
The DNA here is from genome assembly GCA_963693315.1 of Diogma glabrata. Classification (NCBI taxonomy): domain Eukaryota; kingdom Metazoa; phylum Arthropoda; class Insecta; order Diptera; family Cylindrotomidae; genus Diogma; species Diogma glabrata. The sequence goes on from OY856186.1 coordinate 299,910,624, forward strand.
AAGCAGTATGGTTTTCGTAGAAGTCATGCAACAGGTGATCTGTTAGCCTACGTATCCCATCTCTGGAACAAATCGCTGGAAAACCACGGTGAAACATTCAGTATTTCACTTGACATTTCTAAAGCATTTGATAAAGTGTGGCATAAAAATCTCATAGCTAAATTAAAATCTTATGGCATAGACTGTCTCATGGATTCATAGCTTCCTTACCGGTCGCCAATTTCATGTTAATTTAGATGGTATCACATCCAATATTTTCACAACCAATGCTGGGGTTCCCCAAGGTTCTGCACTCTCACCAACCTTGTTTCTTCTATACATTAATGACTTACTTATTTCCACAGTGCACCCAATCCATAGTTTTGCTGATGACAGCACATTACATGCATCACATGCATCTCCTAAATTTCGATCTCATACTGCAGTTACCACTGATAGAGAGCTGCTAATTGATTCCATCAACAAAGATCTGGAGCGTATAATGGAATGGGGTGATCGTAATCTTGTTTCATTTAATCCAACCAAAACCAAATTATGCCGTCTTTCACGAATAGAGCGACATAAAAATTTTCCTATTAAAATAAACCATGAGGAATTGCATGAGGTTGAATCAGTTAGACTTCTTGGAGTGGATATTCAAAATAACCTGAAATGGAATAAACATGTGTTCAATCTCGCTAAATCTGCAATGCAAAAATTAGGATTCTTGAGTCGATGTAAAAAGTATTTCAATCCCGAGCAAATTTTGCTAATCTTCAAGTCCTTTATTCGTCCATGTATGGAGTACTGGTGTCATGTTTGGGGAGGTGCTTGTCAGTCAACAATAAAATGTCTAGACTCTGTACAGAGAAAAGCAATGCGGTTGATTGGTAATACCGAACTAACGGACCAGCTTGATTCACTCCAGCACAGAAGAAATGTGGCTGAATTGTCAATCTACTATAAATATAACTTTAGCGAATTCTCCTCTAAGGAAATTCAAAATATCCTTCCATCGTGTGCGCAGTATAATCGACAAACAAGAGCTGCCGAGTTATCCCATCCATTTGTTGTACAAGTACCTCGTTGTAGAACTGTGTCCTTCCAAAACGAATATTTTAATAGAGTGGCCAAATTATGGAACTCAATGCCTTCCTCTGTATTTCCCGATGAATTTTCCCCTCAGGCATTTAAAGAAAATGTCCATCATCATTTAAAAAAATTAGTATAGTTATCCCTATATCCCCATTCCTTCCATTTTCCTCATCTCCTTCCTTTATAGTTGACATGGTATCTTCGGATATTCAAAGAGTCTAAATAATGAATATTTCATATTTAGTTTGCTAAACATGTCTAACTAATTAATAAAAAAAAAAAAAAAAAGATTTGATTTCGTCAGAAGAATATTAAAATCAAATCAGAGACATCTATTCTATATTGCAAAAAATCAAGCATAAACTGCAGATCAGGCGTATGTCGTTTGGTATGTTGTGGATAGACTCTGATTTGTCCTTACGACCGTTAATTCTTCTACTAACTGTTATATCGGTTCTTCGTTATATTTGAGATATACTTTAGATGTTCTAATAAAAACTCCAATGACTAATCCAATAATATTTTTAATTATTTATTTTATTTACAAATGAATATTCGCCGATGTCCAAAAATGAAGTGACGTTATTTTTTATTTCAATTCATTTCATTTTTGTATACACCAATATATTTCGGTATGTGGGAGGTAAACTACACCAAGTCACATTTTTTTCAAAATAAGTTTTTTATACTGTTAGAATCAGAATTTTGTTCTCTACCGATAGGTATATGGTACTGAGTCCTAACTAGTGTAGTTTTCGAGATAGAACAATTTTAAATGACACCAAGTCCAAAGCCGTTAGAGGTAAAGAACGTCATGTGAACAAATTTTATTCAAAACAAATTTCTTTGACACCAAGTCCAAAATGCTTAAGAGGTAAAGAACATCACGTGTACATAGTTCTGTTTATGACTAAATATTGTTGTAGACAACAACAATGTATTTAGAGGTAAATAACACCAAGTGCAGTTAGTAGCTTAGTGTCCTTAGGCTTTAACGTCTTAATTTTAATTTTGATTTTTAAAAAAAATGTAAACAATTTTAAACGTTTTTTAACGTTAAATTTACATTGTTTAATAATATATTCTGAAGTCTTGGACTTGGTGCTGTATGTTTCAATGGACTTGGAAATACTAAGATTCATCAAAGTACACCAAGTCCTTTTTAACGAAACCGTTACATAATATGACGTAATTTAATTAAGGATATCATGGAAATTAAAAAAAAATTACAAGGCAAAAAAAATATTTGGGGTAAGGGAAGCAGTTAATGGAGAGATAGAAGGGTTTGTGATTTTCAAACAGTTTTTTGGGTTTCTTGTAAAATTTTAAAAATATGACCTGGTGTAGTTTACTTCCTACATACAGATTTGTTAATATAACACAATTACATTACATTTTTAGGGTTCCGTTTTTTATAACGAACCCTATTCGTGAGAGTAAACCGTGTTTTTCCCATTATTTCGATTATCTCGGATACTATAAACCCAATTGACCTGAAATTTGGGATGCGTAAAAACTAACCTATCTCCACAGACGATTGTCGAAAAATAAATAAAATGATTTTCGTTTGTTTTACAGGACTAAGGTGTGAGGTGAGGCCTTTGAGAAAATAAATTTTTTTATCGAGTCAAGTAGGGTATCATATAAAAGGGCTTCACTTCAGTATTTCTAAAAAATGTGTTTTAGAATTTTACACCCCACCATTTTTTGTGTAATTCTAAATAATGGCGTTTTCTGTATGTTTTCTTTCCTTGATTAGGTCCGAGCCTAAGTAATCGAAAATCTTAAAAAGTATTTTGAATGATAGAACAATTAGGAAGTTTTTATGGTAAAGTACCAAATATTAATAATTGTATTTATTAAGGGGGTGGAAATGAGAAGGAGTAAAAATATCATTTAAAACCCGGTCAAGTGGGGTTTCATTTGAAAGAACACCAAAATTAAGAAACATTACAATTTTTTTTAGAATTTTGCGATGCACAGTTTTTGAATTATTCATGTAGATGGGAAATTAGATAAACCCTTAACGAAAAATATAGCGAATCCTCAAATGATTTTATTTCTGTGTGTTTAGGGGATGGGGGTGGGGAAGGGTGAAAAAAAGGTTTTTTGACCCGCATGAGTGGGGCACATTTGAAAGAGCACCAAAATTAAGAAACATTACAATTTTTTTAGCATTTTGCGATGTACAGTTTTTGAATTATTGTCAAAAAGTCCTATTCATAGTGTTTACACCTCCCAAACCCTGAATTTTAGTCGTTGATTAACAGAATTGAGTCGTTCTTTAGCTACCATAAACAGCTATGGATAACATTTAACCTAAAGTAATATTTTTTATATCATTTCGATTAATTTAGATGAGATTGACATTCACATCAATAGTAAATGAACACATCAATTTACGATGAACCATTTATTTTTTATGTGTCTATGGTCTGGCAATATAAGCACAACTTTATGTCAATTATTTTGATATTGTGTTCTTTACATTTCTTGGCGAGCGAATTTTATTCGCACTTGTCTGACTTTTTTTTATATTTTAAAAGGTATAATAACATACACTGTTAATTATTATTTTCTCTTATTTACAAACATATATGTAAATATATATATTACTAACTTTCAGCTTTTATCATTTGTTTAGTATTTTTTGGCTACCGTATTAAAGAGATAATACTGAAGAGTTATAACTAACAATTTACGATAACTTTAACAAGTATTACTACATAATTTATGCTTATTTCGTCTGATACTTTCTATATTCATACTGTCGTATTTAAGGAACGCAAAATAAAGGAATGATATTAGCTTCATAACAGTTTGGATGGTTCAATCTTTCAATCGGTGCTTAGTTTATTATTGTACGATTGTGAGTTTAGCTAACATAAACTAAAATAAAATAAACTAAAAATTACCAGAAATTTGGAAATTTCATCCAGACTAAGTGACTGACCCGAGAATATTGTATTCAAACCCATAGGTCGAAAATTACCAAACATTAACTGGAAACTGTGGGTCAAACACAAAGAGGTGGACTGTCTAATTGTTCCCACCATCCCACCAGTTTACTCTTTGGTAATTAGAGTAGTCTGCCTAGCCTTACCTCTCTTAGGAATTTCACGACATATAGAGTAGTTGTTTTAAGCAGAGTCTTCACGTCAATACATTGAGCCCCATACAACCTTTTGTTAAATTACATATCTCATATAAAAAGACTTTGAAAGCCTCAACTATTAGTTTTGATTTTGATGTCCATAGAAAAACGCGTACAGCTGCACCATTAGTTCCTCGTAAGGACAGCACGTATGCCTTAATTTTTAGAGTATTATTGTTTGGCACACAGTTTGCTAATGATAATTAATTTTTTTTGTTATTCTAAGTTAAGCATGTTTAGTGTTAATTTATTATAATTATTAATTAACGTCTCTGAATATCCGTAGATTCCATCCCACCGAGGGATTAGGATTAAGTTTGAATAAATTAAGTTTCTCTAAGAAATTTATGGATGCTAACGTTAAAATTTTGAGGATTAAAGCTATCAGGAAAAACCCACGAAGGTAAAGCGTTCCTGTTGAAAAAATCACGTTGAAAAGCAACATTTCTGCATCTTTTTATATGAATCGTAAAAGGATGGGCTACAATATTTGCTCTGGTGTTACGTGATAGATTTGCTCTCTCTCTCTCTGGCGTTTACATCCCATGGAAGGATTTTGCCGTCTGTGCAATCAGCTTCCAATCGTCTCGTTCCATGACCAGTTGACTCCAGTTTCGACATCCTATATCACGAAGGTCTTGGATGATGTCATCACGCCAGCGTTGTCTAGGTCTTCCTCTTCGACGAACACCAGCTGGTTATTGTTGGGACGCTTTTTTAATCATTCTATCTAATAGTGCCCTTTCTACATGACCAAACCATCTAATCCGGTTAGATTTAATGAATCCGATTACATCGCAGCCTCCAAGAAGCTGTCTGATTTCATGATTCATTCAGATTCTATACTGATTTTCAGCAACTTTACATGGACCATAAATTGTTCGTATGACTTTCCTCTCGAATGTTGATAGAATTCTACAATTGGAGGAAGTCAGTGTCCAGCTTTCGCTTCCAAAGGTAAGCACAGGTCGAATTAATGCTTTGTAAAGTGTGAGTTTGCACGACTGCGAAAGATGTTTGGATCGCAAAAGTTTTGAGTATGCGTAGAAAACTCTGTATGCGGCTGAGACACGGGCTTTAATATCTGCCTGCATGTCATTTGACGATGTTATTACAGATCCGAGGTATTTGAAGCTTTCTACACGTTCCACTTCATAGTCGCCAGTATTCAGATTGCCGGGAGGGTTATTCCTGGATGTTGTTAAAAGTTTAGTCTTGCCGGTGTTAATGCATAATCCAAGTCGTTTAGCATTTCTTTCAAGCTGAGAGAGACTATCCTTGATATCGCTTGTTCTACGTCCGAGAAGCACAATATCATCTGCATAGCCAAGAATTTGACTAGATTTGTTAAATATACAGTTTTGTGTCTCAATGCGGCTTTTTCTTATCGCGTACTCAAGCGCCAAATTTAATAGTACGGGCGCGAGTGCATTACCTTGTCGAACACCTGATGTTATATCAAAAGAGTCAGAAACTGACCCTTCGATTACTATTCTATAGTTTGATCCCGATGTTGTGAGTTTGCACAGAGAAACAAGTTTCGCTGGAATACCAAGGCATATGAGTGCAGACCCGAGGTTGTCGCGGATGATGCTATCATATGCTTGCTTGAAATCAACGTAGAGCTGGTGAATGCTGATGTTGTACTCCCAACATTTTTCCAGAATCATCCTTAAGGTAAAACATTGATCTGTGGTTGAACAGTTGGGACGAAAACCACACTGATAGTCGCCGATGATAGATTCGGTGAACGGGATGAGCCGAGCGAGTACGACATTAGCTAGTATTTTATATGCAGTGTTCAACAGTGCGATTCCACGATAATTCGCACACTTTAGGCGGTCACCTTTTTTATGTAGCGGAACAATGAGAGCTGTTTTCCATTCAGCAGGTAGGTCTTCTTGGTCCCAGATTGCAAGAATCAGGGTGGTTATTTTGTAGCGTTATCTCACTAGGTGAGATAAATAGTGAGTTAAAAAATTATGTTTAAATGATTTCTTTTATCTAATATATTCGATCAAAGACAAATATTTTATCTCACTTTTTATCTCACCTAGTGAGATAACGCTACAAAATAACCACCCTGATCATATATACGTGAGACATGCAGGGTGGTTATTTTGTAGTGTTATCTCACTAGGTGAGATAAATAGTGAGATAAAAAAATTATGTTTAAATGATTTCTTTTATCTAATATAATCGATCAAAGACAAATATTTTATCTCACTTTTTATCTCACCTAGTGAGATAACACTACAAAATAACCACCCAGAGCTGCTCCTCCATTCTTAAATAGTTCTGCTGGGATTCCATCGATACCTGGTGATTTGCCATTTTTTAATTTTTTGATGGCAGCTTCCAGTTCTTCTATTGTTGGGTAAGGGACAAAAATCTCCTCACTTGACGGAGCAATTGCTCGAATAGGATGAACTTCATTCGTCCTATTCAGTAGGTCTTGAAAGTGGGATCGCCATACTTCCAGCACATCACGTTCACTTGTTGTAAGCTCGTTGTTTCCATTTTTGATGGCTGTAGATCTTGGGTGGAAATCTTTGGTCAGATTCCGCGCATTGGCAAAACGCTCTTTCGAATTTTCACTAGCCGCATGTTGGTTGATGTTTTCGATACAGCTCTTCATGTGTTCGCGTTTCTTTTTCCGTAGGAGTTTTGCTGAGGCTTTTCTGGCGCATAGATAATCAGTTTGGGAGCTTCGGGTGTTTCTTGTTAACCATTTTTCTCGCAGTTTTTGTTTGTGCTCAATGCTTTCGCGGCACTCGTCATCAAACCATTCGTTACGTGATTTCGGTGGTCGTTTTCCGATTGTAGTTTGTGCTGCGGATATGATGGTTGATTGAAGCGTCTGCCATTCTTCTTGTATGTTTAATGGCATCTCAGATGGGATGTCATGCTCTTCTATGCTTTGCGTTACAATTTCCTGATATCTATTTAGTGTTTCCAGATGTTTAAATGCTTGAACATTCCAGCGCACGGTCTTTTTTGCTTGCCTATTAAATGTAGATGATAATTTGCACTTATACTTAAAGATGACAAGCATATGATCGGTGTCCATATCAGCACCTCTGTATGATCGAACGTCAGTTACACTTGTAGAGTGTCTCTTAGAAATCATGACGTGATCGATTTGATTTTCAGTTCTTCCATCGTTTGATTTCCACGTTGCTTTGTGGATTCTCTTATGAGGAAAGAAAGTGCTAGAAATTACTAGATCATACATCATAGTCAGTTCAGCTGCGCGAAAGCCGTTATTGTTACTAGAATGATGCAAGCTGTTAGGGCCGACATGTGTTTTAAGTTCTGCACTTCTACCAATTTGCGCATTGAAGTCACCTACCACGATTTTTATATCGTGCCGCGGGATGTTATTTATAACTTCTTCGAGTTCTAGAAAGAACAGGTCTTTAATGTCATCTGCTTCGTCTTCAGTAAGTGCATGAACATTGATGATCGTTACATTAAATTTTTGCGTACGGATTCTCAGTGTGCATATGCGCATATTAATTGGGCGAAAGTCGATAACATGTTGATTCACGCGACGATGTATGAGAAAGCCAACTCCAAAGTCTCCTCCGTTTTCATGACCGCGATAGTAGAGAGTGGATCCCTTGGCTGTTTCGTGGATTCCACTCCCTGGCCATCTTAGTTCTTGTAACGCCACTATATCCAGTGTATAGCTTTTGATTTGGTTTGTAAGTTTTAGTAGATCTCCTGGTCTTCTAAGGCTTAGCACGTTCCAGGTTCCCATTTTTAAATCGTAGTCCGGGTACAATTTCCGAGGTCGTTCTAATAATGAATCCGAGATAATCCGAGGCCTGTGTACAGAATTCATGACAAGTAATTTTTTACGGAAATGGGGTGTTAGCCCTTCGCCCAACCCAAATTTTCGTGAATGGGTTCGTTCTGCATCTTAAGGTCACCAGAAACAACCTTTTTACATGTTTATATAGCGAGCCGCTTGATCCAAGACAGATAGATTTGCTAGTTCAGATAAAATTGATTTAATCTCTGTAAAGAGAAAATATTTCATCATTATTATTATTTGTAATGATGAAATGTTTCGAATCATGTGTTCTCTTCTTTGATTTCCACTAAAACCGTATATATTATTCCTTCCCGTCCCGTTCTCCAGTTTGTGCATTCTTTACAAAAATGGGAATTTTTTTGAAACGCCGCGGGACGTGGTACAAATTATCCAAAATCGGAACTGTTCCACCAAAAGCGGGACGTCTGGTTACCTTAGTGTAGGGCCTATGGCTTTAAAGGTTGTTGTGATACATATTGTAATTAAAGTAATGAAAACAATGGAAAGTGGATTTTGGTTTATTGTTCCATTGTTTTTTTGGTTTTTATGTCTTGCTTACAAAATACTTAAAAAAGATTATAAAGTAAAAGTTGCAATTCATACTGTAACGTTTATTTTGCGCCACCATGTACAATACAATAAATGTACTAATTTCATAGCATCGTATAACTACCATGGTTTTTAATTTTTTAAGCAAAATTATACATACATAATATTTCTCTGTATCAATATTTCGTGTGCCAACCAAGATTTTCATTATACTTTTTTATTTGATTGAAATTTTAATTTAAGTTTTCGTTGAAGAAATTGGACAAGTAAAACAAAACAGTTGATGTTTAACTTGGTACGGAGATGGTCAAAATTTAAGCAAATGTTATTTGTGATAAAAAATCTAAAACAGAATTAACTATATTTAAATCACTTTCAGGTTCTTAGATATAAAATTAAAGTTTATAGATTAAGAAAAAAATATTTAAACGAAAAAGAAAATAAATTTTAAGTATACAGTTCTTTTGAATATTTTGTTTTGGTTTGTGATTAGATTTTATATTAAAAGTAAACTAAATTTCTAGTTATAATTAAAATTAGTGAAAATTAATTAAAAATAAAAAATTTAAAAAGAAAATTATAAACACCATATTTTGTTAAATATATGCAACAGTAAGTAAATATTTGAATATTTTTTATTTAAACTTAAATTAATAAAACATTTCTGTTAATTTGTTTTAAAATTAAATTTTTAGTTTAACACATTTCTATCACGTTGAAGTAGTAAAATTCGCATAGTAATAAAATTATATACTTAATTTAATTGGAAAGGTGTAAAAAGTTCGTTTTGATTCTACTTGTTTCATTTACTGCTTGTAGTCAGAATTATTTCTGGAAACTCTCTAATATTGTGTTTATTACGTACAAAATTTGAACAATGTAATAACGATTTCCTTATTATTTGACAAAAAAAAAACAAATTTTGTGTTCGAACGTTAAAAATGGTATTATGAGGAAGCAATTAAAAAATATCAAATGCAGTATGTTTAAGATTAAATAAATACTGAGTTAAAAATGAATTCTGTAAAACTATCCAATAACGATAATTATTCTTTATAAGAATACAAAGAATGCATACTATATCTATTCAGAATCCAGTCCATGCATCGCTGCTTTTTAGTCAAAGGACATGTATGCAGAATTCATACAAAATACTCCTTTATGCCACATGATTCATTTAAAAGTGAAGTGTGCGCATTTGACAAAAAAATATTTAGATTTTCGTTCGTATGCAAAATGTTCATGGTTGAATATTTTCGTTGTTTTCTTTATCAATATCTTTGAACAGTTCAGCGCTGTGAATTGTGATGTCAGTTCCTTTAAAAAATATGTTTTTATACCGGGTCATGTAGAGTAAGTATCATATAAAAGGGTGAGAGCTCAAAATTTTTTTAAAAATTTCTAAAAATTTATTAATAGAAAATTTAGTAAACTGTGAAAGAAAAATATAGCAAAGAACCTAGTATTAATAATTTTATTTTGTCAGATGCTGATAGTGAGAAAAGTCAAAACACAATATTGTGAGCTCCATCAAATGAAGTGGAGTTAGGGTTAACTACTCTTGAAAGCACGCGACCCGGAGATTTTATAATATACAAAAATATAATTCAACTAGGGTAGCGATTTTGTACCATTATCTCTCCTAGAGAAATAAAAGGAGAGGTAAATTGTAATATATACAATTCTTTGATTGACTCATTTAAATTGTAAATATGTGACGTGTCCAAAGATGTCACGTCGTGACTGGTTCGATTTGTATTCTATTTGAATTTATCTTGAGGGGAAATTTGAGTGTGGTTATATAGACTTGTTTTTTAGTTTTCTCCAGGAGAGATAATTCTCTACACTAGAGAAATAACAGGAGAGATAACGGTACAAAATCGCTACCTAGGGGACCCCTGTGCATTTGCACAAATTTTAAAACAAAAATTTTTTTAAGCCTGAAATAAAATCACAATCCAAAATAATACGTCTATCCGCAAGTAAAGCATAAATAGAAATTGAAATGAGAATAAAATTTGGAAGAAATCAAAACCTCCTAAATCATAGCTCTACTGATTCAAGCCATTTGCAATAAACAATGAACATTGCCATATGCAAAAAATTGGATTAGTGTTTTTGATTAAATGCTTTTGAATTTTTTTTTATATGGAGCTTTATAGCGTTTTCGTTTCTCGATTTAATTTTTGACCTCAGAGCTGGCAAAACTCTTTCAATTTTGCATTTTTTTTGTAGTTTTGCATTTATTTTTTCAGTTTCGCCCTTAAAATACTTGAGAATCGAACAGAAAAATATGGAGGGGCTGAAATCTCACAGCTCTGAGATATCAAGACTTCGGTCTGGGTAAAGATTTTGATATAGTTTTCGGCAAAAATCTTTTATGAGGATATGGTTTTTAGTTTTGGGCAGCGATGTATATCAAACATAACTCTTTGTTAAAGTACAGGTATTTTTTATCTCTGTTTAAAAATTTACTACAAAACTAACACGAAACATCAATACATTGCTGGAAAATTATAATCAAAATTCCAAAAATATTGTTAAATTAAATAAAATCAAACTTTTTCAATATTTCAAAAATATTCCAAAAATTAGAATAAAATCAAATGTTTAAACTTTTTCTAAAGTCTGATAATATTCCAAAAATTCTTAAAAATTCAAACTTTTCCAAAATTCTAAAAATATTGCAAAAATTATTACAAAATCAAGAATTAAAACTTTTTTCAAAATTCCAAAAATTATAATAAAATCAAAACTTTAAAATTTTTCAAAATTCTAAAAATATTCCAAAAATTCTTACAAAATTAAGAAATGAAACTTTTTTCAAAATTCTAAATATATATATATATATATATATATATATATATATATATATATATATATATATATATATATATATATATATATATATATATATATATATATATATATATATATATATATATATATATATATATATATATATATATGTATATATATATATATATATATATATATATATATATATATATATATATATATATATATATATATATATATATATATATATATATATATATATATGTATATATATATATATATATATATATATATATATATATATATATATATATATATATATATATATATATATATATATATATATATATATATATATATATATATATATATATATATATATATATATATATATATATTGAAAGAGATAATTAATTTCCTTAACCTCACTATTTGTGATTTTCGAAAGCTAGTAGGTATATTCCATACTATCCCAAGTCACGTGCGCAGTTATTATTGAATGTTGCCAATCAATATGAAATCAATTTTACGACATAAATGTCAAGTAAATTAGTGAATCGTATGAATTTTTCAATTCGAAATCAGTTTTTGGGTTTATCTGAATAAACCTTATAGTTATTTGTTAATAAAAACAACTTTTATCTCTGAACGTGTTTCGGTTGGGATTCGAACTTAGAACCTCATCAGTACCAACTAAGTTTGAATCTTTTGGGAATCTTTTGTTTAAGACGTATAAAATCTATATAATAAAAATACTAACTTTGTAGCCAGTGAAGTATGACAAAAAGTTTTTCACTAAGAAAAAAGAAATTACAACATCGTAATTAAAAATGTTTCTAAATGTCGACGCCGAGGGGCAGTTGACAGCGTGTCTACCAAAAGATTCAAACTTAGTTGGTACTGATGAGGTTCTAAGTTCGAATCCCAACCGAAACACGTTCAGAGATAAAAGTTGTTTTTATTAACAAATAACTATAAGGTTTATTCAGATAAACCCAAAAACTGATTTCGAATTGAAAAATTCATACGATTCACTAATTTACTTGACATTTATGTCGTAAAATTGATTTCATATTGATTGGCAACATTCAATAATAACTGCGCACGTGACTTGGGATAGTATGGAATATACCTACTAGCTTTCGAAAATCACAAATAGTGAGGTTAAGGAAATTAATTATCTCTTTCAATAAAAATTCCCACCTTGTCGGGTTTAAGACGTATAAAATCTATATAATAAAAATACTAACTTTGTAGCCAGTGAAGTATGACAAAAAGTTTTTCACTAAGAAAAAAGAAATTACAACATCGTAATTAAAAATGTTTCTAAATGTCGACGCCGAGGGGCAGTTGACAGCGTGTCTACCAAAAGATTCAAACTTAGTTGGTACTGATGAGGTTCTAAGTTCGAATCCCAACCGAAACACGTTCAGAGATAAAAGTTGTTTTTATTAACAAATAACTATAAGGTTTATTCAGATAAACCCAAAAACTGATTTCGAATTGAAAAATTCATACGATTCACTAATTTACTTGACATTTATGTCGTAAAATTGATTTCATATTGATTGGCAACATTCAATAATAACTGCGCACGTGACTTGGGATAGTATGGAATATACCTACTAGCTTTCGAAAATCACAAATAGTGAGGTTAAGGAAATTAATTATCTCTTTCAATAAAAATTCCCACCTTGTCGGGTTTAAGACGTATAAAATCTATATAATAAATATATATATATATATATATATATATATATATATATATATATATATATATATATATATATATATATATATATATATATATATATATATATATATATATATATATATATATATATATATATATATATATATATATATATATATATATATATATATATTGTTACGTTTTTCCAACCTTACTTCGAATTGGCCTTACTCTCAATTCGATAAACGTAATTCCCAAATCTCTTCAGAGTTCGATCACTGATTAGTAAGTACAAACACTAGGTTTTATTAAGTTTTCAACACCTTAATTGTTCCACAACAATAGGAAAACAATACAGCAAACAATATTCCTAACTAGAATATTCTTTCAACAGCTTCAGAAACTCCAACGGTTTATTGTAGAAATTTCCAGTAATAACAGCGTGAAAATAATACACAAAATATTTCTATTCAATAACACTTATAACTTTATTACACTTATAACTTTACACAAAATCTAATTTAAAGATCACTTTTATAATTTTAACTTCATAATCGCAGGTTTAAAATAAACTAATTCAAAACTACAAGAAATAATTTTCTTATATACCTTCTGCAATACTTCTAGATAATTCGACATCACTTTCCAGAAACCTTGAGAAAATATTAGAATATTCGATTATTTTACGTTACGTTGTTTTGATTCATAAAATCGTTTATGTTGACCCTATTTCTAAGAAGAGACAACAACAACAATATTCATTTCATTAATCTGTGTAGTATTTTGTTGATTTGATTTTCCTAGAAGTGACCGTAATCGTCTAGATTTTTCTGTAATCGTCTAGATTTTTCTGCAATCGTAACAATACCCTCCACTTAAGCCTGTTCGTCCCGAACAGGATCTAGCTCTCCTTTGTATGAGGCCAATCTTTCCAAATGTACTACTTTCGCTTTGCCTCGATGTCCTTTCTTAATTCTATAAACCACGTCATTCAACTTGGTTATAATGTTGTAAGGTCCTTCCCATGCAGCTTGCAGTTTTGGTGATAACCCTCGTTTTCGTTGTGGGTTGTGTAGCCATACTAATTGTCCTTCTTCAAAACCTTTATTATTAGATCGTATATCATATCGGGCTTTCATTCTATCACTGGTCAGTTGTATCTTCTGCCGAACAAGCTTGTGAATATCCTCAAGGTTCTCCCGGATTCGGTTGACGTATTCTTACGCAGACAATGATGTTGATGGTACCGCTCCAAATTTGAGGTCACCAGGAAGTCTTAAATCACTTCCAAAAATAGTTTGAGCTGGTGTCATGGTCGTGGTGTCATGAACTGCTGATCTGTATGCCATCAAAAATAAAGGAATGTGTTGATCCCAGTTACGTTGATTCTTACTGACCACTTTAGCTAGAAATTCCTCCAAAGTAGCATTGAATCTCTCAACCATCCCATCTGACTGTGGGTGTGAAGCTGTCGTCCTCGTTTTGTTAATCCCCAGCATTTGACAAATTTCCTGGAATACAGCTGACTCGAAGTTCCGTCCCTGATCGGTGTGGATCTCCATAGGAACTCCATAGCGGCTAATCCAATTATTTATCACAGCTTCAGCGATTGTGGTTGCTTCCTGGTTGGGAATCGCACACACTTCCGGCCACTTACTGAAGTAGTCCATGATCACAAGCACATATTTATTCTGATTATCAGTTGTTGGAAATGCTCCCGCTACATCCATTGCGATCCTTTCAAATGGAGCACCTACATTGTATTGCTTCATTTTTCCATGACTTCTTCGTACGGGTCCTTTCACCGCCGCACATTTATCGCATTTTTGACACCACTCCACAATTGATTGCCGAGTCCCTGACCAGTAAAACCGTTGTCGTATTTTTGCAAGAGTCTTATTGATCCCAAGGTGACCTCCACTCGTTCCTTCGTGATACTCCCTTAGTACTGCTTCTATTTTCCTTTTTGGTACCACTGTAAGGGATTGCTTTATCTTGCCATCTGAGCTTTCCCATACTCTCTTTAAACATCCATCCTCTAACTGGAGACTGTCCCATTGCGCCCAGTACGCCTTCAAAGTTGGAGTTTTATCAGAAATTTCTCCCCATACTGGTTTGCAGCCCTTTTCCTTGAACTCGATGATGGGTGCAAGATCCGGATCTTCTAATTGATCTTTTCTTATGGCTTCAGCTGTCCATTCATCGTCAGGTAGCACTTGTAGTAATCGTACATCGATGATGTTCTCCTTATTTTCTTGACGACTGCAATGCTTGAATTCAACTTCACAGGGTCGTCTCGATAATGCATCAGCGTTCCCATGTGCAGTACCCTTTCGATGTTCAATGTCCAAATCGTACGCCTGCAACCGTTCGATCCAACGTGCTACTTGTCCCTCTGGATTTTTGAACTGGAGTAACCACCTTAACGCACCATGGTCAGTTCTGAGATGAAATTTCTGACCATACAAGTATTTATGAAAATGTTTGACGCATTCCATAATGGCCAATAATTCCTTCCGGGTAACACAATAATTTCGCTCCGGCTTTGATAACATTTTGGAGAAATAAGCTATCACTTTTTCCTGACCATCTATTTTCTGCGACAATACTCCTCCTATACCTTCATTACTGGCATCCGTATCCAAAATAAACTGAACATTTGGTATAGGATAGGATAGAATTGGAGCCGTACACAATCTCCTTCGGAGCTCCACAAATGCTTGTTCCTGAGGTTCATTCCATTCAAATGCCTTATCTTTTCTGGTTAACTCATGCAGACTTTTGGCAACATTGGCAAATCCTGGCACAAACCGTCTGTAATATGTGCACAATCCAAGGAAGCTTCGTAGTTCATGTAGATTCTTTGGTCTTGGCCAGTTCATAACTGCTGCAATCTTGTCGGAATCTGTATGAATTCCCATTGCCGTAACCTTGTGTCCCAAATATTTTACTTCTTCCTTGAAAAGTGAACACTTTTTGGGACTTAATTTTAAACCAGCTGCTTGCAACCTTTCCAGTACCTCCGCCAAGTTCTTCAAGTGGTCATCAAAGTCTTTACCCATGACGATGATGTCATCCAAATATACAAGGCATGTTTTCCAGTGCAAGCCTTTTAGTACCCGTTCCATTAATCTCTCGAAAGTTGCGGGCGCGTTGCATAACCCAAATGGCATGACATTAAATTGCCATAGTCCATTCCCTACACTGAACGCTGTTTTCTCCCGATCTTCATCCGCAACTTCAACCTGCCAGTAACCACTCTGCAGATCCAATGTTGAAAACAATTTTGAGCCCGATAATGTATCCAGTGTATCATCAATCCTAGGCAATGGGTAGCTATCCTTTTTAGTGACTGTATTTAGTTTCCTGTAGTCAACACAAAATCTTAAACTCCCATCTTTCTTACCAACTAACACCACAGGTGAGCTCCAGGGACTGTCTGAAGGCTCAATTACACCAGCTTCTTTCATATCTCTCACCATTTTATCAGCTTCCTCTCTTTTAGCTAATGGTAATCTCCTTGGTGCTTGACGTATCGGCTTTTCTGCTCCGGTATCAATACGATGTTTCACCATATTGGTTCTGCCATTTCCTTCAGGTGAACTGCAGAATACAGACTTGTGTTGCTCCAACAATTGACGTACTGCTTTCTTCTGCTCTTCTGAAAGCCCTTCTGTCCATTTCTGCACAAGTTGTTCCATTTCTGCCTTTTGTTGTTTTGTGTTGACCGAGCAATTGATGTTTTTCTGCTCGCACTTTATTATTTTAGCTACCTCTTCACATTGTCCTATGATTGATCCTTTCTTCATTATTTTCTGGGTATCTGACAGATTTAAAACTCTTACTGGTATTTTGTAATCAGCATCCGATCTAACTAAGGTTTTCCCTATAACGACTTCTTTACAATTTTGATGTTCTTCTTTGTTGGCCTCCACAACCCACAACCTGGGTGACCCAGAACCTCCTTCCAATTTTCCCCAAATGATTGTTTCTGATTGGGGTGGCAGCTTTTCTCTGTGATCCAATAGTATTCGACGGACACAATTTGAATCTTCACCAATAAACGTGAGTGGCAACTCAACATTTCCGTACGTGAGTACTCCTTTGCCAGCATCAATAACGAATCCATTTGGCCTCATGAAGTCCATTCCCAGGATGACTTCATCCACAATGTCAGCTACAACCACTTCATGTTGAAAGTGAGTATTCCCGATTTCAAAGTTGACCACTTTCTTTCCTTTAATACTTGCACTTTCGCCAGTAGCTGTCTGCATCCGGTATCTCCCTGCTGGTTTTAGTTTCCCTTTCACAATATCAGTGCGGACAATTCCCAAGTAGCAAAAATAGTGATTGTCAGTACTTAAAGAAGTATTTAAGAAGACTTAAATAAAGCAACGAGCCTTCTTAAAGAAGGATTTAAGTATGAATTAAGTACAAAAAGGCCCATGTGGGCGGTCCGATAGAACGAATTAAGAAGCGTATTTCTATCTTATTTGCTTCTTACGTTATATTTCAACTCCTTCTTAACTCCGGCTTAACTCTTTCTTAAATCGGTGTGTCATTTTTTTGTTATATACTATCAAAGTCAAAGAGTGACGCAGAACTTTCTATCTCTCTTTATCTTTATTGAATTGATTTAAATTAAAGTAATAGACAATGTTGAAATGAAACAAAAAAATATGACATGTTATGCTGTTTTTAAATTTAATGAAAGAATTGATAATAAAGAAAAATTATACGTAATGTTTAAAATCAGTTTTAAGAAAATATTGAACCGATATTTGCAAACCAAACGAGTTTTATGGTGAAATAGGAACTTCTAGCTCCTTTAAAAGTCATGCGCCTCCATAATTTCTCTAATTGATTAAAAATGTTGAAAATATGCCAAAATCCAATGCGCCCTAAATTATATTTTAAATTATTTGTAGATCAAACCCCGACATATTCATGCTTACATCGTTGTTAGCTATCTAAATATAAGTAAAAATAAAAAATTTGTGCAATATTTAATGTTTATATTTTAACGGATATTTTTTCAAATTAATTCTTAAAAATTGCTGTGTGAAAATATGGCGGAACTTTGTTCTTGCTCAAGTAGATGGAAAATTCTCAAATTAAGTTCAAATATCTTCTTAATTTAGTATGACACGATACCAAAAAAGTTGAAATTCCTTCTTAATACGGGAGGAAAACCAATAACGAATATATACTATTTTGGGTATGATTAGTTTTCAACATGTACACTGTAAAAAAAAGATGGTGTAATCTACAATAAGTAATTCAATCAAATTAATTTTGTAGCATGATCTAAAATTAAGAACAACATACGAAGCATTTGTCTAACGCTAAAACGTTTTGTCAATCGTACTAAATTGTATATGAAGCTACAAAATTGATTTGGTTTAACTAATAGTGTAGAACTTACCAACATATTTTTTCAGTGTACATCACTACAAACTTATGGTATGTGACATACCAATATTCGACGTATTAAAGAAGGCACATTATACTGATTTAATACTTCAAATATACATACCAAATTAAGAATCCTTTAAGAATTCTTTACGCGTGCTCATACATTCCGATTTAAGATGTTGATATGCATACCAAATTAAGAAGTCTTTAAGAATACTTTAAGTGAGATCTTACATACCGATTTAAAACCAAGATGAGAGTACCATTTTAAGAACGATTTAAGAAGCATTAAAGAAATAAAAATTTAACATACCAAAAAACGAATGAATTAAGTTGGAATTAAGAATTGACATCCCAAAGCAACACCAATTTTGCTACTTGGGTTGTATTTGTTGCTCCCGTATCTAACGTGATGACACAACTTTTTCCATCAATATTAGCCCTAACAGTAAGGCTGTCACCTCCCCTTGTCAATCTCGAAACATGGATGAAGGTTATGGGGCAATCGGTTGTGGGAGCCAGCCTACGCCCCTTTAGGCTGACTCGTTGTAGTTTAACTGATGCGGCGATGCTCCATCGTCTTCCCTAGCTTGCTGCACCCGTTCTTCTGCTGGACGTCTCTGCATAGGCGATGCTGATCTTGCTCGTTTCCTTCTAACATCTCGGCATTTTCTCGAAATATGGCCCAACTTGCCACATAGCCAGCATCGAATTCTGTCACTTCTGACACTCTCTCGTAGTTTTGGTTTATAACCATTGTCATCAGCCAACTCTACCCGGCGTATTTTAATCGATGGTTTTATAATTGCTTGTGCAGTTTCATTTGTCAAGGCATAAGCAATAGTTTCAGCGAATGTTGGTTTTGGCGACAACATTACAGCTTTCCTTGTCTCAGGATCACGAATACCATCAGTAAACGCCTCGATCTTCATCTTCTCCATGAAATATGGTGGTGTATTTGAGTGTGCTAAATGAACAAGCCGCTCTACAGCCGAGGAATAATCCTGTAGAGATTCACCATTTCGTTGCAAGCGACCTTTTAGCTCAATTCTGTATAACTCCTTTTTATGGTCGCTGCCATATTTACGTTCCAATGCATTCATCACCTCTGCATAACTTTTCCGATCATTTTCCGGCACTGCCTGTAATGCTTCAGCTGCTTCCCCCTTAAGAGCAACTATTAATGCAGCTAGACGATTTTCAGCGTTCCAAACATTTTGATCTGCTGCGGTTTCGAACTGGAACTTGAAGATGCCGAACGATGTTGTTCCATCATATGATGGTGGTTTTAGTTTGATATTTGCTACTTGATGTACCACCTGGGAAATAACTTTAGTCGTTTCAACGTCCTGCAACCTCTTTTCAAAATCATCAACTTTCGTCAACATTTTATGTTCAAACTCCTGAATTTCTGTTTCAATTTTCTCGACTTTTACATCGAATGCAGTTGACATTTGTAATAGTTTCTCATCCAAATGTTGATGTATTCCAGTTTTCAACTCATTTATTTGCTGGTTCATCTCATCTTTATTTGCAGCAAGTGTTGCAGTAATTTCTTCCTTATTAACAGCCATGTTATTGTTGACTGTTTCCAGCTGTTGATTGATGTTACAACTAATCTCTTCTTTAGTGGCAGCCATTTGTTGATTGATGTTGCTACTAATTTCTTCCTTAGTGGTAGCCATGTTTGTATTTACATCATCTAGTTTTTGATTCATATTGGCATTTACGGCAGCTAATTGCTGATTCATATTCAAATTTATTTGTTGACTGATGTTCAAACTCATTTGTTGCATCATAGCCATTAACTGCGTAAAATCACAATTTGCAGGTGGCAATGAGGTTGTTGTTTCCGCAACAGAACTTTTCTCTTCATCAACTGCTACTGCATCATTATTTGTCGTGACTCTTACAAACTGGTAACTTTCCACGTCCATTCCATTGGCTTCCATACCTTGTCGAAGCCGTAGCATTAATTCAGTTTTGTTTCCACATGTTGACAATCCACGTCGTTCTAGTTCTTTCTTTAACTTAAGAACCTTCAAATCACTTAATAAAACCATTATTAACAGCTAACTAATCCGCCGATGTCACCAATGTTACGTTTTTCACACCTTACTTCGAATTGGCCTTACTCTCAATTCGATAAACGTAATTCCCAAATCTCTTCAGAGTTCGATCACTGATTAGTAAGTACAAACACTAGGTTTTATTAAGTTTTCAACACCTTAATTGTTCCACAACAATAGGAAAACAATACAGCAAACAATATTCCTAACTAGAATATTCTTTCAACAGCTTCAGAAACTCCAACGGTTTATTGTAGAAATTTCCAGTAATAACAGCGTGAAAATAATACACAAAATATTTCTATTCAATAACACTTATAACTTTATTACACTTATAACTTTACACAAAATCTAATTTAAAGATCACTTTTATAATTTTAACTTCACAATCGCAGGTTTAAAATAAACTAATTCAAAACTACAAGAAATAATTTTCTTATATACCTTCTGCAATACTTCTAGATAATTCGACATCACTTTCCAGAAACCTTGAGAAAATATTAGAATATTCGATTATTTTACGTTACGTTGTTTTGATTCATAAAATCGTTTATGTTGACCCTATTTCTAAGAAGAGACAACAACAACAATATTCATTTCATTAATCTGTGTAGTATTTTGTTGATTTGATTTTCCTAGAAGTGACCGTAATCGTCTAGATTTTTCTGTAATCGTCTAGATTTTTCTGCAATCGTAACAATATATATATATATATATATATATATATATATATATATATATATATATATATATATATATATATATATATATATATATATATATATATATATATATATATATATATATAAATATATATATATATATATATATATATATATATATATATATATATATATATATATATATATATATATATATATATATATATATATATATATATATATATATATTTATATATATATATATATATATATATATATATATATATATATATATATATATATATATATATATATATATATATATATTATGTATATATATATATATATATATATATATATATATATATATATATATATATATATATATATATATATATATATATATATATATATATATATATATATATATATATATATATATATATATATATAGATATATATATATATATATATATATATATATATATATATATATATATATATATATATATATATATATATATATATATATATATAAAATTCTATTTTTTTCAAAATTCTAAAAATATTGCAAAAATTATAACAAAATCAAACATTGAAACTTTTTTCAAAATTCCAAAAATATTCCAAAAATTAGAATGAAATCAAGTATTCAAACTTTTTCTAAATTCCAATAATAATCCAAAAATTCTTACAAATTCAAACTTTTTCCAAAATTCTAAAAATATTGCAAAAATTATCACAAAATCAAAAATTGAAAATTTTTTCAAAATTCCAAAAATTATGATAAAATCAAAAATTAAAAATTTTTCAAAATTCTAAAAATATTCCAAAAATTCTTACAAAATCAAAAATTAAAACTTTTGCCGAAACTCTAAAAATATTGCAAAGATTATTACAAAATCAAAAATACAAACTTTTTCAAAATTCCAACAATATTTCAAAAACTAACAAATTCAAAAATTTCCATGTCCAATTTCATTTTCAATTACATTTTCGTCATAAAAACAGCTACATTTGTTTTCCAAAAAATTGGCTAAAAAAATAAATGAAATCATTTTTGGCACACTTGACATTATTTTTTGACAAACTTATAATGCCATAATTCTCTATAATAATAATAAAATATCATGTCATACGAAGAATGTCATACGAAGAATAAATAAAAATCTTTCTTTTGACACACTTGATAACATTTTTTTGACAAACTTATAATGCAATAATCTAGTTTTTGATCTCACATACCAATCCCGACCATCAAGATTTCTCCAAATTTAATGTTCCTACTCGTAATCACTTAAAATGAACGTTTTTAAGCCAAAATTATGAAAATTTGCTATTTTTGACACACATAATGATTTTTTTGACACACTTCCGGTACAGTTATCGAACACAGCGTCCTTTCGGACCTGTCCCTTGAGTATACCTATTTTTAGAAAAAAAATTTTTTAAATCCCTCCATCGGTTTTCCCTGCAGCGTAGGTAATGACGGCGGCCGGCCGACAGACAGACACACATTATTTGCCTTCATATAATTATATATCTGGGTTTTAATCATTCAGGAAGACAGGGCATCACATGATCAAGGATTATGATATACTGAACTGCAATTTGCCACTAGCTGGTTTATTGACAACCTAATTTTTGTTTTGATTGTGCAAATTTTACCAAACAATTTGTGTTTTACTTTTATTTTATTTGAAGAGAAGCATTTCCGCTAAACGAAGCTGTCCAGTTTTCTGGACAAATAAGAACAGTTATATTGGGAAATGTCATGTGCTGTCATTAATTGTCGATTGTTCACAAAAGTTGTAATTATTGAAAAGAAACTTTTTCAATAAATGAAGAAGTTTTCAGTAGTAATTTCCCAGTGATAATTCGAAATAATTTTCCTAAAAGTTATGAGAATTTCTCACTATAGACGAGGGAAATCCGTTTAGAAAATTGTTTGCCAACTTAAAATAAAAATTGAAACCATTATTTTTTACCAGAAAATTTTGAGATACAATTTATTAATTCATTATTATATTAATTTATATTCCTGTAAAAAAGTATTGGCGATGCTGATGCATAGGCTAACTTCACCACAGCTCTGTAAACAAAATGTTCTTGATATATAGTGAGCTTGTACCCATTAAATACTTTAATATGGTACTCTATTGTTATAGAATTTGCGTAGTTCTAATGATAAACAACAGGTACTCCAGAAGCCACACCACTTTGCCCATTATCACTCAAAAGTTTTTCAGTTCCTTCTCATATAAATTTCCATTTTTTGCTTAAGTTTTTTTAAAATTAGTTCATTAAAGAAAGCTTGTTGTATCCCAACAGACATACATTTTGTTGTACGAATGGAAAAAGTAAACAAAAATTACCGGTTGTGAAAAACTGGAAGTTAAAGTCAGAACTTTAAGCATATTTACCAAGTTTAATCAAAATCAATCATTAGGAACTGATATTATTAGGCCCTCCATCACTTATCCCAATATCGTGCAAAAACTAAAAAGTTTTTTGTCATCGGTCAATCTTTTGTCAAAGTGTCATCAAAATTGATTAAGAATGAAGTCTGTATGCTCACAACAAACTTTAACAACAAAGTGAGAAAAGTCAGCGGTTCTATGTTGAATGCACCGTCACTTTGATCGATGTGTTCCAATAGTTGATCATTATCTTCTCACACTAATTGAAACCTTTTTCACGTCATGGTGGTCATGGTGGTCAAGGTGGTCGTGGTGGTCATGGTGGTCATTGTGGTCATGGTGGTCATGGTATTCATGGTGGTCGTGGTGGTCATGGTGATCATGGTAGACATAGTGGTCATGGCGGTCATGGTGGTCATGGTGGACGTGGTGGTCATGGTGGTCACGGAAGTTTCATCGTAAGCACATCATTATTGTAGGCTGTAGTGTGAATAAAGACACTGAAAAAATTCAGAAAATTGTTAAAGTTAATTATTTAAGTTAATTAATAATTAATTAATTGTTAAGTTAATTTTTAGCGGAAGCGAAAAACTGGAAGTTGAAATACAGAACTGTTGTGAATCGTACTAAATGCTTATGTACCAAGTTTCATCTAACTCAATTATCAGGTACAGATATTATTGAGCTTTAAAAAAACAGGCGTGCGTGGGACCCTGCACCACTTTGTTTAATATCGCTCAAAATCTAATCTGCTCCTTGCCATTCATATTTGCATCTTTTTTTAGATTAAAAAAATTAATTTACGATCATTAAAATTAATTTACGAACGAATGTTGTATGCTCCCCACAAAAGCTAATTAAATCTTTTTCATATATTGATTGAAACCTTTTACCGAAATTTCATGAAAATCGATTTGTAACTGTAGACTATAGTAGAAATAAACAGTTTAAAATTAAAAAAAAAATAACTTTTAAATAACCGGAAGTGAAAAAACGGCAGTTGGAACGCAGAAATATTGGAAACAATACTAAAACCTTACTTGGTGCGATTTAGAGTATCAGAGCGTTTAGGTGGTCCAGATCATAATTTAATTTTAACACTGCTGAATGTAGAAATTCCAAAACAATTTAAAGCCAATCCCGTCTTGTTTGGGACTATAAAACTGCGGATTGGCAGGGTCTTTTTTTTAAATGTTTTTCCTGAAAACGTTATTGTCTTACCGGCCAAGACCCTAACATAGCTGTGTTAAATTTCTCTGAGGCTATTCTTGAGGGTATGTGTAGATTTATTCCAAACAGACTGAGTTTCTAAGACTGATCTGTGGTTTTCAAATAAATGCAAAAAGACAATAAAAATTAAGAAAAGGGTATTCCAAAAGTTTAATCAAAATAAATCTGATAAAAACCTTAGACAGTACCGAATTGAGAGAAATTTATGCAGGAAATTAATAGATGCAGAAAAAAATCTCTTTAATAGGAAAAAGCCACCAAATTTGCTGAGGACCCTACTGGTTTACGCAATTTCTATAAAACCATAAAGGCTGTCCAAGGCAATTTTTGTAAATCTTCTCTACCTCCTCTTATTGATAAAGATATGCCTGTCAATGACCCAGAAGAAAAAGCTAACTTTCTGGGAAATTATTTCTCTAAAAATTTTACACTAAAAGAACCCAATTTCTTACCTAAGCCGATTCCTGAAGTTTCAAACAAAATGATGCGCATAGTTTTTCGTAAAAACATAATTCGAAAAAGGTTTTTATAAATTAATACTAAGCTATAGTATTACTAGCTATTACTAGCATTAATACTATGCTAAAAGCATCTGGACCAGATCGTATTCCTCCAATTATTCTTAAAACATTTGCAAAAAAGTTAGCGCCAATCCTCTCAATCCTCTCAATTATACTCCAATTGTACTCACCGTTAGCGCTTAATAACTTTAGATCAAATTTGATAGATTCATTAAACAATGACCTTAAAACTATATTGGATTGGGGGTTTGCTAATTGTGTTGAATTCAATACGAATAAAACGCAGGTTTGTCAGTTTACTAGATTATCCACACCTAAACCGTTTCTATTCAAATTCGACTCGAAAGATCTTATAGAGAAATAATCTGTAAGACTTCTAGTAAATTCTAAAATAATCTGAAATGGATCTTCTAAAATGTGTAATATGAAATGGAATTCTCATATTTTTAGCCTAGCTAAGAATGCTGTTCAAAAATTGGGCTTTTTGGGAAGATGTCGTAACTCGTAAGTTTTTTAATAGTGAACAGCTTCTATTAATACACAAATCTTTTATACGTCCCTGTATGCAGAAGTACTCTTCTCACATATGGGGTGGAGCTTATTATAGCAGTTTGAAGTGCCTTTATTCTGTTCAACGCAGAGCTGTTAAACTGATTGGCAACTAAATTCTTACTAATGAGCTTGATCCTTGCAGCACAGACGAAATGTTGCTGATCTGACAATTTTCTACAAGTACATTATAGATGAACGAACACCCACAGTCCCTTACCCAACAATAGAAGAAGTGGAAGCTGCCATTAAAAAACTGAAAAATGGCAAATCACCAGGTTTCGATGGAATTCCCGCAGAACTTCTGAAAAATGGAGGAGCAGCTCTGGTCTCAAGTATATACGATCTGATTCTTGCAATCTGGGACCAAGAAGAACTACCTGCTGAATGGAAAACAGCTCTCATTGTTCCGCTACACAAGAAAGGTGACCGTCTAAAGTGTGAAAATTATCGTGGCATCGCACTGTTGAACACTGCATATAAAATACTAGCTAATGTTGTACTTGCTCGACTCATCCCGTTCGCCGAATCTATCATCGGTGACTATCAGTGTGGTTTTCGTCCCAACCGCTCAACCACAGATCAATGTTTTACATTAAGGATGATTCTGGAAAAATGTTGGGAGTACAACATCAGCATTCACCAGCTCTACGTTGATTTCAGGCAAGCATATGACAGTATCATCCGCGACAACCTCTGGTCCGCACTCATATGCCTTGGTATTCCAGAGAAACTTGTTTCTCTATGCAAGCTCACAACATCGGGATCAAATTGTAGAATAGTAATCGAAGGGTCTGTTTCTGATCCTTTCGATATAACATCAGGTGTTCGACAAGGTGATGCACTCGCGCCCATACTATTTAATTTGGCGCTGGAGTACGCGATAAGAAAAAGCCGAATTGAGACACAAAACTGCATATATAACAAATCTAGTCAGGTTCTTGGCTATGCAGATGATATTGTGCTTCTCGGACGTAGAACAAGCGATATCAAGGATAGTCTCTCTCAGCTTGAAAGAAATGCTAAACGACTTGGATTATGCATTAACACCGGCAAGACTAAACTTTTAACAACATCCAGGAATATACCTCCCGGCAATCTGAATACTGGCGACTATGAAGTGGAACGTGTAGAAAACTTCAAATACCTCGGGTCTGTGATAACATCGTCAAATGACATGCAGGCAGATATTAAAGCCCGTGTCTCAGCCGCATACAGAGTTTTCTACGCATACTCAAAACTTTTGCGATCCAAACATCTTTCGCAGTCGTGCAAACTCACACTTTACAAAGCATTAATCCGACCTGTGCTCACATTTGGAAGTGAAAGCTGGACACTGACTTCCTCCGATTGTAGAATTCTATCAACATTCGAGAGGAAAGTCATACGAACAATTTATGGTCCATGTAAAGTTGCTGAAAATCAGTATAGAATCCGAATGAATCATGAAATCAGACAGCTTCTTGGAGGCTGCGATGTAATCGGATTCATTAAATCCAACCGGATTAGATGGTTTGGTCATGTAGAAAGGGCTCCATTGGAAAGAATGATAAAAAAAGCGTCCCAACAACAACCAGCTGGTGTTCGTCGAAGAGGAAGACCTAGACAACGCTGGCGTGACGACATCATCCAAGACCTTCATGATATAGGATGTCGAAACTGGGGTCAACTGGTCATGGAACGAGATGATTGGAAGCTGGTGGCACAGACGGCAAAATCCCTTCATGGGATGTAAACGCCAGAGAGAGAGAGAGAACACCCACAGAGATAAAATCAATTTTACCTGAACCAGCAAACTTATCGCGTTACACCAGAGCAACTGTTGTGGCCCATCCATTTACGGTTCAAATAAAAAAGTGTAGAACTGTCGCCTTTCAACGAGATTTTTTCAACAGAGCCTCTCACCTCTGAAATGCTTTACGATCTTGGGTTTTTCCCGATAGCTATAGCCTATAATCCTCAAAATTTTAAAGTTAGCGTTAATAAATTTCTTAAAGAAACTTAATTTATTTAAACATAATCCTAATGCCTAGTTGGCATGGTATCTTTGGGTATTCAGAGACGTTAATTTTTAATTTATTAGAATCAACACTAAACATGCCTATCTTTGAATTAAAAAAAAAAAGAAGTTATATGATAAATAACCAGGATTAGATGTTATTGAAGATTCAGTGTTCAGGAGATCCCCCTTCCATTTTGTACAGACATACAACTTTTTTAGGCTATTTCAGACGATGGTCCAAAACAAAAGATAAAATAAAATCTGGAGCATTAAAGATTTTTTTTTTTTTTTGCTAAAATTCAAATAAAGATAAAGCAAAAAATTGTCTGCTAAATTTCCGCAGTTAGTTGGGAAATACAGCTCGTGTGAGACGTCAGTTGTAATTATTTAAAAGAAGCATTTACCTAAGTAAAGATGTTTTCTGCTAAGTGTTTTGGACTAATAAATTATTATGACGTTTTTTTTAGAAAAGTTGAAATTCTTGAACGCTAATTGAAGAACTTTTTGAGGAATTTGCTGAGTGTATTCTCATTTCGCTTCATTGCCTTATTATTGTAATTTATGATCTTTTACAAAACCCTCGATATTCAAAGCCTGATTATTTAACACGATATTCAAAAAATAAAGATTTTTGCCATATGCTAAAGGATGAAATTAGTGTTTTAATTAAATTTTTAAAATATTTTTTATATTTCAAAATGGCGCTTTCGGTCACGATTTTTATGTGCTAATAAAACAACCAGACTTTGAATAACGAGGATTTTAACTTTTAAAAAGCCCTACAGACAGCCCTACAGATCCGACGATCGGACCGATTTGGTTGGATTGGATGTAAAATAGGATAGTGTGTTTGGGTGTCGACCCGATAAAATTAAGTTGGATGTGTCGAATGGAAATTCGATCCGACGTCCGACCAGCCAGACAAATTGGATAGTGTGTATTATTGTCAGACGATTTTAACTTTTAATTGCATTAGAAATTTTAGAGAATGACAAGCAAAGAAAAGTAAAAATAAATTTTTTGTGGTATTTACTAAATGAAAATTACATTGGTCAAAAAAAATCCAAAAGCGAATTGTCAAAATCGGATGATAAGCTGGATCGTCTAGAGGTAACATCCATTTTGGTCGTCGAACAAGTTGGATCGTGTGTAAGGCCTTTACCATTTTCCGGCAACGCATTGATATTTCGTGTAAGTTTTGTTATATTGTCACGCTTTTTCACCTTACTTCGCTTTTCCTCCTTACTTTTCCACCTAACCACTTACCTTTGGCTATGCTCTCAATCCGATAAACGTATTACCCAAATCTCTTTCAAGATTCGTTCACTGATTAGTAAGCAAAAACACCAGGTTTTATTAAGTATTCCACAACTTTATTGTTTAACAACAACAGGAAAACAATACAGCAAATAATATTCCTATCTAGAATATTCAATAGCTTCGATAACTCGCAAAAGGAATCCCTTATATATAATTCTGCTTAATTTCTCGCATATTCTAGGAAAATCTATTCTTTACAGAGAAAGCTCGAGAAACTATGATGCAATTAATTTGAATATATTTTATTTCATGTTTTGAATTTTGACCCTTTTTCTTAGAAAACAATGTGACGCTCAAAATATTTTTGAAATATTGTGTATCGAAAATTCAGGCTGAATACAAATATGCTTTGTATTTCATTAAGTTTATGTAGAATCGTAACAATATGTAACATTTCTAAGCAAAAATTAAATGTTTCTACTATTGCAAAATGCATCTAAGTTGCCAATATTTTACTTTTGTTGCTGTTTCACATAAAATTGTATCGTATTACAAAAATGCAAATAAAAAGAGAAGAAAAAATAATATACATATTTCTGAAACTGTTAAATAATTTTATATAAAGACTTAAGTCACTACTCATCTAAATTTTTAAAACACGCCTTTTTAAAATATTTGCATTTTATCATTTTTAAAAAATTTTGTTTAATTCAAACTTAAATAACTTTTAATCCCTGCGTTCAATATTGATGGCACTTAGAACATAAGCATCAAAATGTTGGGTATCACTATATCATCACCTTCACCACCGAATCGAAAAAATATTTTTTTTCGGCAAACGGCTGTAAAGTTTAGCTTTACTGCCGCCAGGGAGTTAGTTTAAGTCTTACTTATTAGCTTGCGGCTGCAAAAGTAACGCCATTTTCATTTTATACGCCGGCGGCTTTAAAGTAGCATTTGTTTTTTGTTATTTCTTCAAACATATTGTATAACTATGACAACAAAAAATAAATTGATTCTCATTGGATTATGATATTTTGAATTGTTGTATGTTACAATGACAACAAAACATAACAAACAGTTTCATTGGATAATGAAATTTGGAATTATTGTATAACTATGACAACAAAATAACAACTATTTCAATTGGATTATGAAATTTTGAAAAGGCTGCTTAGATAAAAAAATTTTATTCATACAAATTCAAATGTTTTTTTCTCTTTTTTGGAAGTAATTATGACGATAAAAATTCATATTTATAAAAAGTTTGATGTATTAATTTCATATTTATAAAAAATTTAAACGTTTGCCGAAAAATATTGTATTTAATTCGGAGCTAAAGTGACTTTTTGTGTATCGTCTATAATAGTCAATCTATAGACTCAACACAAAAAGTAGCACTTTAGCTCCTAGTTCAATAATATACTATTATTAAATTTTACTTTTTTTTATCTCTCAAACATACCAAATCATCAATTTTTGTGATAAATCATCCAAGATCGAAAATTCGATGATTCAAACATTAGACTCAACACCAAAAGTATCACTCCTAATTAAATAATGTACTACTTTTGGCAAACAGCTGTAAAGTTTTACTTTACTGCCGCTAGAGAGAAGGTTAAAGTCGTACTTTTTTGACGTTTATTCAAAGCGGTTGCAAAGTAACGCTATTTTTATTGTTTTTTACGGCGGCTGTAAAGTAACTTTCATATTTTTACGGCGGCAGTAAAGTAGTTTTCATATTTTTACGGCGGCAGTAAAGTAAAATAACATGATATTAGGAATTTGTTCAAAACAGAATACATTTCAGTTCATTTTAATGAATTAAAATCAATAAAAATTAATTTCAGAAAATTTATTACCTCATATATTACCTTTTTAAATCATATTTATAAAAAAGTTGATGCATTAATTCCATATTTTTAAACAAATTTAAACGTTTGCTAAAAAAATGGTGTATTTAATTCGGAGCTAAAGTGACTTTTTGTGTATCGTCTATAATTGTCAAACTATAGACTCAACACCAAAAGTAGCACTTTAGCTCTCCGAATTCAATAATATACTATTATTAAATTTTACTGTTTTTTATCTGTCAAACATATCATCGATTTTTGTGATAAATCATCGAAGATGGAAAATTCGATGATTCAAACATTTTGCTGAAGGTTTTATTTTAGTATAGTTTCCCATAGTTCTGTAAAAAAATTGTTTTGAATTTTTTTAGTCCACACCGAGATTTATGTCTCTTTCAACACTACAGCGTTCATTCATAGATTTCAACAAAAGGGACAAAGGGACAAAGTGATGAAGACTACGAAGAGTAGACTCTTAAAGACTTGTGTTTGTGGAACTTCAAAAATTTAAACCTATGTAAATCCATTTTGATTTATCTTAGTACCACCACTTTTGGTTTTACCTTCTGACAACAAAACCTTTTTTCATTCTTTTGTTCTACAACAAAATGGATGTTAAAAAACAATACAGTCTTCGTTCATGAAGCAATTTTGATGACACTGTGGTAAGTGTGAATTTGTATAGAGAAATGTGGTGGGTTTTCCAAATATCGGTTTATTTTTCAATAACTTCAGGTTCAGCAGATGAGCAATATAGTTATACAACTTTTTGTAATTGACAAGAATCAAAACAATCCGGTCAATCTATTTTCGGTATACAAACAATTATTTCCCTTTTTTTATTCAACAACTAAAGGTTATCTGTCCCCTTCCACAATTCGCCGTTGGTAATGGCAGATTTTTGATGAAATTTGATCCATTATCTGGATCGGTACGAGAATGAATTGTTGAGTTTTCTAATCTGCATCTGTACCAGCATCGGTATATTTGAAATATCAATAACCTAAATCTCTGTAAAGATATTTTTAAGAGCTTTTTTGTTGTTTTCAAGACTCACTACAGTTCTGCATTCAATTTTGTTGCTGGGCATCCTCGGTTATATTACTTCGGTCTGAAAGACCTAAGTATTACATTGACGAGCTCAAAGTGAAATTCTTAGCCCCACTTTTTTTTGGCATTTCTCGACGTTTTAGGACCTACTGATTCTAAAAAAGCAAAATAAAATGTATGTCTGTCTGTCGGCCGTCCGTCACAACCTACGAAATCTAGAAAACCGCTGGACGGATTTCAAAAATATTTTTTCTAAAAATAGGTTTACGGGAAGAGCCGAAAGGACGATGTGTTCGATAACTGTACCGGAAGTGTGTCAAAAAAATAGTCAAGTGTGTCGAAACAAGAAAATTTGCATATTTTTTGCTTAAAAAACGTTAATTTTAAGTGATTACGAGTAGGAACATTGAATTTGGAGAAATCTTGATGGTCGGGATTGGTATGTGAGACAAAAATCTAGATTATTGCATCATAAGTTTGTCCAAAAATTGTCAAGTGTGTCAAGAAAATTATTTCATTTATTTTTTAGATAAGTTTTTGGAAAACAAAATTTAGCTGTTTGTTTACGTAAATATAATTGAACATGGAAATTTTTGAATTTATTATAGTTTTTGAAATATTTTTGGAATTTTGGAAAAGTTTTAATTTTTGATTTTGTAAAAATTTTTGTAATATTTTTAGAATTCTGAAAAATTTTAAATTTTTGATTTTATTATAATTTTTATAATTTTGGAAAAGGTTAAAAATTTTGATTTTGTTATAATTTATGCAATATTTTTAGAGTTTTTGAAAAAAGTTTTAATCTTTGATTTTGTAATAATTTTTGAAATATTTTTAGAATTTTGTTTGAAAAAAGTTTGAATTTTTGATTTTATTTAATTTTTACAATATTGTTACGATTCAGAAAAATCTAGACGATTACGGTCACTTCCAGGAAAATAAAATCAACAAAACACAACAAACAAATTAATGAAATGAATATTGTTGTTGTTGTCTCTTCTTAGAAATAGGGTCAACATAAACGATTTTATGAATCAAATCAACATAACGTAAAATAATCGAATATTCTAATATTTTCTCAAGGTTTCTGGAAAGTGATGTCGAATTATCTAGAAGTATTGCAGAATGTATATAAGGAAATTACTTCTTGTAGTTATGAATTAGTTTTATTTTAGACCTGCGACAGTAAAGTGAAATTAAATGTAAAATTAGTTTTATTTTAAACCTGCGATAGTGAAGTTAAAATTATAAAAGTGATCTTTAAATTAGTTTTTGTGTAAAGTTATAAGTGTAATAAAGTTAGAAGTGTTTTGAGTAGAAATATTTTGTGTATTATTTTGAACGTGGTGTACTGGAAATTTCTACAATAAACCGTTGGAGTTTCTGAAGCTGTTGAAAGAATATTCTAGTTAGGAATATTGTTTGCTGTATTGTTTTCCTATTGTTGTGGAACAGTTAAGGTGTTGAATACTTAATAAAACCTGTTGTGTTTGCTTACTAATCAGTGATCGAACTCAGAAAGAGATTGGGAATTGCGTTTATCGAATTGTGAGTTAGGCCAATTCGAAGTAAGGTTGGAAAAACGTAACAATATTTTTGGAATTTTGAAAGAAATATGAATTTGTGATTTTGTAATATTTTCTCGAAACGCTAAATGGAGAGGTATTGAGTAGTTTGCTGATTGTATAATCTTTTCACTAAATTATGTTAATATATGATCTGTTATAATTTTCCGATAACGTATTGACGTTTCGTGTTAGTTTTGTAATAAATTTCTAAACAGAGATAAAAAAATATATGAACTTTAACAAAGAGCTATGTTTGATATACATCGCTGCCCGAAACTAAAAACCATGTCCTCATAAAAGTTTTTTGCCGAAAACTATATCAAAATCCTTAACCCAGACCGAAGTCTTGATATCTCAGAGCTGCCCCTTCATATTTATATTATTTAATTTGGAGCTAAAGTACTCCCAAAAGTCGGCCGCAAAACTATAGACTCAACACCAAAAATCATTTTAGCTCCGAATTCAATACACTATTTTTTCGGCAAACGTTTAAATTGTTTTTCGGCAAACGACTGTAAAGACTAACTTTACTGACGCTAGGGAGAAGGTTAAAGTCTTACTTTTTTGACGTCCAATCAAAGCGGCTGTAAACTAACGCCATTTTAATTTTTTTTACGGCGGCGGTGAAGCATTTTCATATTTTTACGGTGGCAGAAAAAGTCGCCTTATACGTACGATACTTTCCATATATATATACGATATATGTTATTTTTTTCAAACAAATCGTATAACTATCTGACAACCAAAAATAACAAATAGTTTGGATTATGAAATTTTGAATTATTGTATATCTACGACAACAAAAATAACAACTATTTTGATTGGATTATGAAATTTTGAATTGAAAGGCTGGTTTGATAAAACATTTTATTTATACAAATTTAAATTTTTTTGTTTTCTTTTTTTGGAAGTAACTGGATTTTGTTTGAAAGAGATGCTGATGAATATGCGGTGATGATGTAGATTGTAGATGCTGTATTTGGAGTTTTGAACAAGATTTATGTATAACAGTTGTTTTTCTGAGACTGATGTAGGAATATTATTAATATTGTGATTTTCGATTCGCACGTCAGATAAAAAAAATTGATTTATTTTTAATCTGAAAGCAAATTTGTGTTTCATTGGTACGTCAGATCAAAAAAAAATTGATTTATTTTTGATCTGAGATCTGTTTTTCAAATCTGAGATTTTAGCTAGATCAATTCCCCTTCACTAATACCAATTAAAGTGAAATTTGACATATGTCAATTGTGTCTTCTTGAATATGAGATTTCAAATTTTAGATGAGTTTATTAATTGTAAATTAAATTAAATTTAATGAAATAAATAATTCTAAATTAAATAAAAGTGTGTAAAATGCGTGAAGTGTGTAAAAAGTGGTTTACTATTATCAAAGCACATGTCACAAATGACATTTTTTTACCCATACAACAAAAATATTAAAAGCAGCTGATTTCATGTTCGTTTGGTCACCAAAATCTAGATCTTTTTCGATCAAATCTGATTTTACCTATCGAAAATCACATATAACTTCATATATCCAACGAGGCACAAATATAATGAGCCAGTTCCATAGATTTTTTGTTTCTAGTCCCAGACCAATTAAATGAGAAATATTTGTATAGTATCAGACACTATATCTTGTGGTTGAACGAAGTTGTAAAATTTTTATACAAGTTGAAATTTAAGAATTAAATAACTGAAATTAATTATAAACTAATTTATTTATTAGATTACAAATTATTATTAGAAAACAAATAAATTATTAGAAATTATTAGAAAACAAATAATAATATTAAACTTTTGAAAATTAAAAACTAAAAATTTTGTGACGCGTCATACCACAAGACGTAATTACATAAAATCAAGATGGTGATTTGTAATATTTATTTAAAGGCGAATTCACCATTTCGAGCGCTCGGTCGATCGCCACACGTATATAAAAATTACGCCACCTTCGATTTAATTAACTAATTTTAGATTTAAAAAGCGTTTCCAAAAATTGTTTGTTTTATTTGGAGTAAAAGTGACTTTTTATGTATTTCCTATATTTATAAAATTTTGAAGACACAATACAAACAGTAATACTTTGTGGTTTGTCTTCTTACAAAACAGTGTTATAATTGAAATACATACAATCATTAAATTGGTTGGTATTTCAACGGCAGCTTTCTACAAACTTATAGGTTTGAGTTTTCCAGAAATGAACCAAGACATATCAATTCTATTGCAAAGCTGTAGGAAAAAATAAAACCAATGAATTTTGATGAGTTTATTAAAGAGACTTGCCTAAAGTTCTTTTCTTGATTACAAATTATTTTAGCTGCCCCGCTAGGGCTTATAGATGATTATAATAGTATAAATTGTTTATCTTCCAACGTCATTTCGAGGTTCATTCGATAAAAATTCCATTTAACGATTTTTCTTTCAATTCGTTTACTTTGTTTTTTTATAAAATTAAGAAATCTTTTAAAATAATTTTGCATCTTAATAATACTATTAAAAAAACGAAAGAAAGAATTCTTTACAAAAGTTGTCATGAACATTCATTTTAAAAGATTTAAAGCCGTTTTTAAATCTTGTTCAGAGGTGCGAATTTCTTTCATTATTTTTGTTGTCTTACCAATTGAGCTAATTATTATTTTTAAGAAATTATTTAAACTCGTTATTTAATCTGAGTAAATTGTACGTTTTTTGCAATTTTTTTTGACTTCTTTGAAACAAATAAATTATTAGAAATTATTAGAAAACAAATAATAATATTAAACTTTTGAAAATTAAAAACTAAAAATTTTGTGACGCGTCATACCACAAGACGTAATTACATAAAATCAAGATGGTGATTTGTAATATTTATTTAAAGGCGAATTCACCATTTCGAGCGCTCGGTCGATCGCCACACGTATATAAAAATTACGCCACCTTCGATTTAATTAACTAATTTTAGATTTAAAAAGCGTTTTCCAAAAATTGTTTGTTTTATTTGGAGTAAAAGTGACTTTTTATGTATTTCCTATATTTATAAAATTTTGAAGACACAATACAAACAGTAATACTTTGTGGTTTGTCTTCTTACAAAACAGTGTTATAATTGAAATACATACAATCATTAAATTGGTTGGTATTTCAACGGCAGCTTTCTACAAACTTATAGGTTTGAGTTTTCCAGAAATGAACCAAGACATATCAATTCTATTGCAAAGCTGTAGGAAAAAATAAAACCAATGAATTTTGATGAGTTTATTAAAGAGACTTGCCTAAAGTTCTTTTCTTGATTACAAATTATTTTAGCTGCCCCGCTAGGGCTTATAGATGATTATAATAGTATAAATTGTTTATCTTCCAACGTCATTTCGAGGTTCATTCGATAAAAATTCCATTTAACGATTTTTCTTTCAATTCGTTTACTTTGTTTTTTTATAAAATTAAGAAATCTTTTAAAATAATTTTGCATCTTAATAATACTATTAAAAAAACGAAAGAAAGAATTCTTTACAAAAGTTGTCATGAACATTCATTTTAAAAGATTTAAAGCCGTTTTTAAATCTTGTTCAGAGGTGCGAATTTCTTTCATTATTTTTGTTGTCTTACCAATTGAGCTAATTATTATTTTTAAGAAATTATTTAAACTCGTTATTTAATCTGAGTAAATTGTACGTTTTTTGCAATTTTTTTTGACTTCTTTCACAATAATTTGCTTGGGGAAGAAAATGATTAATTTGTATATATATTTTGCTATAAAATCTGTTTGTTAATACATATTAGTATTAGGAGTGGCGAATTTAATATTAGTAACACCTCTTGGTTTGGTTCCTCATATCTTAAATAGTAACGCTTTTCGCACCTTATTATATGCTAAGCAATACATCACCTGAACACTATAAACTTCACACTTTAACTAAAATGTTACTATTGTGACGTTAGAGTGATCTATCTAACAGATTAATTTATCTATAACCGGAAAGCATTTCGGATAAGAATCGCCCAAATAGAATCAAATTGATTTTATTTTATTATTATTTTGTTTTCGGCAAAAGGAAGAACTTGTTAGTCTTTAATTTTTTAATTTTGATTTATTAGTGTGTCTTTTAGTTTATATATTTATTTATTTTTTTTGTCTTAATTTGTTTAAAGTGTCAACATTCTTGAATGATGATTTCATCATCATATTTTTCTTCAAAGACAAAATGCAAATAATTTTTAGTTTACAAAAACGAAAAACTGTATGCTGATTTGGTTTAAACTGCAAACATTATGAATTAAAGAGAATTACACTAAGTTTACACCATGGTAGTATAATAGAATAATAGCAAATAGCTATTAAACTATTATGGTGTAAACGGATAGAATAATACCTTTTTACTTTGACAGATAGTTATTTGATATTTTGCTTTTGATCGATAGTATAATAGTATATTCAAAAAAGTTGTAACGGTCAAAACGTTAAATGTAAAAGACAATTTCATGCGATTGTAAAAATGTGCAACATCAAAATCACTCAAAATTTAGTTTTAATTTTAAATTAATATTAGTTTTACAATTTTTTGTTGAAATACTTTTCGATTGATAAGATTTTATATTCAAATTTGAAATACGTTAGCCGTATTCTATCTGTCAATATTATTCTGAGCGTTTATACCACAGATAGAATAATACTATTTTGCGGTATAAACGCCCAATGAATCGATAGTTTAATAGCAAAAAACTATTATTCTATTAAACTATCGGTGGTATAAACTTGGTATAAGTTGATAAGTTAGTTATCTTATCCAGAGCATATTTTTCACATTCTCAAATTAGCTACTTAAAAAATTGTTCCTACAATTTAAACAAATTTAAATACTATGAAACCCTAAATTTACAACAAACCTTAGTCGTAGTAAATAAAAGAAATTAAAAGAATAGAAAGGTTCACATATAATTTTAATTGAAGCAAAAACTTAAATTAAAAAATTGCTTTGTTAATTGATTTAATCACATTAAACACTACGACACTATTGCGTAGTGGATGCTTGCCAAATTATTAAAATATTTTAATAGCTTAATTAGTTTTTATTTAAAATTAAAAGAAAAAAATCAAAATTAAATTAAGACAGAATAAGATAATAACTTTAAGTAAAGATGAATCGTCTTTCATTATTTATTGTAGTAATAAAAATTAGTTATTTAAAAATGTTGTAATAATAAATAATTTAATGTTTGTTTTTAAGTCTAGCTGAATTTGAATTTTACAGACATATTTTTAATGTATTCTCTCTTGTTCTCTTGAAAATCTCTAAATAGTCGCTTATGAGTGGTGTTCAATCAAAGAAACCAAAATGGAAACAAACATTTATTTTATATATATACAAAAATATAAATTATCAGAACAAAAGTGTTTTGAAGTTTAAACTAATTAGATCTTTGTAAATATTGAAAAAGCCATACTTTGAATTACCCTATGTTATTTTAAACTATAAGACAAAACCAAGAAAGCTAATTAAAATAACAAAAACAAAACTAAATATATATTAATAACTCAATTTTATTTAAACTTAAAAATAACACATAATTCAAGATTGCGGTCATAATATAACCCCCTCCCTTCTCTACCCCTTCTATCATATCATATCTTTCTTTTATGTAGAAAAAAATTAAAATCTTTTTAATTTCTTTTTAAATAATAAAATAAAATTAACTTTTCAAACAGACGAATGTCTGCCAATTATTTTTTTTCTTATACGAGATCAGGTTGGTAAGGACGTGGCGTAACACAATAACAAAACCATAGTAAGTTAATTGATACCAACTGCTAAAAAGTCACAAAAAATTTGTCTATATTATAAGCTAATCGTAATTACTTACACTCAAAACTGTTTATTCTTATCCGGGGTAAAAAAATAGATCTATAGAGATTACAAAGATCTCTACCGATCTTGGTGAATCTGGATACTGTGTATTCACCAGATTTAAGTTGTATCTTAATAGATCTCCGAATCTCCGAAATTTTAAAACATCTTTGAAGATCACAAAAGAACTTGATAAGTCTCAAAATGCAGATCTATAGTTAGATCAAATAATGGAGAAACGATTAGATTTCCATCGATCTATCTATTTTTTCCCCTGCAGAATATATTATAATTCTGAAATATCTTGCCGGTTATTAAAAAACTTTTCAATTTATCTTCGTATTGTCAAATTATTATTATTGAAATTAATTAATTATTCTTGTTGGTTTTACTTAAAATGTCTAAATTTATTTTATTTTCAATCGATTAAAAAATGTTTATCGATTAAAATCCAGAGATATTCTCCATACCCATTTGTTAATTAATAAGTAAAGATTCGCAATGCTATTGTGATTTAAACGGGACGAATCGTCGCGTCTACTTTATTAGATTTTAAATAATTATTTATGTTAGTACATTTATGAGTTGTTTTGTTATTTTCTTCGACATAATGTTAAGAACATAAATTGGGGATTAAATTATTTTCTTATTTATGTGATTTTAAGTTAATGTATATTTTAAAATTTACGATAAATCTATTAATTCTGATATTAGCTCGATTGGATCAGTATTTGTTGATTTGTTAATATTTTTATTTTTGATCTACGGGTGTAACAACTCAGCGTACTCTAATACCTGCTATTGATATGTGAGATATACATGGGTCATTCTTTTACAAACCGAACGGATTTTGATGAAAATTAATCGACACCTCTTCGATTTGGCTAAAACTTTTTCTGCGGATTCTATATCGAAAAAAAGAGATATGTGTCCAAGAAATTTTTTTTTGGCATAATTTTCATAATATAAGTGATCAAACATTTCAGAATGGCGAGTTTTTTGGCTTGGAGACTCATTTTCAAAAATTCATAATTCTGAATCTATATAAGAGCTACAAAATTTTCACCAATTACACTTTTATAGTTGAAGAACTGAACTTTGAAAAAAAAATATTTTTTATCAAAAATATTAACAAATTCATATTGTTATAAACAATTTAATTGTTTGAATCGATTTTTAACAAACGCCCCTAAAACGAATCAAGTTCTCAGTATTCCCATTGTATTCTCCGTCAAATTTTACGACAAAAACAAGTTTTTAAAATATGGTACCTTTTCAATTATTATTCTTAAAATATTAATTTATGTAGCGCGTAACGACCAAAAAACGGGTTTTTGCTAATAAATCAAAATCTGTAACTTGTATCAAAAAAAGTTTAATGTAAAATTTGTAGATAATTAAAAGATCTACAACTTTTGCCTAAACAAGTTTTTGACATAACCTCAAAATTTAAATTGCAAAAAATGTTACAAATCATCTTTGTAACAATTATTTATTGAAAATTTGCATAAAAAAAATTTATGGGTAATTCGTTTTCAAACTAAATCTCCTGACATGCTAGAAAACAAATCTTGATTGAAAAAAAAACATTATTATCAAGCGTTGGGAAAAAAAATCCATCCAGTGCGCCACGTCATTTCAACCTGTCTGTTGTATTAGCCATCACTGCCATGACAAACTTTGACAAATCATAACAGATGATATAAAAAATATCTTAGTAAATAAAAAAAATCACTTAATAAAAAATAAAGTTAATTAAGAAGTAGTTAAGAAGTATTTAATATTTAATCTGTTAAAATGCAATATTTAAAAAAGAATAATAATTTAAGAACTGATTTTGACGGTAGTCGAAATCGATTTTCATTAAAAATAAAAATGAAATACAATTGTTACTATAAAGAAGTAATATTATTATTAATAAAATAAAAAAATTTAAAAATAAACATATAAAAAAGTCATCTACTATAGAAAAGTAATATACTATATTTTTAAATATTGCATTTTAATTCAAAAAATGATTTGTAACATTTTTTGCAATTTAATTTGAAAATTTGAGATTATGTCAAAAACTTGTTTAGGGAAAAGCTGTAGATCTTTTAATTATCTACAAATTTTACATTAAACTTTTTTTGATACAAGTTACAGATTTTGATTTATTAGCACAAAACCGTTTTTTGGTCGTTACGCGCTACATAAATTAATATTTTAAGAATAATAATTGAAAAGGTACCATATTTTAAAAACTTGTTTTTGTCGTAAAATTTGACGGAGAATACAATGGGAATACTAAAAACTTGATTCGTTCTAGGGGCATTTGTTAAAAATCGATTTAAACAATTAAATTGTTTATAACAATATGAATTTGTTAATATTTTTGATAAAAACTATTTTTTCCTCAAAGTTCAGTTCTTCAGCTATAAAAGTGTAATTGTTGAAAATTTTGCAGCTCTTATAGATTCGGAATTATGAATTTTTGAAAATGAGTCTCCAAGCCAAAAAACTCGCCATTCTGAAATGTTTGATCACTTATCAAAAATATGCAAAAAAAAAAAATCCTTGGACACGCATCTCTTTTTTTGACATAGAATCCGCAAAAAAAGTTTCAGCCAAATCGAAGAGGTGTCGATCAAAAACGTTTTCGGCTTCACTGACAATAGCAGTAAGATAGCACTACACCTTTTCCAATTGTAATTCAGAAAGCGTCAATTGTAGTTCAGATTAGTCAATTGTAATTCAGATTAGTCAATTGTTATTCAGAAAGCGTCAATTTTAATTGAGAAAACCACAATTACAATTCAGAAAGCGTCAATTGTAATTCAGATTAGTCAATTGTAATTCAGATTTGTCAATTGTAATTCAGAAAGCGTCAATTTTAATTCAGAAAACGCCAATTGTAATTCAGAAAGGGTCAATTGTAATTCAGGTTAGTCAATTGTAATTCAGAAAACGTTAATTTTAATTCAGAAATAAAACACATTTTATTTTAGTATAGCGAAAAATTGAGATGAAGTTCCAAGTATATATACATAGTATGTCTTAGTATTTTTTTAAATAAATTACCGACCGACCACTATGTCATTCATTATCAAGGCGCTAGCTTGGGGAACTGTACAGTGTTGCATAGCACGAGCGCGATCACTCCAGGTATGGTGTTCGTTGCATGATCTATGTATAATATCTTCCAAGTAGTAGATCAATCTTTGTTACATTACGCCAGGACCTGCAACGTTTGAAACACGAATGTTGCTTTTGGCATCCGATTTTCCTTTAGACCAAATATTCTCAATGGGATTTAGCATCGGAGAATATGGTTCTAACCACAAAAGAGAAGCTGGCGTACCATCGATCACTCTTTTAAATGACAAGGTGCGTTATCCACAACAATCACAAAATCTTTCAGCTGATTTCCCACATCTTGCCACTTTTGCATTAAAACAACTACCCAGTCGTTTGCTAACTAGGCAGCAAATGAACCCTTTCTGCGTTCCATGTATACAGTTCCCGTAGTTGAAATTGCTCCAATTAAATGAATGTTGTGACCTCTTGATGCTGGAAGGTGTTGTACTATTCTTTTCCCAACTCTTGCACGGCCTCTCGTTCGACGAAAAAACAAATTAAAATTTGTTTCATCCATCCAAACAACTTGTTTTCCTTGCTGTATGTACTTGTTCAAGGATTGTACGTATTCAGCTCGTTTTGTTTCGTTCGCGTCAGAATTCATTGTAACAGGTTCAACGTGTAATTGTGTCGGTCAAATCACAAAAAATTATCATAATGTAACCGACGAAAACATCATCTAATATCTGAAATATAACCACCATTATATCCGTCAAATTACCAAACATAACCAAAACGTAACCGACACAAGTACTATCTAATAACTGAAATATTATAACGCAATTGTGCCCGTCAAATTACTATAATCAACTGAAAAGTAACTTAAATTATAACCATACGAAGGTTGAAATGTAACCGACACGGTTCTCGTTCGGTAACCCTTACCGCCTATTGTCGGAGCAAAATACTGTAACAAATCAGTTACGTTACCATTTGTGCACGATAACAGTTACCGGTAACATTTCGGTCTTTTTACGGTTACAAATAGTGAAATTGTCTGTCGGGTTATGTGCCTATGGTCTGGCAATATAAA
This sequence comes from Diogma glabrata, assembly GCA_963693315.1. Taxonomy (NCBI): domain Eukaryota; kingdom Metazoa; phylum Arthropoda; class Insecta; order Diptera; family Cylindrotomidae; genus Diogma; species Diogma glabrata. The sequence continues at coordinate 299,954,290 of OY856186.1, forward strand.
AACTCTGCAACACAGCTTTATGTAAATTATTTTTGTCAGTTTGTTCTTCTACATTCACGAAACCCTCGGCGAGCGAATTTTATTTCACTTGACCGGCTTTTCTTTATTTCAATTGACGTTTTCTGAATTACAATTAACGTTTTCTGAATTACAACTGACGTTTTCTGAATTACAATTCACTAATCTGAATTACAATTGTCGTTTTCTGAATAACAATTGACTAATCTGAATTACAATTGACGTTTTCTGAATTACATTTGGCCGTTTCTGAATTAAAATTGACTAATCTGAATTACAATTGACGGTTTCTGACTTACAATTGACTAATCTGAATCACAAATGACGCTTTCTGAATTAAAATTGACGCTTTCTGAATTAACATTGACGCTTTCTGAATTACAATTGGAAAAGGTGTAGTCAATGTGTTATCTTATGGGTGCTGGTAGATGAGTTGCATTCAGTTAACTGTAGCACCCTCAATCGTATAGTTATGGAATATTATTTGATGATAGCTCGCCAAACTTTGAATAAACGCTTACTCGAATAAACGAGCCTTCATATAATTCTATATCTGGGCTTAAATCATTAAGTAAGACAGTGGCAAATGCTCAAGGAATGAAACTAACTGGATTATTGGCAATCCAATTTTAGTTTTTTTTGTGCAGATTTTTCTAAAAATATCTCTCTTTTTAGGGTTGTGTTTTTTATAACGAACCCTATTAGTGAGTGTAAAACGAGTTTTTCACATTATATCGATTATCTCGTAAACTGTAAATGCTATGGACCTGAAATTTGAGATGCGTATAAAACTAACCTGTCCACTCAAGATAATGGATAGAAAGAAAAATAAAGTTGTTTAAAGTTGTTTGTTCTACATGGCTACGATGTGAAGCCTTTGATAAAATACATCTTTTATAGAGTCAAGTAGGGTATCATACGAAAGGGATCTACTTCAGTATTCCTTAAAAATGTATTTTCGAATTTTACACTATACTATTTTTTGTGTAGTTTCGAATAATGGCTCGAAACCTAATTGATCGAAAATCTTAAAATGTATTTCGAATGATATAAAAATTAGTAAGCTTTTAATAGAAAAATATGGAGATATCAAGACTTCGGTTTGGGTTAAGGATTTTGATGTAGTTTTCGGCAAAAAACTTTTATGAGGACATGGTTTTTATTTTAGTTTTGGGCGGCGATGTATATCAAACATAGCTTTTTGTTAAAGTACAAGTATTTTTTATCTCTGTTTAGATATGTTTTACAAAACTAACACGAAACATCAATACGTTGTCGGAAAATTATAACAGATCATATATTAACATAATATACTGAAAAGACTATACAATCAGCAAACTACTCAAAAACCTCTCCATTTAGCGTTTCGAGAAAATATTACAAAATCACGAATTCATATTTCTTTCAAAATTCCAAAAATATTGTAAAAATTAAATAAAATCAAAAATTCAAACTTTTTTCAAACAAAATTCTAAAAATATTTCAAAAATTATTACAAAATCAAAGATTAAAACTTTTTTCAACAATTCTAAAAATATTGCATAAATTATAACAAAATCAAAAATTGTAACTTTTTCCAAAATTATGAAAATTATAATAAAATCAAAAATTTAAAATTTTTCAAAATTCTAAAATTATTCCAAAAATTCTTACAAAATCAAAAATTGAAACTTTTTTTAAAATTCTAAAAATATATATAAAATTCAAAAATTCTATTTCTTTTCAAAATTCTAAAAATATTTCAAAAATTAGAATAAAATCAAATATTTAAACTTTTTCTAAATTCTAATAATATTCCAAAAAAACTTAAAAATTCTAACTTTTTCCAAACTTCTAAAAATATTGCAAAAATTATACAATATCAAAAATTCAAACTTTTTCCAAAATTTTGAAAATTATAATAAAATCAAAAATTTTTCAAAATTCTAAAAATATTCCAAAAATTCTTACAAAATCAAAAATTGAAACTTTTACGTAAACAAACAGCTAAATTTTCTTTCCAAAAAATTATCTAAAAAACTAATGAAATAATTCTTTTGACACACTTGACAATATTTTTTTGACAAACTTATAATGCCATAATTCTCAATAATAATAATAAAATTTCATGTCAAACAAATAATTAATTCTATTTTTTCCAAAAGATTGGGTAAAAAAAATAAAAATCTTTCTTTTGACACACTTGACAACATTTTTTTGACAAACTTATAATTTCATAATTCTCAATAATAATAATAAAATTTCATGTCAAAGAAATAATTAATTTTATTTTTTTCTAAAAAATTGGGTAAAAAAATAAATAAAAATCTTTCTTTTGACACACTTGACAACATTTTTTTGACAAACTTATAATGCCATAATTCTCAATAATAATAATAAAATTTCATGTCAAAGAAATAATTAATTTTATTTTTTTCAAAAATAGGGTAAAAAATAAATAAAAATATTTCTTTTGACACACTTGACAATATTTTTTTGACAAACTTCTAATGCAATAATCTAGTTTTTGATCCCACATACAAATCCCGACCATCAAGATTTCTCCACATTCTTTGTTCCTACTCATTATCACTTAAAATGAACGTTTTTTAAGCAAAAAATATGCATATTTCCTTGTTTTGACACACTTGACGATTTTTTGACACACTTCCGGTACAGTTATCGATCACATCGTCTCACTATTGAGTATACCTATTTTTAGAAACAAACATTTTTTAAATCCCTTCAGGGGTTTTCTAGATTTCGTCGGATGTGACGGCCGGCAGACCAGACATACATTTTTTTGTTGCTTTTTTGGAATCGTTATGACCTAAAACGTCAAAAAATGCCAAAAAAGTGGGGATAAGAATTTCACTTTCATTTCATGAATGTAATACTTAGGGTAAACAACAACAAGCACTAAATTTCATGGTGCAATTTGAACAAACTAAACCTATCGGGGTACAAAACTGTTGTGCTTTAGCTGAGGGGCAAGTACGATCAAGAGGGCAGGTAGGTGCAAGACCACCTACCATTAAAGCTAACGGAGGATCAATTAAAATGGTAAGAACGGTAAGATACCTTGGTGTCGACTTGGACCAGAGGCTTGGGGTGTCAAATCGACACTCCAAGAGCATTAGCTCAAAGTCTCTTCCACTACTTCACAAAGTTATTACATGAACGATGGGGTCTTGATAGACACACACTACAGCTCATATATAGAGTTGTAGTTGAATCGATTCTAACCCACTGTTCGACTGGTTGGTGCGGGCGGACCAACGTTAAGCATGTTCAACAGTTATTGGGCGCCCAAAATATTATATAAATTATTATTAAGAATTATAGCAATAATTTATATAATAGTTTTGTAAAAATCAAGTTTATTATGCAATTATTTTTGGAAAACTTTTCATGTTTTTAATATTTTTTGTTTGTTGTGAAAATATTCAACCGCTATTTTATTGAATATCATTCTTAAAACGTATATTTCATTTTATAATAAATTATATGCAATCAATATAAAATAATAACATAGATTGATTATTATTATTTATTTTACAATAAATTTGTGAAAAAAAGAATGTTTGATTAATTTTTTCTTAAAGTTTATATATACAAATAAAACAATATGACACTTCACACTTCAAACTTTGAAATTGAAAACATTAAATATTAAACCGCCATTTCATTTAAAATTATTATCAACATAGTATTTTCTTTTAAAATAATTTTGATACCTTAACTAAAACCTTCACTAAATCTACATTTTAGATTATTATTATTAATTTTATAATAATTACATAAATCAATAATTAATATTTTTATCTCTTGTTAATATAATTTTTCATTCAAGTATTCAAATAAAATAATATGAAACGTTGGTTGGATTATTATTATTACTGCAGGTTATTAATAAATTATTAATAAATGATTATTAATTATTATTGTTTATATTAATAAATTTTTTTCTTTTATTTTTACAGGTGATTTTTATAGTTTGTACAAAATAATTTCTTGAAAAATGTCTGTGATATTAATTCATAAACATTATTAATATATTTTATTAACTTAATTTCATAATAAATAAAAAATATAATAAAATTAAAATGAAAATGAATCGTTAAGTGAAATAAATAAAATTCATAAAAATTCATTGATCAAGTGATAAAAATTAAACAAATATAATTTAAAAATTAAGACATTATTGTGATTTAGAGTTAATTAACAGTACTATCTATTTACATTAATTATGCTTATTAAATTCAGTTTTTTATTTTTATTCATACAATATGGATATTCATCACAAGCTATTCGAGGAAATGGAACAGAACCAACGGTACGAATTAATTTATTTGTTTTATTGATTTGCATTAAAAAATTTTTGATTATTATTGTTGAAAATACATATTTAACTTATAAAAATAAATTGTTTATAATCCACTCAGCGAATTCAGATTAATTCACGGAAATTACTGAATTTCGGTTAAACAAATTATATTTAAATTGTTGTTTTGAAGTGGTGAAATGAGTCAATGTTTTAATTGAAATACGTGGGTAATTTGAATTTGATCTGCTCTTTTCATGAGTAACAAACTTTACTACATATATAGTTTAGCTAGTGATCATGATCATAGTTCTGAAGTTTTTATTTACGGAAGGAGCAACAAAACAATCAACAAACGCTAAAACTTGTTACATTTGTTTAATCATTTTAACTTTAGACTTGTGAAAACGTTTACAATCAACATGGTCCTTCTAAAATCTAAATACTACTGTTTGAATATTTTTGGCAATAGATAATTGTTTGTTTATTATATCATACTATACATACTTAAACGTCTTGGAGAAGAGAAGAAAAAAAGTTTGTGCTTCAATGCAGTTTCGATGACCTAAACACAAAACTTTATTTTGAGTACTAAAACGATTTCAAGTTTCAATGACGCTTATATGTATCAACACTAGTGTTTTTTGGAACATACGCATCGTCTTCAGAGTTATAAACTTATCCGTTGATCAAAAAATTGTAACGTCACTCCAAGATCATGTTTTTCTTGTGGATATATAATTAAATGAGTTTAGTTTTTCTGTTTTTGCCCATTGGGATTTTGGTTTTCAGCAAAAAGCGGCTTTTAATTTTGTGTAATTTATATTTTCCAAACCTGGAAACAACTTTAAACTATCATAAAATTTCAATTCCCAATGTTTATAAGATTAGATTATAAAAAAAAACTTCGTTACCGTTTTTGTTTATTACCCAACAAACAAATATTTCAATTTGACACTTTAACTACTTTTTATCGATTTGTCAACATTTATCATCAATAGAAAAGGAAATGAATAAATAATATCTATTTAAGTATATACATATAAATAAATGTTGATTCATTTTAAATAAAAGAGAAATTATTTATTTATGTTATCTTTTAAAAAAAAATTATGTTTGTAAACGTTATTTTAAGGTTTGATTGACAAAGTATAGTTTATTAATGTTGATTAATTTTTATATGCAATCTTTTATTTAAAGTTTTTAAACAAAGTTGCAAGAAATTATAAATTAATATTGTCATATGATATTTAAAATATAATTATCCATAGCTATACTAACCAATTTCAAAGTCTTTGAATACAATTTACTCGTTGCTGTCAATCTCAAAAAAGATTACGGTTTATCAGTGACAGCTCGAGGACGTTGTAGAGAATTATGTCAAATTTCGGTCAACATATTTCGTATAGCCCTCTTTTTGACAAAATCCAAAAAGGCTAGAATGGAATTAGCAGCGCCCCATCTTTTTAATACATATAATACATAATTGATTGTGGAAGACAACTTTTAATTAGAAACTACCTGATATTTGCCAGCTGTTCTTATTAACCACTTGAAGCGGAAACTGTCGCTGGTCAAAAACACAAAATATTTTGTAAAAGTTGTTTAAAATATATACAATAAATTTGAAAACAAATTATTTGACCAACTTTCAATTTGTTTGTAAGAACAAATTTCGCTTTGTGTTTATAAAAAAAATGTTTGGAGCGCAACCTCTCTAAATCAGGTTCGAAATCACATAAAATTCCAATTTTCAAAAAACTGTTCACTCGTTCAGATAAAAAAGTATTGGCTTTGATTGGTTGAGGAGCGGTAACAATTTTTTATCTGTACGATAATATTTTTGATCGTACGACAAAAATAATGTCTTAAAGATTGTGCTGTTTTTTTCTGATTGTTCTATTAGAAAAATGAATTTTAAAAGTAAGATTTATCGATAGCTCATTACAATTTAGTTGTAATTAAATTTGATTATTTAATTACAATTAAATTAATTTGTTTATTAATAATACATATAGATTTAGGCGATAATCCCAATAAAAAATTTGTCTTATGTAAAAATAATCATATATTATATAATATCACGAGTCGTCAAATAATAGTCGATTATTTTTCATAATCATTATTACGAATGTCATTTGAGGGAAATTTTTAACCTCAAATGGCATGAGTGGTAATGTTGAAAAATAATCGACTAATAATTTGGTGACGAGTTGTATTTAGCAGACAATTTAACGAACAGAAATAGTAACATTATTTCATACAACATAATCATACATAATAATATATTATTTCATCTTAGTAGGCGCATAAATGTTATAAATTTGTAATTTATTTTTGACAAATAAACATAAACATACAATCATTTATGAATGAAAACGGACATTTTTACTATTTGCAAATTGCATTTTCACATAATTTTGTATGTGAATTTTTGTTTTAAATTAATATTCGTTTTAAATTAATATTCGCCGAGCACCCATCTGGCTCACGTAGTTTCTTTCAGGCAGTTAAATCAGTCCAGAGCAATTTTACTCGATCCTCTATTCCAACCTTAGTTCTGAATGACATTCCCGTGAGCGACTCGAAAGAGAAGGCGGATCTTCTGGGTCGTATATTCGCAGAAAACTCAAACATAGTTGAACCTCCCCATTCTCCTACACTCATTCCCCCAGTTGTAACGAAAATGAAACCAATTATTTTTCGTTGCAATATTGTACGGAAAATGCTTCTTTCTATCAATATCAACAAATATGCTGGCCCCGACGGTATTCTACCCCTCATTCTTAAAAACTTTGCTAGGCAACTAGCTCCAATTTTAACAAAAATTTTCTATTTATCTTATCTAACCGGAATATTTCCCGACTCTTGGAAGCTGGCCAGCGTTCAACCCATACCAAAGAAAGGCAGTAAGATAGATCCTAACAATTATAGACCAATTGCAATTCTGTCGGTTTTAGCTAAAATATTTGAAAAATATGTTAACTAAGTACAATTTAATAGATTATTTGGAAGTATTGCGAATTATTGATGATAAACAGTATGGTTTTCGTAGAAGTCATGCAACAGGTGATCTGTTAGCCTACGTATCCCATCTCTGGAACAAATCGCTGGAAAACCATGGTGAAACATTCAGTATTTCACTTGACATTTCTAAAGCATTTGATAAAGTGTGGCATAAAAATCTTATAGCTAAATTAAAATCTTATGGCATAGACCATCTTACTGTCTCATGGATTCATAGTTTTCTTTCAGGTCGCCAATTTCATGTTAATTTAGATGGTATCACATCCAATATTTTCACAACCAATGCTGGGGTTCCCCAAGGTTCTGCACTCTCACCAACCTTGTTTCTTCTATACATTAATGACTTACTTATTTCCACTTATTTCCCAATCCACAGTTTTGCTGATGACAGCACATTCCATGCATCACATGCATCTCCTAAATTTCGATCTCATACTGCAGTTACACTGATAGAGAGCTGCTAATTGATTCTATCAACAAAGACCTGGAGCGTATAATGGAATGGGGAGATCGTAATCTTGTTTCATTTAATCCAAACAAAACCAAATTATGCCGTCTTTCACGAATAGAGCGACATAAAAATTTCCTTATTAAAATAAACCACGAGAATTGCGTGACGTTGAATCAGTTAGACTTCTTGGAGTGGATATTCAAAATAATCTGAAATGGAATAAACATGTGTTCAACCTCGCTAAATCTGCAATGTAAAAATTAGGATTCTTGAGTCGATGTAAAAAGTATTTCAATCCCGAGCAAATTTTGCTAATTTTCAAGTCCTTTATTCGTCCATGTATGGAGTACTGCTGTCATGTTTGGGGAGGTGCTTGTCAGTCAACAATAAAATGTCTAGACTCTGTACAGAGGAAAGCAATACGGTTGATTGTTAATTCCGAACTAACGGACCAGCTTGATTCACTCCAGCACAGAAGAAATGTGGCGGCATTATCAATCTACTATATATATAACTTTAGCGAATTCTCCTCTAAGGAAATTCAAAATATCCTTCCATCGTGTGCGCAGTATAATCGACAAACAAGAGCTGCCGAGTTGTTCCATCCATTTGTTGTACAAATACCTCGTTGTAGAACTGTGTCCTTTCAGAACGACTATTTTAATAGAGTGGCCAAATTGTGGAACTCAATGCCTCCTTTTGTATTTCCCGATGAATTTTCCCCTCAGGCATTTAAAGAAAATGTCCATAATCATTTAAAACAATTAGTATAGTTATCCCTATATCCCCATTCCTTCCATTTTCCTCATCTCCTTCCTTTATAGTTGACATGGTATCTTCGGATATTCAAAGAGTCTAAATAATGAATATTTCATATTTAGTGTGCTAAACATGTCCAACTTATTAATAAAAAAAAAAAAAATATATTAAGTAGGCCGAAAATATTCGAAAATATTCGCTGTTCCTTCCCACCAGAGAAAAATAATCGAAACAATTCGTTTTGATTTGTTAAACAATAGTAAATGAAGCGTTTTTATTGGACTTTATCGAAACTTTATTTAATGAGATGAATTGTCTATGTTATTTTTTTTTATCTTAAACAAAAATAGAGCAATATGATATATCTTTTGTCGTATATAGCAAAATCCTCCATATTGTAAGCCTGCTTGTTGTTTAAGCGCAGAAAAAATCGTGAACCTATGGCGTCATTTTAAAAACACTATTCCATTCTTTGCATATAGAAAGGTTCAGTATTTTTTGCATATAGCGTCGATCAATTGGGCTAATTATTTATGAATATATATAAAGAGGGCTTTGCGTACAGTGAACAATATTGTTGTAAAGATACAAATTTTTTACCGCCATTCAACCACTCAGAGCGTATATTATTTCAGTATTATTTCAGCGTATATATATTATTCCAACAACAATTCTTCATGAATCATGGCCCTTAATGTTACTTTTGAAAGGTTGCAAACCTTTTTTTCAAAAATCAAATATTCAGGGGTGCTTAGCCTTTTTATGAATGGATTTTATTTGCAAAATTCATGCATGTATGTAAAAGTTCACCAAAACAAGCTGATAATCATCAATTGTTTGAAATACTGGTAATGTGAACGTTGTATTAAAAAAAAGCGAGTAAAAGCCAATAATTTTTTTGTCAAAAACGATATTTAATCTATACCTAACTGGTATTTTTTAACTGTTCCACTTATACGAATGAAGTTAGATTCAGTAATTTCTTAAAAATTATCATTCATTGTTATTTCAAATGTCACATAATGTGACATAAACTAAACGATTTATAGGAAGAAATGTATGAAAATTGAAACGATTGAAAATTAAATTAATTATTTAATTGATTAAAAGAGAAAAACTGAGTTTTTTTGTGAGATATTTCCAACCATACCTTTGAATTGGAAAAATTCAAATTAATTCCATAGTTACTTGAGTATAATTGCTCACAAAATCCTGAATGTATGAAAATTATGTTTTTGAATTCAGTGATCGAGTCCAAATATCTTTAGGTAACCGCACTAGCCCCAACGTTCTTAAAATTGATTCATTAAAAATTGAAGTATTAAATATTACGTTCGTATGTTCGTACGTTTCATCAAAATTGTTTTAGAACGCAATTGTATAAAGTCATAATTCATAAACTGCTTTACTGACTGAAGACTGAATTGTGGATAAAGATTTTAAAAGGATTCAAATAAATTTTGTTTACGGGTGACAATCCGAAAATGAAGATACAGAAGTATGTATAATCGTAGTAAGATCGTATTGTTACGTTTTTCAACCTTACTTCGAATTGGCCTTACTCTTTTATTTACAAAAATAATTTAAAAATAACTTCTATTTTCACGATTTTATATACACGATACAACGTTTCGTTTACAATTAATTCATTTTACATTCCACTTAAACTATCGAAATTTGAATTACAACTTTACACCATCGCACGTTTAAAAAAAAATATTCTAATTCTACCAAAAGGGCATTCCTTATATACAATTCTACATCATTTCTCGATTATTTGATGTTACTTCTTTACGAAGAAACCTCGAGAAACCTCTAACAATAAACCTCTAAGAATATTCGATGATCATTGGTTTCTTTATTTCATTTCATGTTTTACTCCGTCCCTTTTTCTTGGAAAATAATGTAACCTTATTACTATTTATTAATTATTAATTTTTAATTATTATTTTTGAAATATTGTATATCGAAAATTAAGGTTGAATACAATGTTTTGTATTTCATTGTATTTGCATATGTAGAATCGTAACAGTATATACCGGGTTTCATGAAAATGGAATATATAAGAAACTCCCTCCCCCCTCCCTATATTCCAATCAATTTTTATATTTTTTTCTTAGAGTTGGTTTCGTTTTCGCATATCTTGCACATATCTTTTTTCTTACTATTAAGTTGACTTAAAACACTTTCATAGCTCCTATTGTATTCGAATACACTGATACCAGGTATGCAGTTTTTCAGGTATGCCGGTTGATACATGGGTATGCAGGTCAGTAGGTCCTCAGGTTCTCACCACCTCACGCTACAAGTTCTCTAATTTGGAGGATTTGCATGTTTTTTTTAAGTCATTAAAAGCTGTGAACGTATATGTGAAAATTTATAAAAATCGAGCCAATTGTAGCATAGTACGTCGGTGGTATCCCGATCTTGGCTAAGAACACGGTTAATATTTTATATACACTTGTTCAAATGAAAGATTGATTTTGATCAGTAGAATTTATTAAAAGTTTTAATATACGTTGCAGCAGAGTGCGATCCCTTTATACACATATTGTAGGTAATCATTGTTTTTAGAAGTTTACGTTAGCCATCTGTGTTCTAATCTTGAAACGTGTTTTTCTTCTGAAAATCACATGTGCTGAACACAGATGCTTTGTTAAGATAGTGCTGTATGGAATTCTTTTCCCTTTTGTTCAGGTACCGCAGACGCGAGATTAAGCTTTGCTGTTATTTTGAGTTATTGTTGACGGTATATTAACATTCCAAAAAGACGTAGCTGACGTTTCTAAAATGTTGTTTGTTCCGATCTATTTTTAACAAACACTTGTTTTGAATGATGGTGCTGTTTTCAGTGTCTTAAGCCAAACTCTAATCTGGTAATACGCATTTTTTACAGATTGTATGAATCTTTTATATCTAATCCCAATCCAAAGATACTAAAAGGAAAGGCGGTTAGTGTTTTTACAACAATAATATTGTATTTTGTTTTTGTTTAACATTCTTCTGCTTAATTTTAATTTATATAAAATAAATTCAAAATATATTTTTTTTACTTTTATCTCTTTAACGTCATTCTGATTCTTTATGTACACCTGCAGCATATTTAAGATGAAAAAAGTGTGAAAAAACAATAAAAAAGAACATACTCAACGAAATGATCAATTATTAAAGAATGGAAATGTGTACAAAAAATTGAAAAACATATATAATTCACTACATACAACACATTATGCTGGAATTTTCATGTTTTTTTTTATAAAGAACATAAACTAACCAAAACATAAATAAATTATGTATAATGTATAAATGAAAAAGTCATAAATGTAAGCCGAACGAAGAATATAGTAGAGTCTATTAATAGAGTTGAGGATGAATTAAATATTAAAGTATTTTTAGTCTTAACAGAGGTGAAATGGTGGAAAAGGGAATTGTTGGAGATATGATTATTTCTGGTTCCAAAGCGAATATTTGATAGAAAAAACAAATTTAAAAGGGATAGGCTTAAACAGAGGTAAATGCTCTAAAAATCAAGCAATATCAATTTTAAAAAACTGCTCAGTTATGGAAAGATACAGCCAACAGGTTTAGTACCAGTGCCCAGTGCACGTATTGCGGAGGCAAACAAGATGTCTGCTGAGTTACAAATTGTATCACTTAACCCAGTTTATGTGAATTTAAATTGAGTTTCAGTTCAGTTATAAGCATATTTGGTGCGGGTTGTTTAAGCTGACAATTAATCAACTCCGTCTTAGATTCTAAAGGTGTAAACTTTTAATTTTCTTTGAAAAAAAGAAATCAAAACCATAAAAAAATTAACCAATATATAATAATATTCATACAAAAAAGGTATTTTCCAATTTAAAACCAAGAATAGAAATCAAAAATAAAATACATAATAACAAAACATACCAGACTTAGAGGCATCACCGGTATCTTCAAAAGGTAAGAAACAATAATAAAACTTAAAAAGAACAATATAACAATAAAATTAAATAAAAAACCTCTTGAGTTTTGAGTATTTGTCTGTATTCTTGTGGAAGAAGAAATAACAACAAAAACAACAACAAAATACAATATATTCAATAAACATACGACATACGAATACATACCTGAAGGCTATTCCAACAATTTTTCTTTTGACCTACCTAAGAAATGGTTTTTGTTTTCTTAATTTTTAATTTATAAATTTTCGTTGCATTCAAACAAAAAAGATTCATTTATACAAAATCACATTATTATTTTAAACCTGCTAGACATAGAGACTCGAGTGGATTACAGATAGGGATTTAAAAATATGTTATAGAGAAATAAAATTTCATTGTAATTATTTGAGGTTTTTATGATGGTTGATAAGGTTTGTATGAAGTATTGAATGTTTGTGGGGGGTTTTCATACAAAGCCATATATCGTTTGTTTTATATCAAATCATATCTACGTAATGTTAACTGCTTAATCTATTAAATAAATTATCCTATTATATTTAAATCTTAGCATACAGGATTAACTCCAAACAGTAAGTCGAACGGAATTGCTGTCGTTTTTTACTTAATATTTTTATTACTTTTTATTTTTTATTATAAAACTTAAACTCAGCACAAAATAATAAAGGGAATAAACGCATTGCACTGTGGAAAAATTAGGGGAAAGCTTAATTTTTGTAGGAATTTTCCTTTTGTATTTCTAAACAATACCCCAAAAGTCCCCATCGATACATGTGTCGCTAAAACTGTTACGCGGGGTCAAAGGTCATAAAAAATGGTTTTTTTCAAATCTCATTAACGGTGTCTTTTATCGAAAAAAATAGTGATCATAAAATTTGTAGTTTACAATATTTACTACAAAAACAATGTATTACTTTTTATCGTAAGAATCGAGTTAAATACTAAATTTCACAACATGGTACCTCTAAAACTTAGTTATCCTAACCAAACGTTGTTTGCCTTTGGACTATATCGTTCACCCAACTCTCCATAGAGCATAAATTTATTGCACGACTTATCTGAAAAGATAGATAGTTTAAACGAGTATCCTAATGCCTAAAGTTCTTTGTGACTGGTGGACATTAACCACAATATCGAATGGCTCACTTTCAGCTCTAAAAACAGATGCGAGATTGGTAAACAGGCTGAGCTGCTTGCTATATATCATCATTTTCAGCAGTTGATTGACCAACCAACAAGGGTTCCTGACATTTCTGGACAAAATAGTCACTTACTTGATTTTTTTTGACAAATGATCCATGCTTGGTACAAATTAAGGTATCTGAGCCTTTAGGTGGATCAATCATAATTCATTAATTTGATTTCCACAAAATTAAATATTCAAATCCTTAAGCATTTTAAAGTAGATCCTCGTCGTGTATGGCTGTATGAGACTATAAAGCTGCGGATCGGCTGAGTCTTCAAAGTTTTTATAATAGGTTTTCCTGGAAACTTATTTGTCTTGCTGCTCAAAACCTTGACATTGCAGTTGTGAGTTTTTACGAAACTGTTCTCGAGGGTATTCGCAAACTCATTCCAAATAAATAAATAGTTCCTAAGACTGAGTAATGGTTTTCGTCTAAGTGTAAAAAAGCAATTAGAATAAAAAAAAGTGTTTCGAAAGTTTATGCAGAACGAAAATGATGAACACCTTAATACAGAATAAATCGAAATTTATGCAGCAAACAAGTAGATGTAGAAAAAAATCTATTTAACAGAAAAAAAGCATCAAAATTTGCAAAGCATCCAACCGGTTCACGCAGTTTCTATAAACCCGTTAAGACTGTGCAATGTATACCCAAAAGAAAAAGCTAGTGTTCTAGATAATTATTTCTCTATAAATTCTACATTGAAAGAACCCAATTTTTTACATAAAGCAATTCCTTAGAGCTTCTTATAAAATGGTGCGGATTTTTTTTCGTAAAAATGTCATTCGGAAAATGCTCTTACAAATAAATACTAATGAAGCATCTGGACCAGATTGTATCCTTCCAATTATTCTTAAAACGTTTGCTAAGGAATTAGCACCAGTTCTCACTAAAAACTTCTATTTGTCAAACAAGAAAGAGATTTTTCCTGAAATATGTGAAATGGCCAGTGTACAACCAATTTCTAAGAAGGGCAGCAAAACTGATCAAACAAACTATATCTAACTAGACCCATTTCAATCTTATCGGTTGTTGCTAAAATATTTGAGAAATACACATAGGCGTAACTAGGTAGGGGCCCAGTGGGCCCGGCCCCCTCTAGACGAATGTTGGCCCCCCCTAGAACACGAAGCTCATGAAGCATATAACAGTTAGGGAACTAAAGAATTTACTGTTCAAAATTATTTCAAAACGATAGCATCAATATTTAATTAAATTATTTGTTTTTTATTTGTGATATATGATCATCTCGATAGAAAAAATGCAATTCCTGCAATTAAAGTATTAGAAATAAACCAAATCGAACTATTTATTGACAAGTATGAAAAAAAATTTTACAGTTCATATCACTGATCATCATTTCAATTTAATAAGTACTACCAATAATACTGCCACAAAAGTATCTACAAAATGGTCGCTTATCTTATCGGTTCACCATATTATCGAAGTTTAAAAGAGAAAACATTTTCTTTCCAACATGTGACGTGTCAGATCAGATGTCAGAATGTCAAATGAATTCACGATTTCTGGAAATTCACTCCTTCCATTTGTTCAACGAAAAACATCGCAATAAAAACAATATAGAGTTCGTTTTAAAAAATACGGTCTCATTGCTCCATAAGACCTAAGACCACACCAAAACACCAACACTACTCGTAGTTTTAAGTTTGTTTGTATCGCCATTAGCAAATTGATGGCGTAATTCGAAGTCTGATGGATTTATTTCTGGAATTATCTGAATTTTGTATGGCTGAAAATGAAGATCGTTGTGCAGAGTACTGCATTAAATGATTGGGGGAGTGTGTGATTACTGTAAACAATGAACTGTTATTTTTGGACTAATTTTTATTTTTTCATAGCTTTGACACAGGGTGCCTCAAAATATGTTAAGAAGTTTAGAGACTAGGAATATTGATTTTGTATAACTTTTGTTTGTTTGAAAGTTACTAAGTAAGGATTTATAATTTATAATTTATAATACAATTTATAATTTTATATGTTTTTTTCCAATTTTAATTTGCCAAAAATATCGGTTTTAAAAAGAACATTTTTTACTTTTATTCTTATGATTTAAAGATTTATTATTTACACAAATATATATCTAAATATAAACATAAATAACTGCATTAAAATCGGTAGATGTAGTAGCCACGGCGTCAAAAGTGACACTAAACACCGTTAATTTCACCGTTCATATTCTATAGGTGCCGGGTTACAGAGGCGTTAAGGGCAACTATATAACGGACGCACTTGCTAAGCAACGGACTGAACCTGATCTTCTACAAAAAATGGAAGCTCTAAGCAAGTCGTTTGCCCCTCTCAAACAACTAACTTATAACAGTGGTAAATGCGTAGCCTATAGGGCGGTAGTCAAACAAAATTAGCTGCAAGATAAGCAGGTTAATCTTTCCCAACCAGCGTTTCATCTACTTTGCACGTGTCCAGCATTCGCCCTTTCTACGGCAAATTCTTTTGGAACGCACACATTTAAAACTCTCACCGACCTGGGTAATTATAAACTCACGCAAATACTTAACTTCATGAGAAGCTCCAAATAGTTTGATTAGGGGAACGAGATTCTTTGGTATCACAACCTACGTATTTTGGTCTTACTATGTCGTCCTGATGTTGTGTTTTTGGTGACAGCTACTGCAACCTGACCTAACATAAATAATCTAGAAAAAAATATAATTGATAGTAAATTTGAAAATGAACTACAAATTGACACACCCGTTATGATTAAAAGAAATAAAAACGGAAAATTTATTAATTATTTTACTCACCAATATTATGGGGCCAGGCCCACCCTAGAACAATTTCCTATTTACGCCAATGGAAATACATCAATTTTAATATTATGAGGTTCTTGGAGTCCTCAAAAATTCTTAAAGATCTTAAAACAATTATGGATTGAGGTTTAGCTAACAGTGTTGAATTTAATGCTAATAAAACACAGGTTTGCCATTTTACTAGATTATGCTCACCTAATCCGTTTCCTTTAACGTTTGATGCGAAAGATCTTGTGGAGAAAGAGCCTGTCAGACTTCTGGAGGTTGAGGTTGAAAATAACATGAAGTGGAATTCTCAAATTTTTAGCTTAGCTAAGAACGCTGTTCAAAAGTTAAGGCTTTTAGCACGTTGTAAAAACAATTTCAATAGCGAACAGCTTTTTTTGGTCTACTAGTCTTTTATCCGTCCATGCATGGAGTACTGCTCTCATATTTGGAGTGGAGCGTACGTAACAAGTTTGAAGGGCCTTGATGCTGTGCATCGAAGAGCTATTAAATTGATTGGTAGCTCTGATTTGACTAAAGAACTTGATTCATTACAGCACGGGAGAAATGTTGCTGATTTAATGATTTTTTAGAAATACGTTATGGATGAAAGGGTTTCTGAAGAGATCAAATCGATTTTACTAAAACCTGCATTATTCTTGTGTCGTACCAGAGCTGCAACAGTGACCCATCCTTTTGCGGTTTAAATAACAAAGTGTATTAATGCAGCCTTTCAGCGTGATTTTTTTTATCCAGTCTCACGTACTCTTGGAATTCCTTGCCGGCGTAGGTTATTCCTGATAATTTTAATCACCAAAATTTTAAAATTAACGTTTACAAATCCCTAAAGAAAACATAATTTACAAATCCCTAAAGAAAACATAATTTAGAATCCCAATCCTAGTTGGTATGGTATCTTCGGATATTCAGAGACGTTAATTTGTAACTCGTTATTATTAACACAAAACATACCTAACTTCAAATAAAAAAAAAATCTTGATTTGCAATAAAAATCAATGATTTTGAGTTTTCGAAATATAAATCAGCTGTCACAATATTTGCAGAAAAAAGAACTATAATTAAAATAATTATTATTAATAAAAATCAATTTAAATAACTAAAACTAGGAATTTATCTCTAATAATTAATAATAATATTTTAAAAATTAAATTAATATCAAATATAATAATTAATAAATAAATTAAACATAATAAATAAAGCAACTAATTGGTAAAATGAAGCGATTTTTTTGTTTGTGTTGTAATTTATATGCTTTACTCGAGCATATCATTAAGAGTAAATTCGATGATGTGCATTACACCAATCGAATTAAAAAAACATCAATGTAAGTTTTTTTTTAAAAACGAGGTTAAATTAACACTTCCACACCAGTTGAATTAAAAAACAGACCCACAATATTATAAAAATAAACGCAGATTTAATTCATTTGTAATATATCTGTAATATATCGGCTTGCTACTTTTGAGATAGATTCGAAGCCGATATTATTGTGGACCAAAGATAGTCATGGAACTTTGTCACAGTTTAAGAAATTGGTTCTCTTACAATAATATCAAATCAAATCTGACCCTGCACCGAACGAAAAAAATTTGGTCACTCGTTGGCATGTAGTGTCGACACTACTATGTGAGTATTATTGCATACACCCTTTATATCTACCAATACCTAATTGGATTCGGTAAATAATAACCGATACCCACTGAACTCGATCATTTCATTATACCATTATTTCATTATATCATTTCATTATACCATTATTTCATTATACCAAACATTACATTTTAAATTCTTCTTTCTTTTTTTCAATTCACTTTTGATCGAGCTCTGGAGGTAAGCAATTGTTCTTATTTAATATTTACCAATAAACAATTCCTTTGTTTCAATTTATTGTTTAATAATTCTTTTATAATAAAAATATAATTATTCTTAATTTTTTTGAAATAAAGTCGTGTTTAAATAAAGTGTGTGCAGTTCTTAATATAAATATAAATTGTATTTGCTTTCTTGCAATTTCTTACATTTTGGTGACAGCGTGTTTAGGTCGTGAAAAAAATATAATATTTTTTTTCGAATTACGATCTAGTAAGATTTGTGAGTGCATATGGTGAAAAATATCCAATTCCAAACACGTTTTTTTTGTTTGTCGAAAAAAAATCACAGTGCATTTCATATAAGAATTCAAATACAATTGCTTATTCAATTATTACCGTCATAAAAGTATTAAATTCAAGTACAAAAGTATTAAATTCAGTACAAAATTCATATTATTCTCGGTTGCAAATTTATACGAAATTGTTGTTACAAAATATCTTTTTTTCTATTTTTGCAAAACTCACACACAAAGAAATTTTTTTTCTATCGATTTATAATTTCATTATTTTAATCCTATACCTTTTTCTCTCCTCAAACAATTGCTTTACCATCTGGAGATCGATGAGCTGTGACGCTACAAATATCAGCTCTACAAATTAAGATTCGTAATACTTTCTGTATATATTCAATTCAATAAATCAACAAATTTTGAAAACATCTGTAAAAAAAACTATACTCTCTGGAAAACTCATCACACATTTTATATCATCATTTTCTTCATATAATTACAAATAATTTCATCATTCACTGGATATAATAAGCTCAAATCCAACACGAGAGCTTATCTGCTTGCCAAAATACAATTATTATTGTATAATCATTGGATCATTATTTCACCGAAGCTTTCAATTCAACACCTTATTCAAAGTCAATTGGACACATTTTTTCAACATTCATTCATCAACTTCTTCAAATTAATAAACATACATGCATTTTGCGGATACTAGCAATCAAAATTCTTCAGAATCTTTTTCGTCGCATCATCTGGATCATCGATAATCAATAAACATCATTTTTTATACATTTTTGGATGACCTTTTTTTTTATTATTCAATAATAATACCGCATTTTGGGTAAGAGTTTTATTGTATACATACATAATATATTCCAATTAATTTCTTTTTTATAATAAGAAAAAATTATAATTATATATATATATATATATGAAATTATTTGATTTTTTTTTTCAATTGATTTTTGTGCAAAGTAATAAAAGTGATAGATGTTTTGATATATGAATATTTTGGGAATTGCAAATATTTAGTGTTTTGTTATACATATATGTTTGTACATATATGTCAAGTGATGATTTAAGACGTGTTGTGTACAAGAATTTTTTGCAGCTGAGATCGCGTCTTGTTAGAAGAAATAGTGATAGTTCTCTTTCAATTTGTCGTACTTCAGATAGTATAAATCTTATTCATTGTGACGATAATAGCGAAGTTGTTTGTGACCGAAGCAAAAGTGTCGATAATGTAAACTTTAGTTCGAATATAATTTCTATTAGTAGTGATTCTTCAATTTTTCTGTCTGATAGCGAAACTTCGAATAATTTAGATAGTGTAGATTTTGAGTCTGACGAAAGTGAAAAGTGTGATTTGGTTAATATGGCTGAAGATAAATCGATACTTAGTCATGACAGAGCTTTAAAAATTATTCATCCACCTTTTGATGGAAATGTTTCTGATCTTGATCGGTTTTTAGCATGTTGTGAATTAGTTTACAAACCTTTGAAGACAGCAGAACACGTAGATTTTCTTGATTTTGTTAAAACTCGTTTGATTGGTGCAGCATATGAAGTTACGAGATATGAAACATTTAAAGATTGGAAAAGTTTAAAAACCACACTTAGGAAGCAATTTTCTGATGAAAAGTCACCCGAATATATACACACTGAATTGATTAGAGTTAGACAAGGGCGAAATGAAGACGTTAAGACGTATGCGAATCGAGTTGAAAAATTACTTTACGAATATAATGCCGCATGTTTATCAATTGAAGGTATAGAATCTATTAAGGATGTGACATTACTAAATTCTAAGATGGCACTTAATGCTTTTCAGGAAGGGTTGAATCCGTCTATAAAATTAATAGTAAAGGCGTGTAGATTTAAAACTCTAAAAGAAGCCGTTAAAAAAGCGGGTGAAGAAGAAATTTTGTTCAAATATTCTACTTCAAATGTACAAAATTCTAGTGACCGTCATTCTTCCAATGATTCTAAAGTAAAATGCCAATTATGTCAAAAATTTGGTCATTCTGCGCGTGATTGTTATTCTCTAACGAGTTCTTCTAAAACGCAATCTAAACCGGATCAATCAAGCTCCAATCTAGCTTTTAGAAATAAAAATGACTCCAAATTCCAACCGAATGCCAATTCTACTATTATTACCAGAAATCAAAACTTTTCAAGAAGGGGACTTATATGCGCATATTGTCATAATATAGGGCACGATATAAAAGAATGTCGAAAGCGTATGTATGCTGAGAATTATCGTCAGCAACAGTTATCTCACGTTCAACAAAATTCGGAAAACCAGCCGGGACTCCAAGTGTCAAACACTCCGCGAAGAGTCCGGGACTTGAAGAATTAGAGTGTTCGTCAAAAAATATCAACTTCGTTTCTTTTTCCTCATTTCAAAAACAAAATCATGATATTCCGCCAGTATGTTCAAACCTGAATATGCAGCATTCTTCTGATCGATCTGCCGATATAAAGGTTATTTATTCTAATTTATACAATCATCCTTTATCGACTGACGAATTTCAGGATTTTGCTGTTTCAGTGAACTCAAACGATCAGAATTCTGATTTATGTTCTTTTCCAATTTCTCAATTATACGGTGAAGCTTGTTCAACTAATTTTGTTAATTCGTCTACTTTTCAAAAGGACTCTGAACTTCAATGTAATACTAATTCTAATCTAAACGATATTTCAAATTCCTCTAATCAACAAAAATACTCAACTATTTCCAAAATAACACCCTCTGAATCATTTACCGACAAACGATATTTAAACTTATATTTACCACATGACCCTTCAACAAATCTTTGGTTTTTACTTGACACCGGAGCTGACATCAGCGTAATTAAAATTGGTCACGTAGATGAAGATGCTGAGTGTTATCCTGAATTAGCTTGTACTATAAAGGGTATTACAAAAGATTCAATTCAAACGAAAGCTCTGTGTGAATTAATAATATTTTTACCCGACGAAAGGTGCCTTTTACAGTCATTTCATTTAGTGTCCGATGATTTTCCCATATCCTGTGCCGGTATATTGGGTAGAGATTTTCTGAGTTCACATAATTGTAAAATTGACTTTTCTTCATACGAAATTAACGTTCTTTTAAACAACGAGTATAAAACATATACACTATCGGAACCTTTTACAAAAACTATTCGTATTCCACCAAGATCTGAAACAAGTATTTCTATAAAATTTCCTCTAATTGAGAACGCTGAAAGGATTTGCCACTCGAAAGAAATTAAGCCAGGTGTTTTTATTGGTAATAGTCTCATTACAATTGAAAAGAACATTGGCATGGTAAGCGTTGTCAATTCAAATGAATATGATGTGATACTTGATGGTAATTTCCAAGTTACAACTGAAATGCTACATGATTACGAAATATTTTGTTTATCGTCATACAATTCTAATATTGATGATCGTCTCACTAAGTTAGAATCCAAAATAACCACACAACATTTAAACCATGAAGAACGTAATTCTATAATCGAAGTTTGTCGTAAATTTAATGATCTGTTTTACTTAGATGGTGATACTTTAACTGTAACTGAAGCAACATCTCACAGTATCAATCTACTACCAAATTCTTCACCAATAGCGTGCAAACCATACAGATTACCTCAAACTGTTAGGCAAGAAGTGGATAAACAAATATCTCAAATGAAAGAAGAAGGCATTATAGAAGATTCAACGTCTCCTTGGAATTTTCCTCTGTTATGCGTTCCTAAAAAATCCACCAACCCTGAAAAGAAATGGAGAATCGTCATAGACTATCGTAAACTGAACGATATTACGGTCCCTGACGTATTCCCTTTGCCAAATATCAGTGACATTCTGGATCAATTGGGCCGATCCAATTATTTTAGCACAATTGATTTGGCAAATGGATACCACCAGGTTCCGCTGGAGTTATGCGATCGTTCTATAACTGCATTCAGTACACACACTGGGCATTATCAGTTTACTCGGATGAGTATGGGACTGAGAAACGCCCCCAGTACATTTCAGCGGTTAATGACCAATGTGCTAACTGGTTTGACCGGACTGAAATGCTTTGTCTATCTCGACGATGTAGTGGTTTATGGAAAAAACCTCGCTGATCATAATTCAAAACTAATCGATATATTTAATTGTCTCCGTCGATATAATCTAAAAATAAACCCCGACAAGTGTCAATTTCTTATGAAAGAGGTATACTATTTAGGTCATATCATAACACCCACAGGCATTAAACCCGATCCGTCGAAAATTCAAGCTATCCAACTTTATCCTAAACCGACAAATCCTCGTGAAACGAAAGCTTTCCTAGGTTTAGTTGGGTATTATAGAAAATTTTGTCCGCGTTTTTCAAAGGTCGCAAAACCTCTAACCGAATTAATCAAAGATGAGTTGAATTTCAAATGGGATCCATTCTGTGAAGAAGCGTTTGTAAAACTAAAGGAATTCCTTATAAATCCACCAATTTTACGATTTCCCGATTTCACAAAAGAATTTATACTAACCTGCGACGCTAGTGATCTTGCAATAGGTTCCGTCTTGTCACAAATAACAAATGAATCAGACCTTCCAGTGGCTTATGCGAGCCGGGTACTGAATAAAGCCGAAAAAAATTATTCGACAATCGAAAAAGAGTTGCTTTCGATTGTTTGGTCCACACATCACTTTCGACCTGATCTATACGGGAGAAAATTTAGGATCTTTTCCGACCACAAGCCACTGATATGGCCTTACAACCTAAAAAATCCTTCTTCCAGGTTAATGCGTTGGAAAATAAAGATGGAAGAATACGACTATAAGATTTATTATAAGTCTGGACAGTCAAACACAAACGCCGACGCATTAAGTAGAATTATAATCGACCCTGAAATGAATGTCGTCACGCGTTCAAAGGCTACCGCAATAGCAAATACTCCTTCTACTTCCATTCCACAATCGTCATCATCACCTCAACAAGATCCGTCCCATGATTCCTCTCTTTCTTCATCCAATAATTCATCAAATACTCATAATAGTGATAATTTGGCTACACCCGCATCTATAAATTCATCCACATTATCAACTGGAACTCGAAAAAAACAATTACCGATTTCGTCCCCTACACTGACTTCATCTACGCTTAATGATACAAAATTAAACACACTAAATGATCAATTTCAAAATTCTAATATTAAAATACTCTCCGACGAAGAAAGTATAACCGCAGCTATTAAAGAATTTCATGATACACCTATAGGAGCTCATCAAGGAGTTTACAGAACTTTCAAAAGAATGCGTGAATATTTCTATTTTCCACGTATGTTTGCACGTATCGAGAATTATATTAAAAACTGTCTGTCTTGCCAAAAGTATAAATCCTGCGAAAATAAAAACGTGCCTTTGAAAATCACGTCTACAGCAACTAAACCTTTTGAGAAACTTTTCCTAGACGTTGTTGGTCCTCTTGCTTCAACTCATCAGAATAATAAATACATACTGACCATGATGTGTGATTTAACTAAATATTCCATAGCTGTTCCAATCCCTAATCAAGAAACTGAAACAATATCAAAGGCTCTTGTAAATAATTTTATTTGCATATACGGCGCACCAACCACGATACTTACAGACCAGGGCTCTAATTTTATGAGCAAAATATTCCAGCAAATATGTAAACTGTTACAAATTAAGAAATTTAATACCAGCTCATATCACCCTCAAACAAATGGCTCACTTGAACGCAGCCATAAGACTCTTGTTGAGTACTTACGTCATTATGTTACTAGCGATCCACTTGAATGGGATATTTGGGTGCCGTTCGCCATTTTTTCCTATAACACGACCCCTCATTCCTCAACAGGCTTTATGCCATACCAACTTGTATTTGGACAAATGCCCAGCATTCCCAGTTCATTTACTAAGAATGTTGATATTAATTATAACTACGATGACTATCTACATGATTTGAAGTTTCGTATGCAATCATCATTTTCTGTCGCGCGAAATAATCTTATAAGTTCCAAACATGTTTCCAAAAAATACTATGACCGAAAAACTAAATCTAAAATTTTCAATGTCGACGATCTTGTTTTTGTCAAAAACGAAGCACGCTCTTCAAAACTAGATGCTCTTTGGCTTGGTCCATTCAAAGTTTTAAAAATTATTTCTCCTGAAAATACGTGTGTCCTAGTTGGTAGAAGTTCGAAGATTTTGCACAATAATCGTTTAAAACTCTGTAGATCTAATATTTAATTTTATCAAAACATCTATTTTTACATCCAAATTTGTTTGCGATTATCATTTTTCTTGTTTTTATATTATTGTAATAAATGAATTTTATTAAATTAAAAAAAATAAATAAATATGTATTATAAAAAAATGGAATATGTATATATACAATTAAACATTCTTACATTAATTTTTAGTTAAGCAATTAGTTTTAAGAATTTCATAAATGAAATATATATGTATTTACTTGAATCAAATTTAGTAATAACTAAAACCATTAGCCATTTAAATATTTTCTTATATTTTTTTAAATTAAAGTTTAAATAATTTGTCTATGGTTTCTTATCAGTTAATTAATGACTAATTTCCTTTGAATTTAGATTTTTTTGATTTTATAATTTAATTTAAAACTTAACAAAAAAAAAAATTCGTTTTTAAATAATTTAATAATTTAAGTTTTTTGAACTATTGTATAAAATTGAATATTTAATCTTTTACCGTATGCAATTAGGTATTTCAAAAAGCTGAACCAGGGGTTAGCTTTTTTCTTAATTGGGGGAGGTGTGTAGTGTCGACACTACTATGTGAGTATTATTGCATACACCCTTTATATCTACCAATACCTAATTGGATTCGGTAAATAATAACCGATATCCACTGAACTCGATCATTTCATTATACCATTATTTCATTATATCATTTCATTATACCATTATTTCATTATACCAAACATTACATTTTAAATTCTTCTTTCTTTTTTTCAATTCACTTTTGATCGAGCTTTGGAGGTAAGCAATTGTTCTTATTTAATATTTACCAATAAACAATTCCTTTGTTTCAATTTATTGTTTAATAATTCTTTTATAATAAAAATATAATTATTCTTAATTTTTTTGAAATAAAGTCGTGTTTAAATAAAGTGTGTGCAGTTCTTAATATAAATATAAATTGTATTTGCTTTCTTGCAATTTCTTACAGGCACAACCAACTGAATTTTTCATGTCACAATAACCTTAAATTCGGTTGTATTATCTTCAAAAACCAAATTTGAAGACGCAACAATCGAATTGAAGACACAACAACCGAATTGAAGACACAACAACTGAATGTGATGTCATCGTGACTGTATGCTAGATTCGATCAAATACTTGTGAGATGTCTAATGCGATAGCGTACGTTTCACCACCCTTTTCAAGTATGCTGTTTTAACGATGATCTGTAGCTCAATAAATCGGTTAGTGATCTTTTGTTTTGAAGCCCGAATTGGTTATCAGATATCAAATGATTATCTTCCAAAAATTTGGACCTATCATTTGTAGGTTTTGTAGAAAATTTTGGTAAAAGTGGGTGCAAGTTCCTTTGAAAATATTTTTAGAATAATAGGACAATGTTGTAGAGACCGGACGGAGGGTTTGTTGATATTTAACACCCTAAAAGTTTTTCGATAATTTTGGGTTTTATTGAAATGCAGTTTTTTCATATTAAATCCTGAAGAGTAGATTTAGGGCATTTCTGTAAGAGTTTTCACAACAGTCGACATCAAAGAAAAGCGTTATGCGTTGCGAAAAGCGTTAAAAGTGACGATTTTAAAGAATTAATGGTATTGTAACGACTCTTCGTTGGTTCTTTTCGATTATTGAGCAAATACGACAGTAAAAAGACGGATCTTTGGTTAACAGAATCTCAAACTTTATTTGTCAACAAATTACAGCAGCTTCCGTTTTTCCTTACAATAAATTCCAGGGTCTCCAATTTATGCACGATGAACTTCACTGCTTTTCCACAATTTGAATCAATAATAATCGGAATCGTAAAATCTGTATTTACTATTCCACTAAGTTCAAATTCTTTTACTATTAGTGCCCAGGCTCAAGTACCACCGATTATTCCTTATACTTTCGAATATTTGTAAAACACTTTTAATTGCAAAATTAAAACTGACTATCTGATATTCTGTTTGCTTATTTATATCGAAAAATAAATAAATCGAAACTTCTATAATCCACTAGAAATCAATACTACGTAGTCCGTACATCTTGAATAGGCCACACCTATTTTCATTCATACTTGCATTTGTATTAGCGAACTCAAATTTAATTTATGCAAAATGTATTTGTTAAAGGGAGTCAACCTTTAATTCATCTTTGCCATAGAATGTAGAAAACATTTAGGCGGAACGTATTGGTTATTTATGATAAAATTAAATTAACCCACTCTGGACGAAGTTTATTACACTGCCCTTCATTTAGTTTTGTTCGTCCCGAACAATATCAGCTATTGCAATGGTACTGTTACCTTGGTACGGTGCCAACCTTTGCAGATGTATCACTTTCATCTTGGTACGGGGTCCCTTTTGGATACGGTAGATAACATCATTAATTTGTTTGATTATTTTATAGGGACCTTCCCAATCTGGCTGCAGCTTGGGTGATCTTCCCTTAGTTCTCCTGGGGTTGTATAGCCATACCAATTCTCCTTCTTGAAAACCGCCACTATTTGCATTTATGTCGTACCTGGTTTTCATTTTGTCACTGGCAATCTTAATGTGGTCTCGAACCTGTTGATGGATTTTATTCATCTTCTCCCTTAGTTGTCCCACATAATCTGTTTTCGTAGATACCAGACCTCCAGGGATGCCGAACTCGATGTCACTAGGAAGATGTAGTTCTCTCCCGAACATGATATTCGCTGGCGTTTCACATGTCGTATCGTGCACTGCGCTACGATAGGCCATCAAGAATAACGGAAGATCCTTATCCCAACTTCTTTGGTTGGCTTCTACTACCTTTGACAGATGTTCTTCCATGGTTCGGTTAAATCGTTCTACCATGCCATCCGATTGTGGATTCATAGGTGTAGTTCGTGTTTTTCTTTCTCGTTGCACAAGTATCGCATCGCCGACACCATTGCTCCACGTCTGTTCGATACCTTACCCAATAAAACCTCTCCCTTACTTTGGCTAGGGTTTTATTGACTCCCAGGTGTCCTCCAGAAATACTTCCATGCAGCTTTCCCAGTACCTCTTCCACTCGACTTGATGGCAACACCAGTTGCTCTAACACTTTCTTTCCATCAGCGGACTCCCATTTTCTTTTTAGTATCCCGTTGTCCATAAATAGTGAGTCCCATTGCGCCCAGTAGCATTTCACCTCCGTACTTAAAGGTGCTACCTCTTTCCAGTCCGGTCGCCTTCCCACGGTTTTCCATTTCAATATTGGAGCCATAGCTGGATCTTCTAGCTGCTCTCTTTTAATTGCTTCGGTACACCAGTCTTCAGGAGTTTGGAACTTGATTTGGTTCACTTTCATTGCCTCCTTTCTCTCAGTCCTGCTATATGACTTGCGCTCCTCAACACAGGGTCTTCTTGAAAGATCTTCAGTGTTACCATGTATCCTTCTCTTCCGGTGTTCAACGCGGCAATCTCCTTCCTTTTTGACATTTGCCTCCTTTCTCTCAGTCCTGCTATATGACTTGCGCTCCTCAACACAGGGTCTTCTTGAAAGATCTTCAGCGTTACAATGTATCCTTCTCTTCCGGTGTTCAACGCGGCAATCTCTTTCCTTTTTGACATCCACTTGCTTGTTTGAAAGGTTCATCAACCGGCCTGGAACTACTCCTTCTTTTGCTGCTACTCGTGTTTTGCATTCTTGTCTGGTGTGCCCTAACTGCCCACAATTCCAGCATCTTACTCTGCTAGATCTTCTTCGTTGATTTCGTTCAGGCTTATCTTCCAAACTTTTGACACGCATGATCACTTCATCAAGCGCTGCTTTCAGTGGTTCCTCAGCAACTTCGATCTGACGTACCCTATCTGAGCCATACGCTCCTTTTCCAGCTTCCATTTGCAGGGCCAATGCTAAGACTTTCGCAAGTAGTTTCTTCCCGCTTAGATAAAGCTGGTTTCTCATTTGTACATCTCGAAGAGCATTGATAAATGTATCAGCTGCCAGCTCGTCTCGATGTTCAGCGTTATAGTTCGGATAGGACAGATTAACCAGTCTCACAATGTCAGCCTTTAGTTCTTGCAAAGTTTCGCTGACTCGTTGTTTTCGTGTTTTGAGCTGCATGCGATGGAGAGCTTGCATATGACTTTCTCCATATCTTACTTCTAAGGCCTCCATTATCTTGCTGTAATCACGCTCTGTCGCTGATAGTGTCTGCAAAATTTCAGCAGCAGGTCCCTTCAATGCCAATATAAGCGCATTTGCTTTTTGCTGGATATCTACCCCAGTTGTTGCTATCTCAAATTGCATCTTAAATATCTGATACGATGTAGATCCATCAAATGCGGGTGTTTTTACTCTAGCTGGGGCTGAAGTAGTTGATGGATTGACCATGTTACCTGACTTCCCTTGTGCTATTTCTTGGCGTAATTCACTTGAAAGTTTGCGTAATTTCTCTTCATGTTCTTCGGTAACTTTCCGCAGCTCCCTTTCCATGTTGTTGATTTTCACCTCTGCGCTGCATATACGTGACTCGATTACTTCACGTAGACTTTCTTGCTTCGCCATCATATCAGCAAATTGTTGTCGTTGCTCTACTTTTTGTTCCGCTGCCTGTTTTTCTTGTCGGGCCATCATATCAGCAAGTTGTTGTTGTTGCTCTAGTTTTTGTTCTGCTGCCTGTTTTTCTTGTCGGGCCATCATATCAGCAAGTTGTTGTTGTTGCTCTACTTTTTGTTCTGCTGCAAGAACCTTTTGTTCTGCTGCCTGTTTCTCTTGTCGAGCCATCAGATTGTATCCTTGTTTGGCGATCATATCAGCAAGTTGTTGTTGCTGCTGTGCCATCATTTCTTTCATCAACGCCATCATCGGATCAATTGCTGGGGCATTCTGAGCCGGAGCTTCCTCCGATTCTATTTCCATGACCTCTGTGTTCTCACCTGCTTCTTCTAAGACTTTACGCAGCCGGAATGCAAGTTCTGCCTTCGTTCCATGGATTGGAGCATTTCTTTTCCTCAACTCGTCCTTCAGCTGGGCCTGGCTGAGATCACTAATATTTACTGTCTTGACCATTGTTGCAATAATCCCACTTTTGACACCACTGTAACGACTCTTCGTTGGTTCTTTTCGATTATTGAGCAAATACGACAGTAAAAAGATGGATCTTTGGTTAACAGAATCTCAAACTTTATTTGTCAACAAATTACAGCAGTTTCCGTTTTTCCTTACAATAAATTCCAGGGTCTCCAATTTATGCACGATGAACTTCACTGCTTTTCCACAATTTGAATCAATAATACTCGGAATCGTAAAATCTGTATTTACTATTCCACTAAGTTCAAATTCTTTTACTATTAGTACCCAGGCTCAAGTACCACCGATTATTCCTTATACTTTCGAATATTTGTAAAACACTTTTAATTGCAAAATTAAAACTGACTATCTGATATTCTGTTTGCTTATTTATATCGAAAAATAAATAAATCGAAACTTCTATAATCCACTAGAAATCAATACTACGTAGTCCGTACATCTTGAATAGGCCACACCTATTTTCATTCATACTTGCATTTGTATTAGCGAACTCAAATTTAATTTATGCAAAATGTATTTGTTAAAGGGAGTCAACCTTTAATTCATGCCATAGAATGTAGAAAACATTTAGGCGGAACGTGTTGGTTATTTATGATAAAATTAAATTAACCCACTCTGGACGAAGTTTATTACAGTATTTTTAAAAACTTTTGTCAAAAACGGACATCGTTTTCGATTAACTGATTTAATATTTTATTGGCCTTTAAATATTGTGAACGATTTACGGGATTTTTTTATGAATCCAAATATTTAATAATTTACGTTTGTCGAAGGGCCAATTTGGCTGCCTTGGAAAACAAATATTTTGGTTGTGGTTTCACTATAGAGAAGAGAACGAATTTATTAATAGCGAATTGTGTAGTTTCAGTAAAGTTTTCGGTTGTTTTAGAATATTCATAACCCCGATTTGTTGTGGACGTTGAAGTCACCGCGGTAACGATAATCTCACAATCAGGAAATGTTACGCTAATTTCTTCCACAATATTAGTTAATAGCTTAAAAAATTGGATTGAGGTTTATCTTGTGACAGGTATTGTAAACAAAGAAATTTCAGTGGTCTAATTCCCTAACGAAAAAATGCACAAAATGATAAAAGGATAAAATGATAACTCATATTTTTCCCGAATTGCGATTCCGTATGACAAATGATAATGATAAAAAAATTTTATCATTAATAAAAATGATAAGTTTTTTTTCCTTCACCAAATAGGTGGAGAAAACGTTTATCACTGATGATAAAAATTTGTTATAAACAATTTGACATTAATTAAACTTATATCGTTTTCTTTCTGACGAAATATTCGAAAAGTAAATAATTATATTTTATTGCAAATCAAGATTGTTTTATGTTGTGTTTAATATGTTTTTACTATAGTAAAATTATTATTATCATTGCAATAAATTTTAATGCATAATTTAACTACAATAATTTCTAATTATCCTTGTATGTAATGTGTCAAGTACATATAGCAATATACCGATTTAAAATTAGTATAAAACTCTATAGAGCATTAGCACAAAACCATTTTATACAGCTGTCAAAATTAATAAACAAACTAAACGCCATTACTAGTTTTATTTAAAGTATTGCTTATAGACCTTTTTCCCGAAAAAAGCTAGGCAGTCGGGTTCAGCTGATTGTATTTCGAAAATACGTTTTGTGTTGTCTTTAATTTGTTTTTACTATAGATGCATTATTATTATTTTTGTAGTAAATTTTTATACATAATTATACTGATTTATAATTATTATTTGACAGATTACATACATCAATCAATTCATACAGCAAAATAACGATTTGAAGTTTAAGGAAAAATCTATAGTTTTTAGATAGTACTGTCGATGTAAGCATAGTTTTCGAAATACGTATTGTGAAATAAAACTCAATTTAACAAGAAAAGGCGTCTATTATTTTGTTAATTAATTTTGTTATGAACAATATGTCAAATATATACATTGAATGAAAGTTCTTTCAAATATTTATCATTTAGAACAATTTTTAAAAATTTAGAACAGTAAATTTCATTTTATCATTTTCCGCTTAGGGAATCGTATTTTAGTAAAAAATGATATTGGAAAAATGAAAACGAGTGAGGATAAATTGAACGATTTTATCATTTATCACTTTATCACTG
Organism: Diogma glabrata; assembly: GCA_963693315.1. NCBI lineage: Eukaryota > Metazoa > Arthropoda > Insecta > Diptera > Cylindrotomidae > Diogma > Diogma glabrata. Next base: position 299,986,265 of record OY856186.1, read on the forward strand.
TATTTTTAGTATTTTTAGGGAATTAGACCACAGGAAGACAAACCTTTAACACAACTGTGTTGTATAGCCATCATCATATACTTTAAAATTTGGAAGGCGTTTATACTTTATATGCAACACACTCATGAATGTATGTCCATACACATTGTCATGCTCGATATGATTTTATAAATAATTAGTCAATGTGGTTGAATTTGCATTCAGTCAGAAAACTTCTAAATAATAATAATACATATATAGTAAAGTCGAAAGTGTTGCCTTACTATTTACTATAATTTTATTAGCTGTCTAGAAATAGATAAAGAATTGGAATTTGAGCTGCAGGTCCGAGTTTATCTAAAACTGATCACATCTTTACATATAAATTAGTTTTATGGACCTTGAGACTAAAACTTAGATATAAAAACACAGACAAAACGTAATTTCGTAATTGAAAATAAAACTATTAAAAATAATATAAACAATAAATAAAATCGTAAATAAGTACTTATATGTCTAAACAAGTTAACGTAAACAATTTTACTACATTAGTATAATTAAAATAGAAAATACCAAAAGCAATTAAAGCTATGTATATAGCAATAAATTTGTTATAATCATTCTTTAAGTTCCTTGTAAAGCTGGCTCTCCATTAGTCTTTTTCATCTTTTTTTCTAGCCAAAATAGAACGAGAAACCATGATTAATTTTCTAAAGAAAAAGTAAGACGAATATCACAATTTTTCATGAAAAAAATATTTTATAGGATTGGAATTGTGACATTTACCATTATATTTAATAAACATCTAATTTTATTAAATATTTTTAACAATGTCGTATCCAACATAGAGTGCATAGTAATTTTAAATATATTTTTTCAGTGTAAAAGTCGTCTTTTTCCATAAAAAAGTCTTGCTCTATACACTTGTTTTATAGTAGAACACTTTTTTATAGTATATCACTTTTTTTTTTTAAAAAAAAGTCATGGAAAGTAAAAAAAAGACATGGAATAAATAAAAAGTCTTCATCTTTTTTCCTTTCGCTCTTATACGATTTTCATATCTTCTATTTCACCAAATAAAAAAGACGAGAAAAAAAGACTAACGGAGAATGACCTTAATGAAGCTGGCTCTCCATTAGTCTTTTTCATCTTTTTTTCTAGCCAAAATAGAACGAGAAACCATGATTAATTTTCTAAAGAAAAAGTAAGACGACTATCACAATTTTTCATGGAAAAAATATTTTATAGGATTGGAATTGTGACATTTACCATTATATTTAATAAACATCTAATTTTATTAAATATTTTTAACAATGTCGTATCCAACATAGAGTGCATAGTAATTTTAAATATATTTTTTCAGTGTAAAAGTCGTTTTTTTCCATAAAAAAGTCTTGCTCTATACACTTGTTTTATAGTAGAACACTTTTTTATAGTATATCACTTTTTATTTTTAAAAAAAAGTCATGGAAAGTAAAAAAAAGACATGGAATAAATAAAAAGTCTTCATCTTTTTTCCTTTCGCTCTTATACGATTTTCATATCTTCTATTTCACAAAATAAAAAAGACGAGAAAAAAAGACTAATGGAGAATGACCTTAAATCTTTAACAATTTGTGATCTTTTGTTCAAGCAAAAATTTTGAAATCTTCTATAATCATAAAACAAAGTGTTTGCCTGTCTGTGTGCAGTCTCCAGAGAAAGCTGGAGCACATAGGAGTCTTAATTTTTTCAGGAGAATGCCAGATGCTAAAGCACCTCGGAGCCGAAAATTTGATTAACTCAGGGTTCCAATTAGCTGCTACAATGTACTAAACTGCTAAATCTAAAATTGATGTATCGAAATCGCCCAATTTTAAAGTTAATTTATGTGATTAAGTTGACCGATATTGATGAAAACATCTATTTCTTTAGAATTGTTATTAATTGTTATTACAATTATTTAGAAAAAAAATATTGATTTAGTCAAAGAAAAAGTTGACTAAATTGATTTAGCACCCTTAGTACAATTTAGCATCTTAGTTTTTTTTAAATATTATATTTTATTCTCTTCCATTTAATTATATCAGCTTTATTTGTATGTTTTTTCGATAATAATAGTATGTATTATTGTATTGTTTTCTAGCCTATAGCCTAATGAACTTAACCTATTGTCTAATGAAAATTTTCCTATAAAAAAATTATCATTATTCAATTGGTATGATTCCAATTGGTCAAATTGTTTTGATTTCATTAAAATTATTTTCAAATTATAATCACAATTGCTTTGATAAGTTTTGTTCGAAAATCAAATTTTAAGTTAAATTCTTTTATTTCGTTTAGTTGAACTTGGTTGATTATATGAGATGGGGGTTTTTATCATCAGGGTTTTTTTAATAAGAAATTTGATTTATCAATTAAAACAATAAAGATTTATTGAAGAAAAAGTTCATATTTTTTATAATACACAATTCTTTGTCAGAGAATAAAGTATTGTAATCGATTCGTGGTTTAATGAATTTTATTCTCTCGCAAATTAAAATTCTCGCTCGTGCCTCGCTCAAATTTTAAACTTTTGCTTGAGAATAAACTATTTCATTACACACTGATATATTAAAATACTATTAGCTTTCTTAAGGGTTTGCCTAAATGTTGATTATAATTTAATTTGGTATTTTACCAACTTTCGCTTTATTCGCTCAGTTATTTTTGATCTATTTTTTTGGCTAAACAGATTTCCATTCAAATGGAAAATTAAGGTATAATGTGACAAACAAATATAGTTAGATAAAAATTATATACATGGCAATCAACCACATTATGTTGCAACAAATGAAAAGAAAACTGACGTTTCTTTTCCTCTTTAAAAGAAATGAAGTACCATACTCTATTCAATATGATGTCCACCATAGCATACCGAGAATAGCTGTTTTCCGTAGCCAAGCTAGTTAACTTCATATACATACCGATGACATCCATCCCATACCCCATACTTTTTACAACATAAAAACGTTTGGGTTCAATCTAACAATATAGGATTGGAACCTATATATTGGAACTCCTAACTTATGTTTTCCATATTAACATACGGTTCCAAAATATAATGTTTGGTAAAATTCTAGAAAGCATTTCATTTTATGTAATGTTGCAATTATTACTTCGGTTTTGAAAAAAACAAAGTATTGAATTCATAAACCAAAAGTAAAATTCTTACCCTAACTTTTTTTGGCATTTCTCGACGTTTTAGGACCTACTGATTCTAAAAAAGCAAAAAAAAATGTATGTCTGTCTCCGTCCGTCTTTACCTACGAAATCTAAAAAAACCGCTGGAGGGATTTCAAAATTTTTTTTCTGGGGGCAGGTGGGCAGGTCCGAAAGGACGATGTGTTCGATAACTGTACCGAAAGTGTGTCAAAAAAATCATTAAGTGTGTCAAAAATAGCAAATTTTCATATTTTTGGCTTAAAAAACGTTTATTTTCAGTGATAATGAGTAGTAAATTAGAATCTGGAGGAATCTGGATGATTGACATCCGTATGTAAAACCAGGGCCTTGATCATTCTTTTAGAAGTATGTCAAAAAAAAATCGTCAAGTGTGTCAAAAGATTGATTTTCATATATTTTGTTTCCCAATATTTTTGAGAAACATATTATGGGAAACATTTCTTCGGTTTTCGACTAGAAATATATAAAACATAAAATTAATTATTTGTATGACATGAAATGTAATTGAACATTAAATATGACACAGGAAGTGTGTCAAAAAATCGTTAAGTGTGTCAAAACAAGAAAATTTATATTGGTTTTGTTTAAAAAATGTTCATTTTAAGAGAAAATGAGTAACATGGAATGTGGAGAAATCGGATTATTGCATTATAAGTTTGTCAAATAATTATTGTCAAGTGTGTCAAAAAAAAGATTTTTATTTATTTTTTTACCCAATTTTTTGGAAAATATAAAATTAATTATTTGTACGACATGAAATTTTATTATTATTATAGAGAATTATGTCATCATAAGTTTGTCAAAAAAATAATGTCAAGTGTGTCGAACGATAGAACGATTTTCATTTATTTTCTTAGAAAAAAATAAAATTAGTTATTTGTATGAAACGAAATGTAATGTACATGAAATTATTATTATTGAGAATTTTATTGCATTATAAGTTTGTCAAAAAAATATTGTCAAGTGTGTAGAAAAACTGATTTCATTTATTTTTTAGCCAATTTTTTGGGGAAAAAAATTTAGCTGTTTGTATGACGTAAATGTAATTTTACATGAAATTGGACATGGAAATGTTTGAATATGTTAGTTTTTGAAATATTTTGAATTTTGAAAAAAAGTTTGTATTTTTGATTTTGTAATAATTTTTGCAATATATTTATAATTTAGGAAAGAAAATAGAATTTTTAAATTTGTGAATTTTATATATATATTTTTAGAATTTTGAAAAAAGTTTCAATTTTTGATTTTGTAAGAATTTTTGCAATATTTTTAGAATTTCGAATAATTTTAAATTTTTGATTTTATTATAATTTTTGGAATTTTGAAAAATGTTTCAATTTTTGATATTGTTATATTTTTTTCAATATTTTGGAAAAATTTTGCAATTATGTAAAGATTTTGCAATTATGGAAAAAGTTTTGGAATATTATTAGAATTCAGAAAAAGTTTAAATATTTGATTTTATTCTAATGGAATCTTTTGGAATATTTTTAGAATTTTGAAAAAAGTTTGAATCTTTGATTTTGTAATAATTTTTGGAATATTTTTAGAATTTTGAAAAAAATTTGATTTTATTTAATTTTTACAATATTTTTGAAATTTTGAAAGAAATCTGAATTTGTGATTTTGAAATATTTTCTCGAAACGCTAAATGGAGAGGTTTTTGAGTAGTTTGCTGAGTGTATCATATTTTCACTAAATTATGAAGACGAATTGATGTTTCGTTTCGATGTTAGTTTTGTAGTAAATTTCTAAACAGAGATAAAATACTTGTGCTTTTACAAAGAGTTTTATGTTTGATATACATCGCTGCCAATAACTAAAAAGATTATCCTCATAAAAGTTTTATGCCGAAAACAATATCAAACGCCTTAACCAAAACCGAAGTCTTGATATCTCAGAGCTTGAGATTTCAGCCTCTCCATATTTTTTATTTGTTAAATCGGCTATATCTGATTTTTAGTAATCATTTTAATATATCAATATAATAATAGAAATTCAACAATATATAAATTGGTCAGGCAATTGTGTTAAACAGATTCTAATATTTTACACGGATTTTTTATAATCTTTTTATTTCGATGAACAATACATTAAACAGATATTTCCCTATTTATTTTTGGTTCGCTGATATTTTTGTAATTTAAGTTTTAATTAATCATTCATCAACATTAGTAAAAAGTTTGGAGTTGTGTAGAAAAAACTTGAGATGTACTTTTCCTGGTGTTCGTGTGAAATTCGTTTCAGTTTTAATATTTTTTAAATAATCTGAAAATATTATGTGTTTATATTTCAAGTGATTGTTTGTATGAACGGTTAAAAGAGGTCATTAATCACATAGAAAATAATTATTCTCTAATTCTTAACAATAACAGGTGAACTTTGTTTAAAACTCAAAACTGCGATTTTCAACTTAATACATAGGTGTAGTTTATTTATTTATAAGTATACAAATACCTCGGTATTAGTCTTATTTTGAGTTGAGTTGTTCAAATTTGAAAGTAAATCCGTATGTTTCTTCTCTTCAACAAAGACATGCGATAAACAGAACAAACCCCAAAATAATTTTAAATCAGACATGAAAAAAAGTATAAAATGATAAAAAAGATGTACGTTAGTAAACAAACCGGTAAGGTAAGAGAGTGGTTTGCTAGTGGTTCGCAAAAGCGATTTTCAGGCTTTTTGTAATATTTGGGTCTGCAAGCAAGCCTTAACCTTAACATTAAATGAATTGATAAAATTGTATAGCAACACCATTTAAAGTCACTGAGCCGGCGTTTTATTTAATTCGCTCTTTTGCTAGCCATCCAGCTTTGATGGATTTAGAAAAGTTATTTTTCAAAATGAAAAAATCTAAGACACTTTTACTTGACCAGATCAATGTAATAATTCAGTGAGAAAATCCACTTTAAAACGTTCGCGGAAAAAATATTATTGACAATTTAACTCACTAAATAAAGTTTCAATAAGGTCCAATCAAAACGCTTCATTTACTATTTTTTAGCAAATCAAAACGATTTGTTTCGATTATTTTTTTCTGGTAGGAAGGAACAGCGAATATTTTCGAATATTTTCCGCCTACTTAATATATTAATTTAAAACAAAAATTCACATACAAAATTATGTGAAAATGCAATTTGCAAATAGTAAAAATGTCCGTTTTCATTCATAAATGATTGCATGTTTATGTTTATTTGTCAAAAATAAATTACAAATTTATAACATTTATGCGCCTACTAAGATGAAATAATATTTTACTATGTATGATTATGTTGTATGAAATAATGTTACTATTTCTGTTCGTTAAATTGTCTGCTAAATACAACTCGTCACCAAATTATTAGTCGATTATTTTTCAACATTACCACTCATGCCATTTGAGGTTAAAAATTAAAAACCTCAAATGACATTCGTAATAATGATTATGAAAAATAATCGACTATTATTTGACGACTCGTGATATTATATATGAAAATTCAAAACCTACCATCGAAGTTGATTATCCAAGCTAATTTTTACGGCTATTGAAATGTGACTTTTTTGTTAGTGGATACCAAAAATACCATTAATTTCTCAGAAAATTAACCCTTTTCTGGATAACAGTAACAAAATAACAACTCACCTTAGGCTTGGCAGAAATACAGATAATTATTGATTCAATATAGTAAGGTAAAATTGACGTCATTTAATGGAATCTTGTTACATTACAGTAATAAAGAAACTGGTTACATTTTAATTATTATTATCTCAATTTTATGCAATCTGTTTATAATAAACATGAATTTGTTGTCACGAAATTCGTATTTTATGATCTCTATCCATTAAAGTAATAAATGTTCTTTTAAATGCTACATTTAATACTCATCGCAAAAATTTTAACTAAACTACAAATGAAAATATTAATACGAATAAAATACCTGGCGCCTCCATTACCAATAGGAATGGGAATTCCATCTCACACAAAAAATGTCATCATTATCGCGGAAAAACAAGTTCTTATTTTTTATGTTATGTCTCTTCAAAATAAATAAATATAAATTAAATTTTGATATTCGTTTTTTTCTTATAATTAAATTTAAATTTTTATAGCAAGACAAAATAATAAAAAGTGTGAAATTGTTTTGGATATATTTGACATGTGGCGCCTTTAAAATATTTTAGTATTTAAATTAATAAGATAAATAATGTATGTATTTGTGCTAGGAAATACAGTTTTATCGATAAACGTAATCTTAAATTATATCCATTATTTCTAGGTCGAGTATTTTCACTTGTATTATTTTAGCAATAAGTTTAAAAGTTCTGACTTTTCGACATTTTTAAAGTATGTAAGGTCATAATTTAAAGATCTTGCGTACGTTAAAGTGTTTGGATGTTGTTTTATCGATAAGGGAACATAAAAATACAATTATCGAAAATGTGATTTTACTTTACGTAATGATATATGTAATTTACGAAACAGCATTCCTTTGTTAACACAATAGATTTCTTAAACTTTGACAGGTTGGTATTTAGACATTTCCCATTATTAATTGGTTAACATAAACATTTAATTTAAGACAAAAAAATCTAAAATAAAATAAAATATTTTCAATTGGGTTTTTGTTATCATAAAATTTTGCAATATATACTTTTTGCTAAATCTAAATTATTTTATGTTTTGAAATTTAGATTTACTTATTATCTGCAAAAAAATACAAATTTTGTTAATAATAGAACTTTTAAATTTTTGATTTGCGTATGACAAAGAACTTTTTGTTAAAGTTTTACAACATTGGTAAGTGTTATCGTCTGTCCATCTTAAACCATATATTCATCTTTATCGAAATTGTAGTTACATATACCCATTTACCATGGAATATAAACGCCTTTTGGTGATTAATTTTCATGCGGTTCTATCGCTAACTGGCACTCCAATATTCAGTATATCCAGTACTAAATCCATTTAAAGGATTCGAATTAACAATGTAATCGATTAATATCACATTTACAGCGACATAGCAAATTAGTAGATGTAATTAAAATCTGTGCTGTAAACACTTTCTGTTTTAAGAGCTTGCAACTACTTTGATTTCTAGATTTTAATGCCTAGCAAATTATTTTTAAATGGATATTTGACGCTGTAAACCATTGCAAATAAAAATGTTTGATTTTTACATCATCTCCTGTTCCTAAAAATTTTAAATCAAATTTCTTTTCTCCGTCAAATATTTTTCAACAATCAGAGAAATAATTTGAGAATATTATATTTTCCTACAAGAGATGAAAACATTGTTTTTTTCGTGAGTAAATATTTGTTCACGAGACGCGCTAGCGTCGAGTGAGACATGTTTACGAACGAAAAATGTTTTAATCTCGCATAGGAAATGCAATTTTTTCTATGATAGTAATATATAATCGATATTTACTATAAATTATAAAGTTAGAAATCGACAACAAAACATCCAAAATTCATATTCTATTTTTTCATGGTCGCGTTGTTTAAAATACTTTGTAAAATTATATGAAAAACTATAGCAACTATAATTTGTTATTCTTTTTCACTAGTGAATTGAGTTTTCGCATAGAAAAGTGGTTTTTTAGATGATAATGCGTTGAGTGGAAGTAGATTTTAATATAGAGGCTGACTGCTAGTGGCGTTGATTTATCCAGGAGATGAATATGATGATACGAGATGTTGTTGGAAATGTTATATCCAATATAATGAGTTACTTTGAATGTGTTGATTAAGCTGAATCTTGATTATTATTTAACAATTATAATGTTCACATAAAGTAAACACAAAAGGCAGCAGATAAAATGTTGTTGTATCAACCATATGATGAATTAAATTTATTTCCAAACTTCTTCAGGTACTGTAGCTTCACATTCACTAATGGTCTTGAACCATTATTAAGTAGCACGAATATAAATTAGATTCCCTCAAAACACAATAACATTTCAGAGTTTAATTGTATTTATATGAAATAGCTTATACAAGTTACATAAAATTTGCCTAATTGTATTATCAAATTGGCGAGGCGATGCAATATAATTTATTAGAGAATTACATTTTTAATTTTTAACATGAAGAATAAGAACTTAAAACTATTTGGAAAAAACAAAATCCGAATAATAAAAACATATTTTTTGTTTTTTCAATAAATGTTAACGAAATCATCGCCTGCTAAACTTTAAATTTTTTTGAGAAATGGATTTAGTTTTGATGTTCGCCACAGTTTAGTTATAGTATTTTTTATAACTTTTTTTAAAAATTTGACAGATACCAATAGTTTAGTTTAGTTTAACTAAATTAAAATGTGTTTATATATCATAAAAGATTTAATCTGCAATCCATGTTGTAAACTCATATCAAATATGACAAGATGCAAATTAATAGTATATTACATATCTAGAGTTGTAAATAGCATTTTACATGCGAGGGAAAATATTGCGCACGAGACGCGTAGCGTCGAGTGCAGTATCTTCACGAGCATGAATAATGCTTTACAACTCGAGATTTGTTATATACTTTTTCTACGACTTTGTTTTAATGCCCAAACGCATATAATTAATTGAAAAAATGAACTACTAATTATAAATTAAATGCAAATAGTTTACAAAGTGTGGTAGGCTTTGCATTATTCTCTGTCAAAATGAATTGAAATATTTAATTTTTAAAAATCAAATTTTTCTTTAAATAAAAATTTTTCTTTTTATTAAAAGCGTGCGGTAATATATATATGAAAATCCATTACCGCACGCTTTTTTTTACTTACCGCACGCTATTTGAAATAATCAATTTACATGTCATGGATAGTGTGATGTAATTTATAATATACTGTGATAGGAGTAGAAAAATAACTATTATGCACAAACGAATCGTAAAACACATTTTACATCCTAGTTAAACTTCCACAATGTTTATCTATTTGATTTAAATTTACATACTATCCAGATCATGCAATTTGATCGAATTTATAGCTAGAATTTTCTATCTTTTGCTTCCTTTTTATATACCTTGGCCACTCTTACGCTCAATACAACAGTTCCATATGATCTCAAAATTATCATACTCCAAAAAAATATCAATCCATATTACGAAAATTATGACTTCATTATGACGAAAGTCTGATGGTTGGTTAAGTATGTACTATTTGAAGACTGGAATTTTGTAAATATGGGGTAATTCAATGGTAGTGGTAGATACCACTATCATTGAGTTTATCGTTAATAATTTCGGCATTTATAATTTTGGTTGATTATGTATTGCAGTAACATGATTCTGATATCACAATAAACCATCTTTGATTATGTTTTAGAAAAAAATTGGAAACACATATGTTTGAATGTTTTCTCCTTGTGAACCATGTTATAGATTGGTGGTGTCACGGTAACAGAATATGGTTTACATCATATATGCTCAATCAGTTTTTGTGTCCTATTATATTTGATCTGGATTCAATTCAAACGTTGTCTCAAATAAGAAACCCTATGTTAATAAGTAATAAAATATTTCATTAAGGGCAGTAATTCTCACAGGCTTATTATACCAATCGTTGTTAACAGAAATAGAAAGTGCAGGTGGAGTATAAACATTTTCTGTCATGCTTACTCAGACTTTAGCACAAATAAGTTTGTTTACTGAGTCTAAGATAAACCACCAAATTTGAGTGTTGGTTAACCTGATGGTCATCTAGTAGGGCTTAGATTGATATCTTGTAGGGCTTAGGTTGGATCACAAAATGTATTTGCATCAATAATTAAAACTTTTAGAAGCTGTACAGTACATACACAGTACAGTACAGAGTTTTTCGATGCCATTTTTTGTACTGTCATAAGTACATCGTGCATCGATCGCAAGGCTTTATGCCGCGATAAATTTGAAAGTTCATTTACAATTCTCTTGCCATTTAATATTAGCTTTAAAATTGCTTTTCATTCCTCGATGTATTTGTTTTTGAAATTTATGCTACTTTTCGTAGTTTAAAGCCTAAACAATGTCAATGTTTAAATTTTAATTAAAGTAGAACTGAAATAATAATTAGAGTTTGTTTTCACAGGGTCACCACTGTAGTGGTCTTAATGCTAATATTTTAGAATTTGAATAATCATAAAGTGTTTTTGTTTAAGGACCTCTAAAGCAAAAGTTTATTCGACAGCTAAATTGTGGAGCTGCTGGTTTTTGCAGGATGAAATTGGGCGTGCGCCATTTGAAACAATCATTAAAAACATTGTAGGTGAAATACAACAAACATTCGTCTGTCTAATTTGCTTAATAGGTTTGTTGTTTGACAAATAACTTTGATTGTTTTAACAAATATATACAATTATATATATAATATAATATAATATATATAAATTGTCAGTTTTCAACAAACTTGCTTGTTAAAGATTTTTAACAACGCTTACTAACTGTTCGTTGATTTTCATTGTTAAATAAAACAAACGAAAACAAAATAACTGTCGAAAAATTTGAATATCAATGATCTGAAATTTAGTGAACTTATGTCGAATTCTTTTTGCCAGAGCAGAAAAAAGTTATTTTTTTTTTACAAAAAGAATACGAAAAAATTTGATCTAATTTTGTAGTTGGGTTTGTAAACACAATGAATGTTTTTGTAATTAATTGTATTTAATTAAATAATTTTTTATTAATTTTTAATTTAAAACACGATTTAAACACAACTTTTATTTAAACAATAACTTCCACTTCCACTTTAAAAAAATAATATTAAGTAAATGGCGTCTTGTTTGTTTATCAATTTTGACAGAAGTGTAAATGTATTTGTGTTACTATTGTATTTACAACTTGATCTACGAAAAAATCTAGAATCAGAAAAATCATTTCGGGGCAAAAAAAGATCACTTTTTCTGTCAAAAAGAATACGTAATGTCAAAAAACTTGATATGAGATCGAAAAGGGGCGTGTTAGAGCAAATTTTTCGTCAAAAAGAATTCGATATTAGTGTAAGTATAATAAAAGTCAGACTTGTGAAAATGCAAAACACAGATTTAAAAAAATTGTCAAAATCTCTAGTAAATTGTGGCAAGTAAAATGCGCAAGAAATGTGTAAAATTTTAGTGTTTACCAATTAAATAATTAAACGATCTAAATTCTATTTAATGACTCAACAGTTTTGTTTTAAAAATGTCTATAAAGGTAAATTTGGTTTCTCAAAATTTTACTTCTTAATTAAAATCATCTTATAAAATATAAGTATTTTTAATTATTCTAACATAGTCTTACTAATTGTGTACATCAAAGATATGCAAATATTTGTTAAAATCAATCAAATAAAATAGAATGTCAAAAGTTAACAAAAATTCGTTATTTTAACAGTCTTGTTGTCGTTTTGTTCGTAAATAACAACAAACATGTCTGTAAAATTTACAAACTGTTCCCTAAAAATTTTTGGTAAAATGAATTCAACTGACATCAGTTTGTCGAATTCAACGAACAATTTGTAGGATCAAAAGTAACACAAAAAAAAAATAAAAAAAAACAAACTTAGGTTTAAAAAGGAATTCCTTATGTGAAACTACATTGTATAAATAAACAAACAGCTTTTACAAACAGCTTTTTTGAGTGTAGATCACAAAAGTTTTTTCAGTAAACTTTTACCAATTATTAATAATCCGGTTTGTCAATTACCAATCGAAATGGTGGATATGTATTTAAAAACCAATACCAAGAGGCAAGAACATTGATGCAATTGCTCAAATTGTTATAGATGAGGCATTTTTAAATCACTTGTACTCCCTTGTGTATAGCATTACACATGGTAAAAAACATTTCTTTATTTACTGGGAGCAACAATAGTATACAAATCTAGTTTAATTGATAAAATGCATAGTATCAAATAGATTAAAATAATTAACATTAAATTTGGAGGGGTTTTTTGTGATCAATTAAGCTTAAGTACATATTGGAAATCACTTGAATTTTGCAAGACAATTTTTTTTGTGTTTCGTGCCAGGATTCGAACTCACATTTATCAGAGACACATGTTCAAATCCCGTGTGTCTTACACAACTTAGCCACAGCGGCGATGACGAACTCTATTTTAATTTTCATGCACAGATAATTTCTAAATTGAAACTTCATCATTTTTCATATTTACTTAAGTTGAATCTTTCATCTATGATTACATATTGGAAATTGCATTTCGTTGGGATTTTTTGTGTTAAATTTCTAGATATTACGATGTATGAATTCATAGGATGAGAGAATATTTCGTCAACATCTTAAGTCAACATTCTAATCAACATCCTAAGTCACGAGTGTAAAGTCATTATTGATTGTTGTCAATCAATGCGAAACTTACTATCTGACGCATGGTCAATTTATTGCTATATTATTGGTTAGGAAATATAGACAACTTTAGGGGAGTTTTAATTTGGTGGGGTTTTTTGTGATCATTTAAGCTTAAGTACATATTGGAAATCACTTGAATTTTGCAATCCGAAATAACTTTTCATTTTCTCTCAAATTCCTTTAGAAAAATTTTTTGTGTTTCGTGCCAGGATTCGCAGAGACACATGTTCAAATCCCGTGTGTCTTACACAACTTATCCACAGCGAAAAGTTATTTCGGATTGTAAAATTCAAGTGATTTTCAATATGTACTTAAGCTTAATTGATCACAAAAAAACCCCTCCAAATTAAAATTATCCTAAAGTTGTCTATATTTCCTAACCAAAAATATAGCAATAAATTGACCATGCGTCAGATAGTAAGTTTCGCATTGATTGTCAACAATCAATAATGACTTTACACTCGTGACTTAGGATGTTGATTAGAATGTTGACTTAAGATGTTGACGAAATATTCTCTCATCATATGAATTCATACATCGTAATATCTAGTAATACAAAAAATCCCAAAGATTAACATTAAACTTATATGCGCGTTATTCGAAAGAATTGAATGAAGGTGTAATAGGTGTTTGAATTGAAATTTTACACTTTAAATCAAACGTTGATAAATTCTAGCTTGACACAACATACAGATACGATTATTAATTTCGTTTTAGAAAAATAAAATTAAAACTAAATTTGTATGCATATTTGTACACGAAAATATGCAAGATGCATACAAATGTCAAAAACCCTCACATAAATCTAATAAATTGATAAATTCTTTTAACTATCAATTGAAATATCTTTATTCGATTTTCTTTTTGCTGGCGTCTAAATGATTTACATAGTATAATAAAGTATAATTTTTCTACACTATAACACTTATCATTTAATTAAATATTCAATCCATAAATACTAATTAAATATTACAATCGCAATTATACAATTTTTCATATCCGTTTAATTAGAAATATACATGGTGTATCAAAAATTGTTCGGTGGATAAAATATTTTTCTAACACTTCAAATTTTTAAATTTACGGTCTTACGAACTTTAAAATGGTTGACATGGTGATTTTGAAAAAATTTTGCTGCGCTAAAATTAAGCTTAACTAAAGCTTTGAAAATAATACTTCGCAAAACACTATGAGCTGGCCCATTAGCGTGATTCGGTTCACCACTGAATCGTGGATGTGAAACCAAAGTCAATTAGGTGGGATGGAGACAATTATGGCTCGTGATCATCTCTTATTTTCTCTTTTTGAAATGGTTTATTTTGGCAATTTAAAATATTTTAACAAAATCTACTCTCATAATAAAATTGATTGATAATTATCAATAATTAAGTAATTTTTCTATCATCCACCAATAATTATATTAGTTCTTATAATTAAATATAAACACGCAATTCTCATTTGTATTACTCGTTTTATTAATAAGACAGGATATTTAAATTTATAGTCAGTCAATGTACTAACAAATAAAAGAAAATACTAAAAAGATGCAAATATAATAATTATTAATTTCAATTATTTAATCTAGAACAAAAAGAGATATAAAATTAAAATTTATATAAAATAAACGAGAAAAAAAACGAAAAAGAAGCAAAACCAAATTAAAATTAAATTAAAACACATAAAAATGTAAAAAAAATACGTCTTGTCCTAAGAAAGAAATGAATTTAATTTTTTAATATTTTCTTCCGGTTGTTTGTTGTAAAAATAAATAGTATATTATTGAATTAGGAGCTAAAGTGTTACTTTTTGTGTTGAGTCTATAGTTTGGCAATGACAATTATAAACGAAACACAAAAAGTCACTTTAGCTCCGAATTCAATACACTATTTTTTCGGCAAACGTTTAAATTTGTTTAAAAATATGACATTAATGCATCAAATTTTTTATAAATATGTTTTAGGTAATAAATTTTCTGAAGTTAATTTTTATTGATTTTAATTCATTAAGATGAACTGAAATGCATTCTGTTTTGAACAAATTAATAATATCATGTTATTTTACTTTACTGCCGCCGGAAAAATATGAAAATTACTTTACTGCCACCGTAAAAATATGAAAATTACTTTACAGCCGCCGTAAAAGTATGCAAGTTACTTTACAGCCGCCGGCAGATAAAATAAAAATGGCGTTACTTTTGCAGCCACCGGCTAAAAAGTAAGACTTTAGCTTTTCCACAGCGGCAGTAAAGTTAAACTTTACAGCCGTTTGCCGAAAAAATCTATTTTATGATCCGATCCGTCCTATAGAACTTTTATTTTGTTGCTTTATTTATTTATTATGTGTTGATTGTTTTATGAAAGCATAGTGTTGATGGATATATATAAACTTTTAACTAGTGTACACAAAATAAATTTAATTGGCTTTAATTTATGGAAATAACCGCAAAAAAGTGTCAAGATTAAAAATAAATAGCTACGAAATATAATATAAATTCAATGTCAAGGTAGTCGACAGGTAGTCGAAAAGTCGACAAGTGGTTAAATTTCATCGTTGTATCCCTTGGTTAATACTAAGTCAAATGTTGATATAGAATCTTATGCAGCCCTGGCAAAAGGCAGACGGAATTGTTGAAATTTTTTGGTTTCCCATTTGACGTGACTTTTTTTTTTTTTTTTTTATTCAAAGTTAGGCATGTTTAGTGTTAATTATAATAAATTATAAATTAACGTCTCTGAATATCTGAAGATACCATGCCAACTAGGGATAAGAATGGAATGCAAATTAAGATTCTCTGAGAAATTTATGAACGTTAACTTTAAAGCCTTGAGGATTAAATTCATCAGGGAAAACCCAGGAAGGTAAGGCATTCCAAAGATGAGAGACTCTGTTGAAAAAGTCACATTGGAAGGCTACAGTTCTACACCTAATTATTTGAACTGTAAAGGGATGCGCTGCTACGTTTGCTCTGGTGTGACGCGAAAGGTTTGCTAATTTAGGTAAAATCGATTTGATCTCTTCAGAAGCTCGTTCATCCATAATATATTTATAAAATATAGTCAAATCAGCAACATTTCTTCTGTGCTGCAAGGAATCAAGACCGTTAGTAAGACTTGGGTTACCAATGAGTTTAATAGCTCTACGCTGTACAGAATCAAGGCAGTTGAGACTACTCAAGTAAGCTCCACCCCATATGTGAGAACAGTATTCCATGCAGGGACGTATAAAAGATTTATAAACTAAAAGAAGTTGTTCGCTATCGAAAAACTTACGACATCGCCCTAAAAATCCTAACTTTTGAACAGCATTCTTAGCCAGATTAAAAATATGAGAATTCCACTTCATATTATTTTCAATCTCAACTCCTAGAAGTCTGACAGACTCATTCTCTAAAAGATTTTTGGGGCCAAACGTTAATGGAAAAGGATTGGGTGTCGTTATCCTAGAAAAATGACAAACCTGTGTTTTGCTTGTATTGAATTCAACACTGTTAGCAATACCCCAATCCATAATTGTTTTAAGATCAGTGTTAAGGGAATCTATCAATTTTGACCTACACTCACTAAGCGCTAAGGGTGTATATAGTTTAGGTGCTTCATGAGACGCATGAAGCGTGCTATCATCAGCAAAACTATGTATAGGATGAACCGTTGAGTCCAACAAATCATTAATATAGATAAGAAAAAGAGTTGGTGACAAAGCGGAACCCTGAGGAACTCCTGCATTAGTTGAAAAAGTATTCGATGACACACCGTCAACATTGACCCGAAATTTTCTATCAGATATAAAGCTCTGTGTCCAAGATATAAGCTGCTCGTCTAAACCATAGGATCTCAATTTGCATATAAGGTTGTTATGCCAAACTTTGTCAAATGCCTTGGAAATATCAAGAGCAACACCGAATGTTTCTCCAAAGTTTTCAAGCGACTTGTTCCAGATATGAGTGACAAAAGACAGCAAATCTCCCGTCGCTCTTCCTTTTCGAAATCCATATTGTCTCTCATTAATTAATTTGGAAGACTCTAAGAAGCTCATTAAATTAAAATTGACATATTTCTCAAAAATTTTAGCAACTACCGATAAAATTGAAATGGGTCTGTAATTCGTAGGATCAGTTTTACTGCCCTTTTTTGAAACTGGCTGTACACTAGCCATTTTCCAAATTTCAGGAAAAATTCCTTTCTTATATGACAAATAGAAGATTTTAGTGAGGATTGGTGCTAGCTCCCTAGCAAATGTTTTAAGTATAATTGGAGGAATAAAATCAGGGCCTGTTGCCTTGTTAGTATTGATTTTCAAAAGCATTTTTCGAACAATGTTTTTCCGAAAAATTATCCGCCTCATTTTATAAGAAACTTTAGAAATAGGTTTAGGTTGGAAATTAGGTTCTTTTAAAGTAGAATTTAAAGAGAAATAATGCCCAAGCAAATTAGCTTTCTCTTTTGGATCAATGATAGGGACATCTCTATTAACAAGAGGCGGTAGGGAAGATTTACAAAAGTTGCTTTGGACAGCCTTTGCGGCTTTATAGAAATTGCGTGAACCAGTCGGATGTTCTGCGAATTTAGATGCTTTTTTCCTATTAAATAGATGTTTCTCTTCATCTATTAACTTACGACATAAATTTCTCTCTTTACGGTACTGTCTAAGGTTTTCATCGGTTTTGTTTTGATTAAACTTTCGAAAAGCCTTTTTTTTAACTTTTATAGCTTTTTTGCATTTACTAGAAAACCATAGATCAGTTTTTGGAATGATCAATTTATTAGGAATAAATCTGTGCATACCATCAATTACAGTTTCAGAAAAATTTGATGCAGCTATGTCTGGGTCTTGGCCGGTAAGGCAATAGCGTTTCCAAGGAAAACATCTAAAAAAACTTTTAAGTCCTTGCCAATCCGCAGCTTTGTAATCCCAAACATTGCGAGGATTGGCTTTAAATTGTTTTGGAATTTGTATATTTAGTTGTGTGGAGATCAAATTATGATCTGAACCACCCAATGGTTCTGATATTTTAAATTGAACCAGATATGGATCGTTTGTCAAAAATAAATCAAGTAAATTACTACTTTGACCAGGAATGTCAGGAACTCTGGTTGGCTGGTCTATTATTTGAGTAAAATTGTGATAAAGAGCAAACAACTCAGCCTGTCTACCAACCTCGTCAGTTTTAGAGCTGTGTGTAAGCCATTCTTTATTGTGGACATTAAAATCTCCAAGAACTATAAACTTTGCATTAGGATACTCAACCAACCTATCTATCTTCTCAGATAAGTCATGAAAAAAATTAGAGTTCTCAGGTGAATTAGGTGAACGGTAAAGTCCAAAGACAAACAGCGTTTGACTTGGGCAACTAATTTTTAGTGACACCATATTGTGACATTTTGCATTTAATTCAAATTTATTTAATCTCACATATGGTATAGTATCCCTAATATAAGCACAAACTCCATGCTTAATGTAGAAAGAGGATTCAAGTTCATAATTGGGACAAAGGTATCTATTTTTATCTAAGGTCACAGCACGCGCACTGATAATCGTTTCCGTTAAAAAAAAAAAAATTGTATCAGAGAAGTAGAGAAACAAGTTGCAAGAGAAACAGTTCAGTTTACTCATTTACCACCACAATTATGAAAGAATTAATGGCAACTTATTTACGTATGGATCAGTTATTACTTATTGTTGATTTGTAATTTTTGCTTCACCACAATTTTTAATTGTATGAAGTAATGCAATTTATCGAAAAAAAAATCTTACATAACTCAAATTTTGTTTTTATCTTTTGTTTTAGACCATCCTCTATCTAAATAGGAAAAAAAAGTTTTGTCTGTGGGTGGGTGCGTGAGTGAAGAAAGATCTGGATTCAGTTCAAAATTGGACACAATGGCGAGGGGTCTCCGGAACACCTCTAAGTTTGAATCTTCAATAACTTCTAATCCTGGCTTTCAATCTTAATGAAACTTGGTATATATGGTTTTGGTACTGTTTCCAATATTTCTGCATACCAACTTCCGGGTTGTCACTTCCGGTTAAAACATTTTTTTAAAAAATGTTTATCCCTACTGTTTCAAATCGATTTTAATGGAACTTTGGTAAAAGTCAAAAGGTTTCAATCAATATGATACAGATTTCATTGGCTTTTTGGGTACATTGGACAAAGGGTAAGAGGGTCCACCGTACACTAGGTGGTTTTTATCATTATGTTTTTAATGTTTGTTGGAAGTAAACAAAATTCGTTCGTGAATGAATTTTGATGACACTTTAAAAAAAGATGCAAATTTTTATGGCAAGGAGCTTATTAGTTTTTGAGCGATATTGAACAAAGTGATGGGGTGATGAACATTTAGTACGGTTTACAATAGTTCTGTATCTCAACTTCCGGGTTTTCACTTTCGGTAAAAATTATATGTTTGCAAATTTTTCAATTTTTTTCAGTGTCTTATGCACACTACAGCCTACAATAATGAAGTGATTATGATAAAACTCAAGAAAACGGTTTCAATTAGTGTGAGAAGGCAATGATCAACTTTTGGAACTCATTGATCCATAATACAACTGCTGACTTTTCACCCTTTGTTTTTAAACTTTGTTGGGAGCATACAGACTTCATTCATTTATCAATTTTGATGACACTTTGAGAAAATATAGAGATTTGAATGACAAATAACTGATTGGTTTTTGGACGATATTGAGATAAGTGGTGGGGGACCTCACGAGCACCTGTTTATTTGAAACTGCAATAACATCAGTTCCTGATAATTGATTTTGATTAAACTTGGTTTATATGCTAAGAGAATGATTTGCAACAGTTCTTCATTCCAACTTCCGGTTTGTCACTTCCGGTAATTTTTTTTAACTTTTTCTATTCGTACGACAGAATTTATGGTGTTGGGATGCTACAGTTTTCTTTGATGTTTTTATGCGTTGGTTATAGCCTATCTGTAACATTGGTTACAGCCATTAACTGAAGTTTTTCATGCATATCCAGAACATTTTGTTTCTAGAGCTGTTGTGAAGTTAGTCTATGCATCAGCGTCGCATTATTATTCGACTATATTTTTAGATTACCATATATCTAGAACTAGTGATGGTGATTGAAGGAAATAAATTATGATTAAGAAGATTATTATTATGATTGATGATTTAAATCTTTTTGTATGCATATGCAATTTTTATTTTTTAACTTTACGTGAAGGACGTGATGTGACTCCTAAGGTAACACCTCAATAAACAAAACCTTGTATTTAGTAAAATTAATACAAAACATTTTCATAACTAAATAAAATGATACTTGTCATCTCTACTACCGTCTTCCACGAACAAAACGTCTAATAGAACCCCACCCTTTATTCAAAAATAACGCCTAGGCGTTATGTATTGAATTAGGAACACAAACTAATTTTGTTTAAAAGGGAAGACGGTAGTGATTACAATCGCGGGATTAGCGTTTTATGAATCCTGGGACAACGGCGTTCATAAATTTTAAATCTCGGCATCATGGGATCCCGGGATTTTAAATGTATGAATCCTGGGATCCCGGGGCTGAGAAAGCCCTAGTCCCGGAATTGCAATCTCTAATTTCGACAAATTATAAATCGGTTAAACTTACCAATTATGTACCAATGACATATAAGTCGATTCTATATATAACATCGAAGAAATATAAAACAACAAAAACGAACTACAACACTTCTCAGCATAAGGATTTTGTTTAAAAGAACAAATATGTAATTTTCTCGGGTTAAAAACGTACACATAAACTGTATATTTTATACATAAGTCGCCTAAATATATATGAATATTGCCCAGAGGTATCAAGTTACCTTGGTATTATGATTATGATTTTGTTAGAATGAAGAGGTTCATTTTTCCTGCAAAATCCATTTTGCATTTGCTTTATTCTGTTAACTCCTCACCATTTAAAAATATTAATTTCTTTAGTCAAATAGACGATATAGTTTATGAATCTTGATTTCAACCAAAAGGGCATGCGATCGACTGTTGCACTAGATTAGTTACCACTATTTTCACTCGTTTAGTAATCTTCCATTTTGCTCCATTGACTTGCTATTTTGATTGTAAATACATTTTTGGGCAGCTTAATAAATTGATTTCAATGGTTTAGCTTTATGTGTTATGGTTATATAATAACGAATAAAACATGTTAAGTGTTAACATATCACAAGATGAAAATTAATAAATAAACAAAACGTCATCAAAGCCCCACATACAATGGAATAACACATGAATTGGCGACATTTAAACCATCTTCCTGTTTAAAGTAATTTCAAATCAAAGAATTCTTATTATTAAAATAAAATGAACGTCATGTGCTTCTTTTGATTTTGATTAATTCAATCTTCAAAAAACTACACACGAATATTGTTTATCCAGACACAAAATATTTTGAATAAAATTTTTATGGTTTTTTTTTAAATAAATTAATACAAAAAATAATAATAATTTATAATTCGTTATTTAAGTATTCCTAAAAATATTTATACTGTGAAAGTTGTGGGTGAGCCCACGGCTAGCACTTCATGTTTATTTATAAAAAGTTATTATTCCGATTAAAATTAGTTTTCCATTGCAAATGAATAGAACACAACATTACGTTTCATCTGTAAATCTATACGTAAATAAAAGGAGATGGATTATATATTCAATTAGCAATCAATATGGTGGAAATTAATATTTTACCGGCCTAAGCGAACGTTAAAGAAACCTAATTAATAAGAAATTTTATATCTGTGTTCAACATCGTCCAAAAGATATTTTATCAAATTTCCATGCATGCACAAAACCAACAGTTTGTTGACGACCCCTCGGTTCTTTGTTCAATACTCTCCAAACTCAATCAGTTTCTTATCATATTGACTGTACCTATTTACCAATCAACTCGGACTCGTCAAAGAATTAATTTAGATTCAAAACATTTAATGTAAGTCACTAAACTTTCCTTAAAAAATAAATTTAACTAGAAGTGACAAACTGGAAGTGCCAATGCAAAACTATTGATAGCTATACTTAAAAGTTATTTATTGAATTTTTTATATATAAAAATTGGGATTTAAATTTATTTAAGTAAAAAATATACAGCTATATGGAAACCTCAGCGCTTTGTGTAATTTTGATCGAAATTCATATCCAAATATTCATCAAAATCGTTCTGGACACTATAAAGCGGTTCACAAATCAATTTAGCAGAAACCGAGGTTGACAATTACTTCGGTCTGAAAGACCTAAGAATTACATTCATGAGCCAAAAGTGAAATTCTTACCCCCACTTTTTGGCATTTCTCGACGTTTTAGGACCTACTGATTCTAAAAAAGCAATAAAAAAAATGTGTGTCTGTCTGCCGGGCGTCCTGCCGTCATTACCTACGCTACAGGGAAAACCGCTGGAGGGATTTCAAAAAATTGTTTTTCTTAAAATAGGCATACTCAAGGGACAGGTCCGAAAGGACGTTGTGTTCGATAACTGTACCGGAAGTGTGTCAAAAAAATCATTATGTGTGTCAAAAATAGCAAATTTTCATATTTTTGGCTTAAAAAACGTTCATTTTAAGTGATTACGAGTAGGAACATTAAATTTGGAGAAATCTTGATGGTAAGGATTGGTATGTGAGATCAAAAACTAGATTATTGCATTATAAGTTTGTCAAAAAAATGTTGTCAAGTGTGTCAAAAGAAAGAGTTTTATTTATTTTTTTACCTAATTTTTCGGAAAAAAAATAAAATTGTTTGTTTGAAATGAAATTTTATTATTATTATTGAGAATTATGACATTATAAGTTTGTCAAAAAAATGTTGTCATATGTGTCAAAAGAAAGATTTTTATTTATTTTTTTACCCAATTTTTTGGAAAAAAATAAAATTGTTTGTTTGAAATGAAATTTTATTATTATTATTGAGAATTATGACATTATAAGTTTGTCAAAAAAATGTTGTCAAGTGTGTCAAAAGATTTTTATTTAGTTTTTTACCTAATTTTTTGGAAAAAAATAAAATTGTTTGTTTGAAATGAAATTTTATTATTATTATTGAGAATTATGGCATTATAAGTTTGTCAAAAAATGTTGTCAAGTTTGTCAAAGAAAGATTTTTATTTATTTTTTACCCTATTTTTTTAGAAAAAATAAAATTAATAGTTCGTATGACATGATATTTTATTATTATTATAGAGAATTATGGCATTATAAGTTTGTCAAAAAATAATTTCAAGTGTGCCAAAAATGATTTCATTTAATTTTTTAGCCAATTTTTGGGGAAAAAAAATGTAGCTGTTTTTATGACGTATATGTAATTTAAAATGAAATTGGGCATGTACATTTTTGAATTTGTTATAGTTTTTGAAATATTTTTGGAATTTTGAAAAAGTTTGTATTTTTGATTTTGTAATAATTTTTGCAATATTTTTAGAATTTCGGCAAAAGTTTTAATTTTTGATTTTGTAAGAATTTTTGAAATATTTTTAGAATTTTGAAAAATTTTTTAATTTTTGATATTATTATAATTTTTGGAATTTTGAAAAAAGTTTCAATTTTTGATTTTGTAATAATTTTTGCAATATTTTTAGAATTTTGGAAAAAGTTTGTATTTTTAAGAATTTTTGAAATATTATTGGAATTTAGAAAAAATTTAAATATTTGATTTTATTCTAATATTTGGAATAGTTTTGGAATTTTGAAAAAGTTTGATTTTATTTAATTTAACAATATTTTTGGAATTTTGATTATAATATTCCGGCAACGTATTGATGTTTCGTGTTAGTTTTGTAATAAATTTTTAAACAGAGATAAAAAATACTAGTACTTTATCAAAGAGTTATGTTTGATATACATCGCTGCCCAAAACTAAAAACCATGTCCTCATAAAGTTTTTTGTCGAAAACTGTATCAAAATCCTTAACCTAGACCGAAGTCTTGATATCTCAGAGCTGTGAGATTTCAGCCCCTCCACATTTTTATTATTATTATTGAGAATTATGGCATTATAAGTTTGTCAAAAAAATGTTGTCAAGTGTGTCAAAAGAAAGATTTTTATTTATTTTTTTACCCAATTTTTTGGAAAAAAATAAAATTAATTATTTGTTTGAAATGAAATTTTATTATTATTATTGAGAATTATGGCATTATAAGTTTGTCAAAAAAATAATGTCAAGTGTGTCAAAAAATGGTTTCATTTATTTTTTTACCCAATTTTTTGGAAAAAAAGTGTAGCTGTTTTTATGACGTATATGTAATTGAAAATGAAATTGGGCATGGAAATTTTTGAATTTGTTATAGTTTTTGAAATATTTTTGGAATTTTGAAAAAAGTTTGTATTTTTGATTTTGTAATAATTTTTTTGCAATATTTTTAGAATTTTGGAAAAAGTTTTGATTTTTGATTTTGTAAGAATTTTTGGAATATTTTTAGAATTTTGAAAAATTTTTAATTTTTGATTTTATTATAATTTTTGGAATTTTGAAAAAAATTTCAATATTTGATTTTGTAATAATTTTTGCAATATTTTTAGAATTTTGGAAAAAGTTTGAATTTTTAAGAATTTTTGGATTATTATTGGAATTTAGAAAAAGTTTAAATATTTGATTTTATTCTAATTTTTGGAATATTTTTGGAATTTTGAAAAAAGTTTGATTTTATTTAATTTAACAATATTTTTGGAATTTTGCAAGAAATATGAATTTGTGGTTTTGTAATATCTTCTCGAAACGCTAAATGGTTTTTGAGCAGTTTGCTGAGTGTATCATCTTTTCACTAAATTATGTTAATATATGATCTGTTATAATTTTCCGGCATCGTTTTGATGTTTCTTGTTTGTAATAAATTTCTAAACAGAGATAAAAAAAATACTTGTACTTTAATAATTTTAATTTATTTCAAAATAGCGCTACAAGTTCAAGATTTTTTCTGTGCTAAAAAAACAAGCAGGCTTACAATATTGGTGGTTTTCAATTCAGTTAAAATAAAACTTTCTCCAGAGCGACTTGAGTAAAACATAATATTTTATTTTTGGTTTTTAATTGTGAATTTGGATTTCAAATGAATTGTGAATTTGGATTTCACTCAAAATATTTTTTAATAAATCAATTTTATTTAAAATAATCTTTACAAACAAAAGGTAAAGATTATTTTAAATAAAATTGATTTATTAATAGTTATTTATTTATCTAGAACGAAAAGTGAAACTTTAAAGTACGAGCTAGTTGTTTACGGCCGAAATTACTAGAGAGAACCTTTAAAAACACTTTTCGTTTGAGGTAAATACAAAATTTTATTTCATACTAGAAATTTATTAAGATAAAAAGAAATGAGTTTTAAATTTTGCTCAAAAAGTTGAACTTTAACGTCCTAGAACTTTATAAAATTTTATGAAGTCCTAGGACGTTAAAGTTCAACTTTTTGTACCATAAATAATCCGAAAAATGTCGTTTTAGATATCAGTATGAAATAATAGTAGTTTATGTAACAAGTACGCAAAATATGGTTTTAGCGGACGAATCGTAATGTTTCCAGACGAGGCGCTAGTCGAGTCTGTAATATGAAGATGAGTCTGCTAAAGCCATTTGCGTACGTGTTGCATACAACGTTTTTTAGTATTAGCTCTTAGGCTCTTTTTTTCTAATTTATTGCTTAATTTGTATTCTTGCGTACCTAAAAATTTGATTTTTGAACAAAACTTATCAAAGCAATTGTGATTATAATTTGAAAATAATTATAATATAAAATGAAAACAAATTTTGAATCCGCTAAAGTGTTGTCATAACGACTTTAAGTACTAGGCCGCTAAAATACAATTTTGCGGACTCTAAACAGTTCTAAAAGTAATCATTTTTCGGAGCTAATACTAAAATAGTACATTATGATGCTAGGACGTAAAGCTAAATATTTTGGACGGATGTGGAGTTTGCAAATCGAGGCCCACCCACATTAAGTCCAAAATAGCTTACGTCCGTGCATCATATACTATTTTTTATTCGCCGCAAGCAAAATATTTTAAGAAAATTGGTTTATTCTAAATTAAAATTATAAATTTTCATAAATTTTAAAATAAAAATATGTGGAACAAGTAACCTTTGACAAAATATTTATTACTTTTTCCAAATTATTATGTAGCTATGACAACAAATGATAACAACTATTTCAATTGGGTAATGAAATTTTGAATTAAAGGGTTGCTTTGATAAAAATTTTTATTTTTCATAGAATTTAAACAAATACAAATGCTTTTTACTTTTTTGGACGTAGCTATGACAACAAAATAAATAGTTGAAAAGTGATACTTTAAAGCCGCAAATCACAGTAATAAAGCAACACTTTAATATGTAGGCGAATAAAAAAAATATTTTGAGTGAATTTGGATTTTACAATAAAAAAGAAACAAAAAATAAAATACATATTTCAATTCAGCATTATATATAAAATGTCGTCATATAGGCGAACTATTGTTTATTCACAGTAATAATTATTTAGACCGCAGTCTTTGTTTACTACAATATTTTTTCTACACCTTTTCCAATTGTAATTCAGAAAGTATAAACTGTAATTCAGATTAGCCATTTGCAATTCAGAAAGTATCAATTGTAATTCATATTAGTCAATTTTAAGTCAGAAAGCATCAGTTGTAATTCAGATTAGTCGATTGCAATTCAGAAAACAGCAATTGTAATGTAGATTAGTCAGTTTCAATTCAGAAAACAGCAATTGTAATTTAGAAAGCATCAATTGTAATTGACGACTGGTAAAGTGATAACAGCGCACTCTCTTAGCAAAATTTAAAAACTATTTAAACAAATCACAATTCAAACGAACAGTAAGTAAATATTAAAATTTATTCTTTTTGATTTGTTTTGGATAAATAATTTAAAAAATATGAGTATAAAAGATTTAAATTGAAGTAACAATTAAAATTTTTTAGGTTTTCTTCTCGAGTCTGCCAATATATGCAATATTTTAAAACTTTTGCTAAGAACTGCACCCAATCGGTAAAATAATTTTTAGCACATCTTGAGGAGATATTAAATAGTATAGCGGTTTGTATATTGTTCATATTCATCTTTATTCGACACATTGTCAATATTATACTGTTTTTTTGAGACAACCCAATATTATAGGGCTCTTCTGACCTTATTATTAAACAGCACTTATGTAACCGTTCTAACAAAGTTAGAGTTAGAATTCCTGTCATGGAATTTAATTTTTCGTCAGTATCAATAAGGAACGGTAGTTTATTAAGTTTTTCTGTTTCACCATTAATTTCCACAGATACGCCGCGCTCGTGAATGTTGAATTGAGTACCTATGCAGAATTGGTGTATGGGTGGCACCCTTCATCATCCTTGCTGTTAGTAGGATAAATATTTCCAAAGCCATCTTCTGTTCTACTGGACGTATCAATTGATAAACTAAAAAATAAAATATAAGTACATACAAGATTTATAATTATACATTTAGTTTCAAAATTGTACATACTTGTTAATTATATTTAACCTTAGTTTTCCTAACCTTAGTTTTCCTGCCTTTGGCTTCCTCGTTATTATGCTTGATTGTGGTAAATTTCTGAAGGAAAAGCATTTGATGTGATGCCCTTTTTCGTATATATTCGCCCGTGGTAATGGAATTAGAATATGTTCTTTCTTGCTACAGAACACAAAGTTTTCGCGAATCTTTTTTCCCATCCTTAGTACATGTGTCCATTCATTTAATGTTATTATATTTAACATGACCTTACGGGGAATATGATGCATGGACACGCCGTCAATATTATATATTTTGCACTGTGGTACGACTTAAATATGTTTTGCACTGTGGTACGACACTAATAGCGGCCCAAATATTTCGCAGTTTTACGATTACTTTCCATTTTGCTATTAAAAATTATAAAATTGCGATCAAATTATAATAGATAATAGTGTTGTAACTTACATTTGAATAAATACACCAATTGTTGCACAAATTTTAAAAATATTAAATTTAATATGGTTTAAATATTTTTGTGAGTAAAAATATATGGTATTTGACATATGTTTACAATTTGATTTGTTTAACTAGTTTAACATAAAATCCGCTAGAGCACATAGTGTATGTCGTCAATTCAGATTAGTCAATTGCAATTCAGAACACAGCAATTGTAATTTAGAAAGTGGCAATTGTAATTCAGAAGCACTTTAGTTGTAGTATAGAAAAATCGTTAATTTTTATTAATTTTCTTTTTACTTTAATTTGATAAAAACGCTCTGTGTTAACTTGGAAATATCTGGATTCATTTCAAAATTGAACAAAATGGAGGGGAGTCTCCCGAACACCTGTTTATTTGAATAATGAATTATTTCTTATACTGGCTTTTAATCTTATTGAAACTTAGTATATACGGTTTTAGTATACAATTTTCAATATATCTGCGTTCCAACTTCTGGTTTGTCACTTCCAGTTAAATTTATTTTTGAATTTTTTTAAAGTTTCTATACTATAGCCTACAGTTACAAATCGATTTCATCAAACGTTGGCAAAAGGTTTCAATCCATATGAGAAAGAGTTCATTAGCATAATTGGGTATCCCGAAATAGGACAATATCAGTTGCCAGTTCATATCAGTTTGATGTTATGTAATACGAATTTCATAATATTGTTTAACTTCATATTTATGTATTCGGGAATAGGGCCCAGCATACAATGATGAAGTGATTATGATGATACTTATGGGAAAAGTTCCAATTAGTGTGAGAAGATGTTGATCAACTTTAGCACCTGTTTATTTCAAAGTTTAATAACTTCAGTTTCTTATAATGGATTTTGACTTAGCTTGGTAAATATGTTTAAAGTATAATTTTTAACAGTTCATTTTCTCAACTTCCGGTTTGTCATCTCCAGCAATTTTTTTTACTTCTTCTATTCGTACAACAGAATTTATGTCTGTTGGGATACTACAGTTTTCTTTAATAAACTAATTTTTATGAAGCTTCTCCAAAAGATGGAGATTTATATGAGAAGGAACTGGTAATGGTTCATGGGGACGTAATTCTATAATATCATATTTCTTTTTTTTAAATCTATGAAGTCACCTTATGTTTAGTAAAAGTCTTTTCTTAATTTAATCTTCGTAAAATTCATTCATAAGGATAAAACTATGCTTTTGATATCCTATGTTTCTCTATTTCTGTAATCTATGTTCGTATGAATAATAAATTGAAAATCTTTTAAAGACAATAATACATAGTATTGAAATTGAAATAATTGTATTGAAATTTTGTGAAATATAATCAAAGGAGGCAAGATTTTTTTTGAATAAATTTGTCGACATGACGATATTTATAGTAACAAACCCTTAAAATTTGAATTCATTTTGAAATCTAAAACATTTGAATTGGGTTTTAACATTTAAAAACCATTAATTTAAAAATTTCAAGAGTTAAATACAAAAGTTATATACGAAAAGTTAAGAATGGAGCTCAAAGACAAATGCTCTATTTGTCAATTTGCAATGACAAGAAACGCAATCATTCGACTGCTGCCATCTCTTCATTTACTTCACACAAAGTGCTCTCAACCTTTAATGAATGTTGTAGATAGAAACTGTTCTATCTGTAGAACTACTACGGTTGCAACAGATGCCATCAAAAGGAAAAAATATAAGAAAAATCATGAGAAAGATCGTGAAAGGCTAGTAAATTGTGCCAACAGAGGAAATGATTGGATAGCTTTGGGTGAAACATTAGAAATTAACTCCAAGACTGCATATCGCTGGATCAAATCTGGGTGTGATAAAATGTTACCAAAAGGCGGGGTAAAGCCAAAAATTCTAAGTGAGACTGAATCTGATTTAATGGTTTCATGGGTAGAAGAAGACTGTGCCATTACATTGAAACAATTGAGAGAAACATGTATGAGGAAATTTAACAAATTGCTGTCTGTTTCAACTATAGGTAACTTCTGGGAAAGCAGACTTTTTACATTAAAACAAGTACACGTTGAACCTACAACTATGAATATAGAAGCGAAAAAGCTAAAATGATTTGACTATGTCCAACGATTGAACCAGAAAACAAACTATATGGATGGATGAAACCGATTTCAATTTATTTTGTCGTTGATCAAAAGGTCGTGCAAAAACTGGACAAAGAGCAGTTCAACACCTTCCAGCATCAAGAGGTCCAAATATACACTTAATTGGAGAAATTTTTATGACAGTTATAATACTCATGTAACGTAGAAGAGGTTCATTTACAGCCCAGTTAGCAAATGAATGGGTAGTTTTGCTAATGCAAAAGTGGCAAGAAATGGGCAACCAACTGGCAGATGTTGTCATTGTTGCAGACAACGCACCTTGTCATTCACAACTTGAAAGAGTCATCAATGGTACGAAAGCATCTCTTTTGCGGCTAGGACCATATTCGCCCATGTTAAATCATATTGAGAATATTTGGTCAAAAATAAAATCATATGCCAAAAGCAACATTCGTGTTCCAGAAGTTTCAGGACCTGGTGTAATGGAACAAAGGTTGATCTACCTGGAGAATATCATAAATCAGGCAAAAATAACCATAGTATAGGTTATTGTGCTCGTACTGTGCAACACTGCACAGTACACCAAGCTACTGCCTTGGCAATGGAAGAGATGGCCGTTGGTCGTTAATTCATTTTAAAATTATTTTTAATTTTGAATTCTTATTTTAATTTAAATTAAATTTTGATTTTTAAAAAATTACATATATCAAAAAGTTATATATAATAAAACTGCACTTTTTATAAATATTGTTATTGTTTTCGTTCTGAATTACAATTGACTGTTTCTGAATTACAATTGATGTTTCTGATTTGGAGTTGACTAACCTTAATTACAATTAATACTTTCCGAATTACAATTGATGCTTTCTGACATACAATTGATACTTTCTGAATTACAATTGAATAAAATCTGAATTACAATTTATACTTTCTGAATTACAACTGACTATTCTGAATTACAATTGATACTTTCTGAATTAAAATTGACTATTCTAAATTATATTTGATGCTTTCTGAAATAAAGTTGATACTTTCTGAAATAAAGTTGATACTTTCTGAATTACAATTGGAAAAGGTGTAGCTCCTGAGGATGATGTCATAATCAAAATCGGATCGAGCATATAAATTAAATATAGTCAAATTAGTTAATTTATCAATAATAAAAACTCAATTGCGAAATACTACAACAAGGAATTTTATCTACAATTATTCATCATGTTTCGCTAAGTACCAGCGGTAAAATCCATCGCATTTAATATCAATGTTGTTGTTTACTCGGTAGGACAAACAAAAATATTTGTTTTGGATTTGTTGTATTACAGTCTTTTACGGTGAAAGAACAAGAATTTTAGAATACGATCGATTTTTTTAGTGTGAACGGAAACAAATTTTTTTTCTAATTAACTAATTGTTAACAAAACGCTATATCAAGAACATAAAACCGTGTAACTAAAACTAACGGGATTTTGTAATTTTGAATAAAGTGTTAAGTGTTGTTTAATAGAAATATTTTGTGTATTATTTTGAACGCTGTGAACTGTAAATTTCTACAAACATTTATTTCATTTCTACAACATTTGTTTTGGTTGATTTGTATTTTTTTTTTAATTTTTGAACTACGAGATGACAACCTCACGTACTTCAGAGTTCAGTCCCTGCTATTGACATATGAGCAAACGCGAGATGTCACAACTGGCAGTAGCAGTAAGATATCATCGGCCAAAGTGATATCTTAGGAGTCCTCGCGGATGAACTCTATTCAATCAACGGTAGCACCCTAAATCTTAGTTATGGAGTATCCTTCGAGCCAGCAGAAGCGTGCCTTGATGATGGCACGCTTTTGCTGGCTCGAAGAAACAAACCTTCATATAACTATATCTCTGCTTTAATCATTGAGGAAGACAACTCCGCACATGTTCAAGGAATATGCCACTGAATGGATTATTGGCAACCTAATTTTAGTTCTGTTTGTACAAGTTTTTCTAAATATTTTCTATTTACCCTTTTATTTTATTTCTATTTTTTATTCCATCATAAAATATTGGTCTATATATGATATATATTTTAATATGTGTTAGCAGGGGCGCACACAAGGGGGGGATTCGGGTCCGGACCCCCCCCCAACCGATAATTTTTCAGTATTGTTTTTTAAAGTAAGACATTATTTAGTGTTAACCATAAGAAACTATAGATTAACATCTCTGAATATCGTATAAGATACACGGTAAAAAATGGGACGTCTTCCCCCTTTGAGTAGTCGAAATATGGGTAGTTAAATCTAGTGAAAAATTGAAATTGAACGTTAATTTACGCGACCAACAAGATAACTATCAAGAAATGACATTCAAGTAGTAAATATTAATTACATGGTAGTCGTTAAATAAAATTTTTACTTCCCAAAAGTTAATAAAATAGAACGTTTCATTTATGGATCATTGGTTCTACACATAGCTTATAGTAATATTTGACTCTGTATACTCTAACAAATATGATAAAATAAATTTGTTCTATTTGACGTCCGATTTATAGTTAAAAATTACTTACAACGGGTAAATTCAATAACGTTTTAACTACTAAGGACGTCAAAATTGTTTCCTATAAAAATTATCTTTTCATTCAATGTCCCGTTAAGAATGCTGAAATCGTTTTAAACAGAAAACGATTTTTAGTCTTATTTGTGTGATGATTAGAAACATAACTATGCATTATAAAGTAGTAAAGTTAAATAAATACAGTGCGGTGTTAAATAAATAAATAAATAAATAAGTTTTTGCAATATTACATTGTGTTATAAATATTTGTGTAGTTTAATACTGCGAGCAGTACTTTTCTTATAGTGTAGTTTATTGTTTTATTTTTGTGTTTATAAATAAGTGAATTATTAACAGACAAATGAGTTCATCATCTCATATTAATGATGTGCAGATTGGGTCAGTTCTTTTAACTTTGCAGTATCAATCCGACAAACAGTACGTTAAAGTAAATTTTAATAACGATTATAATTTTCCAACTTATATGGATGTTTTGTATGCAGGTGAATATATTTAAAATGTGCCAGTTTTGTTATATCATAAACAGTTTGTGATTCGGTTAAATAAGTTTTTTTGTTCTTTGATTTTAAAGCACGTGTATTTTGGAACATCTCTGCTGACATTATTTTACAAATATTTGATGAGAACAGTATTGAAATCAATCAAAACTTATTTGAGGAATTCGTGTACAGTCGTCAGTGTAATGTGGGGTTGTTGGAAATTAGACAAGTTCATGTGGTGCTGGAGTAATCAATATCACTCGTTTAATACAATTCAAAACGTTTTTGTGAATACTCCGTCAACATCTAGTGCATCCGTTGCTACGACAATAACAAATAATAGTGATTACAACCCAGATGACTGGAAAAAACCAGACTTTTTGGAAGTTCAAGTATTAAGGGTAGGTATTAAAATCATAGAATCTAAAGTTTTCTTATATGTTTTTAATTTATTTAGGATTTAAAATTATATTTTGCTGTCCAAAATAAAATTCTGGTTAATGGAGCAACCCTTCTAAAAAATTATGAAGAAACTGAAAAATTGAGTGACAAAGATCGACGATATGTCATCAATATAATTACAAACCATTTATTTCGGTTAGGCCACATCCCAGAAAGCAAGAAAAAATTACTTGGGCTAAATGTGCTGTTCAGTTATTTCCAACTTTAAGAGCCAGGGGTATCGGGCAAGAGGGCTATGTAAGTACCAATTTAAAATTATCTACATGGAATTCGGATAACTCAAATTATCGAATAACTGAATGCTCTAATTAATTTAATAATATAATAATAAAATTTTATTTAAAAAAAATAGGAAACTGTTTACGATCCTATAAATAAAGGTGGATGGATGGGTAATAGGCTTAAAACCCTAAACAAAGTAGAAGCAAGGAAAAGAACCGTGTTTAGTGAAACAAGAAATAATCAAAACTCTGCTCTTAATCAACAGCTCGTAAATTGCAATCCAATATCTGAGGAAGATCAAATTGAGATTTTAGAAATCAAGGAAAATTTGAAATTCCTTGATCCAAAACTTCAAAAAGAAAAAATTATCAGTGATATGAGTGTAACTTTCCAAACTAGACGAGAATACGTTCATTCAAATAATTCAGCACTTATTTTATTAGAATATCCACGTTTTACAGACACATACTCATTGGTAAGCCTTTTTATAAAATTTAATTAATATGGAAATTTCATTTAAGGTCTTTTCTTCTAACTTTTATTCTAGATACATAACGATTTTGAGAAGCTTTTTCCTGATAAGCATAATAATCTTAGAACTAACTTTACGCTGGCATTTTGTAACAAAATTAAAAACACATCGGAAGACATCGGGAAAAATAAACTTATTACAGACATATTTAAAGGTATGCGGCCTCAAACGATTAAACAGATGTGGGTAAACCGATAAATATTTTTTATTTATTTTTTGTTTTTGTTAACAGACTGGGGTCCTGATATTCTAATAATATTTTATCTATTAACCTTACTACCACCAACTCAAAAAGGACGAGGAGCAAAAAATCGTTGCGACCTAAAGACGGCCTGCAACAAAATTATTCGATTTATAGGGATTAACGACAAAATTGAAGGTTATCAAGATTTAACTATTGTGGCACAAGGTGAAAGTAAGTCGAATATTTCAAGGTTTTATATTTCATTGGACAATAAATTAATGCCGACAAACAATTCAATAGTAGACGCGATAGATTTATTATTTAAGTCCCATTACGTATTTAATATTAAATACGACGAAAATCTTGAAAACTTTTACAAGTATATTCAGCACTATATATTTGAAATACCTAATTCAAAATTACCAACTACCGTAAAATACTGTCACAGTTTATTAAACCCTGGCATTTAATTTATTGAAAATATATTTTAAAACTAGATATTCCATTTTATTTATTTATTTTATTCCTTTTTTGCATTATTATTATAATTTTACTATAATTTACTTTAAACAACTGTTTTATATTTATATTGATTAAGTTTACTATTATTTCTTTAAATAACATGACTGTGAAATGCTTTTTATGTGACTTTCAACTGGGCACAGTAAAATTATATGTCTCTCATCTTAAACAAGAGCATTGCTTTCGAGAAAATGCGGGTGTGGAAATAGTATGCGGTTACCATGGATGTGGTAAAGCTTTTCGGTCTAGTAATGGTCTTAAAAATCATATGTCTAATTGTTTAAACAAAACTATTAATGATGAGGAAAATATCCAAGGAAACACCCAAATTTTATCTCATAGTATACCCGATTCTCAAGAGTTACCAATACCCAATCAATTTGACATTCAAAACGAAGTCGAGCAAATTTTAACAAAGTTTCTTGGTGAATTGTGTGTCTTAGTTATTTCGAATAGTACTCTAAACTTTATAATTCAAAATGTCAAAAATCTTCTACAACATTTATTCTTTACTATTAGGAAAATTATTCATGATAATAAAGATAATCCCAATGCTTGTCGAGATGAAATTGTTAAGACTGAACAAGAACTTAATACAATTTTTTCTAGAGAAGAAACCACATACAAAAGAAGAAAACGTGCTTTTAACACCGTTCCAGAACCTAAAGAAATAACTATATTTCAAAGATATGAGCGAAAGTGGGATTCGGGTTTAAATATGTTTATTAATACTCCAGCCCTAAATACTTATATGTATATACCAATTCTAAATAGTCTCAGTTATATATTATCAACAGACAAAGTTCAAAAAATTATTCTAAAACGCAATCCTAATATAAGTCACTTTGAAAACATAGAAGATGGGTCCTTTTTTAAAACTAACAAATTACTTAATTCCTCTGATTTGGTTTTACAAATTCAATTGTATTTCGATGAATTCGAAACTGTTAATCCTTTGGGATCGAAAAAAGGAATTCATAAGATAGGGGCGATTTACTTTATAATAAGGAATTTACCTCAATATTACAACAGTATGTTAGGACACATACATTTAGTAACATTATTTTATTCAACTGATTTAAAACAAATTGGCTTCAATGAAATTCTAGGACCATTAATTAAAGATTTAAAAACTTTAGAATCCCATGGAATTCATTATATTATTAATAACAAAAATATACGCGTAAAAGGAACTCTCGTAGGAATAAGTGCAGATAATTTAGGAGCAAACCAACTTTATTGTCATTTGGAAAGTTTTAATGTCGATTTCTTTTGTAGACACTGTTATTGTTCTATTAATGGCATTCAAGATTCTTTCAGAGAGGCTGACGTGGAAATGCGAACTAAAGCATCTTACGAAGAAAATTTAAAAGTATTGTCTCAGAATCCGGATAAAAATCATTCCTTTGGAATTAAAGGAAAATGTGTGTTTAATGAATTAGAATACTTTCATATATATGATGCACCTTCAGTTGATGTAATGCATGATCTTTTAGAAGGTGTAGTCCAAATGGAATTAAATTTATTCTTCTCCTATTTATTCCCTAAGAAAATAAATATTTCAAGTCCTTAAAAGAAATTAATGACCGAATAAATTCATTTAATTTTGGTTTTCTGGAGAGAAAAAATTTCCCATCATCTGTGATTCTGGACAAATCTTATAATTCAATAGGTCAAAGAGCAGCACAAACATGGGCATTAATTGTCAACACTCCATTGATTTTCATCGACATTTTCACAAATAATGAGACAGACTTATCTGCAAAGTGTGAGGTAATTGTTCTGTTAATCCGATGTATGGCAATAATTTTTTCTCGAAAAATAGAAAAACGCTGGATAATTGAGCTAGAATCTTTAATATATGAACATCATTCCAAATTAGTGAAAGAATTTCCGAATAAAAAAATAAAACCAAAACATCATTTTATGATACATTACCCCAACATTATAAGAAAAATAGGTCCACTAATAAATATTTGGTGTATGCGCTTTGAAGGAAAGCACAATGTATTTAAATCTTTCTCGAATGCTCAAAAAAATTATATAAATGTGTGTAAAATGCTAAGCTATAAATATCAAGAAAATATGTCTTTGAATTTCGAATTGCAATCGGAAATTAAATTTCAAATAGATAAAACCAATACGTCCGACCAATTTTATATTGATATAATATCGAAAGCATTAACAGACAAAAGTTTAACAAATTTTCATTTTTTAAAGTACCTCTATCATACTGCAGAATATAGAGAAGGACTTTTTATAGTTAAATCTGATTCTCCAACTCCGCATTTTCTCAAAATATTGAAAATATTTAGCGTTGATAATGATTATTATATTTTGAGTTTAAAATATGTTACATTATCCTTTAGAGACAATTTACAAGCCTTTCACATTATTCCGACTGAAAATGACGTTTATGATGTTGTTAACATAAACAATTTGAAATATAAAAATACTTTTAGTTTAAATAAGGTTGGCAATGAATATTATATTATATCTAAAATACGAATTTCCTAAAAATATTCAAATTCAAATAAATAAATATATGTATATGCATACATAAATGTATAAGATTTATACAATTATAATACAGTTATAATACGCTGAACGCATTATAGTTTATAATTACGCCTTATAGTTTATACAAAACTGAAATCAATAAATGTAATTCAACAGAAAATTGTTTTTTATTCAAATATTTTGAAATCCTTGAACAACTACCACCAGCCAATATTTTACGGCCCAAGTTCGTTTAAAATAATGGTAATAAAATTTATAAATTGGAATACTTCGAAGTAACTTTTATCACGAGAATAACTAGAGAAAATTGACCCCCCAAACTAGTCAAATTTAAGTCTCGTGTGAGAACTAAGATTTAAAATAAATGTTTGTTAAACTTATTATGTTATAGAATCAAAAATGACGTCTTAAGTGTGGTTTAAAGAAACGTTTCCAATAAACGGCTGATAGTTTAATATTTTGCACACATTAAAGGTAAGTTCGCGCTGGTATAACTCGCAAGCAGTTGAAATTCACGACTTATTTCTAACCGTGTACGATGCTAACTAGGGATCTAAGGTTACTCACTATTGATCAATTCTCTTTGAGGATTTTTGAACGCTATTTTAAAGTTTTGTGGATTACAATTATCAAGGAAGACCCATGTCAGTAAGGCATTCCAGAGATGCTAGATTCTGTTAAAAAATTCTTTGAAAAGCTACATCTTGTCACTCGAACCTTAAAAAGATGGGCTGCTATTGATGCTCTGTTCAGGTAAAATTGATTTGATCTAGGCAGACATACGCGTTCATCCATAGTGTATTTGTGTACCTTTAAATCAGCAACATACAACGAATCAAGCTCATTAGTAAGATTTGAATTGCTGAGCAGCAATGAAAGTCTCACCAAGGCTTTCAACCGACTGTTCCAGATATGTGTGACAAAGAAAGTAAATTTCCCGTCGCTCTTCCTATACGGATACCGTATTGTCTTTCATTAAGTATTTTTGACGACTTAAGAAGCTCATAATGTTAAAATTAATGAACTTCTCAAATATTTTAGCAACAACCGACAAGATTGATATGGGTTTGTAATTTGTTGAATTCGTGTTAGCAACTTTTTTGGAATTGGCTGTATACTGGCTATTTTTTAAAGAGCATTTATTTTAAATTTTATTGCTTCTTCACATTTAAGCGAAACCTAAAGATCAGCCTTCAGAACCATCTATCGGAATAAACCTGCGCATACACACGTGTATTATTTCTGAAAAATTAGAAGCAGAAATGTTTGAATTAAACATATATCTCTAAGCCTCTGCCAATCTGCAACCCAAATAAAACTAGGACTAGATTGAAACTGTTTAGGAACTTGTAAATTCAAATGAGTGAAAATCAAATTATGGTCTGAACCACCTAAAGGGTTGATACTTTAAATTGTACCAACGAAAGATTATTTATCAAAAACAAATAAAGCAATTTACTAATTTAACCAGGAATGTCAGTAGCTATGGTAGGTTGTTTGGCCATTATATCCGAGTGAAAATAAATATAAAAATAAAATATTAATATAATAAAAATATAGTATAAATTGTGTTTGAAGTTTTAGTATCAATAAATTCGTTCCCTTCTCAATAATGAAACCTCAACAAAAATATTTGTTTTCCAGCCAAATTGGCTCTTAGAAACAAACATAGATTATTTAATATTTGGTTCCATAACAAAAATATCTTAACGATTTAAGTCCTAATATCTATACAGCCCAATAGTATATTAAACCAGATAAACGAAAAAACAGAAATTGACAGAGCGAGAGTGGCAAAACTTTCTGCCATGTCTATTTCTGACAAAAGTTTTTACAGTGCCATTAGTTTTTAAAAGTCTGGTACCAACTCTCTTTTTCCTATTATTGACGGTGATTTAATCGTCACTGACCCAGCGAGAAAAACCACATTGCTCGCTCGCGATCACGCTTTGCTGTGATCTCGACTGTTTTAGAAACTCCTAAAGAAAAACCAAAAATCCAGTCTTCAGGAGTTAATATGAAAGATCTTTATTTCAAACCCAAAATTGTCAAAAAACATCTTAAGGGGGCTAACTACCAGCAAAGTCTCCGGTCCGACGATCAAAAACTAGGCAAGCACGGGCTTTTCATAATTAATTGTAGAAGCGTTTTAAATTTTAAACTTATTCAAAATGATCGCAACAACTATTTTTTTACTATGCTTCCAGAAAGATGTTAATTACTCAATAATTTTGTTTAAATGAATCTGCCGTTCATCGCCTTTATAGTATACAGTAAAATCGATGAAATTTCAGCTTTCAGATGTTGATGTTCTGATATTTCTTAGGGAAATAGAAACAAACGTTTCGAAAATCCCAAAAGCAATAACATATTTCTGAGTTTCAGGAATATTTTCACACTACGACACGAAAAATAAAATCACCTGCAACTATGGCTCCCCTCTATGCATCGATGCATTTTGAACATATTAAAAAATTGGGATGTTTTGTATCATTATTTCGATTATACGTATCGAAAAAGAGGTATTGTAATTTTAAAATTTTTTGCAAACCTTGAAATCAAGGCATATTTACTTCTTTTAAAAAACGTCTTTCGCAATTTTGATAGATTTAATGCTCTATTTCTTATTCCACAAGGTGTATGAAGAATCGAAACAAATATTGTTATAGTGGTTTTAGAAGTTTTTTTCACATAAACAATTGGATTTATATATATGTATATTTTTGCTTGGATTGGATTTATATATATGTATAAATGCTATGGACTTGAAATTTGAGGTGCGTATAAAACTAATCTGTCCACATGAAATTACGGATACAAATAAAACTAAAGTGGTTTTCGTTTGGTTTACAGGGGTACGATGTGAGACCTTGAAAGGGCTTCATTTCAGTATTCCTTAAAAATTTATTTTGGAGTTTTACACCTCACCTTTTTGTAACATATGTATGACTAATCTAATTGACATACATTACATATGTTATTCTTCCCATCAAATTATTCTAAACAATTAAATAAGTCATCAACAACTTAAAAGCCTAGATCTAATTTCCATAAATTCCCACGATATATATTAAATAACAAAATCTAAATAACATAAAATAATATTAAAGTTGATGACATTACAGAAATAAATTTAAATAAAATTTATCGAAATAAATATAATTCCTGCTGAACGAGGCAATTATATTTATTTAATATATGATTGACCGATATTAACTTTATATAATAAATCGATTGATAATTGGTTAATCGATTTAATTATTAAAATAAAGGTAAAACTAAGAGGGGATAATAGTGGAGAAACCCTCAACCAATTGTACTATAAATAAAACGAAAATCATAACGAAAAATAAGAATTAATAAACTTCTCTTAAAAGTTAAAGTGTTTGTTTAATTTAAACCTCTTAACGGAAGAAAGTCTGCCCAATAGGCCTTAGTCTACGGGTTTAACATGGTTTTTCCAGTTGTAAAGACTTTCTTCCCATCATAAACATCGAGACAAATAAGTGGACGCCGAAGTATAGCAGTTCAACGGATAAGTCCACCATATTTTTTTGTATAATTTTGACTAATGACGTTTTTTCGTGCTTCCTTACCTCGATTAGATCCGAGCCTAACTGATCGCAAATCTTCAAATGTATTTGGAATGATAGAAAAATCAGTACGTTTTTAATAAAAAATATATAAAAGTGTCATATTCTCATAATTAGATTTATTAAGGGGGTGCAACTGAGGAGGGGTAAAAACACTATTTAAAATGTGGTCAAGTGGGATGTCATTTGAAAGAGCATCTTATTTAGAAAACAAATCATTTTTTTTTTAGAATTTTGCAATGCACAGTTTTTGAGTTATTGTCAAAAAAGTGCAACTTTCAGACCGTCCCCCACCCCCACGTTTCGACACTGATTGACAGAAAAATTTGTAAAAATTCACAGAGTTAGGAAATTTAGTAAATTTTGTATGAAAATTATAGCGAAGCCTCAAAAAATTATGTTTCTGTGTGTTTAGGGGACCGGGGTAGAAAGGGTAAAAAAAAACTTTTCTGACCCAAGCGAGTGGGGTGTCATTTGAAAGAACACCTAATTTAAAATTTGTTGCAACTTTTTTTAGAATTTTGCGGTGCCCAACTTTTGAGTTATTGTCAAAAAAGTGCAAAATTCAGATCGTTTCGCTCCCTACGTTTCGACGATGATTGACAGAAAAATTTGAAAAAATTCACAGAGACAGGAAAGTATATAAATTTTGAATTAAAATCATAGCGAAGTCTCAAATAACTATATTTCTGTGTTTAGGGGATGGGTGTGGGGAGAGTAAAAAAACCATTTTTGACCCAAGTGGGATGTCATATGAATGAGCACTTAATTTAAGAAACATAATAATTTTTTTTAGAACTTTGCGGTGCACAGTTTTTATGTAATTGAAAAAAATTATTTTTAGTATGTAGCCTCTCCACCCCCCTAAATTTCAACACTTGATTGACCTAAAAAATAATCAAATTTAAACCGTTTACAAGCTGGTGTAATTGAATCTTTCTTGAGTTACCATAAACATCTATGGATTAGATTTAACCTAAAGTAACATTTTTTGAGTCATTTTTGATCAATGTAGATTTGATTGTAATTTACTATTGACATTTACGATTAAACATTTATTTTGTTATGCGTCTATGGTCTGGAAATATAAAGACATTACAACACAACTTTTTGTCAATAATTTTTGATATTGTGTTCTTTTACATTCACGGAACCCATGGCGAGCGAATTTTATTCGCACTTGTCTGACTTTTTTTAATTGAAAGCTTGATGGGAAGTTTTTCCTTAAAGAAACGGTAACAATCGGGAAGTTTTGATACGGCAACGGGAAATTTATTTTTTAAAATCTTGCATCACTGATGCACACATATAAAAATTTTTGGAACACAAATCTGACAGCCAATACGTTTTTTGAAACAAAAAATCAACAACCGATCGAAACACATCGATCTACATCGTACAAATGAAATTCTTAGTCCGAATCAACAGTCCCGGGGGCGTACAATTTACAAAGGTTTAAAAAGCGTTCCCACAACACCTCATCACGCATGTTGTTGTGGGACCTAGGTCTTAAAAGGTATCTATGTGTGTTGTTATAATTCCTACACAGAACTTTTTATTAAAAAAAATTCGTTGGAACCCCATCCCCCCCAACACTTTTTCTGTGTGCGCCCCTGTGTGCTAGGATTTATTTATTTAGTGGTCCAATCTTTAAAAGAAACAAACAATGAAAATTTGAGTCCATCAACACCTTAGAACGCATGTTGTTGATGGACCTTGGTTTTAAAAGGTTTGTAATGCCTTCAAAACAGCACATTTTACTAACACAAATTATCAATATATCTATATATAGAAGTGAATATGGAAAATAACCGAAATCATGTTCTACATCTGAACTCTGAAGGATTGCAATAAATTTTAGCAAAAATTCAAAAGGACTCGCAGCCTTCTGGCAGCAAGTTTGTTTTTTTACGAAAGAGAAAATATTCATAAACAGCACAAATGCTGCATTTTCACTTTACATAACACCGGTGAATCTGACTCTTGTTTCACTCTTAAAGAATTTCCACAACTTCATAAATGCTCACACTTTCTCAGATCCACATAAGGTGGGTGGTTATGGTGGACAAAATAACCAAAACTAAAATTTTATTTACTCTAACCAAATCGAATCGTGCTCCACATTCAACGTATTTCATTGAATTTTAGAATTTTTAAACGAATAGGGTGAGTGCATTTAATTGGTTGGGTGCATTTAATTTAGTTTTAAAGATAATGTTGAAAATTAGAAGTGTCATCGAAATTCAGAACTTCTAAAAGTTTGTCTATATCCAATATTGCTTTTTGAGGTAAAGAAAATTTCCTAATTCGAATCGTGAACCTTAAAATATTATTTACGCCTTACGGCATCTTAAAATAATATGGTATAATATATGGTCATAAATAATGAAATATAAAAAAGCAATGCTATGCTATGTGCGTAATATTTATTATTTGTATTTTATTTAAATAAACCAAAAAACTCGTTTAATTTTTTAAGTTTAGTTCTGTTCTATAAATTAAATTGTGGTCTACTTTTATTGTTTTTTAAGATATCAGAATGTGCAGCAAAGGGAGGAGAATGCGATGAAACAAAAGGGAGACCAGTTTGTGGTACTGATAATCAAACATATCCAACAAGATGTCATCTAATCCGAGCACAATGTTCCGGACATCAAGTAAGCGTAAAGCACAGAGGCACTTGTAAAGGTATGATTAAAAAGTTTTCCATAGAGTTAGAAATAACACATAAAACAGAAAAAATTATATATCTTTCAGATGCATGTGTAGCATCACGAACATATGCTTTGTCACATCCGTCTCCTTTTATTCCACGTTGTCGTGCGGATGGTAGCTATGCTCCAGTG
Source organism: Diogma glabrata (assembly GCA_963693315.1). NCBI lineage: Eukaryota > Metazoa > Arthropoda > Insecta > Diptera > Cylindrotomidae > Diogma > Diogma glabrata. Next base: position 300,030,659 of record OY856186.1, read on the forward strand.
CAATGTGGAAAAGAAAACACAGGTTGCTGGTGTGTGAATAGTCAAGGTAAACCAATACCTAACTCAAGTGTAAGAACTGGAAAGCCAGCGTGTGGAAAACCTGGTAAATCAAATACGAGACGTTCACCACCTCGAAACGATCAAAATTTTGATGAACGTAATAAAAGACCGTGTACAAAAGCTGATCGAATATTATTTAATACAAATATAATAAAAATGTTTTATAGTGAATATTCAAGGCAACATAGTTCACAGAGTTATCCAGCAACAATTAATGATAAAATTGTTTTAGATTGGAAATTTTCTACGTTAGATACAAATAATAATCATCTGTTGGATAAAAATGAGTATCGAGAACTGAAAAAAATCGTTAAAAAGGTAAATTTATATTTGATCGTTCAACACTCTTTTTAACATGTTTTACTTTTAGGCTGTTAAACCAAAACGATGTGCGAGAGCGTTTGGTAAATATTGTGATAAAGATCAAGATGAAAGACTGTCACGTCAAGAGTGGGGGTCTTGTTTATCAAAAGATGGAGCAAATCGTGAGTTTATTTTCTAATTATTTATAACTTTTCCGTATTTCAATTCTTTTTCTTTTAAACATTAAACTGATCAAAATTGAAATAAATTGGCAATGGCTTTAAAAATAATTTCGACAGCATTTCAATTCCAATCAAATAATGGCTTTGTTGTTCATTAATTCCAAATAATAAAAAGAGCAAGTAAATTAAAATAATTGTAAATTTTTATTTTTTGGGGAAATATTTTTGATTATAAATTATGAATTCAGAACCGTTTTTAATTTAAATGTTTGTACTCAATCAAAAATATAGGATAAATGATAAAAATATTCTAACAAATAACAAATCTGTCTAATCAAAATAATTTTTTGTGTATTTAAATGTGCTGCTTTCAAAATTCTTATTATTTTTAACATTTAAATTAAATGGTCTCTCGTTCTTCCAATCATAAAAATCAAAATTACTCCAAAACTGATCTTTTGTAGTTGTAGTAGTTTTGAAACTAACAAAAGTTTGTTCAAAATTTTAACCACTTCAATTAGTCGGTGCCAAACCGGTTACCGAGAGCGCTGCATAGTCATTTAGCTTCCCTTGTTTTGTTTACGATGCTGAGTTCAGATGATCCAGATATTTCATCATCTTCTTCCTCTTCAACATCGTTAAATGCTTCAGCAGGAACAGGAACCGGAAACAAAAATAACAATCATCCAGGACATAGTAAACTCGATGACCTTGATGATGATTCAATTGATGATGATGATGAATATGGTGATTCAACTGATTTAGATACAAATGTAGGGCTTAATTCGCCTGGCGCACGTGTTAAACCAGTTTTCTGTATGTATATAAATTGAAATAAATTTATTTTTTATTGTTTTTTGTGTTTGTAAATATTTTTTTTTGTTTTTAAAAATTTTAAAAATTAAATTAAAATTTTACAAACAAATTTTTAAAATTTGATTTTTGGTTTATTTAATTTCAAAATTTTAATAATGATTCAGTTATATTTTTGATTTTAACTTTTAAGCTATTGAATTTGGTCTGAAATAGCGAGAAAGTGAACCAACAAGCTAAATATACACGAAACAATCTTAACTCGTTCATTCTAAAAATTAAAATCAAAAATATAAATCACATTATGAAATAAATCTTTTCTAAATTCTAACATTTTTTGTAAATAATTTAATTAATTTATCATTAATCCATTACTTATCAATTATCATTGATCATTCACTACACCAATTTTTGTAGATTTTGTTAGAAATAATTTTTTTTGTTATTAAAATAAATAACAAAATATTTTATAATAGTACTTCGTGGAAAAACTACACTGGAGCTAAGTGGTGAATCGGATCCTGTTTTACGCGAAGGAGACGGTGAGTCAGATTGTTTATCTGATCGTGCTGCTGCTCTGGATGAACAGAAGGTATTTTATTAAATTGCGTACCTCCGCAATAGTAAAAAATTACTATTTGCATTGTGTATTTACAATAATAATTCTAGGCAGGAACACAAGCATTATATGTGCCTGATTGTACTCCAGATGGGCGATATCAACGAGTTCAGTGTTATAGATCTACAGGATATTGTTGGTGTGTAGATGAGGATACTGGTAAAAATATTCCAGGCACATCAACAAAAGATATACGTCCACAGTGCGATTCAATTGTTCCATTAACTCGACCAATGAAAGGATGTTCTGATGAAAAAAAGAATGAATTTTTAAAAGAACTAAAAAAGTTTTTGAAAGCGCAAATTACGTCGAACACAAACACTGGGTAGTAATAATTACATAAATCAAACAATAATTAAAAAATTTTTGATTTATATAATTTTCCCTTTATTTCAGTTCTGAACCAACAAACTGGAAAACTGAAGACGAAAAAGTAGCAACGCTTACTTTTGTTATCTTAGATAAAAATAAAAATAAACTATGGGAAAGAAAAGAATGGAAAACTTTTAGAGAGTCAATAACATCTGTAAAGTAAATTATATACAATCTAATTAAACAAAAATTTAAATTACATTAAATTGTTTTGCTGTAATTTTAGGCAACTTCGAAAATGTGGTAAAAAACTACCAAGATACTGTGATATGAATAGCGATCGTAAAATAACTTTATCAGAGTGGATGAATTGTCTTGAAATTCAAAGAGTACCAAATGATATACCAAGATCTGGAATTACTAAACCAAACAGTAATGTATTTCTTTTATAGTTAGAGCGTCTCTAGGTTTTAGCGTTTTTGATAGTCGTTAAGCAAAATTTTAAATTAATTAACTGTCCGACATGGAAAGTTCTTCTTTTGGTTTCTTTTTATCGCGTTTTGACCTAGGCACTCATTTTATCTTTTGACTTGTTGTTCCAAAAATTTTAATGTGGCCTTTTTTTAATGGTCGATAATTTGATTGAATCTTCCTGATTATCGACATTGAAAGTAAAAATTTTATAGTATGCATTAGGTTCTATTAGTAATGCTAGGTGTTAGAAAATATATTGTTTTGTTTTTATTACTGCAAAATTAATATTTTTATTCAAACAGTCTAAAGTCCACTTTAAGGCTGAATTATCTAGACAGTTTACATTAAAAATTTGTATTTATAATCGATATTGACATTATCTTGAACGCTTTGTATATTTCAATTTCTTTTAAATTTTGATCGAAATAAGAATAAGAATGAATATTTTCTATCACAAGAGTAGCAAATTTAGAACTTAATTAAAGTTTATTCTTTCTTTGTTAAGGTTCGTTTTACCTTTTTTAAACGTTCTACCAGTTTGCCCATTAAAATGTTTACTATTTATAATTTTATGAACTCTAGATAAATCGAATTTTGAATGCTCTTTTGATCTTAATTTTATTTGTAAATTAGTTTTAGTTCTGAGGGACTATTATTATTATTTATGAGTTAGTGGTATACGTTGAGCACATTAAATATAAAATAATCATTATACACACTCTATCAATGTCTGGAGATACTACCATGCCAACTAGAAAAGGAATTAAGCAAATGGTACGAAGGATGCGTTAAAGATATTAACTCTAAATGTTTTAAATAATAGTATACTGTATACATTATCAAATGTAAGAGAAAGAGGAGTGCCACAGGACATGTCACAGTGTAACCCCTCAATTTAAATAATAGTTCTAGAAAGAAACCGTTCTACAGACCCTCTTCGTTCGATATGGCCAAGCACAGCAAGTCAGACTTATAACTAATACAAATATATATATATATATATATATATATATATATATATATATATATATATATATATATATATATATATATATACATATATATATATATATATATATATATATATATATATATATATATATATATATATATATATATATATATATATATATATATATATATATATATATATATATATATATATATATATATATATATATATATATATATATATATATATATATATATATATATATATATATATATATATATATATATATATATATATATATATATATATATATATATATATATATATATATATATATATATATATATATATATATATATATATATATATATATATATATATATATATATATATATATATATATATATATATATATATATATATATATATATATATATATATATATATATATATATATATATATATATATATATATATATATATATATATATATATATAGTTATGAGTCTTGGATTGTAATTAATTAAAAAAAATCAATTTTAATTTTATTTAATTAATTATTCCTTTATTTTATTTAGTTGTTAACACTTCTAAAGTTCACCTAAGACTAACTTAAACATTATTTCTAATAAATTCATTTCAATTTATAAAATGCTTAATTGCTAAAGTTAGTAATATAATATTTAATATAATGGTTATGGTCTTTACAACATTCTTTGAGGTTCATGTTCTCAACATGTTTTGTCTTGTTAAAATGCTGACGTTAATATTTATGTGTGAGAACTGAATGTTTGAATACGATTTGTAATGGAATGCTATAATATAACTCCTCCGGGGGGTGAAGAAAGGGCGTCCTCGGTCTTTGGTGTAATCCCACATTCCTTCAACAAGTCGGAAAATCTTTTTGCTTTTTCCGTTTTGTGTTCTTCTATTGCTGGTTTACTAGAGTTTTTTATTGTAATTCTTGCACCGTTTCTACGAGTTATGATGTAGAACAGTAATATGATGATAACTATCGATGATGCAGAAATGCTTCCTGTCAACGTCCAGATCCAGGTTTGGTGATTTGCTTGTCTCAAATATACATTGCTTAGCTTTTTCCTGTTTTCAATATTTTCTTGATTGATGGTTTCAATATTCAAGGTTGATATAAGCTTTCGTGTTGTTCGAATGTTATGCAGAGCACCTTGAATTTCTTGTATTTGACTTCTTATTTCGTATGAATGGAATTTTCTGTTGTTAAATGTTATTGTACAATTCCAAAAATTTATCAGAAAGTTTCCTGTAAGTGTTCGGTTATGAGGTCCACAATTTGAAGATAAACTTTCGTTCTTTGCATTATTTACTAAAAGTTTGTTTTCAGAAATATATTGTATTGATGTATCCATATCTGCTGTCACATTACATTGGCTATCTGTTCCCATGATTAGTGGCTTAATGCAGTTATCTCGAAATTCTTTAATTTTTGAATGTTTTTGGACGTAATCAGCATAATTTATCGTTGTAAATATTCGTTGTCTTGATTTTATTACGTGTTGTGGGTAGTTATTAATGATTGTATTATTAATAACCAACGGTACGATCATTATTGCTGTTGATTCTTCTTTCTCCAGTTTTGGCACTTGTAGTATATAGAGTAGTGTTTCAAGATTTACAGCAATTTTGGGGATAACATACTGTAGAGCTTCATCTGGTAATGTTATGTTAACACCCTGGTCAACTAATAAATCTTTGACAGAGAGGATTTCTTTCAAAGACAAAATTTTGTTGCTTGGTAGTTCTAATTTAGTTCTGACTATCGCATCTTGGATGTCTTCTAATATGGTGTTGATGGTGTCAATATTAATTATTGTTGCTATCATCTCTATTTCGGACAGAAGTATTTTGTTAGACATCGCTGTAGATTTTACTGCTTTATTAACTGTATCCGTAAGGAGTTGGATTCTTTTATTAATCTGTTCATTTATTTTCCATTGTTGGTTATTTTCACTAATCAGCTCGTTCATTGTACTATTGATTATTCGTAGATCTTGAGCATCTGGGTTGCCTGCTAACCACTTCCATGCTGAACCTAAAGAATCCCATCTTCTATATCTTCCATGTTGTATAGGTTTTATTTGGTTGAAATTATTGACCAGTTTTTTAACTTTTTGTTGTATTATATTGTGTAATTCTAACTTATCGTCTATTTTGTTAGTAACTATTCTACTGATTGACCCTATAGTTAATTCTAAATTTGTCAAATTTATCGGATGGATAATTCTAATATTTCCAATTTGAATTTTACATTTATTTAATTCTAATAATAAAACTGGGTCATTATTTAAGTTTTTAATTTCCAATTTTTGATTATTACAGTACTTGAGAGTAATAATTAGTATAATCATTTTTAGTATTGCATACATTTTATCTTTAATTAATTTTTATTTTTGCAAAATGATTTAAATTTAATTTTATTGAAAATATATTAATTGATTTAAAAGAAAATTTATTTTAAAAGAAAATTTTATTTTTAGAAAATTATTGAAATTTAACTATATTGATTTACTTATATTGAAAATATTTTTTACTGATTTAAATATGAATATTGCAATTAGCTTGTATCTTTTTGATATTTTATTTTAAAGGAAAATTTTATTTCTTTGAAAATGATTTAAATTTAATTATATTGAAAATATATTGATTTTATTAAAATATATTGAATATTGATTTAATTAAAAAAAAATTTATTGATACATTGATTAAAATTTGTTCAAAACACAAAAAAGTGTAGTTCTTCTGAAATAATAGAGAGAATAAAAATTAAGTTATATTAGTTTTCTTTATTCTTTTTAATTTATTTTTATTCCGTTTTATGTTTTTATTAATTTTAAATGTTTTCAATGCTACATCTTGGACTTTAACATGCAACCCTCTTGGTTGAGTTTTCGATCTAATATTTGGTTTAAGAAATACTACTTGGTTTTCTGTTAAACCAGGTGGTTTTTCTTTTTTCTCATTTTGCTTTTCCATTTTCTTTGCTGCTATCTCTAAATTGTTTTTCACCTCTAGGAATATATTATTCGCATGTGCTTGAATTTCTACTGGGCTTGTTAAGTTATTTTGATTAAATATAACTTCATTTGGCGTGAAGCCTGTGGCTGAATGTACAGAATTATTGTAAAGTGCAACCGACAATTCTATGGCAGCTGAAGTATTTGGAGTTACAAGTTTTTCCTTGTTTGTGTTGAATATCTCTATTATTGTTGCATGCGTTTTCTCAATCTGTCCATTGGATTCTGAGGAGGATGCATATTCTATTTTAACGTTAAGTTTATTTAGATATTCTTTGAATTGTGCTGATTGAAAAGTGGTTTCATGATCAGAAATTATGGTGTTCGGAATTCCGAAAAGTGTAAAGTATCTATTTAGAGCGTTGGTAATATCGACTAAATTTTTGGTGTTAATTTGAATCATTTGAAGGTGTTTGGAAAACGAATCTATTACCGATAAGAAACTATTTTTATTTATACTAAAGATATCAATATGTATTCGCTCTAAAGGTTTTTTTGTAATAGGTCTTGCAGATATTTTTATGTTATATGGTTTGCGATCATATTTATGTGAATTGCATATATTACAAGCGTTTATGTGATTTCTTATTTTGTTAAGCATTTTTGGGAAAAAATACGATCTCTTTAGTTGGCTCTCTACCTCTTTTATTCCTCGATGTGCTCTCTCATGTTCTTTGACTATAATTGTGTCTTGTCTATTTTCATTCATTACATCTTCAACAATTTTTGTGACGAAAACAAAATGACCTCGTTGTGAAAAATTTTTTCTAAATGATTTCTGTATTAATCCGTATAAATTTTCTGGAGCTAAGATAGCGGATTGTTTGCCATTGTGATATTTTTTTAAAAATTCAGTTATATCGTTTTCTTCGAAAGCTGTTTTTGAAAAGATAATTCTTTTAAAATTTGGGAAAAGGTCTTCTGTGATTATTGTATCTAGTCTAGAAGTTTTGAAAATTATTTGATTTCTGTAATAGTTAATTGGGCGATCTGCGAAATGAATAAAGTAGTCATCTGACGTACTTGCGGAGTGAACAGTTTCTATTTCGTCCGAAGGGTGAGAATTTCTTTGAATTTCTTCAGATTCACGTGAAGTGTTTTCTGAGAATTCGTTCATGTGCACTTCGTTTAATTCATTTTCTTTTGGAATTCTGCTTAATGCATCTGCCACTACATTTGCTTTTCCCTCTTTGTATATTATGTCGTAATCGAAATTTTCTAATTCTAGTCTCCATCTTAAGATTTTGGAGTTTTTCTCTGATGTTTTGATAAAAATTAGCGGTTTATGATCCGTTACTAGTGTAAACTTATTACCGTACAGGTAGTGTTTGTATTTCTTCACGGCCCATATTATGGCTAATGCCTCTTTTTCATTTGTTGCATATTTAGTCTCTGTTGAATTTAGTGTGCGAGATGCGAATGCAATAGGTCTTTCAATTTTATTTTGGATCTGTGACAGAACTGCGCCTAAAGCGTAATCTGAAGCGTCTGTTGTCAATATAAAGGGCTTTGAGAAATCTGGATAGGTTAGTATCTGATCCGTCGCTATTGTAGTTTTTAATGTCTCAAATGATGAAATATATTCTGGGTCCGTCAAATTAATTGGAATGTCTTTTTTCAAATATTTTGTCATATTTCTTGAGATTTTAGAATAGTCCTTTATGAACCTCCTATAATACCCTGATAGTCCTAAAAACTGTTTGATTTCCTTTTGATTTTTGGGTAATGGCCAGTCCAAAATCTTTTGTATTTTGTCTTTGTTGGGTTTCACTCCTTCTGGTGTTATGACATGGCCTAAGAATTCGGTTTCTCTTTTGAGAAATTCACATTTGTCCAGTTGGATTTTGAGATTAAATTCTGAAAGTCTTTTTAAAACAATGCTTAAATTTCCTAAATGATTTTCTAAAGATTCCCCTACTATAACTATGTCATCCATGTATACGTGACAGATTCTACCAATTAAACCTTGTAATACGTTGTTCATGGCACGTTGGAAAGTCGCTGGACCATTTTTCAGGCCAAAAGGCATTCGACAAAACTCGAAGTGGCCTTTATCTGTTGAGAAAGCTGTTTTTAATTGCGATTTCTTTTCCATTGGTATTTGATGGAAACCGGATTTTAGATCGAGTGTGGTGAAATAAATTGATTTTCCTAAACTATCTAATATGTCCTCGATTTGTGGTATTGGGAATTTGTCGTCAACTGTTTTTTCGTTGAGTTTTCTGTAGTCGATCACAACTCTTACCTTTTTTATACCTGAGTTATCACATTTCTTTGGAACGACCCAGATTGGTGCCGAGTATGGACTATTTGAGTTTTGAATGATACCGCTATGCAACATTTCTTGGATTTGATCTTGAACATCCCCTTTAAAATGGTACGGGTATCTATACGTTTTCGTATATACGGGTGTTTCGTCTCGGGTTTGAATCTCGTGTTTAATTGCTGTTGTTGCAGATAATTTCTCATTCTGCTTTAACAATACACTTTGATTTCTATAAATTGTTGCAATTAACGCTGTCTCTTCGTTTTTGTTAAGATGTTCTGTTCTAATTACTTTTTTAATATCGTCTTTACTAATTAATTGATTGCCATAGATAGGAATTGGAGTTATTGTTTCAAAATTATTGACAATTAATTTTAACTTTGGAAGTTTTTTAGGTATTTGTGGTTCGTTTGTTAGAATTTTTATTGTAGTTTTACCGTTTTTAGAAGTATAAATGCCTGGTTGTACAACAATGTCTTCATTGACATTTTCAAATTTCGGTACCAACCATTCACCATCGTTGGTTGTATTAAATGTAACAATATGATTATATACATTTCCCATCGGATAATAACGGTTGAAACTAAATTTGTGATTATTTAAAATTATTGAATTAGTTTGATAATCAATCCTCGCGTTTAGCTTGGCCATTGATTCTGAACCGAGAATTCCATCAAAAAATTTGTGGAATTCTAACTCATAATACGTTTGTTTTGGAATATTTTTTTCTAAAAAATTTATTTTATATTTATTTTCTACTAAATGGTTCCCTAAAATATTTTTTACATATGTTTTTTGCTTTTGCAATAAATTCTCTGAAATGAGACCAGGTTTTATTACGTTTTTATTTGCTCCGGTATCGATTAACAATTTTACATTATTACATATTAGATACGGAAGAAAATTTAATCTTCCGTGTCTGAATCCCGTTCTAAATGAAAATTTTCCAAATTTGGATCAGTATAATTTTCACTATTTTCTGAATTTGGATCAATCAAATCTTCACTATTTTCTGAACCTAATCTTTCGATCTGTTTTTCGTTTTCGGAATAAATCTCGTGATTATTAATAAGTTTCCTGTTAAATGTTTGTTTTGATCGCATGGATAAATCGACGTACATAGGAATTGGCCTGTCTTTTACCGAATTACTTTGTTTTTTTTCGTATGTTGAGTGTAATTGATTTTTTCTTTGTTGAAATACATTAGGTTTATTTGGGAATATAACACCTGAATTATGTTTGATTGGGATATGTTGGGATAACTGCTGGTTTGTTCTCCTTGAGTTATTCGAAATAAACTCATTGCAGTTAAATTTGCATAGAAAAGCATACGCTTCTTCTATATCTTTTGGTTTTGCTGCTTGTGCATAGCCAAAATACGGTTTTCTAAGACCTGATATAAATGCGGCTAATGCATCTTCATCAATGAATGCATTAATGGCATGCCAGGCATTATTGTATGTTTGGTTTTGTTTAGATAAAGATTTTATGTTAAGCATTATTTCTTTAATTTTATTAAAATATCCGTGGATACTTAAATTTTCGGTTTGTTTAGTCGCCCAAAGTTGCGACTTATAGAAAGAAAGTTCTTGCCGGTCACCCAAGGCTTCCTGCAGAATTTCTTTTGTTTCCCTAAAGGTTTTAGGATTGCCAGCCAGACAAAGTATGTCTTTGGCTTTTCCTTCTATTTTATTATTAATTGCTTGCAAATACAAGCTATATTGTTGTTCGGATACAAGTGGCTCGAAAACACTAAGTGTATCATCGACGGTCTTGATCCATGATGAAAATTGTTTTCGATTTCCATCGAACTTCGGAATTGACTTTATTGGATCTGGAATCCTAAATAAGTCTAGAACGTTTACCATATTGTTAACTACATGTTCTTGTTCATGTGTTACTGGTGGTTGTTCCATTTTTTGATTAAGGTATGCTAATAATTGGTCATGTTCACCTTGTTTTTGGGTTATATTTTGTAATTGTAAACCAATTGCTTTAATTTGTTCTACAACTTGTTGATCCATTTCTAAGTTTGAGTTGGTTTCTCTTGAATCTTCGTCAATATTTCTATTTTGATCAAAGATTTTTGCCAATTTTTTTCTCATATACTATAAATTTGGATCTAATATTTCTATCTCTATCTAGTAGTGGATAGTAGACAGGTCGGCGTCTATCTTGTAGTGCGCTCGTTTGTCTAAATTGGTAACACAATTCTAGTTCAATTTATTTACGTGTATTTATGAAAATATGCCTATCTGGTAGTACACTTTTTTCGGGAAATTTGAAATTTAATTAACCGTTAACACACGTATTATCATTTAAAAAAAATCTCACTTTTTGTTAAAAAAAATTTGTTTAAAGATTTCACTAAATAAAAATTAAATTTAAAATTGCTTACCTGGTCGTGTGGAGCTGGTCCTAAATGAAGTTTATGATGCAATGTGGTGGAACCTCAAATCCTCTCAGCGCTTTCCTCTTGGGTAAACTTCAGCCAGAGATGTCAAAAAAATTCAATTTTCTTGACGGGTTCACTTCGGAGTTGGTTTTTATTCGCCAATCACTACACTACACTACACTATATTATTCACTTAACCGCACGGCTGCGCCAGTTATGAGTCTTGGATTGTAATTAATTAAAGAAAATCAATTTTAATTTTATTTAATTAATTATTCCTTTATTTTATTTAGTTGTTTACACTTCTAAAGTTCACCTAAGACTAACTTAAACATTATTTCTAATAAATTCATTTCAATTTATAAAATGCTTAATTGCTAAAGTTAGTAATATAATATTTAATATAATGGTTATGGTCTTTACAACATTCTTTGAGGTTCATGTTCTCAACATGTTTTGTCTTGTTAAAATGCTGACGTTAATATTTATGTGTGAGAACTGAATGTTTGAATACGATTTGTAATGGAATGCTATAATATAACTATATATATATATATATATATATATATATATATATATAATATATATATATATATATATATATATATATATATATATATATATATATATATATATATATATATATATATATATATATATATATATATATATATATACATATATATATATATATATATATATATATATATATATATATATATATATATATATATATACATATATCTATATATATATATATATATATATATATATATATATATATATATATATATATATATATATATATATATATATATATATATATATATATATATATATTTATATATATATATATATATATATATATATATATATATATATATATATATATACATATATATATATATATATATATATATATATATATATATATATACATATATATATATATATATATATATATATATATATATATATATATATATATATATATATATATATATATATCTACAGCATAGTAGTGGCGCAAATACAAAAATTTTGTCCAAAAATCGACCAACGCGCCTCAATAAAATTTAGTACAACTTATTTAATACTATTCTTTTAATTACAGATGATTCCCGACCAACAAGTCTTACAAAATTAAAAGGACCAAATCCTTTGGAATCGTATTTGAAAAGTGACAGATAAAAATTAAATCTTATCTATAGATAAAAACAAACAAAAAATAGAATAAATGAATATAAATTATTTAATTAAAACTAATGTTCGTGCCATTTTTGTTTTGACGTAACTGCAACAATGTACCAGTGAAATCGGTCATCTTAATTTAATTATTAAAAAAAATAGTAGTTATTTGTTAATGCTGTTTCCGACTTTTATAGTGAATATTTTATCGTGATACCATTTTAAAATTTGCCTATGATATTTACTTTAAGTTTCGGTAGCGCTTTTAATTATTATTTTAAAATTATGTTATTTAATATGTAAGACTGTGCTCGAATACCATAACAAATATTAACTAAAAATCAAATTCGCTATAGGTTTGTCAAAAACTACTATGGGAAATATTTGGACACAATATTTACATATTCTAAAATACACACATACGAATGTGCCGACCGCTATAAATATAAGAAATTGCTATAATGTGTTTACTTCATGAAATTTCTATAAAATTGGATTGTACGTCGAAAATCTTTTGGGAAAATTCGGTTACAATTTCGGAGATTTTCAATAAAATGTGTTGTGTGGTAGGAATTACAATATGTGTCACAATAACATGCATTCTAAGGTGTTGATGAACCCAAATAATTTTTTTTAAAGAATGGATAACTAAATAATAAATCCTCTCACATATCAAATACGAAATAGGTCAATATTTCATGATAGGATAGAGACAATAAAAATAAAATAAGAGGTAAAATGAAAATTTGTTTTAAAAATTTGGAGGAACAAATCTAAAATGGGTTTGCCAATTTTCCGCGTTTTACCGTGAATCGGTTTGTGCAAACAGTCAAACTCCCGAGATCACTCACTGTCGTAGTGGCATAGTACCAAGCGCTTTCTTTGTCCGTACAACGTACAAATAGACTGTTTGTCCGAATCAATAGTCTCGGGGTCGTTCAATCCACAACGATTTAAAAATGCGCCCACCAACACCTCTGATACATATTGTAATTCCTATAATACAACACTTTTTATTAGTGTTGCAAAACGAAAAAAAAAATCGTAACGTTACGCGTTTTGTTTTTATAACATTATATATATTTTTTCGGTACGTTATTTCGTTATGAAACAGAAAAATATTATATTTCGTTATGTTATAACGTTATAGTTACGTTATTTTAAAATTTTATGTAATGTTTAAAAATAACCTATTTAAATGCACAAAAAGCGAACGTTCTAATGAACAGTGCAAAATTACGAAAATATTAATTTTATACAATTGTAGTAAAATAAAATAAAATAAATAAATACATTTTTGCACTTTGATTTTCATATAATTATACAAAAAGTCATCCAAAAAAATGAAATGAAATATTAAAGTTATTGTTACGTTTTATGTTATTGTAACGCAATTTAATTTAGAAAACGTTATGGAAGCAATTATTACTAATAACGCTATTTCATTTTGTTTTTTCGATACGTTTCGAGTAACGTTTTGCAACACTGCTTTTTATTAAAAAAAAATTAAAAAAAACCGTCACCATCAATGGACGATTTAAAAATTCAATATAATTGTATTGTGTAGAGATTTTATGATGTAAACACACTATTACTGTAAAAACCAACGTGTGATATGTATAATATTTTTTACCTTAACATTTTTTTTTGTTTTTATAAATAAAAACAAAAATCACAATAAATCGAAAATTAAATATATTATGTGAACAAAATAAATCAAAAACCTTAAAAAATTTATAATTGTATTTTTGTTGTTATTAAAAATAAGGATAATTTCGTCGCTTTAATAATGAAACAACGTATGCTATTTATACGTTGTTTTTTTATAATAGGTGCGCTGCATTCCCCATAAGGGTATCTTTGAATTGGCGTTTTTACATTTTCGAATTATTTTATGACTGGGGGCAAGAATTAATAAATTATAAATTAACGTCCATGCAAATGCATGCGCACATCAAACTTTAAACTCAAATATCTCGAAACTATACTTTTGCGTATACGTCATTTCATTATTAAAGCGACGATTTGTTTTAGTTAATATAATATAAAAGTAAAGAAAATTTATGTATATTTGTATTAATATTTTTTTTATTAATTGTAATTTTATTTCATTGAATAGAAATATTAAAACATATCTATGTATTGTTTGTTTGTAAAACGCAATAGCAGGTTTAAATAAAAATAAAACCTTTTAAAATTAAAATGAATAGGCATTGAATGTCACCGGCTCCGATGTATCAAGACTTCGGTCTATGAGAAGGGTTTAATACATAGTTTATGTAAGAAACTGAAATGAGATAAGTGCTTATATAACTGGTTAAAAAATTATTACAAACCGAAATTTACTATTAAACTAAAAACTAAAAACAAACATAGATAGCATAATATATCATATGGCCAGGTTTTTTATTTAACTTCGAATCCGAACGTTATTCCCCAATCACCTGGATTCGATCACTGATTAGTAAGCCAAAACACCAGGTTTTATAAAATATTATACTACGTTATTTTATTACAGCAACAGGAAAGAAATTCTGTAAATTCTTCAACAAGTTAATTCAACAGTCAATACTTCAACGGTCTTTTGTCGAAATTTTCAGTGTATAACGTTCAAAATAATACCCAAAATATTTTTATTAACTAATACATACATAATACAATAATAAATTAAATAAATATTTCTATTCACAATTAAAACAGTACGTTAGTTTCATTTACACGGTTTTATGTTCATGATACAGCGTTTCGTTTACAATTTATTATTCTGTCTAAAAATAACCTGCTTCCGTACTATAACAATTTGGACTTTTATATGAATAATTATATTACATTACACCGGAAAGCTCAAAAAAAAATATACGAAAACTGAATCTAAGACAAACAGAATTTACACTTGGAAATCTCTTATATTATGAATCACAGAAAAATTGTAAAGAAACTTATTAACAAATCAAAAATTATATAAATAAAATTCAATAAAAAGCTTACATTGATTTATCTTGAATATTGTCTTTTTCATGTTTTATTTTACGTCTTCGTTTATCTTCTTTGATCAGTGGCGGATTACCATAGAGGCGGAAGAGGCGGCCGCCTTGGGCCCCACATGCACATTGGGCCTCCTCGCGACAAATAGTAATGATATTTTATAGGTATTCAAATATAAGATGACTGCGTTCATTCGACCAAAGTTTTTAAACCTAAAGATTTTTTTTATACTATCCCACATTTAAAAGTTAGGTTGTCAATTTGTATTACTTTTTGAAGTTATGCTTCTTTGCGCTCGTTGTAAATATTTTGATGGGGTGTTAATCGAGAAACCGCGTCACGCTTTTTGAAGTTATATTTTAACCTTTATGCTGTATGGTAATAAAGACGAAATTAGTAAATCAACCTTATGCTGTATGGTAATAAAGACGAAATTACTAAATCAATCATATTTTATAATAATAAAACATTATTCGCTTAGTTATCTTTGATCAATTTTTTTTTTCACTTTTCGGAATTATCATTAAAATGAATAGTTAATGTATAATGTGACAAACAAATATGTACATTTATATGAAAATTATGTTAAATTATTTTTTAACAAATACATATTTCTAATTTACAACAAATATGTTCTTATGGTTTGCAATTATATAAAATATGTACATATTTCTATGCATTAGCACCAATACGATACATATAAGCATTGCTTATATATAATTAAACAAACCTGCCTGCATTAGCAGAACTTAGAAACATTGATGAACCAAGAATTTGCATTGGAACCTTAGTACCGAAGAAAACGATTATGAACAATATCAAAGTTACAGATTTAAAGTGTTTTACTTATTGAGTGAAATATGCTTCTCCATTACTTTCAAAACTATTATTGTTATTGCAAGGGATCTATAAAATATATGCAAATATGTTAACATATGTTGTGATTTGACTGTTTTAATAATAATATATAAGTCTGAATTTACAAATGAAATTAGTCTTATTATTATTTTTTCCAATTTTTGTTTTAAGTTGTGGGAAGGAATGTCGAAATAAGACGATGACTATAAAGCAATAAAACCCATTAAACGAAAATATTCACTAAAAATGGTGGTATATTTAATCGGCCGGCGTATGCATCAATGTAGTAGAGTATTGCAGACAATCGATAAAATATATTTGCAAATTGCAATACGACCCTCTTCAGAACAGCAAAATTTCTGGATTGATATATGATTATAAGTCTACATGAAATAGGACGCTAAACCAATAGCAATGAACCAGTGTACCTATTTTGTATGACGAGTACGGTGGTTTCGGAGTAAGTAATTGACAATTGTGACATCCAATAAACAAATAAATTTACGCTCACCTAATTGTTCGTGACACATTGAATTATTTGAATTAATTCTTTGGAATAAAATTTTAACTTTTTTCTAACCCTAATCTTTTGCCATCTACATTTATAAAAATTATTTAATTATTATTTGTCTGTCAATGTGTTTTAATTTTAACGTACATTTAATATGTAAATTTATCTATAGCTTTAGAGACATTTACTTAATGGCTTTTGCTGACTGCAAAATGATACTATAACATTTTTTTCAAACTTTTTATATTTTACTAATAAAATAAGTTAAATTAAATGACATTACAAAAAACTATCGGAGAATTTACTCAAAAAAAAGCAGTTTTCAACCACTTTATCTGGGAAGCACGGACATCGCCGTGCGGGTGTACCTTCTAGTAATTAATAAAACTATACGTTCTTATACTTTTTGAATAATAATTTTTTTTTTAATAATATTTTTTTTTTATTTATTTTTTGAATAATATGTTTCTTTTTTTTATATTTTTTTTTTGAATAATATTTTTTTTCTTGAATAACATTTTTTTTTTGAATAATATTTTTGTTTTTTTTTTAGTTATTTTTTTTAATGTATCCTATCTGTCTGTCTGTGTTCGTGTGTGCGAGCGAATGGGCAAAGAAGTATAACTTCCACCGTCTGGTCCGACGCAGACCCTACTTTTTTTTCATGTATTTATTTTAATAATTCTAATTTGACAGTTTTATAATTTTTTAATGTATTCGTTTTCCAATTTGTATCGTAGAAAAAACATTTTGTTTTGAAAAGCTCCACTGTTACGAATGAATATTAATACTAAAACTTTATTTGCTATGGGCTGTTATTATATTAATCGCAAAATTATTGATAAAAACATAAAATCCAGATAAGTATTTTTTGGGTATTTGAAGTATATTTGAGTTTTAAGTTTTCATCAATGATTTTGAATTTCTTTCAAGACCTACAATTTATTGAAAGCATTAAAATGAAAACCTCAATCTTAAGCATAAATTGTACATTTTAGATTAATTTCATATTTAACTAAATAAATGAAAACTTTTGAGCGTGTAGAATTGAAATCTTTTATTGTATGCTTAAAATCCATGTATTAGGTAGATTTTATATAAAAATCTATTAGGTAGATTTCATATAAAAATCTACCTATTGCAATGGGCTTCATCTCGGAATTTCGGAAAAATTTTGATGCCAAACGACTATTTGTGATAAGCGGAGATGGAAAAACAAAAAAAAAAAAAAAATTATATATATATATATATATATATATATATATATATATATATATATATATATATATATATATATATATATATATATATATATATATATAACGATATGAGGTATAACGGAATTTAGCGGCACTTTAACGGTCGCATTTTTCGACCTACACCAAAATAATTTTCTGTGTATGTTTCGGCAAATAATGTCTTGGACAAGTTCGTGAACTGGCCATATCCGGGTACCGGTTAAGCGGCTAGAGCCTAAAAAGTCGAATAATCTAGGGCGCTATAACTTCCGTTTGAATAATAATATTTTAATAAAATTTAAAAATATTGAATATTTGAACCTTTTTTTATCATTTTTATCCAGATGACCACTTTGGCGTTTCAGGTTCCTCAAAAATCAGCTGTTTTAAAAATTTACTAAACTTTGCTGCCCTTGATCTAGCTGAAATGGCCAAGCTCATAGTTGAAAACTTTTTTTCACGTACTTAAAATATAAATCTTTCCAAAATTTTCAAAAATAATAGTTTAAATCTAACGGTTGAGACCCTACGGCTGTTGAAATAAAAACAAACGCAAAAGGCAATGCTTTCATCATGTTTCAGTTTATGTTATTTAAATTCATCTTAGCTTTTAAACATACTTTTCAACTATAGCCTCAAAAAATTTCAGCTTTCTAACCCAAAAGGTTCCATTTTTATAAGCATTATAATGCAACCCTTACAAGAAAAATATCAACCCATTTAATACCATAGAAAAATTATCAAAATCTCTTTTGTTTTTATTTTTTTTACTAAGTAACCGTTTGAAAAAAGATTAAATAACAAAAAAACACAACAACAAAAGATGATTTTGGAATAAAATTGTTTGATAATGTTTGATTATAAATTATGTGTGATGGTATAATTGTAGTTGTGACGTAGTTCATTTGATCTTTGGTGGATTTATTATGTTATTAAAAGTAGTTTAAACCAACTTAAATAAAACTGTTCCGAAATTGTATTGATGGCGTTGGTTCGGATAATGTATTTAATTTGGTTCGATAATTTTTTTGAATTATTCTGTTTCTACTTATATTTTTTATTTAAACTAATCTGACTTATCTAATTTTATTTGGACACAAAACCGTCTGACCCCGAAATCTACCTATTTCTAGCGGATATACCTGCCGCTGGGATTTTTTTACAATACATCCTAAATTCTTCATTTGGATTAACGTTTGAAAAGGGTTTCCATATAGATGAAAAACGTGTTCTAGACAGAGTTGTGAAAACTTGACTATTTTTGATTTTCCTGAAACTTAGTATTTAAGTAGTATGGACAAAATAAAAAATACTACTTATTTTAAAATTTTTTTAAAGTGCATAGTTTGAGCATAGGGGGCACCCCAACATGCATGAAAAATGAAAATTCTGCCAATCCGATGTAACTTTGAAATTAGATTGCTCAAGAACGGCGATACCGATTTTATCAAACTTTTTTTTGTTTGATAGATGATTAGTTAGTCCTTTGAAAAAAAATTAATTTATTGTTTTTTAATTAATTTTTAAATGAAAATATTCAAAACACTTTTTTAAAGATGGCGTTAGGGTCGAAGATCAATTGGAATTTAATTAATTTTTTTTCTGAAAATAGTTCTATTTTGTTTATTTCCTTACTCTAAAATATATCAAATTAAATCAGAGGCGTTAATTTTGTTCTTGAGATATTTAATTTTAAAGATTTTTAGTACGACTGAAATTCGAATTTTTCTTCATTTTTTCAAACAACTTCCATTAACAAAAAATTTTAAAATCAATTAAATTTTAACCTTTTTTTTTTAAATATAGCTCTAACCTTACTTTAAAATATATCAAATTTACAAAGAGGCGTTAATTCGTGTTCTTGAGATATTTAATTTTAAAGATTTTTAGTTCAATTGTTCATTATTGTTCATTATTTTTTCATTATTTTTTCAACAATTGTTCATTATTTTTTCGAACAATTTACATCATCAAAAAATTTTAACCACTGAAGTTTGAGAAAATAATGAACAATTAGAATTTTAATCGGACTAAAAATCTTTAAAATTAAATATCTCAAGAACACGAATTAACGCCTCTTTGTAAATTTGATTTATTTTAAAGTAAGGTTAGAACTACACAGTTGAAAAAGTAACTGCAATATTTAAAGCAAGTCTTGCAATGGGAGCTATGCGTTGCAGGTTATTATTGAAATGTAAAGTAAATGTTGCACTAAACCTAATTTTTATGCATATCTATAAAATTTAAAACAACTCTTGCATCATAATTTATTTCTATAGAACAACTGGAAGTTGTAATACACCTTGCTACAATTTAATACATTGAAAATTTCATGAAATTGTAAAATTCACTAGAGTATTGTAATAAACTTCGTCCAGAATGGGTTAATTTAATTTACTCATAAATAACCAATACATTCTGCAAAGATGAATTAGAAGTTAACTCCTTTTAACTAATACAATTTGCATAAATTAATGTAAATTAAATTTGTTATACAAATGTTTACATTAATGAATTAAAAAGGGGTGTGGCCTATTGTTTCTAGAAAATACACTGAGTACCAGAAGATTCTGCTTATTTGTTTTCGAATATAAATAAGCGAACAAAATATCAGATAGTCAGTTTTAATTTTGCAATTAAAAGTAAAAAGATAAAGATGAATAAAGATAGCAGATACATCAGGAATCTTTCAACAGTGAACAATTTTGTTGCTATTCCCTACGTTTGTGGACTTTTCGAAAAAATTAGACATCTATTATCAAAATACAAAATTAAAGTTGTTGGAAATGCTTTTTCGTCTTTTTCTAAAACAGTTTTTTCAAATCTTAAGGATCCTATTCCAAAATGCTTACAAAGTAATTTGATTTATAAAGTTCTTTGTGAATGTCACGCATCATATATTGGTATGACAAAACAATATTTAAAATCACGGATTTATCAACATATAAATGATAGTAAAGATAACAACATTAACAAAATTGGAAAAAGTGCTTTATCGGAACATTTACATGAAAATAATCATAATTTTTCTTTGGAAGATGTAGTTATTTTAAAAAAAGAAAACCATTTCAGAAAACGTAGTATTTTGGAAATGTTGTTTATAAAGAAATCTTCAAATCTTCTGAATATTCAAAACGATTCAGCTTATTTAGGAAATAGCTATAATTATATAATAAATTAATTTTTTAGATTTAAATTTTAATTAACTTTATTCAAATTTCGTTTTTTCTTAACTTAGTAACAGAAAATGTTTTTTGAAATCGTAAAAAATTTTTGAACATATTTCCGTTTAGTTTTTTCTTTTCTTTTGTATTATTATTTTTGATTGTTTCATGTAAGTTTTGATAATTTTTTGTAAAATATTGTTTTTTGCTTTTTTAATATTTTTTGATATGTTTTTAAGATTTTTTCATTTGTATTCATTTTGTTATAGTTTTTTACCATTTTCTGAAGATGATATAAATTTTATCGAAACGTCAAAATAAATTTTATAAATAAAATAATTAGGCTTCAACCAACGAATTTGTTTTAATTTGAAAATTAAAATTACAGCCTACAAATATTTTTTTAAAAAAAAGCAATTAAAAGTGTTTATAAATATTCGCAAGTATAAGGAATAATCGGTGGTACTTGAACCTGGGTACTAATAGTAAAAGAATTTGAACTTAGTGGAATAGTAAATAAAGAATTTTACGATTCCGAATATTATTGATTCAAATTGTGGAAAAGCGGTGAAGTTTGTCGTACATAAACTGGAGACCCTGGAATTTATTGTAATTAAAATCGGAAGTTGCTGTAGCTGGTTGATAAATAAAGTTTGAGATTTTGTTAACTAAAGATCTGTCTTTTTACTGTCGTATTTGCTCAATAATCAAAAAGGACCAACGAAGAGTCGTTACAGTGTTATCCATTTTAGAAATACATAGTTAAATTGTTTCATGTATGTTTTAGTTATCGGTTCTCAGCTTAAAGTCTATAATAATAGTGATTAAGGTGGTATACGTATGTTTTAATTTTTTCCGTTGTAATTTTTTTATTTTAATTTGATTAATTTAGGCAGGTGCGTAATAATCAAAGTAACTCGAAATTATGATGTAATTTGCATTAAAATGTCATACTTAAAAAATGTTGCGCGTAATATTATTTATTGCAAATAACAGACATTTTTAAACAACAAGCTTTATATTTTACTCCAAGTACTCTGTTAAATATCGATGCAAAGAGCATTAGTTTAACTTTATATAGCAAGCTTTGTGTTGTTTTTTAATGGAAACTTCCGTAGGACCTATATGTGTAGCAATTTGCATTACAAATTCAATTTTTTTTTAACTGTGTATATTTAAAAAAAAAAAAGTTAAAATTTTATTGATTTTAAAATTTTTTGTTAATGGAAGTTGTTTGAAAAAATGAAGAAAAATTCGAATTTCAGTCGTACTAAAAATCTTTAAAATTAAATATCTCAAGAACAAGAATTTTACCCTCTTTGTAAATTTGATTTATTTTAGAGTAAGAATAGCACTATTTTTAGAAAAAAAGTTAATTAAATTCCAATTGATCTTCGACCCTAGCGCTATCTTTAAAATGTTTTTTTAATATTTTCATTTAAAAATTAATTATGAAAACAATAAATTAATTTTTTTTTAAACGACTAACTAATAATCTATCAAACAAAAAATGTTTGATGAAATCGATATAGCCGTTCTTGAGCAATATAATTTCAAAGTTACATCGGATTGGCAGAATTTTCATTTTTCATTTTGGGGTGCCCCCTATGCTCAAACTATGCACTTTAAAAAAATTTTAAAATAAGTAGTATTTTTTATTTTGTCCATACTACTTATATGCCAAGTTTCAGGAAAATCAAAAATGGTCAAGTTCAAATCTCGACTTTTTCACCTGCGTAGATCACGTTTTTCATCTATAATATGATTGATGTAGTATAGGTGTTTTAGCTTTAGTTGTATATTTCATTTTATCAATTTTGATTTCTTATATTTTACATTTTAGATACATTTTAGATTAATTTCATATTTAACTAAATAAATGAAAACTTTTGAACGTGTAGAATTGAAATCTATTATTGTATGCTTAAAATCCATCCAAATTTAAAGAATAAAAATGTTTTTTAGTCAGAAATACATATAAATTTTTTGGTAAAATCTTAAATTTGGCCCCAAAATTTTGATCCGCCTCAGGCCCCTTAAAGGCATAATCCGCCACGGTCTGTGATAACTCCCTTTATTAACAATTCCCCAGACATTTGATTAGAAATAGTAGGTATTGCAGTTTTCTTAAGACGTATTCTTAACGGTGAACTTCGATCTGAACAATTTTTCTCAAAATTCTGCGAACAAATTACATCATGTTTCTGCGGTTTCCAAGGTTTTAAATTTAGTGCTTTTAACCATGCATTTAAATATTTTGTATCGGTTGGAAATCTGTGACATGTTATTTTATTTCTGTTATGCTTTTCGTAACGATTTGAGTTCACATATTTACATATACAACATTTCATAGCTACCATTATTTAATTAAATTTGCAAAATTTTAATGTTTTCAAATTGTAAATAACTGCATGTCCAAATAAAACACAAAACGTCCAGATAACATTATTTTTTCTTAAAAAAAACTTAAGCTTTCGATTTTTTTTTGGTTCTGTCATACTTATATATATAAATATTTTTTGTTTAGGCTTTTCAAAATATATAAATATTTTTTTAGGCTCAATTCAAATTATCACTAAAACGAATTATGGTTTTGAAATGTCACAAAATATAAACTCAATATTCTGGTATAAAATTGATATATTTTTAAACAATTTATAAATGTAAATAAACAAATATTTAATTAATAGAATTTATTAAGAACCGTTATTATAGTTTATTAAACTAAAATACAATTCTTCGGTTTTAATTCATATATCCTAATTGAACATTTAAAAATTATATACTAATTAATTTAAAAATTATACACGAATTGACCTCGATCCAATTTGATCGTTTTAAATAAGATATTCTGTGTCCCTTTCCAATAAGCAATTCCCCTATTTTTCGAATAAAAAAATCATCTATGCAAAAACCCGTATCTTTAATCGAACTTGTTTAAATCATCAACAAAAAAAATAATTTAATAGTACAGTGGTACAAATAAATGTCGACGTTTGTTACACTTGAAGAAAATTAATAAAATTATTAGTCATTAATTTCATTGAATTTGAAAACTATTATTTTAGAGTAAAAATTGAAAATAGTGCGTCGTTACAAAACTAGGAGAAACGAAGATAGTGATGATAGAACTAACATCACTTTCTGCTGTTTATTCTAAAAGAAAGGACTATGATAATCGCCAATCACGACTTGCTACAATAATTGCTTTGATGATCTAAAATATTTATTATTGAATGACGATGTGAGAATTCGCGTCAAAAAGAAACAGAAACAGAAAGCCTGGCTGAATACAAAAAATACAGCTATACATATATGTATTAAAATTATTTAAATTATTTATCAATTTTTTTTTATTCTTTTTAAATTTATTTAATAATTATTTATTTTATTTACTAAAAAATATTTTAATTTTTTTATTAATTAAAATGAAGAAAAAATATTTTCATTCATCTATTTATTTGAAAAAAACATATGTTTATATTATTTATTAAAACAAAAAATATTTATTTACTTATTTTATTTTATTTAATTTTGGAAATAAACCTATTTATTTATTTAATGTATTTATTTATTTATTTTTTTATTCCAAATGATAAGAGATTTCCAAGTCTAAGATTCGTTTGTTAACAAAAAACAACCAAATATGGTACAAATGACCATCGTCACCCAAGCCAGATATGATTGCTCTATCTAAAACTAAACTAAAAATAAATTACTAGAACTAATGCCATTTCTGGAGAGCGCTCCCGAGCGCCAGACTCTACGTCTTAAAGGGCGATTAAGAGAACCTTTGGAAAATATCAGATTTAAAAAAAATATTAAAAAAAAGATTAAAAGAAAATATCAAATATCAGTCTATTTCCATGTAAGCTTAATCTCCTGTGAAAATGATTTTATTTTACAAGTGTAAAATCATTTTCGCTAACACATCCTCTTCGAGTGACAAATATCATGCTAACGGTATTGATATAAATGCAACAGAAATATCAAAGATGGCTGTTGGTATTACAAAATTTATCATACTGATATATTTTGACAGATATAAAACATCGTTTTGTTTGTTTGCAAAACTTTAACTTCTCTTTTGTTTTCTTCCATAATTTTATTATATCTATGTATTCAAAAACATTCTAAGAATTTTAAATATAAATAATATATAAAATATGCCTTGAATTTTAATTGTTTGAAGATAAACAAAATCAAATCGCCATCTTTTTTTGAATTATCATAAAATCATACTGATATTTTTGTCTGCAATTCTTGTAGAAAAAAATATCATGAAAAATGTTATGAAATTGATAGAAGTAGTCTTCACGTGTGATTTCTTGTATAACTCGATTGTAAATGTTACGTGAAGATCCACAGTAAATAACAAACTGGAGTTGATATGGTATTTGCATGTAATTTTACAAAGTTTTTAAATCAAACAATCATGAAATATAGAATATAAATTGTGCATGTTTGGTTGTCGATTTCCAATATAATAATTTAATTTGTCGATTTTCCAATTTAATAACACATATCTTTTATATATGTAGTTACTATCGTAGAAAAAATTGCATTTCCTACGAGAGATGAAAACGTTTTACGTTCGTTGTTGCTGTAGCGACGGTGCGGTGCTACTCTTCCGGCTCCATGTCCAGATTCAGGCTGCTCTTGGGTGGCACCACAAATTTCCTTTCGTCAGGTTGGTTGGTTTTTCTGGAAAATTAAATAGGTGGTCTGAATCATGTGGCGTGCCCTCACATGCGGAACACTTGACAACAATGTTCTGGATAACGTTGTTCGTATAATTATTTAAGATGCGTGACCAACCGGATCTCAACTGCGCTATAATGGATCTGGTACTGCGCGGTAGTTTGAACTCTTCCGCAGTGACTTGTGGCGGCTTACTCTTAAGAACTCGATTTGGAACGTAGTTCTTTACTGTGTCTTCAACAGCTTTCGTGTGAATCGTTTTTAAGCCCGTTTTATACGTAAGCTCATCAATGTTAGCTGTTACTTGGTTGTTTCTGACATCACTTAAAAAACATTTCGCAGTACGCCTTATGTGTCTAGGTGGTGTGGTCGTGAATAAGGTGTCATTACAGGGATGTTGCTCTTTGTGACAGGCCCATAGATATAGGTTGGTGAGCATTTCGTTGTGTTGACGGACCGGCAATATGTTACATTCTTGTTGCAGGTGATCTCGGTGAGCCATCAAATGACATCTGGTTGCTGTTCGCAACGCTGCGCTTTGTGTTACTTATAGCTTTTCCAGTGAGTGTCAGCGATTTGAGATGTTCATATGGGTGCAGCGTAATTCAAAATAGGTCTTCCTATCGCTTTATATGTTGTTATGATTGTTTCTTTATCTTTGCCCCATGAACTGCCAGCCAGTACTTTCAGAGCATTATACCTGTTTTTCAATCTCGCGTTTGCCTGTTGAGCATGAGCATTGAATTCAGTGGCGTAGCTAGCATGGGTGGCACCCGGGGCGGATATTGTGGTGTCACCCCAAAAATAAAAACTGTCAATAATAATAAAAAGCCGATAAACGTAATTTATAATATTTTTTAATTAATACAAATGAGCATTATTATTATAAGCCCGCAAGTAATTTTTAACTAATTTTAATTTGCTGAAACTCCTCTCACACGAAGCCACTAATACGCAAATAGTCATAAATAACTTTAGTGCGACCGTAAGATTCGGAAGAAATTCTAAAAAATCCCATTCTACGATGAATTTCAAAAAGTCTAGGTACACCCAGTTAGAAACTGTAACATTGGCCGCTTTTAAATGCCTCCTCACCCTTTGTATCTCTATGAGGAGTTCTGTTGCCAATACCGCATCATAAAAACCAGTAAATTTTGATACCGATAATTTTAACTCTTCACTGTTCGCCAAAAGCTAAGTGTTTGTCTGCACAACCTCGAACAATGAAGCTAAATCTTGAACTAACTTCAGTCTAGTTCGGAGTTCAACACTGAATCGGTCAAGACATTCCAACATGTCCTTTTCAAGTTCTCAGTGTCAGTCCAACATCAGGTGCAAACTCACCACCCGTTCGTTTTTTGCGTTTTTATGACGAATTCGGCTTTCCATTGGAATGTCATAGTCCTCCGATTTTTTCGCAGCAAGATCTATTGCCTCTTCTACAATGAGACTTCGTTATGAATTGACTCTATTTTTGTAGCAAATTGATCAATATTCAAGCCCGTGCTTTGCAATCCAATCTGAGCACAGATATTATTTCTCTTAGAATATCATTCCAAAACAAAAGATAGCAAAGAAACGAAAAATCACATGCTGCATTGTTAAGGTTCTGTTCAGCGCCTCTAGTGTCTACATTTTCTTGTTGATCACTTAACTTCTCAATTTCAGTCACAATCCCATCAAAGTTTTCGGCCAATACTTTTACTGCAGCATAATGAGCACTCCAATGCGCTGTTAAGAGTATTTTAACAGTTGCTTTGTTGTGTTTAGCCAGTACTTCCCAGCGGCTAGTCGAAGCAGAAAAACATGTAAAAATGGCTTCCACTGACGAGTGTTGGCCGTATAAATTAATTGAATGATCTTTGCAGCCCACAAAAATTGCTTTGTTATTTTTTGCTTTAATAATAGCTTGCACTTCTCCATGTATACTACTCATAACAGCTGCATTATCATAACCTTTGGGAGCGACAATTCATAACATCTATACCATCATTTTCAAGATTTTTACACTGAAAAAAACATATCCTATTTCCAATCGAAATGCAGTTGTCTCAACCTCACCGTGCGGGCAGATATGGCGAATCGAAATACGAGATTGATTCAACAACCGTACAATGATAAGCCGATGCAGTTGAGACAATCAGATGGAATATTTATGTGGAAATAAAATATAGTTCAATTAATCTCAAATACTTAAATTTTAAAATGAAAAATTCATGATATAAGGCCAAAGAAATATGTTTTCATGGAAATAGTTATTAACTTCATTCAACTACTGTTATATTGGATAGCACTTTATATTTTAATTACACCTCATTCTGTTATCAGGAAAATGTTACTGAGTACTGAGTAGTTGTCCCAATCACGGTGAAATTGTTTGTAAATATCTTTTCTTTGCATGAATAATAAACTGCCAACTTCGAGATGAGGTTATCATTACTTCAATTTTTTTTTCAGTGTAAGAATTTCATCGCTTAAATCAGCGGCTTTTTTCCACGTAAAGGAAAAAATCCAAGGAATACTTCCTTGATTTCCACTTTACTATAATCAATTTTCACATAACGAATCACTTCTGACATTTGATCAATATGTGAAATGTCAGGTGTGCTATCAAACATAATTCCAAAATATTTAACCGATTTAATTTCGATGACAAGCTTAAACTTTACGTGAATCGCTAAAACATTTATGAACTCATTTTGTATATCTGGTGACAAATATGATACTTTTGGTGATTTACCATGCTCCAAATTCAAAATGTGTTCTTTTAACACTACATCATACTTTGACAATAGTTTGGTTAGTTCTAAGAAATTGCCTTTATTTGAAGAACTTTGTCCTTCATCATGTCCATGAAATGCTGGGTTTTGTTTAGATAAAAACAAAGTTATATCCAATAATCTTGATAAAAGATGTTTGCACTTCTGTTTTTTATTGTATATTAATTGCAAGGCTGCGTCTCGTATCGTTTTATGAATTTTTAACCTCATTTCCAAAGTTTTCCACTTTTCAAAATTCTCCAGATGTTCATTTGAAGTTTCGTGCTCGGCCACTTTGGGATTTAGTTTCCACCGCTTCTGATATCCAGTAGTAAATGTTGATTTTGTATTATTATTATTGGTGACAGCAAATACACGACAACAGAAGCAATACAGGACGCAAGTTATTATTTACAGGAGAATAAACAATCCATGGCCGTAGAATTTTTTCACCATTATTCATCATTTTATAAAACCATTCTTTAGAAAGATGGCGAACATCACCTTTTATGTCTAACCCGTGTCTAGATACAGTAACAAACGACCCTTCTCTATTTTGAAAATGTTTACTTTCTTTTTTTATGATTTCAATGCGAACATTACCAGAGACGAGTATATTCCAATGTGATACATCTCTTAAGTCCTGAAGTGATTCACCCATGCAAATACTGTCTTTGATAGTAGAAGCATTAGCGGCATTATCACTGTCATTTTCATTATTCCTTTCTAATTCGTCATCATAGGTTATCATTATTAATTCTGTATTGTTGCTGTTACTTTCCGAAGATGAGCCAATATTCTCTGAAACATTCGTTGCATCAACGTGATAATCAGTTTCTTTTGATGAACCTTAGATATCATCGGGTTTTGTAACATATTTATAGATTTGGTCTTTCTCTGCTGGAACCAACTTTTTCTTTAAAAATTATGAACTCCTCGTGGCATATTTATTTTTTGGGATATTTGCTAAATGAAATCTAAAAAAATATTTTTAATTACAGTATAGGTATCAGCAAAGCATTAATTCTAAATATATTTGTAGGATACATAATAGGTACATAGTTCATAATAAGTACACTGTGTTAACGACTAAATACACCGCCAAGAAAATTAATTTATTTAAATTTCCTTGTAACAACTTATATTAAATAATATTTGATAAAATGGAATATACAAATCATAGCCTTATATTATAAGGAACTATTTAAAAAAATATAAGTATGAAATCCTAAAAGATATTTTATATAAAGAATTGAAACCAAAATTAAATATCCAATTAGAATCATGCTCAATAATTTACAAAATTGAATGTGATTTTTGTGAAAAATTTTACATCGGGAAAACCGGAAAATGTTTTAAAGACTGATTTAAGGAATACCTGCCTAAGAAGAAAAATAAACAAAATTTAAAGTTTATTTTTGCAAACCATTTACATAGTTAATAACAATAGCTACACCACTTTTAAAAAAAAATTGAAGGCTTTACATTTATGGAGCCAAGGATCTTTAAAAGAATCACTTGATGAGTTTGAAATTTCCAAGGTATTTAAAACCCAACAAAATGTACTTTTAAATGATAAACTTTCATTTAATTCAAATATATAAATATATAAAACTGAAAACAAACAGTATGAGTATGTATCAACCTACAAAAATTTGCAAAACTGCAGTAATTGCATAACTGCCATTTTATTACACAGTACAGGAATACCTCGCATAGTACGGTTAATCGGTTCCACCATTTAGCCGTACTATTTGAAACCGGACTAATCGAGGAACTAACTACATACAAAAAACGATAATTTGTTCCATACAATTTGTTTTTTCATGTTTTTCGATAAAGAAAACGAGAGTAATATATTAAAATGAACATATATTTATTACAAATAACTGAACAAACAAAAAAAGTTAATTTAAAATGGTTAAAACAACTAGATAAACAAAAATCACACAATTCACTTTAAATTCTAATGTTTTAGTTAATATTTTTTGCCAAAAAATTGCAATAACGATGTCTGGATCATTTTTGGTGGTTTCTCCTCAACAATTCTTTGTAGCAATGAATTGTATTGTTTGTTGTTCTCCCTCTCCCTGTCGATCTTGGGTGGAAATCTTTTGTCAGATTCCGTGCATTGTCAAAACACTGTTTTGAATTTCCGTTGGCCGCATGTTGGTTGATGTTTTTGATGCAGCTCTTCATGTTTTCGAGTTTCTTTTTACGTAGAAGTTTTGCTGAGGCTTTCCTGTCGCATAGATAACCAGCTTGGGGGCTTCAAGTGTTCCTTGTTAACCATTTTTCTCGCAGTTTTTGTTTTGTTTTAGTGGGTCGTTTTCCGATTGTAGTTTGTGTTGCGGCTATAATGGTTGATTGAAGCGTTTGCCATTCTTCGTGTATGTTTAATGGCATCTCAGAAGAGATGTCGTGCTCTTCTATGTTTTGTGTTATTATTTCCTGATATTTATTCAGCGTTTCCGGATGTTTAAATGCTTCGACATTCCAGCGCATGGTCTTTTTTCCATATCAGCACCTCTGTATGATCGAACGTCAGTTATACTTTGATTTTCCATTCTTCCATCATTTGATTTCCATGTTGCCTTGTGAATTCTCTTGTGAGGGAAGAAAGTGCTGGGAATTACTAGATCATACATCATAGCCAGCTCGGCTGCGCGGAAGCCGTTGTTGTTGCTGGTATGATGCACTTCAAATTCTCCTCCATTTTGATGACCGCAATAATAAAGAGTGTATCCTTTCGCTGTTTCATGGATTGCACTGCCTGGCCATCTTAGTTCTTGTAATGCCATTATATCCAGTGTGTAGCTCTCGACTTGTTGAGTGAGTTTTAGGAGATCTCCTGGTCTTCTAAGACTTAGCACGTTCCAGGTTCCCATTTTTAAATCGTAGTCCGGGTACACTTTCCGAGGTTGTTCTAATAATGAATCCGAGATATTCCAAGGCCTGTGTACAGAATTCATGACAATAGTTTTTATACGAAAATGGGGTGTTAGCCCTTCACCTAATTCAAATTTTTGTGAATGGGTTCATTCTGCATCTTAAGGTCACCAGAAACAACCTTTTTACACGTTTATATAGCGAGCCGCTTAATCCAAGACAGACGCCCGCTGCAAGCCGCCCCTAACATGGAGAACAGACGCTTTCTACACTTGATCCAAGACAGCCGCGAGCCGCTTGATCCAAGACAGATGCCCGCTCCAAGCCGCCCCTAACATGGAGAACAGACGCTTGAGTTGCATTGGTTTTATGGCGCCAATGACTCGCCATGGTGCAGAATCATTCAGAATAAGCAGTATTTACTCTGCACTACACCAACCTGCTTTTGTTAGCGTTACCTAGGTAGCATGGCGTGAACGTAGAATTTCGGATTTTCACTACCCTTTATTGTTTATTGTTCGACGAATTGCAATGCTACGTTCGATATTAGGATCAACTTCCTTAACATAACCTGAAACTTTTTCGACCATTCCAATAATTTTTGAAAGCTTTTTAGACGTTAAATATCTGAAGACATTTCAGCACAGTCATCGTTGTCTGAGTTTTGCTTATAAAAATAATTTTATATATGTATTATGTATTTACATATTATTTTTTTTAAGAATAATTTTTCCCTAGAATTTTTTTCCTTTTCATTTATGTTTTTTTTTGAAAATTTCAAAACCGTACTATAGTGAAATCGGACTAATCGAAGCCGTACTATGCGAGGTATTCCTGTAATTATTTTTGTGTCCATTGAAAAACGATCTATTTCAATTTATTCTTTGAGTTTCAAGATAAAGGAAAAAAAATTATTTTGAGATCATTTACAAATACGGTAATTTGATTGTTTGTTAGTTTCCTTAGGTGTTTGCAATTAATTTGTTTGAAATGTAAAACATATATTAGGTAGTAAGGTTAAGCGGATATTTTAGAAATAATTTTGGAATAGAGACATTGTAACTCAAGGGTGCCACCCTATCAACAAAGGGTGCCACATTATCGACGTAAACCACTTTTCCTAAACATTATTCAGCATATGTGTTTTCAGACCTGGTCATTAAATAATCATGCTTGCATACTAAATAATATATCGTAAAAAACGGTCAATATGGTATCTATAGGAATATTCAAAGCTATTGAGTAATTGTGGTGATGGGATTCAATGCTCAACATGTTGATTCGATTAATATTGTTAAAATTTTATTTCACGTAATAACTCAAAAATTTTAAAAAGTAGAATAGATTCTTTTTGAACCAATAACACATTTATAGGACACATTTATAAGTTATCACAATTTACAAATTAAAATAATATGGATAACCTGGTTAAAATGGTTTCTAAGTGATTTATCGTTGAAAACATGTGATGGTTTGTTTAAGTTTTTTACGTTCGGGTGTCACCCCAAAACGGTTTCGAAGTGATTTATCGTTGAAAACATGTGATGGTTTGTTTAAGTTTTTTACGTTCGGGTGTCACCCCAAAACGGTTTCGAAGTGATTTATCATTGAAAACATTGTGATGGTTTGTTTAAGTTGTTTACGTTCGGGTGTCACCCCAAAACGGTTTCGAAGTGATTTATCGTTGAAAACATTGTGATGGTTTGTTTATGTTTTTTACGTTCGGGTGTCACCCCAAAACGGTTTCGAAGTGATTTATCATTGAAAACATTGTGATGGTTTGTTTAAGTTGTTTACGTTCGGGTGTCACCCCAAAACGGCTTCGAAGTGATTTATCGTTGAAAACATTGTGATGGTTTGTTTAAGTTTTTTACGTTCGGGTGTCACCCCAAGACGGGTGACACCCGGGGCGGACCGCCCCCTCCCCCCCTAGCTATGCCTCTGATTGAATTTAAGCCGTGGATCGAATGTGACCCCCAACAGTCTCGGATTTTTGACCGTGGGAATAAGCACGTTGTCAATGCAGATGTTGAGTGTTGTGTTCACTTCATTCGTCCGCATGTGGTGAAAAGTGTAACGGTAAAAAATAAAATTTTTTACTTATAGTAAAAATTAATTTTCAAAGTGACTAAAGCACACAAAAACAAGTGAAAAGTATGGAAAACCATATTAATATATCGTCGCTTTAATAATGAAACAACGTATTCGCAAAAGTGTAGTTTCGAGATAATTGGGCTTAAAGATTTTTCGATTTTCTGATTTTCGTAAACTCGACAGCACTATTGAATGAATAAAGATATTGGAAAAAAATTTCTACCAATTAATCTTGACTAATTTCCCCATAGCATATTAATATTTCACATTGGTACCTGCTGGCTTTTCTACCTAAAAAGAGGTGAAAAGTCAATCAGGTACCTTATACGTTATTTCATATTTCATATACGTTATTTCATTTTGCATGGAAGTACGATTAAGCCTAAAACTAATTATTATTGAACTAACGCATAATATTTTTACAATTTTTTATTTATATGAACCGGCATATCATGTAGTAAAGAATGATGCTTATACAATATTTTAGATTTACCATTTCGTGTGGCGATCGTAATGTATGTAAAGTATACGACACTGATTTTACCAAAGTTATTATTCTGTAGGAATTGAAATATCGTACATGCAATTTACGCTGTTTCAATATTTAACCAAATTCAAATTTGCAGGTACGTTAATTAACAATATTTAATTTTCACCCCCAGTTATAAAAAAATTGGAAAATGTTAAAATGCCACTTTATAAACATCCTTATGGGAAATGCAGCGCACCCATTATATAATAACAACGTATATATGGCATACGTTATTTCATTATTAAAGCGACGATATATACAATAAGAATCTGTTGGCGGAAAAATACGATAGGTTGCGATTGGTGCTACATGGAATGTACGATAGAAAACGATTCAAAACTTGTTGAGTTTTACCAAAAAATTTCAATCGTGATCTTCAGATTTAAAATTCGATTAACTACGATAAAAAATTCTATCGTAGAAAAACCATTGAAACCGAAAACTGAAAAATCCTATAGGTTACGATAGATTACGGTGCGTTTTCTACCTAGCAGATAAAGTCTATGCGTTTCATTTTTCAAATGATTAAATCCGAAAGAAACGGATAGCAAACGATAGAAAACTATTCGTTTTCAATCGTTTTCTATCGATTTCTTTCGATTTTTTTATTGGGTGGTAATGGCTGAAGCTGAACATCCGAAACTACGATAAAATGCAGCAAACGCTTATGTTTTGAATTCCATAAAAAACGAATGATAGGACTTAAATTTATTCGCTAGTCTCGGCAAGTGGATTGATTTTTTTAGCATCAGCATGCACATACGTATTGTTTTTGATTTACATAATTTTTTTTGATGGATTTGAGTGAAGAGAATTCCACATAAGCATTCGGCGGAAATGAAACACTTTCCACCTCGGTTTCCACATCAGTAAAACAACAAAAACACAACACATAACAATCTAGTAATAGTATTTATAAAAAAACACAAATTTTTTATGTTAATTTTCGAATAGCCTTTTTTAATAAAAGGTCTATTAAATATTATATTATTCAATACTACAACCAACGCAACAAAAAAACCTATGTACTCCACTGTATATTTTCTGCATAAAAACTTTAAATTCTCTGAGAGAAATTGTTACACGTGTATTGTGTAAGTTTGTTTCGTTCCTTCAAATTGACTTGGCAGACGTTTTGTATTTTATTTAAAATGTTTAATTTGTTAGGTTTTTGTTTTTAACTATAAGTAAAAGTGTTGTTTTAATTTTTTCAAATAAAAATAATTTTAAATATAATAAATAACTTGTAAGTTTGAACTTTTAATATAATTTGTATTAATTAGTAAACATAATTACTACATGATAAAAACTTTTTCATGTATTTTATTTTTGTAGATACTAAAAATGCCGATTGTTTACAAAAAAAATATTTCTAATTTTTCACCGTCAATTTTCGTATAATAACAATGAAATTAATGACAGCTAAAATTAGCTGGTCAAATCCACTCCACAATGTGTAGTCTACATCAAAAACAGTCGTTTTTTCTTGCAAATCAAACTTGGTTTGTTTGGTTCGTAACTAAATTATTTTATTATTACTTTAAGACATAATTATTGATTTATTATGTTATATCATTCCGTTTTACAGTTATTTAAATGTGGTTTTGGTGTAGTCAGTAGTGTAGTAACCAACCGCCCTCTTTGAAGAGGACAAGTCCTCTCTATAGAAGGAAAACATTAAACAAATGTGCCTAGTATCTTTTTTCAAAACAGTGCTTTTTGTACCTATTTTCGGCCATTCATCAAACATGAAATATCTGATCTATTTATGTTTTGAATAGCCCAATTTTCTTTAATTAATTACTTGACGTGGTTAGTAAGAGTTTAAGTTTTGCAAATGGATTAACTTTAAAGATATACCGAAATGGAGTGAGCTGGATCTTTGTTTGATTTATTTACAGTGATTGATTAGTAAATATCAATGGAAAGTTATTCGACCAATTTTGTAATTTTAAAAAATTTGTAGAAGAGAATATTGGCAAAGAATACTTTACGACACTCTCGCTTCATGAAAAATGGGTAACATTTAAAAAAAATTTACATATTGAACTGCATGAACTTCTAATTAGAAGCAGGTTTTTTGCCATTCCCGCTCACAATGCAAACGTATGTATTCCATATAGGAATGTAGGCTTGCAACATTTTGTCCTTCTACGTTCACGGAACTCTCGGCGAGCGAAAATTATTTGCACTTTACCGGCTTTTTTTAATTTGTGAATAGTGGAAAGATGCTTGAAGATTTTTCAAAAATCCACTGGGGTGCGTTTTGAAATTAACTATGGTTAACCGCGGTTAACTTTACTCTACCAAATGTTGTTCCATAATTAACCGCAAAATAAAAAATTTACTGGATGACAGATGTACTATCGTTCCAAAACTATAAAAATTAGTTGTCATAGTAAATTGTGACGTCACTACTTTAACTTTGTTACTCAAGTCTAGAGTAGAGTTTGTTGAGGTTCTAATGTCAAAACATATAAATATTTAAAACGACATGTCAACCGATTTATAAAACATAATATAGTTTTTTATAATAAAAGAAAATTTTAATTGTTGTGGAAAAAAAAGTTAGAAATTATATTGTTTTGTGAATATATCGTACATTTAATTATTATTTACTAAGTATTTAATAATTTTTAGTGAAATGTGTTATTTTTATTATTTTTATTTGATACTGTAGACTGAAAAATAAATTATAGAAATAAAAAACATACACTACATTTTTAGTTTTATTTATCGTAATTAAAATATTAGTTTTTATTAATTTTGAATTTTTAGCGGTCTTTTACAATTTAACTTTGACAGCTTTACTATGGTAATTTGAATTTAATATTTGACGTCACTATTTTGACTATGACATTAGTGACATTATTACCTTATGGTTAGCCGTGGTTAATTTCGAAACGCACCCCTGTGTAACTCAAAAAGGCAATTTTGCAACCATAAAATTAAATTATTAAAAAGTACTTCTTTTTAAATAATTTAATTTTATGGTTTCAAAATTGCTTTTTGAGTTACACAGTGGATTTTTGAAAAATCTTCAAGCATCTTTCCACTATTCATAAATTAAAAAAAGCCGGTAAAGTGCGAATAATATTCGCTCGCCGAGGGTTCCGTGAACGTAGAAGGACAAAATGTTGCAAGCCTACATTTCTATATGGAATATATACGTATGCATTGTAAGCGGGTTTGGATCTATCGATAAAAAGTTTAAAATATTTTACTCTGTTTTTTTATCACAAATTCTTGGAACAGAGTAATTAATTTTATTAATTTTTTATCATATGAGTGAGTTTCATGATAACATTTTTTTCAGAAATGTGTTTACTTTGAGTTATGTTACTTAGAACTTGATTTCTTAGTGATAAGTTAAATTAAATTTTGTCTAAAAATTCTGTATACCATCCGCGTAGTATGATTTGTGAAACTCTTTCAAGTAAAACCTTAGTTTCAGATACAACATGCCACAGTGATGGTATGGACGACAGGGGTAAGGATAAGTTTTTAACGTTAATTTTATTTTGAAAATCCTCATGTACCATCGTTGAGTTGATGATAGATGATTAATAGTAACAGCGATATATCTTATGAACGAACTTTAATTTGTCAACAACGGTAGCACTCCTGATTTTTCTAGGAATATTTTTGATGGTTTTTTTTTATTTCTTACATCTTGTTATAAAAACTTGAAATATATCATATTATAACAAATTGGTTTTTGTATATAGTTGCAAGTTTCCTTTTTGATTTTACATTAAAAAAACTATTTTTCAAAATTCAAAACAAATATATTTTTATTTTATTTTAAATATATATTTTAATCTAACTTCTAAAAAACAATTTTATTTTTCTTATTTCTCTTACACGTGTTTCAATCTTTCGATCATCCTCAGAGAGAAAATATTTACAACTAAATCTAAAAATTCCTTCCTTGACAACGAAACTTCCGTAAGCTAATTAAATTAATGTGGGAAAAACCGAAATTCGAACATTTTAAGAATAACAATTGTTTTAAGTATAATAAAATAAGGATAAGTACAAAAATTGTGGGCGTTGTGAATTTAAACAATACAAAATAGAAATGAATTTATGAATTAAACATCTTAAAGCTAAATATTGAGAAGTTACAGTTTGATTATGATTATTTTTTATAATTTTATTTAATGAGGTTAAATAAGTCTGATGTTATGACGTTTTGTTTTTCTTCGCAGTTCATGATGTTTGGTTTGTGTTTTTCAATATATAGCGATTCATATGCGTCTAGTTCCCAATTTTTCCGAACTGTTTTTATAATTTTGGAATTGGCTAAATCTATTGCATGTGTTGGGTTTTCGACCATATGAAGCGCAACACTGGATTTATTGACGTTTCCTGTCGTAACTGCTTTGCAATGTTCTTCTAACCGGGTAGAGAATTTCCTAGATGTTTGCCCCACGTACTTTTTCTCGCAGCTCTTGCAGCTGATTTGGTAAATGCCTGACTTTTCCGAAGACTGTTCCTGGTCCTTATAGTTATTTAGTAAGTTCCCTAAAGTTGTGCTTCTTGTTGCGATTTGGATATTGTGTTTTTTTAATTGGTTTCCTATTTTATTTGTGATGCTTGGATAAAACGGCAGACATATTCTTCGTTGACTATTGTTTTGTATCTTCTTTAAAGTTGTTAGGTTTCTTAATGTAGGGTTTCTTTTGTGATTGGTGAAAATTTGTTTGATGAACGTTTCTGGGTATCCATTGATTCTGGCTGCATCCATTATATATTTTTCTTCTTCTTCAAACTCTTTCCTTTCCATGGGAATGTTGTATAGTCTATACACTAAAGAGTTGAAGGCTGCTTTTTTATGACTGCCGTTGTGAAGCGAATCAGATGTTATAAACCGTTTGGTGTTTGTTGGTTTCCGAAAGATGCCCAGTTTAACCTTGTTTCCTTTTCTTATTACTTTGATATCAAGAAAGGGTAGAACTCCGTTGCTTTCTTCTTCCACTGTGAATTTAATAGTTGGATATTTGTTATTGAGGAGACTTAAGACAGGTGTTATATCTTCTCGTCTGATAACTGCAAAAATATCATCAACGTATCTCTTCCATATTCTTGGAAAAATTGGCGATGTTGCTTCCATTTCCTTTTCAAAATGGGATAGAAAAACGTTGCTGAGATATGGAGCGATTTTGCTTCCCATGCATGTTCCAAAATTTTGTTTGTAGATCTTTCCTCTAAATTGAAAAAAATTTTGTTCCATGCATGTTTCTGCTACTTTAGTAATTACTGCTATCTTTGGCTCCGCAATGTTCTTCGATATTAGGTGTTCTTTCAAATATTTAATCGCTAGATCAACTGGAACGTTTGGATACAAAGCCGTTACGTCGAAAGAAACCATGATTTCTTGATCTTTTAACTCGATTTCTTAGTGATAAGTTAAATTAAATTTTGTCTAAAAATTCTGTATACCATCCGCGTAGTATGATTTGTGAAACTCTTTCAAGTAAAACCTTAGTTTCAGATACAACATGCCACAGTGATGGTATGGACGACAGGGGTAAGGATAAGTTTTTAACGTTAATTTTATTTTGAAAATCCTCATGTACCATCGTTGAGTTGATGATAGATGATTAATAGTAACAGCGATATATCTTATGAACGAACTTTAATTTGTCAACAACGGTAGCACTCCTGATTTTTCTAGGAATATTTTTGATGGTTTTTTTTTATTTCTTACATCTTGTTATAAAAACTTGAAATATATCATATTATAACAAATTGGTTTTTGTATATAGTTGCAAGTTTCCTTTTTGATTTTACATTAAAAAAACTATTTTTCAAAATTCAAAACAAATATATTTTTATTTTATTTTAAATATATATTTTAATCTAACTTCTAAAAAACAATTTTATTTTTCTTATTTCTCTTACACGTGTTTCAATCTTTCGATCATCCTCAGAGAGAAAATATTTACAACTAAATCTAAAAATTCCTTCCTTGACAACGAAACTTCCGTAAGCTAATTAAATTAATGTGGGAAAAACCGAAATTCGAACATTTTAAGAATAACAATTGTTTTAAGTATAATAAAATAAGGATAAGTACAAAAATTGTGGGCGTTGTGAATTTAAACAATACAAAATAGAAATGAATTTATGAATTAAACATCTTAAAGCTAAATATTGAGAAGTTACAGTTTGATTATGATTATTTTTTATAATTTTATTTAATGAGGTTAAATAAGTCTGATGTTATGACGTTTTGTTTTTCTTCGCAGTTCATGATGTTTGGTTTGTGTTTTTCAATATATAGCGATTCATATGCGTCTAGTTCCCAATTTTTCCGAACTGTTTTTATAATTTTGGAATTGGCTAAATCTATTGCATGTGTTGGGTTTTCGACCATATGAAGCGCAACACTGGATTTATTGACGTTTCCTGTCGTAACTGCTTTGCAATGTTCTTCTAACCGGGTAGAGAATTTCCTAGATGTTTGCCCCACGTACTTTTTCTCGCAGCTCTTGCAGCTGATTTGGTAAATGCCTGACTTTTCCGAAGACTGTTCCTGGTCCTTATAGTTATTTAGTAAGTTCCCTAAAGTTGTGCTTCTTGTTGCGATTTGGATATTGTGTTTTTTTAATTGGTTTCCTATTTTATTTGTGATGCTTGGATAAAACGGCAGACATATTCTTCGTTGACTATTGTTTTGTATCTTCTTTAAAGTTGTTAGGTTTCTTAATGTAGGGTTTCTTTTGTGATTGGTGAAAATTTGTTTGATGAACGTTTCTGGGTATCCATTGATTCTGGCTGCATCCATTATATATTTTTCTTCTTCTTCAAACTCTTTCCTTTCCATGGGAATGTTGTATAGTCTATACACTAAAGAGTTGAAGGCTGCTTTTTTATGACTGCCGTTGTGAAGCGAATCAGATGTTATAAACCGTTTGGTGTTTGTTGGTTTCCGAAAGATGCCCAGTTTAACCTTGTTTCCTTTTCTTATTACTTTGATATCAAGAAAGGGTAGAACTCCGTTGCTTTCTTCTTCCACTGTGAATTTAATAGTTGGATATTTGTTATTGAGGAGACTTAAGACAGGTGTTATATCTTCTCGTCTGATAACTGCAAAAATATCATCAACGTATCTCTTCCATATTCTTGGAAAAATTGGCGATGTTGCTTCCATTTCCTTTTCAAAATGGGATAGAAAAACGTTGCTGAAATATGGAGCGATTTTGCTTCCCATGCATGTTCCAAAATTTTGTTTGTAGATCTTTCCTCTAAATTGAAAAAAATTTTGTTCCATGCATGTTTCTGCTACTTTAGTAATTACTGCTATCTTTGGCTCCGCAATGTTCTTCGATATTAGGTGTTCTTTCAAATATTTAATCGCTAGATCAACTGGAACGTTTGGATACAAAGCCGTTACGTCGAAAGAAACCATGATTTCTTGATCTTTTAACTCAATATCTTTGATTTGGTCAGCAAATTCTTTTGAGTTTTTCACTGAAAATCCTTCAGGGGGTTCAATTTGGTTTAATTCTTGTATGAGCCAATATGCCATTTTCTCCGTTGGTGTTGAAATATTTGATACTATTGGTCTCATTTTTCTTCCTGGTTTATGTAGTTTTGGAAGAGCATACAGGAATGGAACTTTTGGGTTGCTTACTTTCATCTTCCAATTCAAATACGGGATATTGAGCTTTTTTTCCATATACATTGCGGTTTCCCTACGTGGGGCAAACATCTAGGAAATTCTCTACCCGGTTAGAAGAACATTGCAAAGCAGTTACGACAGGAAACGTCAATAAATCCAGTGTTGCGCTTCATATGGTCGAAAACCCAACACATGCAATAGATTTAGCCAATTCCAAAATTATAAAAACAGTTCGGAAAAATTGGGAACTAGACGCATATGAATCGCTATATATTGAAAAACACAAACCAAACATCATGAACTGCGAAGAAAAACAAAACGTCATAACATCAGACTTATTTAACCTCATTAAATAAAATTATAAAAAATAATCATAATCAAACTGTAACTTCTCAATATTTAGCTTTAAGATGTTTAATTCATAAATTCATTTCTATTTTGTATTGTTTAAATTCACAACGCCCACAATTTTTGTACTTATCCTTATTTTATTATACTTAAAACAATTGTTATTCTTAAAATGTTCGAATTTCGGTTTTTCCCACATTAATTTAATTAGCTTACGGAAGTTTCGTTGTCAAGGAAGGAATTTTTAGATTTAGTTGTAAATATTTTCTCTCTGAGGATGATCGAAAGATTGAAACACGTGTAAGAGAAATAAGAAAAATAAAATTGTTTTTTAGAAGTTAGATTAAAATATATATTTAAAATAAAATAAAAATATATTTGTTTTGAATTTTGAAAAATAGTTTTTTTTAATGTAAAATCAAAAAGGAAACTTGCAACTATATACAAAAACCAATTTGTTATACTATAGTGATTTTACCGCACTCCAAAACCAAAAATTAAATATCATATTATATTTTATTATGATATAAGATTAGTTGTGTGTTGAGTGGCCTAGTCCCGCAGATTTCTAGATCAAAGTGTTTCAAGTAAAACATTAACCAACCATCAACACACCGTTTTTTTGCATTTTATCTAGTGACATTCTTTATTCAATGAACAAAAGTGAACATTTTTGTGGTCTTCCGTTTTATAAGACAGATTATAGAAAGAAATTCGCAACTCATGCCATATATATATTGTTACGATTCTTCACAATCAAACATAAATACAAACTGTATTCAATGTTACATTTTTCCAAGAAAAAGGGTTAAAGATAAAAACAAAAACATGAAATAAAATTGCATTATTTTATGAATCAAATCAACATGTTATGCCTTGTTCAAATTAAGGTTATTTTAAGACCTTAAGTCCTTAACTTACATTGAATGCATCCATGTGTCGGCAAAGTAGAGCGAAAGACATTAAATTTCTAATGACATTAAAAAAAGACCATAAGACCTTAATTGTCATTTTAATGTTTTATACTTCTATAGCAAATTCATATTTTTTATAGTTTAAATTTATTTTTGGAGTTTTATTATATTGTTAGACATTCTTCAGCAAAAAATTCATTTCATTAGAAAAATTTCAGTTGGCTGGGAGAAAATATTTTGTATTTTTTTAATAATTTGGTTTAATATTTTAGCCATTTTTCTTTTTATTTGCCCATTAGAGTTAAACAATTTGAACAATTAATTAAAGTTAAACCAAATTTGTATATTTTTCTAACAATCATTTAATTTTATTATCCTATGAAGGAACATCATGAATCTTATGAAGGAAAATGAAATGTCAAAATGATATTAATTAGAACGGTGTTGTTAAAAGACAATAGCAATAAGCTTAAAAGACTACTTTATCGATAAATTTAAATACCGTAAATTGTCCGAAGCCTGAGATAAAATAATATTCAAAAATAATATTCGAATATTCTGTTGTGGAATACTTAATAAAACCTGGTGTTTTCCCTGTGGAGTGATCGAACTCAGAAGAAGATTTAGGAATTGCGTTTATCGAACTAAGAGTAAGACCAAATCGAAATAATGTTGAAAATCGTAACAATATGGCAAATAGGTTTTAAACTACTGCAGAGAAAATGTATTTTCATTTGATGGAAGTTTTGAAAACTTTATTAAACCAAGTGTAGATTTAGATTAGATTAGAAAGGTTGGACAAGTTGCACGAGGCAGAAATTTTCCTGAGTCTGCGTCTACGATTCATACGGTCCAAGAACCATCATATTCCTCTCTAAAAGAGATGATCAGTTCAGCGGGTTTTTCAAAGTTATCTACTTTGGTCATGACGTCACTATGCATATCTATTGCCGGACAATCTATCCGAAGTCTATCAAGTATGTGACCATGACCGCGTGTTTTTTTCCTCTGTTGACCTACGTTCCTGCCACCAGCAGTCTGTAGACAGCCCATTTAGCCATGTACTCTACATGTAGATGTAAAGGAGCCAGACCCAACATGGCCTCCAACGACAGTGTTGGTGTTTTGCGCATAGAGCCACTAATACCTACACATACCATTCTCTGTATTTTATTTAACCTAGCATAGACGTATTGTTTCTCCGTATTTGGCCTCCAGACAACATATGCAAAAACAAGTGTTGGTCTGATTATTACTGTGTATATCCATAGGATAATTTTGCTACTAAAACCCCAATACTGGCCGAAGGATCGACGGCATTGCCAAAAAGAAATGAGAGTCTTATCAATTTGTTTTGTTAAATGTGTATTCCAATTTAACCTTTTGTAAAGAATAATTCCTAGAAACTTAACCTCGTCTGAGTAACTTAACTGCATACTGAAAAGATACAGACTTGGTGTTGCAGGCACTTTTCTGTTGTTGGTAAATGGACTGAAAGTTCTTGCTCTCCACACCACCACCACTAGATCCACCAAAATGCGTTGGCTGAAATGACTTGACTACACTGCAGTTGGTTTTACCTGGTTTAGGTATGAAAACAACTCTTGCTTTTCTCCACGCTTCTGGGACATAGCCATATGCCAGACATGCTTAATAAATATTATGCAGTGATTCAATGAGACTGTGCACATTACTCTGTAGCATGCATGGATAGATTCCATCAGGA
Source organism: Diogma glabrata (assembly GCA_963693315.1). Lineage (NCBI taxonomy): Eukaryota > Metazoa > Arthropoda > Insecta > Diptera > Cylindrotomidae > Diogma > Diogma glabrata. The sequence continues at coordinate 300,075,625 of OY856186.1, forward strand.
CCAGGCGATTTAAAGGGGTTGGAGGAATCAATAGCCCATCTCAGAGATCTGATGTTCACCACATTCTCAGCCAAGATCCAACTATCTTTATTTGGAGTTGCAGTGAGTTGTTCTTTTATCTCAGCAGTGAAGCTGCTACCTGAGAAATGTGTACAAAGCAGATATGCTGTTTCTTCCACTGATTCCGTATACCTACCATTTGGCATAAGCAATGAGCTCGGTTGGTATTTGGGTTCTTTTGAGAGTGCTTTGTGAAGCTGCCACAGGATAACTTTCAATTGATTCACAAAACTTCTTCCAGGCACTCTCTCAAGCACTCCGGATACTTTATTTATATTCCCTCTAACTTTCACGATAAATGATTCAGTCATCGGTATTATTTGTTTGCTTGACTTTCTTTAAACGTTTCCTGACTGTAGATCTCAGCTTTTTCAGTTTTATATTCCACCAAATTTCCTTCATGATGGAACACTCTAAGTGGAAAAGATTGTTCAAAAGCCTTGACCATACACTCTTGAATCCGATTCGCAACATTTTCAATGTCTTGTGTCCACTTGATCGACGGATCAAAGTCAAGAAACATTTGGGTAAGAAGTAGTTTATACATGTCCCAATCAGTAGATTTGGGATTTCTAAAACTGTCTTTTACCACCGTTTCGACTATAAAATGCAATTGTGGTCTGACGGGAGAATATCTTGGGATACTCTCAAATTTCGAACCCTTTTCGTTTCAACTAGGCTAATGAGGGTGATTTCAATTACTTCCTCTCTAATTGCATTTGAAAAAATGGGAGCATTCCTCTTATTTGGAATTTCTAGGTCTGTATCATGAAGAAACGCAACGAGGTCAGTTCCTCGTCTGTTGTTATCAGAACTGCCGCAAATTCCATGATGCACATTTGCATCGCACCCCTAGGATCAAGGGCAGGTTCTTGTTGCTGCTGAATTCCACCACTTTAACTAATTCTTGGGTTGGAATTGTACCATCATACGGTAGATACATGGATGCGAAGACTCTACGTCAGTATCAACGCCTTCGACCTTTACCGTAACTTTAATAGCAACGGCATCTTTGCCACTACATTGTGGTATAAGTATACCAAATATGTCGTTCGACAAGTAAACGCACGAACGAGGATTCTCCGTAACGGTCCCGACAAACACCCTGCCCTGTTTAAAATTCAGGCCAAGTATATTATTTTTATTTACCCATGGTTCCTGAATCAGAACTATATTTGTATGCTGCATAACAATTGCTTGATATAATTCAGCAGAAGCAGATGTGGTATGCTGCAAATTTATTTGTGCTATTTTTAAGCTTCTCCATTAGATAATCTAAACAAAGGAAAAAAAAGAAAACCACAACCTGCGCTTCAGCTTAGTCGTTAGACTTTGCCGTCGTGCTGTTTACTGGGGATGGCCCTCCTAGTTACTTAGTGTAACTTTTAAGGCAAAAGCCTATGTTCACTTATGACATTATGGCATTCATTGAGAAAAAACTATTGCTGCCAACAAAATGCAAAACAAAATGATTTTGCATAACTGCTTTGTTCAACATAGCTTTGTTTTTAGAAGAGTATGAGGACTTTTATATATATCACATTAAAACCTGTTACTAAATTACGTTCCCAATATTCGTTAGTTATAAAGTGTAACTTTAGTTGAGGATCTGTTCAATTGTGAAATGGAAATTGTTCCCAAAGAGGTTGACCAAATTCAAGTGGTCAGAGTTGAGTCATTATAATCTAAAACTCTATTAATGCGATATATGAGTAAATAAAACAATGAGTTTCTCAATAGAGATTGTGTTTAATTTTATTTCAACTGGTTTTCTTAAATTTTTTACAAATTAAAATTCAACAATAACGAAAAAAAACAAAACATATATTTTAATCTACATAAACAGTAAATATATCAATTTTAATAAAATCGTCTAAAGAAACAACAAACGACAAAATAGTGCCGTGTAGCTAATACATATTTGTCTAACTTTAACGTAGGAAATGTGAGTATATTACACATTAGTTCTAATAAATAGCTCTAAACTCTTTTGTCTATTCAGTTAAATACTTAAATAACTGTAGCAGTTGGAATTAGTATTTTAAATAAAAATATAACCGAAACATTTAAATATAAACATAAATGGTCTGTAGTTGCGATGGCCGTGCTTCATTGTAATATTCGCTTCTAAAAAATAAATTATGTTAATATTAAAAAATCTGAATAATCAATACAATTCATATTAAGTTATTCGTTGCTTGCCGCTACAGAAACAATAATTGTATATGTTTTTCCGAAAATATGTTATCTTTTCCAATTGTTTTGTTTATGCCAATCAATTAAAAATAAATAACATTTCAAAATTTAAAATGGAAGAATGAGTGGCATCATTTAGAATTGGTTGAAGTACAATTTGAATACTCTAAAATTTCAGTATATACCCATCGTCGTTTACTGATGCTTTTCAGTGTCTAATTCTTCCACCTCTTCACTTTGTTTTGCTTCTTCGATTTCTTTTTCTCTTTGTATAATTCGTAATTCGGTGGGTGTGAGCATACCTCGTAGTATTGTTTCGTACGATACTGTAATACCTCGATTTAACATTTTTTGAAAAAGCCTCCAACATTCTTTTTCTTTCAGTGTTTTTACATTTTCAGGATAGTCGATTTTTATTTCTTCGATTTCGTCTTTTAAAGTTATTACATTATTTATTGGCGTTGTTAATTCTTCCAAATCTTTTATCTTATCACTATTATCCGTTAAATTTTGATTTCGGATTTGTGGTGTGTCCTCACTTAATATAAATACAAATAAAATGTTAAGCTGTTCCTGATATACAGGGTGTTCAGTGGAATTTGGTTACCATTTGGCTGCATATACCTTTTGATAGTTCATATTTAACAAACTTAACGATTATGAAACGTGGAAAATCCAAAACAAAATTAAAAAATCATGTTGTTTGATGAGGCTCATTTTTCGTTTAAATTGATACGTAAAGAATCAAAATAGTCGGTTTTGGGTTACAGAAAATTCCCAAAATATTTATTAGTTACTAAAGAAATCACTGGCACCATTTTAAAAATAAAAGTGACGTTACGGTAACTATTAATGAAGAACGGTATCGTAACCTGATTGATAAGTTTTTGACACCGGAAATGGATGCTTTGGGTTTTTTGAACATGTGGTTCTATCAAAACGGTGCAACTTCAAACACAGCCAAAATTGCAATAAAATTATTGAGAAATATACATATTTCCACAAAAAGTTCTCTCAAGAAATCGAAATGCCGATCGCGTCAGTAAACAAGGTTTGTGTCAATAAACCAGAAACAATAGAGCGACTAAACCAGTACATTTGTATTGTTACAATCCGATAAAACATTTCATAAAAATATTCCGAATGTAGCCAATGAACATATATCTAACATGCCATCTATACCCAAAATTTAATACAAACATTCGATTGGCATTAAACCATTCTGTTTTCATTTTCCAAAAAGTTATGCAAAATTTAGTTGTAAACATTTCCACCGAACACTATATTTATGGCTAATGCACTTACTTTGTCAAATCGTAATCATTTAAATAAATGGAACTAGCAGGAGCCGTCGGTGGTCGATTAATTCGTAAACGAGCAGCCAATGGTGCCACAGATGCTCTTCTTAATTTTGTCGCAAAATCTTTTGTAGTTGCTGCAGACAAATCGATTTGCGATTCATGATGTTCTTGAAATGAAACTAAAAGAAGTTAAATTTAATTATAGTTGATTTTCTATGTTTCGATTTAATTTTAACGATTTATGTGAAATAAAACAACTATGAAATTATGTTCGGTTTAAGACTAAAGACTGAACTCACCTGATTTTCCAGTTTTTTTTAGCATGGGTGCACGTATTCTAGTTGTTATTACTTCAGTTTTAGTAGCAGTATCTTCCTTTTCTGAATCACTTCCACCTGAACTAAGCAACGAAACTAATGTTACAATGTCAGATGGTATAGCAGCAGATCTTGGTCTCATTAAATTTGTTTTTTTCGATGAATTTTTTGTCGTAATTTTGTTATTATTCTCGAAAAGATTTTTTTCATTAGTAAGCGTGCTATAATTATTATAATTGGAAGTGATTATATTTGTTGGACTATTGTTATTATTATTAATGCTGTAGCTACTATTTCCACTACTATCTTGATCCTCTACTAATAAATTTTCCTCTAAATTGTCTTCACGATCACGTTGCATTTTCTTCTTTTTTAATTTCCTTTTCACTTGTATTTGTTTTATCGTTTCACTAGTATCAATTGGTCGTATAGGTGCTGACATTGCTCGTACTAAGGGTGGTCTTCGGTGCTCAGGTGGTTTTGTTACTGATGAGCTTTGATTATTCATTACATTATCGTTACTATTCGTAGGCTCAATTGCGATATTATTATCATTTTCACTATAATTATTTGGGAGATTTGTAGTTGTAATAAGAACTGTTTGGTCGGGATTTTTCATTGAATTATTATTATTACATATAGCATTGTTGATATCATTATTACACTTATTGATGGCAGTGCTAGTTTTATTTTTTGATTGTAAGTCAAATTTTGAACTACTGCTATTGTCTTTAGTTAAAATTATAATTGATTCATTTGAATCTTCAGCATCACTTCCAGTATTATCATGTTCCTGAGAATTAGTGCTGTGTGATAAAAATATATTTAAATTTAAGCGATTACCACGATCCTTCAATGCTTTCTTAAAACGTTCTTGAAGTTCTTGTCTGTAACATTAAAAAAACGTTATTGTTGAATAAGCAGTATTGAATAACATTTAATTTTATTCACTCAATATCAATCAAATCCTGATAATACTTTCTCAGATAACTAAACCATTTGTCCTATCCCAATTTACAATCAATAATACTCTAATAGATCGGAGATCGTGAGTTAAAAAATCTAAGAAATGTTGATATTTTTAAATTTACAAAATTCATCGAATTGGATAAGAGACAAAACGTTTTAATTGGATTTGATTTAATTGAGTTGGATTTTAATAAAAGTGTATGTATATTGTTTATATATAAATAACTTCCCGGATGGAGGGATGGGATCTGTCTTGGGAATACTGGCGAATGATCTTTATTTAGTTAGCACCGTCAATCTAAGTTATGGAGTATTCCTTGATGATGGCACGTTATTATTTGCTCAAACAGTCGAGCCTTTATATACATTTATGTGTGGACTTTAATCATTGAGGAAGACAGTGCGTCACATGATCAAGAAATATGCTATTCGCTGGATTATTGCCAACCCCAATTTAGTATTGTTTCTGCAAATTTTTAAAACAAATTTTCTTTTTCTATAAATAAGTTTGGATTTATTCAAACCAATTTCTCATCTCGTCAAGTCTCAAGTTTTGATCAAAAATTTCCTAAAACTCGGTTAAAGTATTTGCAGTTTTTTTTTTCATTTTTTGCAAGGATTTTGCAAAACCTTATCAACTACGTAGTTTTGCAATGATATCTTATCAAAAATAAAGATAAATAACGTAAATATAAAAACAAAAAACATAAATGAACAGTTGATTTTAAGTTTTCTTATGTAATAGTTGTAAGTTGGTTTAACTATGTAAATAAACTTGTTGGTGGTAAAGATAAGCTGTAAAAAAGTTTCCAATTTCAAAGTTAAAAGAATGCAGACTTGAATTTTCTACTATTTTCTAATTCCAAAACAAATATAAAATAAATTTGAATTAAAAATTTCAAATATTTAATAGACTCAGGTAATAAGGTTTAATTAGATCAACATTTCTTTAAGAATTTCAAGCAATTTATTTTCGTCTGTAATATAGAAAACATTTTCCAAATGAAATAAAGTAGAATACTTCAAGTGCACAAAATTCGTGTGTTTTAGCATTAAAACGTTTTTATCATAAATTTTAACACTAGTTTTTTATAACTAAAACTTTTCTTTGTGTGAACAAATTGCAGTGTTTTAATATAAAATTAATACATTTTTTGTTTGTACAAATATACAAAAGGTATGCACTTGCATTATTATTTCAATTAATGTTTTATAAGAAAATATATTTAAAGAACACTAAGTAAGATGTTTCATGAAATGTAAATAAGTTCATCGAATAGAAAAAGGAATACAAACAATTAGACCAAATCGTCCGAAATAAGAAAAATTAAATAAATAATTGAAAAGGTTAAGTATTTTTTCAATGAGGTAAAGTAAAAGGAATAACAATACGTATCACATAAATATCCAAGGAGAGGTTTAATTGAGTAGAGATTACCTGCGGCCATGTTTACTTTTATCTCTGTAAGTGTGCTTTTCTTTGAGTCAAGCATTGATCCTAAATATTTCAAGATTCAATACTTAATTCGTTCAACGTCGCACATAACATCTTTTTTCTTATTCTCTCTTGATACATTAATAGTATGTTTTAAGTAAAACGTGTGGTATAGTAGGAACTACAATTTGTGTCACAGCAACACATAAAAAACTTTTAGGACCTAGGTCCAACAACAACGTTGTGATGTGTTATGATGTGTTGATGAACGCAAATGCCCGGTTATTTTTGTTTTTCAATAATAAAAACTAAATACTATCTCATAATAAAATATGTCAGATCAATATTTTGTGATAAGTTGAAGGAAATAAAAATGAAATAAGAGGTAAAAAAGTATATATTGGAGCAACAACAGATAAAAACGCTGCCTTTTCGTGAGTGTAAATTTGTTACGAGACGCGTTAACTTCGAGTGAGACAGTTTCGTGAACGTAAAATATTTCCATCTCGCATAGTAAATGCAATTTTTTTCTATGATAGTAAATATATAAACGATATTTATATATTTATATTAAATTAGAAATTTTAAACATAACATTAAAAAACCATAGCAACTACAATTTGTTATTTAGTGCAAATAATTTTACACTAGAGGAAAAAAATCCACTTTCACAGAGGATTAAGTCTGCTTGAAAATAAACTTTTCATCTGCTATCATATAAAATACTACATTTTGCTACAAGAGATGAAAACACTGCTTTTTCGTAAGTGAAAATTTGTTCACGAGACGCGTTAGCGTCGGTCAAGTGGGACAATTTCACGAACGTAAAATCATAGTATATATATATAATCGATATTTATTATAAATTATAAAATTAGAAATCGGCAACATTACAGTCAAAATTCATATTCTTTTTTTTCACGGTTGCTTTGTGTTAAAATCTTTGTAAAATTGTACGAAAATACCATAGCAACGATAGTACCCGCAATCTTAGTTCTGAAGTAATCCTTGATGATGGCACGTTATTGCTAGCTCGAAGAATCGAGCCCTTATATAACTCTATGTGCTGGTGTTTTAAGCATTGAGTAAGATAGTGCGTCACATGATCAGAAAATATAATAGATCACTCACTTGATTATTGGTAACCCAATTTTAGTTTTGTTCCTGCACATATTTAAAAGAAATTTGTTATTTTCTCTTACTTTCTTTTTATTTTCTCTATCCTATCATGACATTTTGGCCTATATCATATTTTATATGTGATATGATTTATTGTTTAGTCCTCTACGTTCTTTAACAAAAATAAAAAAAACAAAGATTTGTGTCCACATTTAGAACACATGTTGTTATGGGACCTTGGTCTCAAAAGGTTTTTATGTGTTGTTGTGACACATATTGTAATTCCTACTACACAACACATTTAAAAAAAAATACAGTTTCACTTCTGCTAAAGATGTCAACACCATCATCCTACGTGATCATCTGTACTGAGTTTATTGACAAGACATTGTTGTTAGTCGGTAGTTTCTTTTGACTACACACATATTCCAAACCTAAATTTACAGGTATATAGAAGATAGCATGACCTAGTCTTAAACCAGAGTCAACTTTAATTTGATTTCGTTCTATACTATCTTACAGCATTAAGAGTTCTGTACTGTCGTTTTGCTTAAAGGTACCAGTTTACCAGGCATCTATTGATACTAGAGCAGTCCATAGAGTTTTTCGTTCGACGGAGTCGAAGGCTTGCTTCGGTTCAACGAGGAGTTGATAGAAAGGTATGTTATTCTCTCGATATTTTTCCAAGATAATCGATGCAACGATCACTCTGTAGTTTGCACATATAGTATGCGATCATTTTTTTATAAATCGATATCAGCACAGTTGAGTTCTAGTCCTGTGGCATAGTTTCAGTCCTCTAAATCATTCGAAAATGGTATCTATAAGTGGTTGTCTTAAATGCTATCTAGGTACGTGGTTGTGACATTTATTGTGATTCCTATTACCGTTAAGTGCCGATGATACTTCCCGGGTCTACTAAGAGTAAGTAAAAATTGCAAAAATTGCTCGTATTTTAAAAGAAAGTAATACTATGCCCAGTTTATTATTTGGCAATGATTTATATAGTAGTCTTCAAATTCATCATTTGAATTCTTCAAATTCAACCATCTGCCATTATTTAGAGAGTAAAAGTGCGCCACGAAAGTGTACACCGAAAAAAACGTTGTTAGAATCAACTACAAAGCTTGTTTGATTTTGCGTCTAATATGAACGTGGTTATTTTAACCAATGTAGCATTGTCAATTTATTTTAAAAAACGTAACAATTTTCATTATTTAAATCAACAACGGCGTGATCAATTTCCTGGTTCAAACAATCACAAATCATAGTTGAATTAAGTAGTTTGTTCATGTTTTTGTTTGAGAACTATTGTGTTTGTTAAAATAAAACACGGGGCGAAACGAAATTCGTTTATTTCATACTGATATCTAAAACGACATTTTTCGGATTATTTATGGTACAAAAAGTTGAACTTTAACGTCCTAGGACTTTATAAAATTTTATAAAGTCCTAGGACGTTAAAGTTCAACTTTTTGTACCATAAACGTTGAACTTTAACGTTCTAGGACTTTATAAAATTTTATAAAGTTCTAGGACGTTAAAGTTCAACTTTTTGAGCAAAATATAAAACTCATTTCTTTTTACTTTAATAAATTTCCAGTATGAAATAAAATTTTGTATTTATCTCAAACGAAAAGTGTTTTTAAAGGTACTCACTAGTAATTTCGGCCTCGGCTAGACGCCTCGTCCGTAAACAACTAGCTCGTACTTTTAAGTTTCACTTTTCGTTCTAGATAAATAAATAACTATTAATGATAATAATAATAAACAAAAGAATAGAAAAATAAAATTTTTTTTATATATTCTAACATGGCTGGCTTTATTTAACATTTTAGGAAATAATTTACATGCGTTTAATTGAATTGAATAATTTTAATATTATCTGCACATAAAATTATGTGCGAACGAAATTGTTTTGTGAATATAATATCAACAATCTTGTTAAATAAATAGGCCCTTTCCATAATTAACTTTAGTGATTTAAAAAAATTATTATACATTTTTAATACTTTTTATTTGTCTTGTTTCATGTCGATTTATCAATATTTTAATTTAATTTTTCATAATAATGATAAAATTATCGAAAATTAGTATTATTTTCTACACATAATTCAAATATTTAAATTTTTTGATTTCTGAATTTTGGTCTTTTAAATTGTATCATTAAAAAATGTCGAAAAAATGGACGCATCCTTTGCAAACAAAATCACACTCATACATTTCCTATTTAGAACGTAAATACGAACGCTATCTTTAAGCATAAAAATGTTTGTCGGGTTTGATGCGAAATACATACTTCTAATATAAAAAATTTCAAATACACCGAAAAAAAACGTTGGTAGAATCAATTACAAAGCTTGTTTGATTTTGCGTCTAATACGAACGTGGTTATTTTAACCAATGTAGCATTGTCAATTTATTTTAAAAAACGTAACAATTTTCATTATTTAAATCAATCATAATTTAAATCAATCATGTGTTTCAGTTCAGTTTGTTCATGTTTTTGTTTGAAAATTATTGTGTTTGTTAAAATAAAAAACTAGGAGAAACTAATAAACAAAATAAAGAAAAATCAATCAAAAATCATCAAAAGAATAGAAAAATAAAAAGTTTTTATATATTCTAACATGGCTGGTTTTATTTAACATTTTAGTTTTGGAATAATTTAGATGTGTTTAATTGATTTGAATAATTTTCATATTATTTGCATATAAAATTATGTGCGAAAGAAATTTTTCAGTTAATGTTATAACAACAATATCGTTAACGAAACAGGTCCTTTCTATAATTAATTTTGGTGATTTAAAAAAATTATTACATTATTTTAATATTTTTTATTTGTCTTGTTTCATGTCCATTTATCGATATTTTAATTTAATTTTTCATAATAATGAGAAAATTATGGAAAATTAGTATTATTTTCTGCACATAATTCAAATATTTAAATTTTTTGATTTCTGAATTTTGGTCTTTTAAATTGTATCATTAAAAAATGTCGAAAAAATGGACGCATCCTTTACAAACAAAATCACACTCATACATTTCCTATTTAGAACGTAAATATACGAACGCTAGCTTTATGCATAAAAATGTTTGTCGGGATTGATGCGAAATACATACTTCTAATATAAAAAATTTCAAATATTACATTTACGAAAAAAACAAACCCATACAAACATCGATAGCAGCAAAAACAAAACAAAGATGTACCAAACCAAAAGATTTAATACGGCGTATTGCTTGATTCTATCACAAACGTATTCAATATCACTATTTTCAGTCTAATTTTTAATTTATCACGTTTGTAGTCAATTGAAAATTAAGTCATAGTTGACTCAACTACAAACATGGTTAAATCAAATATGTTTGTGATACTTATAAAAAAATATATCAACAACGGTTAAATTGTTAATTTAAATACGGAGCGTTGGTTGAATCAATCACAAACGTATTTAGTTCCCCAATTTTCACTTAATTTTCGATTAACAATGCAAAATGCTTGAATCACCAAGATTTTTTCTTTCTGTGTATTATTTACGAAAAAAACGAACCCATACAAACATCGATAGCAGCAAAAACATAACAAAGATGTACCAAACCAATAGATTTAAAACGGAGTATTGCTTGATTCTATCACAAACGTATTCAATATTACTATTTTTAGTCTAATTTTTAATTTACCACGTTTGTAGTCAATTGAAAATTAAATCAACCACGGCATTGTTGTTTGAAAATGAAATCATAGTTGACTCAACTACAACCATGGTTAAATCAAAAATGTTTGTGATACTTATAAAAAAATATATCAACAACTATATGTGTTATTATGGTTTTCCATATTATTCACTGTTTGTGTGCTTTTGTCACTTTTGAATTAAAATGCAATATTTAAAAATATACTTTTAAAAATATACTATACTAACAACGGTTTAATTGTTAATTTAAATACGGTGCGTTAGTTGATTCAATCACAAACGTATTGAATTCCCCAATTTTCACTTAATGCTCGATTAACAATGCAAAATGTTTGAATCAACCAAGATTTTTTCTTTCGGTGCAGTACATCGAAAAAATTTCGGTGCAACGATCTTTCGATGGAATAATTTTTCGATATTGTGAACTTTCGGTGTTATGATTTTCGATTTTGTGATTTTCGGTTGCTTGATTTTTAGATAGTATGATGTTTTATTTTTCGATTTATTGATCTTTTTCGATGTAACAATTTTCGATGGTATGGTTTTTCGATGAAATGGCACGATCCGAAGGATGTTCACCGATTTCTTTTAGTGTGAATCATTTACAAAGGACACATTTTATAAACATTTTCATCGTTGTCGTTAACTCCTGGTATAATAGACTATAATGGTACGATAAGTTTAATCGTGTTAGTCGGTTTCAAAACTAAGGTGCCGAAGTTTCCCTAAACTTTTCTAATGATAAAAATCAAAGATTTCCCAATTTTCTTGGCATTCAGAGCGTATTATGTATGTGAATATGTTAATAATTTATTTATAATGTTTTGTAACAGCAAATAAGATTCATTTATTGAGACCATCGACCTCAGGATTAATTTTTTGTTACATTTATTAATAAATGTTAATGATAATTAATATATCAATGTAAATAAAAAGATTTTTGAATAAAAAATTAATCAAACCCACAAAAATTTTAATTTTAAGGATTTAAAATCCTTTTATTTAAGATAATGAACTTTGCGAAATTTTAAGTTTAAAATTTTATTTTTCAAAAATTTTCGATAAATGTTCAAATTGGGTTTATTGAAAGAGTAAGATTTGGGTTTAATTAGTCTAGTCGGGATTAGTCTCGAGAATTCTGCCGAACAAAATTTGATTATGCAGTGTTAAGCTATCTATGATCATCTAGTTCCTATAGCAGTCTTGTTGCAGATATTATTTATTTATCACCAAGTCTGTATTATCGAAGTCAGAACCAGTAAAAACGTTACAGATATTATAAAACACAAATAAAATTGTTGTTATGCCCAGAAAATCTACCCACTGTCAGTTTATTTCTTCACACTTTCAATTTCTGATAAAAAGCTCAAGTTTTTAGATCTTGCTAACCCTACAACCTTATGCATCAACATTTAGATCAACACTTAAATATTTATTATTTACACATTCACCAACATTTTTTCATTTATACTTTGCAATAGCATAGAAAAACATATATAGAGAGAAATAACCTCTATTCACACAAATTGTATATAGAATACTGATAATACAAATAAAAGTACAACCAGAGATGAAGGGTTAGGCAATATACAAATTTTACAAATTTTGTATTGCATTCTTTCTGCCTTATATGAAACAATAAACAAAGCAAATCAAAATAAAAAAATGAGAATTTATATTTGAAAGAGAAATATTTCTTTTGCTTTATTTTCTATTTTACTTTATTTTCTATTTTACTTTTACTTAAATACGAAAAAATACGATAATTATAAAATAGAAAATAAAAAAAAAGTACTCGTATGTATGAGTGTTTAAATATATAATTTAAGAATTGTATTGAGATGATAATTTTTTATATTTAACAAATATAATTTCATTCATTGATAATTTAAGTACTCGTATGTATGAGTGTTTAAATATATAATTTAAGGATTGTGTTGGGATGATAATTTTTTGTTTTTGTATGTTGAAGAAGCAAATGATTGAATTTGTTATTTGGGTTACGAATTGTTTGTTTTGTTGTCAAGATTTTTTATTTACTTTTTCATCTTTTTTTAAATGGATTTGAACTATATTAAGTTTTTATTGTCCTAGGTCGATGACTTTAGATTTTAGAATATATCAATTTAGTTTGGTCAGAGTTTGATTTAAATTGATTCATTTGGTCGTGTTTGATATAATTACTTCGGTCTGAAAGACCTGAGATTACATTCATGAGCTCAAAGTGAAATTCTTACCCATGCTTTTTTGGCATTTCTCGACGTTTTAGGACCTACTGATTCTAAAAAAGCAACAAACAAAAATGTATGTCTGTCTGTCTGCCAGCCGTCCGCCGTCCGTCCGTCACAACCTACGAAATCTAGAAAACCGCAGAACGGATTTGAAAATTTTTTTTTCTAAAAATAGGATTACTCAATAGAAAGAGCCGAAAGGACGATGTGTTCGATAGCTGTACCGGAAGCGTGTCAAAAAAATCGTCAAGTGTGTCAAAACAAGGAAATTTGCATATTTTTTGCTTAAAAAACGTTCATTTTAAGTGATTACGAGTAGGAACATTGAATTTGGAGAAATCTTGATGGTCGGGATTGGTATGGGATACCAAAATCTAGATTTTTGCATTATAAGTTTGTCAAAAAAATGTTGTCAAGTGTGTCAAAAGAAAGATTTTTATTTATTTTTTTACTCAATTTTTTGGAAAAAAATAAAATTAATAATATGTATGCATGAAAATATATTATTATTATAGAGAATTATGGCATTATAAGATTGTCAAAAAAATAATGTCAAACGTGTCAAAAATGATTTCATTGATTTTTTTAGCCAATTTTTTGGAAAAAAAAATTTATGTTTTTATGAATTGGTTTTATTGAATTGGTTATAGTTTTTGAAATAGTTTTGGAATTTTGATAAAAGTTTGTATTTTTGATTTTGTAATAATTTTTGCTATATTTTTAGAATTTTGGAAAAACTTTGAATTCTTAAGAATTTTTGGAATTTTATTAGAATTTAGAAAAAGTTAAAATATGTGATTTTATTCTAATTTTTGGAATGTTTTTGGTATTTTTCAATTTTTGATTTTGTTATAATTTTTATAATATTTTTAGAATTTTGGAAAAAGTTTGGATTTTTAAGAATTTTTGGAATATTAATGGAATTTAAAAAAGTTTAAGTATTTGATTTTATTCTAATTTTTGGAATATTTTTGGAATTTTGAAAAAGTTTGATTTTATTTAAGTTTTACAATATTTTTGGAATTTGAAAGAAATATGAATTTGTGATTTTGTAATATTTTCTCGAAACGCTAAATGGAGATGATTTTGAGTAGTTTGCTGAGTGTATCATCTTTTCACTAAATTATGTTAATTTTTGATCTGTTATAATTTTCCGGCAACGTATTGATGTTTCGTGTTAGTTTTGAAATAAATTTCTAAACAGAGATAAAAAGTACTTATACTTTAACAAATCAAAATAAAAAAAGAGAAACATTTATATGCATTTGAAATTTCTTTTGCTTTATATTCTGTTTTACTAATGAGACAACAAAAAATACGATGATAAAATACAATTAATAATTTTAAAAAAACTCGCATGGATTAGTGTTTCCTTTGACATGTTTATATAAAGGTTTTTAGAATTCATTGATAATTTTGGTTTGTTTTTGTAAGTTAAAAATGGTCAAAATAATTTTTCAGTTTTTGAAGAATTTGGGTTACGCGTTGTTGTTGTTGGCTACATAGATTGATATTTGATTTATTTTTCATCTTTCAAATGCACTTTAACCATATGTTTAGGTTGTTGACTTTAGCCAATTTTTTTTGGTCAGAAATTGATTTAATTTGATTTGGTTGTGTAGGATAAAAATATTTTTAAATTTCAAAATCTATGTATTAAAATTTGTATCAATTTAATGTTTTAAATTTGAATACATGAGTTCTAAAAGAATAGATTATGAAATTTAAAAATATTATTTTCCAATAATTTGTCTTATGATAACTTTAAACAAATTGGGTTTAAAGTAGTTATGCGGTTATGTGTTCTAAAAACTTTTTTACTTTATATGGCTCAAAAATACATTTACCTTAAAATTAATGTTTAATCATATCAAAGCGATACAGTAGATCGTTGTTTGTGATATAATTATAACACCTGCAGCCAAATTCTGTGACTGTGAAGTGGTGAAGTGTTAAAAATTTCTTTATTTCGATTTTATCACCAAATTTTTATCATTTTAACATTTTTTGCGATTCTATATGCAATTTATGTGCGATGTAAGTGTTGATTTGTTCAATTAATTCATGCCGTCAGTTATGCAAAGACATATTTATGAGAAATGCTGAAATAAACGAGATGTCAAGTATATTGCTATTTTTTGCAGATAATACTTATTTTGACTCTAGTGGGGTCATAATTAAAGTTCTAATCTAACAACAGGAATTTGTTCCTCTATTGCTCAAGAAATATAGATTTTGAAAGAATTCTATAATATCTCATTAGAAGTATGTTATATTACCGTTCTGGATAAAAAGTAATATTTGGCAAATTTTCATCACGACTACGATAGCAGACGTCGATCTTTTTAACAATATTCTGAACACACTTCTGCATAAGTGTTCAGATAGAGACCGATGACGTCTTCAATGGTATTGTGCTCTTGCATTATTTGTAATTGCCAGTTTCATTTTCAAAAAACATTAAGTTCAAGAAAACAATACATAAACCTAACACAAACATGAGCGTTTTGATACATGAAATGTAAATCTAGTTGACTGTATATACGTATATACATAAAGATATATTAATTCCGAACTACGGTCTAAAACACATAAATACCAATCATTTTGAATAACACAATTTAAACATCAATTTAACTATATTTAAATATTTTCGAAGTTAAATTTGAAAAAAAATTTTTGATGTTATTTTGAAATCTTAAATAAACAAATCACATTGGTGTAATTGTGTTTTTTGACATAATGGCGTTAGCAACAAAAGAATTCATTTTATTTTATCACTAACCAAAAGTCAGTGTTAACTTTTCAGTTTTAACATTTCACTAATTTAGATTTTTTTACGGTGAAGTGATAAAAAATTTATCACTACACCGCTTCACAGTTACAGAATTTGGCGCTGATGTTCTAAATAATATGATATAAGTTTATCCTTTGAGCTGCTTGTTTTAGGTAGATTTCATATAAAATCTACCTATTGCAATGGGAATTCTTGGAGTTCCGGATAAAATTTTAACAAAATGAATTTATTAGGCGTCGAGGAGAAACATATTTTTAATGCCGGGTGAAAAACACGTGAAATCAGCAAGGTCTGGAAATGAGGTTTTAATTTTGTATAATTAGAATTCGTTGACATCAATCAAAAGTTTTCTGCGTTTTTAGTTTTTTTTTTAACCCTGTCTAAGATACAGGGTGTTGAAAAATCAAGAAATTGCTCGACCCTGGTGTATTGAAATGGCTCTACAGTCAAAACTACTGGACTGATTTTAATGTTATATAACTCAAAATGTATGTATTAAACAGAGCAAAATAATAATTCACATTATATGACCTTGAACACTTTCTTTTAGAAACATAACGGTAAAAAATTCCAATTCGATTTGTTTTTTTTTATTAATTTTATTGCAACACGCCTTAAAATGTTTCATCATAAAAAAAGTGGAGTTAAAAAATGAACAGTGTTTTTTGGATTTACATATATGTTTTTATAATAAATTTTTAATTTTAACTCAAAATAAATATTGTGCACATTTTTTATCATTTATTTAATTTTACATTACTAAATTCCGTAGAGTTAGAATAACGTCTAGCTAAGATTGATCCATCATTTGTAGGAATGTATGAGTGATATCCTCGTGTTCCAGGAATTGTTTTTAAATTTTCGTATCTATCAGCTAGTCGATTTCATTTCGCAAACAAAGGAATCCCTCTGCATTATGTCACTATATGATAGTTGTGAATGAGGGATCTCAACAGTTTGACTGTTTGCAGGCATAATGGATTTGATTTCATCCGAACTCTACTGATGAAGATATTTATAAAAAACAACGAGATCAGACCAATCAGTTCATAACCAAACTTCTCTTCTATTCGTCTGTAATGGAAGACGATAAAAATGATCAATAATTTATTATCTATATTATCTATATCTCTATATTATGTTTTTATTATAAAATATATTATGAACGTATTATATTATATTATATTATTTAATATAATCAAGCAACCATTGACTTCGGATGCAAAACATTTTTGATAAAAATGATATTTTCATAAAATTGTTATTTTAAATTTAAATAATGTTGTAAGGATAGACTGCCTAAAAGGTACACAATCAAAAATAGTCATAATCATATCGGAAGCCAAACTATCACTACAGAGGGAAAAACAAGTTTGAAATGATACACAAAAATCAAAATCAAATTTCAAACCAAAATACAAGAAAAATCGGACCGATAACAAGAATCT
Source organism: Diogma glabrata (assembly GCA_963693315.1). NCBI lineage: Eukaryota > Metazoa > Arthropoda > Insecta > Diptera > Cylindrotomidae > Diogma > Diogma glabrata. Next base: position 300,093,196 of record OY856186.1, read on the forward strand.
ATCAATTGAATATTGAAGGATCTAGCAAATCGAAATGCGAACATTTATCGAATCAACTAAAAGATTACAAAATAGATATTGCAGTCATTCAAGAAACACACATGTCACCAGACGAAATTTTAGTTACCAGAGGTGAAATTCCTGGATATTAAATTATCGGAGCAACATTTCATAAATCGTATGGAACTGCCACGTATGTAAAATGTGGTCTGAAAATGTGAAACTAGTGGAAACCTCTTCAACAGACGATGTTTCTATCATAACAATTGAGGTTGGCGGAACAATTATTATGAATATATACATATACCAAACACAGCCTGGCCGACTAATGTTCTCCCTTCATATGATAAACCGAGCATCTATATTGGTGACTTTAACAGCCATCACACACTATGGAAATATCAGAATGATGACATCAACGGTATAACACTTGTAAATTGGTCTGAACAGCAAAACTTGCATCTCATATTCGACGCGAAAGACCTTGGTATTTTTCAATCCGGCCGATGGCGCCGAGATTACAACCCAGACCTATGCTTTGTTTCATCTAATTCTAAAGGTCAACCAATACATGCTTTAAGACAAATATTATTGGGTTTCCCACATTCTCAGCATCGACCAGTAATAGTCATACAAATCCCGATGATACATTCAATACCGAAACCTAGATGGAATTTTTTAAAGGCTTCATGGCATTTTTCAAAAGACTTAGATGCTTCTGTACGATTTATTCCACAAGTTGCAAAGAACTACGAACGTTTCCTTGGCGCTACTCTAACAGCTGCAAAAAAATTCATACCGCGAGGCTATCGTATGGAATATATTCCAAGATAGAAAGAGGAAAGTGAAAGACTTTTCAATGAATTCGAAGAAAGTGGAGACCCAGAAATAGCTGATGATCTATTAAGATCCTTAGATGCTAATCGACAAGAAAGTCTGCTATGGAAAATATGGATTTTACACATTCTAGTAGAAAAGCATGGAGTCAAATACGAAAATTGGGTGCTGGGAAAAAGAAATTTGCTGATAAAACAAACATAAATCCAATTTTAATAGCGAATAGGATAGTAAACATGTGTATCATGTGTATCAAACTTGTTTTTCCCTCTGTAGTGATAGTTTGGCTTCCGATATGATTATGACTATTTTTGATTGTGTACCTTTTAGGCAGTCTATCCTTACAACATTATTTAAATTTAAAATAACAATTTTATGAAAATATTATTTTTATCAAAAATGTTTTGCATCCGAAGTCAATGGTTGCTTGATTATATTAAATAATATAATATAATATAATACGTTCATAATATATTTTATAATAAAAACATAATATAGAGATATAGATAATATAGATAATAAATTATTGATCATTTTTATCGTCTTCCATTACAGACGGATAGAAGAGAAGTTTGGTTATGAACAGTGGCGTCATTTCAACAAAATCTTGGGGGGGGGGGGGGGGGGGGCGAGAATTTAAAGGACATAAAAAGATTTTTTTCATAAAACATAACATGTACATTTTTATACACACATACATTTTTATATACACATAAAGCATTTAAATGCATGGTCATAGAAATGAAACTAAAATGCTTTTGAGCTACCTTGGTTACTAGGCTAGATCTTTGACTTCTATTGTTGAAGCGAAGCGAATGCCGCAAAGTTCTGCAAAATCCCTTCATTTGTTAAAAATAATTTTAAATTTAGTATCATCTCTGCATTGTTTAAGCATCAAGAAAGTAGTTTGGCATTACCGCCAGCCAGCGAGTTTCACTGTATCCAATAAGTTGGTTATGTTCGACATTATTTTTGCCGCAGAACTCCTTCAACGTCTCCAGTAAAGACAGTAAAATATTCAAATTTTTTTAACCCTGCCATTTAAATCAGCAGCACTTCTTATTGCATTATTTAGAATATGGGCTGCGAATCCAGTACCCAATACATTCTGGTTCAAATTCGAGCTTAGCTTGCTTTTAAATTTTCACTTCTTGACGTGACACCACTAAAATTGGTATTCGAGTTATCAGCGGAAATTGCAACTAACTTTTTGTCAATGTTAAATAACAACAAGAAAACAAAATAACAACAAAACTTGTTCAAGCTACTGGAGCTGACGGCTTATAGCAACGCTTTTTTATGTTTATCTGTATCTATATGTCTTTTAATTCATAATGTCCACTGTCAGTTTGCAAATTCACTCCGACTGGTAATACAATAAACCTTTGCGTCGTTATATTTTGATTTTTTTATAAAAGGATAGTCCAATGTAATATCGTATGAGAATTTACGTAAACGTTTTCTATCCATCTTGATTTGCAGGAGAACTTTTTAAATATAATTTTAAAAATTAGTAAAAATTTACCTTTTATAGTAGCTTAAAACTTTTGTTACACAAGTAAAGACTGAAAAACAATTGAAACAATTTATTTTAATTTTACTAAATAATTAATATCTTTTCTGTATTCTGTAAGTATAAGAGGTATACAGTATACCTCTCGTTCTATCTTTTGCAAATCTATACCATTTATCAAGTTTTTATGCTGTTTACTTTGTTTGTTCTTTATTGAGAAAAAACATTATAAATTAGAAAATAATAATTTTACTTTTGAGCTACCTAGTTAAAGTGTGTTTTAAACAGAGTTTGAAACGCTACTTATATCACTCCTTTACTTTGTTCTTTCAGAGTGCGTTGCTTAAAAAAAATATAACACTCCCACATACAGGAGTGAAAATAATAAAATATCATTCTTGCTACTAAATTGAAATAAATATTTTCTTTCAAATACTCAAAACTTTTATTTTTGCTTCAAATTTGATGCTTTTCAACGTAAAATGCTTTGAATGATTCGTTCAATTATTCATGTATTGTTAGAAAAATGAAAATAAGGATGACGTAGAGGGACTATTCATAAATCGAATAAAAGAACAGGAAAATGTTATCTACTCCAAAGGAGTAAAATCATTTTTTTTTACATTTTAATTTTTGAATATTATTTCAAAGGATTAAAATGAGTGCTCGAATAAAGTAAAACTCTGGTTTGAAAATTTAAATGTTTATGAATTTATGCAGAAAACTGCGACTTTTTAAGTAAAATATTTTGTATTTTATTTTTCATAATATACTTTCGATCTCTCGTATATACACCGGGGAGATGTTTCTATAAACAAAGAAACCTTTTCGTTGAGATAGATCTGTTAGACATCAAAAGATATTCGCAAAACAAAATGTAAATTATTGAAGTGAAAAAAACTGAGTTTAGTATTTCTAAGAAAATTATAGTTAAAACACTATTTAGTAAAAAAAATATTGCACTGGTTTGTTCTCTCAATATAGATAAATCAACATATACATAACATTATACAAATTGCAAGAAAAAACAGTGAAGCCATTGCTCTGACTAAGATATTGCGCAAACTGTACGTAGGTAGATATAAGGCTTATTTGATTATTTCGATAATGCGGGCAAATGTGGTGGAAATATTTGTTTCGTGGAACGCTTCGTGGGACAAATTTCTCCGTGGGACAACGCAATCAAATGTGGGACATTTCCACGCAGCGTGGGACGTCTGGTCAGTTTACTACCCATAAACGTGCGTAAATTTTTCATTTGATTCAAAATTGTACAATTATTGCGAGCTTCTTTTAAATCTATAAGAAAAACCTACCACAAAAAAATAAAAGTTTCTCCCTCCCTGTGACTGTATAAAAAAATGAACAAAGATTGACGTTTAGGATACGTTTTGGATTTTATTATAACCAACCAAACATATAATTTTTGCTATTTTATGAATTAAAAATTCTAGTCCATATAGCGAAAAGAATTTGTCAGCAAGTTTACATAACTTAAATATTTGTTCGTGTCTTTAGAAAATATTGCTTGTCCATTATAAAACATTCACTATTATAAAATCACTGGAAATAACAGAAAAAATTTAAATTGCTCTAGTAATTTTTTTCATTCGTTTATAAAAATTATCACAATTATCAAGAAACCGATATGTTATAGGATTTTACAATTAGAAATGTTTTTAATTTATTGTTTTTAAAAAAGTCTTGTAAAGTTTGTACAATATAATATAGATAAAAAAACAGGGCCAAACAGTCAGGGTTCTTCAAATAAGTGGGATATAATTAGGTTGTGTTCTCCTGCATGTACTTACTTTTAAGTTTATATAAATTACAAATGACCAATAACAATTGAAATTTGAATGTTAAATACTGCACTATGAACTCTCGAGGAACCCTATACTAATGAAATATTTTGTTTCCTCTGGCTTAGACACGAATATCTTATAAACAAAACACTATCGTACGATAAAATTTTGTCAAAATACGCACCCACGGCGTTTTTGGAAGAGCGATCGTGTTCTGTTTATAAAACTGATTTCATCAGAAGATTAGACGAAATTCGCCTTTCGTATCGGCGGCAGTCTAGTCTATACAAAGAACGATAACGGTTTGAATATTGTGGTGAACCGTACTTTAGTCGGGCCAAAATAATATGTAACGTAATAATTATATTATCAGATATATTTCAATTAATAGTATGCGATAAAATTGGTATATTAGCTAAGTAAATCTTCTAAAAATTAGACGAATTTAGAAAATAACAGTGCATTGAAATTTTTATAGTGTATAATTTTTATATAGTGTAAACGATTGGATGGTTTTATTGAATCGATGTATTGATAGTATCAGATCCTTGGGGGGGGGGCCAATGTCCCCCCCAGCCCTACCCAATTGACGCCTCTGGTTATGAACTGATTGGTCTGATCTCGTTGTTTTTTATAAATATCTTCATCAGTAGAGTTCGGATGAAATCTAATCCATTATGCCTGAGTAGAGTAGCTATAGGAGTTCTAGCACAAAAATACGGGTTATTTCTTATGGAGCTCGAAATTTGCTTTTTCCGCCATCTTGGATTTTTCATACATAGAAAGTGGTGCCCTCTGCTAGCAAATGGTTTGATTAAAATGTACAAAATAGTTTGTGTCTAGGAAAATAAAAAAAAATTACGTGGATATGTATGTTGAAATATATACAGATGTTTTTTCCATCTTGAATAAATTTTGAAAAACATATTCTTGAACCCTAAATTTAATAAATGCTTGTTGTTTTTGTAAATATGGTTCGTAGTTATAGTAAATTATAATCGGCGATTTTGTTATGAGGTTTCAAATGAAGAACAGAATTGTGATACAATTTGATGATGTTTTTCGAAAGATGATGTGTAATTAATTGTTGATGTTTTTTATGATAAAAGTGTCACGTGGAAAGTGGAAGAAGTTTTTTTTTTTTTTTTTTTTTTTTTTTTTTTTTTTTTTTTTTTTTTTTAAGGAAAATAAAATGCAATGCAGAAATTCTAGACTGATTAAAATTTATCAGTTTGAAGAAGCATATTTTTTATTATTTTTAAATTATTAAATCGAATACAAACAGATGAAAAAAAATTTAAATTAAATCTATACTAAATATAAATTAACTACATACTATAAAACTATTAGTAACTATTATAAGTTATTACTATTATTACATTTTTGTTATCTTATTGTCTATCATTATTCAATATTCTATTCCGTTTCCATTATTTTATAATGACCCCATGGTAAAGTTTCATAACTTTCTTTAATTAGAAATCTTTTATCATCATGGGGGCTTAATGCATTTTTAGTCTGTGTAAATGAGCTAACAATATGTTTTTTAGACTGAATCAAATTCTGTGAAACAACCATAATTTTTTCATTATTTAAACAGTTAACATAATCCTGAAACGCAATTCTACAATTAACAACTTGCTTCTTTACCCCTTTAGCTTTCCTCTTTTCAATACTTTTATTTTTTTCACCATCGTGAATTTTGTAAGAATATAATTTCGATCTCAACCCTATGAATTCAGTCATAATGGCACCATTATTTTCATCCTTCATAACTCCAGGAACTTTTTTATTTACTGAAGGAATCGACCAAATATTGCTACTTGGATAATCACTTGTATCGAAATGAGTATAACAATCTCTTTTAATTATTTCATATATATCAGGGCAAGCAATCTCATATATGAGGCTATCAGTATCTGTATAACAAATTGAACACTTTTCATGAAATTCTGGAATCATGTAACCATAATGGAAATCATAAAGTGTAGTTTTAGCTAAGTCTAGAATACACATTCCAATGTAGATAGGTTTATTAAAATATATTTCAGATTTATTTAGCTCTATTGCAACTAAATTTTCATTAAAAATAGTTGATGCCTTGAATTCCGGTTTTGATATTAAAGCTTCAGCTCCATATCGACCTAACCACTTTGTTACCAATTTTACAATACTATGTTTTCTTACGTTTTCCATAGTTTTACCAAAGACTGCATTGTTCATTAATTTAAATAAATTTTTTTCAAAGTCATTTTTAGCTAATGAACGTAAACTTGTATTCAAATCAACATATGATTTTAACCATGGAGATTGATCAAACTGCAAAATTTTATGAATTTTGGTTACCTTCAACCCAAACTTCAAAGCTTGCTTAAGGGCGGTATAGTGAATGATGTAATTTTCCTTGTTATTAAGCGTTGCCATTAATTTGATTTCTTTTGATCCTACACTACTTCGATGTTCTGGACAAAATGGTAGATCTTTATGTACGTCATGTATTTCATGCGGATACTCTATATCAACTTCTAAGATATATCCCTTATTGGAATCATTAGCGATTTGATTTATATCAAAATTTTGAATATCATTTACCCACTCAAACCCGCCAAAAGGTAAGTATTGACTCATTGCCCACCCATATTGATTATTCACATCATTATACATCAAATAAGTTGATTCTTTTTCTGGATTGTAGTCTTTCATATATTTATTGTTAGCTTTCGAATAACGTTTCGTGCACTGACTCAAGCCACCTCTTATACCACGCTCTATAAACATCAGCATATCAATGTCTGTGAGAAGTTCCAAGGATTTCTTAGTATATTTAAGCATTGCATCCCAAGTAAAACCAGGGAGTGTATAATAATGTGCAGGATCTAATCCATAGGTTGTATGGCAACTGTTCCGAAACTCTTCAAAAATATCAGCTAATAACAATACATCAGTTTTAAGATATAGATCAGAATATTCTCCTAAGTTAAGAATATTGAATATATTCCAAACATTTTGAGCGTGAATATACTGCTTTTCACTGATATTACTATCATTTAATTTGTTATAAAACTTATCAATGGATGGAAGTGATTCTTCCAAAAATTTATTGGGACTATCTAAATAGTCATAGGGAAAAACACCTTTCTTGGTTAAAAGTTGGAAACTATCATCTGAAATCGTTGGAAACTCTGACCTTAAATTGCGATACGCGGGTAAATATGATGAAAGTTCTTCTAAGCTTTTATCCATAAATCTAAATGAATCTATAAATCTATATTTTGTTAAGTAGCAATCTAAATGTTTTGTGAATGATATGTATTTCTCCATATTGATTGGTAATAAATTTACTCTACCAGCCATATCTGTAGCAATATTTTTGATAATGAAATGTGAATCATAACCACTCAAGTTATGGAAAACTACTGGGACAGTGTGACTATTTTTATAATTTAAATTACATTCATTATGTGCTGGACCTCTATAATTACCACTAAAATGACAATGATCGCGTACTTTCTTGTCTCCAGAGTTGAATGGTTTATCACATATATGACATAAAGAAGCCATTTCAAACTGATTATTTTGCTCTTCTGTCAAACTCTCCATTTTTAGAGGATTGTACAAAATGTTATCTAATGTTTTCGCTATACATTCAAGCTCTTTAGTGAACCATGATATACAATCTTCACCACGATGTGAGCTATAATATGACAATTTGTTATCATACGCACATTTTAAATAGTAGCCTACACTATGTGGAATATGTTCTTGATATCTATTTCCTACATCTATCTTTCTTAAAAGGCATTCTAAATCGGCATAAATTATAAATGGTACAACAATCTTATGCTCAACGTTTTTAAACTCTAAATTTTTATGCATTTTAGTAGGAAGTGTAATTTTACAATTATTTTGATTGATGCAATTCTCACTATGTTTTTTTAGTAGATTTAATGAATAAAAATAATGAAGACATCGATCACAAAAATATTTCTGCCCATGCATGTTGCTTAATTGCGATGATAGTAGTCGAGATAAATGCTTTATCCAACAGTAATGATACTTTATTGGTTTATGATCTATACCTTCATTTGTTGCTTCTTCCTTTCCTTCATCAACATATTCATTCTGAATCAACAATAAATTAACATGCTTTTTCATCTTGTTTTTAGATAAATATGTTGGTAACGTTATGTAATCTTGCACCTTACTAAATTTTGCCGATTTCAAAATATAGACATTCACCGAGACATCATTTTGTTTTTCAAATCGAGGAATTTGATTGATTGTCATAGGAAAATTAATTCCTTGAAGATTTAACTCATTAGAGTAGTGTTTATATTTCGTTACACGTTGAGGATTTTTGATTGTTGGATGTAATGCAGACATAATAGCCCACGCAAAGCATGCGTTATCATCATTCTTCACATTTATACAAGCTTTTTTCTTTTCTATTTGATATGAAGCTGTATGTAGGATGATCCCAGTTGTGGTGTAAATTTATTAATGTTCATTGTTAGGTTAACGATTGCAGACATCGTCCAACCACTTTGCTTTTCTTGAAATTCTTCAACATCTTTTAAAATAGGATCCCTTATATTTTTTGTGAACCAATCATCAATATTCATTTCTTTGTAAAGCTCATGATTTTTTGTATTCATGTATTTAAAATCAAAATTTTCTTCATCACCACTGCCAATTTTAAACTCTCCACAGAAGATACCATTTATTTTTAATGCACTTTCGTTTTTAAAAATTGTTTTTACTCGATGACGAAAAGTTTTCTGGCAATCATTTAAAAACTCCATTGGATCTGTATGTTTTAAATTGAATATTGCTAATGTTCTAATGCGATTTTGAAAGGCCGATTGTAAATATTCAGATTTTACATTTCTTGAAGGATAATGTACTTTAGTTTTATTCCCTCTTAACATTTTCATTTGAACGCGGAATCCTGATAGTAGTGCAATGGCACATGCAATTTGATGGCGTTTTCCTACCGTAGCAGATTTCAGCATATTCCGTATTGTTTTTAAATTTTTACCACATTTTTTAATGGCATCTTCTAAAATATGAGGATTTTTAGTTGCACTAAGAAGATTCGATTTTGTAATATCCAATAATTGCTTTATGTTAGCCATTTTACAATTTTAATATATTCAATAATTTCTGTTAATACCAGCAGATAATTATATCTCAATTTATAACAATTTTACGTACGATAAACGCAACGGCCGATCACTAACTGAAATTTATTGCATCCAACACTCTTTTTTATGCTTATATCGGTTTATATCAATGTTCCAAATGTCTCAAAATAAAAAATAAAATGCATTCAAAATAATATCCAATCTTAAAGAGCTAAATTTTGTTTTCAAATTTTTTACCTTAAATTTTTAATTTTATTTTTAAAATATATTTTTTGTATTTGAAACTAAATTCATACCATTATCAAATAATCATACAACAGCTAGTAGCAAAGACAAAAATGTTGTGATTAATATTAGTTAAATAACGGATAAAAATATATTACATATGAAGGTATGATGAATATCATCTTTCAACTCACGGGCGACCATAGAAATTATGTTTTCGATCAAGCCGGTCAAGTTATACAAACATATTAATATATTCTGTAGGTGAGTCAAAAAAATATATACTATACTGTAAATACGCAAACTTTCATCATTAATATAGCAACGAGTTTTGTAGGCTCGGATTACAACTAAATCTAGAAAGTCTACTATCCCTCCATGAGGGCGAGTCATACAGTATAATACATTTTAAAAGACACAGTATCCGTAAACTTAGCCTATTAATTAGAAATTTACTTACCTAAATATACATACCTCAATATCAAGATATAACACCGCAACTGAAACACCACAACTGACCCTTTTAATTCACAAGTTCACAACAAACTAAATCAAAGTGATAAAGAAAATCAATTTAACGCTTTAATTGTAACGAAATAAGAGTAATAGTAGTTTAACTAATAAGTGTTTAATGCGTTAGTTTATTCTTAAGCAAAAAATTTGCGTGAGAATAAAATACATTAAACATGAATTGATTAAACTATTTTATTCTCTGACAAAGAATTATGTATTATACTAAATAGAAATGGTTTCTACAGTTAAAACAATAAATCTATTGTTTTAATTGAGAAATCAAATTTCTGATAAAAAAACTTGATGACATAGATGATAGAAACCCAAATCAAATATTTCGAAGTTTTATTTCTTCTTCAGTGAGCTTATTGAACTGTAAATCAGAATTACTTCATTAACCGCATATCCAAAATTTCTAAATTGTACAAGTTAAAATAGTAAAAAAATTATATACATTGTTAATAATACCTATAGTACATATTAAATCTAAAAATTTTTTTGTTGTAATACTTAAGAATACTATACATTTTAAAATCAAAATAAATTAAATAAATTAATAACCAACAACAAATTAAAAAGGCCAAACAAACTAAACATTTTAAAATATCAATATCTAGACCATCAACTTAATATAAATTATAATTTGATAAAAAACATAACATAAAAGAACTTATTTCCCCATATTATTTTTATTTCTCTTCTTCATTATTGTCTAGAAACCATCTATCTCAATCAACATTTGGTATTGTATTATAAGCATTCCCTTATCATACTCGGTCTCAAATGTTGAATGAAAACAAATAAAGTTTATATTAATAGTTGAAAGAGAATAAACAATTTTATTCATTTTATTTCCGAGAATCTGTAATTATAAGCAAACACATGCTAAAGTATAAAAAAACAAAAAAAATATAGACATGATTAAACATGTTTAATGAATCATTTTATCAAAGAAATTATGTTGGAATGCAATCTGAGGTAAGTGATTGAGTGATCCGAATGTGTGATTTTTTTTTTGGTTTTGATATTACATGAACATGATTTTACTGAAATATGTAATTAGAGGTTTTAAACAAATCTAGATTTATTGTTCTATGAACATTATTGTTGTTGTTCTATCGTATCAACGTTCAACTTTAGCTGCAAGGAAATAATTGCAAAAGCAGGCTACAGACCTTCAATCAATTTGTCAATCAATTCGAAAACGAAGATAAAAGAAATAAAATTTGCGTGCGGCTTTTTTTTTTTGCGTTAAATGATTAAGTAAGATTTCGATTTTTTTTTCATGTCTCGATATTATGACACTTTGTTGTTTTGTTATGTAAGATTTTAATTTTCTCGACAAAAAAAAAAATTGAAGATGTTCATGATATATTTTTTTTGTAGGTAACAAAAATTGTTTTTGTTGTAGTATTTTGTATTTTGTTTCGTAATTGCGATCTTCAATTTTTTTTTGTCGAGAAAATTAAAATCTTACATAACAAAACAACAAAGTGTCATAATATCGAGACATGAAAAAAAAATCGAAATCTTACTTAATCATTTAACGCAAAAAAAAAGCCGCACGCAAATTTTATTTCTTTTATCTTCGTTTTCGAATTGATTGACAAATTGATTGAAGGTCTGTAGCCTGCTTTTGCAATTATTTCCTTGCAGCTAAAGTTGAACGTTGATACGATAGAACAACAACAATAATGTTCATAGAACAATAAATCTAGATTTGTTTAAAACCTCTAATTACATATTTCAGTAAAATCATGTTCATGTAATATCAAAACCAAAAAAAAAATCACACATTCGGATCACTCAATCACTTACCTCAGATTGCATTCCAACATAATTTCTTTGATAAAATGATTCATTAAACATGTTTAATCATGTCTATATTTTTTTTGTTTTTTTATACTTTAGCATGTGTTTGCTTATAATTACAGATTCTCGGAAATAAAATGAATAAAATTGTTTATTCTCTTTCAACTATTAATATAAACTTTATTTGTTTTCATTCAACATTTGAGACCGAGTATGATAAGGGAATGCTTATAATACAATACCAAATGTTGAGATAGATGGTTTCTAGACAATAATGAAGAAGAGAAATAAAAATAATATGGGGAAATAAGTTCTTTTATGTTATGTTTTTTATCAAATTATAATTTATATTAAGTTGATGGTCTAGATATTGATATTTTAAAATGTTTAGTTTGTTTGGCCTTTTTAATTTGTTGTTGGTTATTAATTTATTTAATTTATTTTGATTTTAAAATGTATAGTATTCTTAAGTATTACAACAAAAAAATTTTTAGATTTAATATGTACTATAGGTATTATTAACAATGTATATAATTTTTTTACTATTTTAACTTGTACAATTTAGAAATTTTGGATATGCGGTTAATGAAGTAATTCTGATTTACAGTTCAATAAGCTCACTGAAGAAGAAATAAAACTTCGAAATATTTGATTTGGGTTTCTATCATCTATGTCATCAAGTTTTTTTATCAGAAATTTGATTTCTCAATTAAAACAATAGATTTATTGTTTTAACTGTAGAAACCATTTCTATTTAGTATAATACATAATTCTTTGTCAGAGAATAAAATAGTTTAATCAATTCATGTTTAATGTATTTTATTCTCACGCAAATTTTTTGCTTAAGAATAAACTAACGCATTAAACACTTATTAGTTAAACTACTATTACTCTTATTTCGTTACAATTAAAGCGTTAAATTGATTTTCTTTATCACTTTGATTTAGTTTGTTGTGAACTTGTGAATTAAAAGGGTCAGTTGTGGTGTTTCAGTTGCGGTGTTATATCTTGATATTGAGGTATGTATATTTAGGTAAGTAAATTTCTAATTAATAGGCTAAGTTTACGGATACTGTGTCTTTTAAAATGTATTATACTGTATGACTCGCCCTCATGGAGGGATAGTAGACTTTCTAGATTTAGTTGTAATCCGAGCCTACAAAACTCGTTGCTATATTAATGATGAAAGTTTGCGTATTTACAGTATAGTATATATTTTTTTGACTCACCTACAGAATATATTAATATGTTTGTATAACTTGACCGGCTTGATCGAAAACATAATTTCTATGGTCGCCCGTGAGTTGAAAGATGATATTCATCATACCTTCATATGTAATATATTTTTATCCGTTATTTAACTAATATTAATCACAACATTTTTGTCTTTGCTACTAGCTGTTGTATGATTATTTGATAATGGTATGAATTTAGTTTCAAATACAAAAAATATATTTTAAAAATAAAATTAAAAATTTAAGGTAAAAAATTTGAAAACAAAATTTAGCTCTTTAAGATTGGATATTATTTTGAATGCATTTTATTTTTTATTTTGAGACATTTGGAACATTGATATAAACCGATATAAGCATAAAAAAGAGTGTTGGATGCAATAAATTTCAGTTAGTGATCGGCCGTTGCGTTTATCGTACGTAAAATTGTTATAAATTGAGATATAATTATCTGCTGGTATTAACAGAAATTATTGAATATATTAAAATTGTAAAATGGCTAACATAAAGCAATTATTGGATATTACAAAATCGAATCTTCTTAGTGCAACTAAAAATCCTCATATTTTAGAAGATGCCATTAAAAAATGTGGTAAAAATTTAAAAACAATACGGAATATGCTGAAATCTGCTACGTTAGGAAAACGCCATCAAATTGCATGTGCCATTGCACTACTATCAGGATTCCGCGTTCAAATGAAAATGTTAAGAGGGAATAAAACTAAAGTACATTATCCTTCAAGAAATGTAAAATCTGAATATTTACAATCGGCCTTTCAAAATCGCATTAGAACATTAGCAATATTCAATTTAAAACATACAGATCCAATGGAGTTTTTAAATGATTGCCAGAAAACTTTTCGTCATCGAGTAAAAACAATTTTTAAAAACGAAAGTGCATTAAAAATAAATGGTATCTTCTGTGGAGAGTTTAAAATTGGCAGTGGTGATGAAGAAAATTTTGATTTTAAATACATGAATACAAAAAATCATGAGCTTTACAAAGAAATGAATATTGATGATTGGTTCACAAAAAATATAAGGGATCCTATTTTAAAAGATGTTGAAGAATTTCAAGAAAAGCAAAGTGGTTGGACGATGTCTGCAATCGTTAACCTAACAATGAACATTAATAAATTTACACCACAACTGGGATCATCCTACATACAGCTTCCATATCAAATAGAAAAGAAAAAAGCTTGTATAAATGTGAAGAATGATGATAACGCATGCTTTGCGTGGGCTATTATGTCTGCATTACATCCAACAATCAAAAATCCTCAACGTGTAACGAAATATAAACACTACTCTAATGAGTTAAATCTTCAAGGAATTAATTTTCCTATGACAATCAATCAAATTCCTCGATTTGAAAAACAAAATGATGTCTCGGTGAATGTCTATATTTTGAAATCGGCAAAATTTAGTAAGGTGCAAGATTACATAACGTTACCAACATATTTATCTAAAAACAAGATGAAAAAGCATGTTAATTTATTGTTGATTCAGAATGAATATGTTGATGAAGGAAAGGAAGAAGCAACAAATGAAGGTATAGATCATAAACCAATAAAGTATCATTACTGTTGGATAAAGCATTTATCTCGACTACTATCATCGCAATTAAGCAACATGCATGGGCAGAAATATTTTTGTGATCGATGTCTTCATTATTTTTATTCATTAAATCTACTAAAAAAACATAGTGAGAATTGCATCAATCAAAATAATTGTAAAATTACACTTCCTACTAAAATGCATAAAAATTTAGAGTTTAAAAACGTTGAGCATAAGATTGTTGTACCATTTATAATTTATGCCGATTTAGAATGCCTTTTAAGAAAGATAGATGTAGGAAATAGATATCAAGAACATATTCCACATAGTGTAGGCTACTATTTAAAATGTGCGTATGATAACAAATTGTCATATTATAGCTCACATCGTGGTGAAGATTGTATATCATGGTTCACTAAAGAGCTTGAATGTATAGCGAAAACATTAGATAACATTTTGTACAATCCTCTAAAAATGGAGAGTTTGACAGAAGAGCAAAATAATCAGTTTGAAATGGCTTCTTTATGTCATATATGTGATAAACCATTCAACTCTGGAGACAAGAAAGTACGCGATCATTGTCATTTTAGTGGTAATTATAGAGGTCCAGCACATAATGAATGTAATTTAAATTATAAAAATAGTCACACTGTCCCAGTAGTTTTCCATAACTTGAGTGGTTATGATTCACATTTCATTATCAAAAATATTGCTACAGATATGGCTGGTAGAGTAAATTTATTACCAATCAATATGGAGAAATACATATCATTCACAAAACATTTAGATTGCTACTTAACAAAATATAGATTTATAGATTCATTTAGATTTATGGATAAAAGCTTAGAAGAACTTTCATCATATTTACCCGCGTATCGCAATTTAAGGTCAGAGTTTCCAACGATTTCAGATGATAGTTTCCAACTTTTAACCAAGAAAGGTGTTTTTCCCTATGACTATTTAGATAGTCCCAATAAATTTTTGGAAGAATCACTTCCATCCATTGATAAGTTTTATAACAAATTAAATGATAGTAATATCAGTGAAAAGCAGTATATTCACGCTCAAAATGTTTGGAATATATTCAATATTCTTAACTTAGGAGAATATTCTGATCTATATCTTAAAACTGATGTATTGTTATTAGCTGATATTTTTGAAGAGTTTCGGAACAGTTGCCATACAACCTATGGATTAGATCCTGCACATTATTATACACTCCCTGGTTTTACTTGGGATGCAATGCTTAAATATACTAAGAAATCCTTGGAACTTCTCACAGACATTGATATGCTGATGTTTATAGAGCGTGGTATAAGAGGTGGCTTGAGTCAGTGCACGAAACGTTATTCGAAAGCTAACAATAAATATATGAAAGACTACAATCCAGAAAAAGAATCAACTTATTTGATGTATAATGATGTGAATAATCAATATGGGTGGGCAATGAGTCAATACTTACCTTTTGGCGGGTTTGAGTGGGTAAATGATATTCAAAATTTTGATATAAATCAAATCGCTAATGATTCCAATAAGGGATATATCTTAGAAGTTGATATAGAGTATCCGCATGAAATACATGACGTACATAAAGATCTACCATTTTGTCCAGAACATCGAAGTAGTGTAGGATCAAAAGAAATCAAATTAATGGCAACGCTTAATAACAAGGAAAATTACATCATTCACTATACCGCCCTTAAGCAAGCTTTGAAGTTTGGGTTGAAGGTAACCAAAATTCATAAAATTTTGCAGTTTGATCAATCTCCATGGTTAAAATCATATGTTGATTTGAATACAAGTTTACGTTCATTAGCTAAAAATGACTTTGAAAAAAATTTATTTAAATTAATGAACAATGCAGTCTTTGGTAAAACTATGGAAAACGTAAGAAAACATAGTATTGTAAAATTGGTAACAAAGTGGTTAGGTCGATATGGAGCTGAAGCTTTAATATCAAAACCGGAATTCAAGGCATCAACTATTTTTAATGAAAATTTAGTTGCAATAGAGCTAAATAAATCTGAAATATATTTTAATAAACCTATCTACATTGGAATGTGTATTCTAGACTTAGCTAAAACTACACTTTATGATTTCCATTATGGTTACATGATTCCAGAATTTCATGAAAAGTGTTCAATTTGTTATACAGATACTGATAGCCTCATATATGAGATTGCTTGCCCTGATATATATGAAATAATTAAAAGAGATTGTTATACTCATTTCGATACAAGTGATTATCCAAGTAGCAATATTTGGTCGATTCCTTCAGTAAATAAAAAAGTTCCTGGAGTTATGAAGGATGAAAATAATGGTGCCATTATGACTGAATTCATAGGGTTGAGATCGAAATTATATTCTTACAAAATTCACGATGGTGAAAAAAATAAAAGTATTGAAAAGAGGAAAGCTAAAGGGGTAAAGAAGCAAGTTGTTAATTGTAGAATTGCGTTTCAGGATTATGTTAACTGTTTAAATAATGAAAAAATTATGGTTGTTTCACAGAATTTGATTCAGTCTAAAAAACATATTGTTAGCTCATTTACACAGACTAAAAATGCATTAAGCCCCCATGATGATAAAAGATTTCTAATTAAAGAAAGTTATGAAACTTTACCATGGGGTCATTATAAAATAATGGAAACGGAATAGAATATTGAATAATGATAGACAATAAGATAACAAAAATGTAATAATAGTAATAACTTATAATAGTTACTAATAGTTTTATAGTATGTAGTTAATTTATATTTAGTATAGATTTAATTTAAATTTTTTTTCATCTGTTTGTATTCGATTTAATAATTTAAAAATAATAAAAAATATGCTTCTTCAAACTGATAAATTTTAATCAGTCTAGAATTTCTGCATTGCATTTTATTTTCCTTAAAAAAAAAAAAAAAAAAAAAAAAAAAAAAAAAAAAAAAAAAAAAAAAACTTCTTCCACTTTCCACGTGACACTTTTATCATAAAAAACATCAACAATTAATTACACATCATCTTTCGAAAAACATCATCAAATTGTATCACAATTCTGTTCTTCATTTGAAACCTCATAACAAAATCGCCGATTATAATTTACTATAACTACGAACCATATTTACAAAAACAACAAGCATTTATTAAATTTAGGGTTCAAGAATATGTTTTTCAAAATTTATTCAAGATGGAAAAAACATCTGTATATATTTCAACATACATATCCACGTAATTTTTTTTTATTTTCCTAGACACAAACTATTTTGTACATTTTAATCAAACCATTTGCTAGCAGAGGGCACCACTTTCTATGTATGAAAAATCCAAGATGGCGGAAAAAGCAAATTTCGAGCTCCATAAGAAATAACCCGTATTTTTGTGCTAGAACTCCTATAGCTACTCTACTTGCCTGCAAACAGTCAAACTGTTGAGATCCCTCATTCACAACTGTCATATAGTGACATAATGCAGAGGGATTCCTTTGTTTGCGAAATGAAATCGACTAGCTGATAGATACGCCAATTTAAAAACAATTCCTGGAACACGAGGATATCACTCATGCATTCCTAAAAATGATGGATCAATCTTAGCTAGACGTTATTCTAACTCTAAAATTCTAACTACAAAAACATAATATAGAGATATAGATAATATAGATAATAAATTATTGATCATTTTAATCGTCTTCCATTACAGACGGATAGAAGAGAAGTTTGGTTATGAACTGATTGGTCTGATCTCGTTGTTTTTTATAAATATCTTCATCAGGAGAGTTCGGATGAAATCAAATCCATTATGCCTGCAAACAGTCAAACTGTTGAGATCCCTCATTCACAACTGTCATATAGTGACTGAATGCAGAGGGATTCCTTTGTTTGCGAAATAAAATCGACTAGCTGATAGATACGCCAATTTAAAAACAATTCCTGGAACACGAGGATATCACTCATGCATTCCTAAAAATGATGGATCAATCTTAGCTAGACGTTATTCTTAGCTAGACGTTATTCTAACTCTAAAATTATAACTACAAAAACATAATATAGAGATATAGATAATATAGATAATAAATTATTG
This sequence comes from Diogma glabrata, assembly GCA_963693315.1. NCBI lineage: Eukaryota > Metazoa > Arthropoda > Insecta > Diptera > Cylindrotomidae > Diogma > Diogma glabrata. The sequence continues at coordinate 300,111,896 of OY856186.1, forward strand.
ATCATTTTAATCGTCTTCCATTATAGACGGATAGAAGAGAAGTTTGGTTATGAACTGATTGGTCTGATCTCGTTGTTTTTTATAAATATCTTCATCAGGAGAGTTCGGATGAAATCAAATCCATTATGCCTGCAAACAGTCAAACTGTTGAGATCCCTCATTCACAACTGTCATATAGTGACTGAATGCAGAGGGATTCCTTTGTTTGCGAAATGAAATCGACTAGCTGATAGCTGATATACATTCCTACAAATGATGGATCAATCTTAGCTAGACGTTATTCTAACTCTACGGAATTTAGTAATGTAAAATTAAATAAATGATAAAAAATGTGCACAATATTTATTTTGAGTTAAAATTAAAAATTTATTATAAAAACATATATGTAAATCCAAAAAACACTGTTCATTTTTTAACTCCACTTTTTTTATGATGAAACATTTTAAGGCGTGTTGCAATAAAATTAATAAAAAAAAACAAATCGAATTGGAATTTTTTACCGTTATGTTTCTAAAAGAAAGTGTTCAAGGTCATATAATGTGAATTATTATTTTGCTCTGTTTAATACATACATTTTGAGTTATATAACATTAAAATCAGTCCAGTAGTTTTGACTGTAGAGCCATTTCAATACACCAGGGTCGAGCAATTTCTTGATTTTTCAACACCCTGTATCTTAGACAGGGTTAAAAAAAAAACTAAAAACGCAGAAAACTTTTGATTGATGTCAACGAATTCTAATTATACAAAATTAAAACCTCATTTCCAGACCTTGCTGATTTCACGTGTTTTTCACCCGGCATTAAAAATATGTTTCTCCTCGACGCCTAATAAATTCATTTTGTTAAAATTTTATCCGGAACTCCAAGAATTCCCATTGCAATAGGTAGATTTTATATGAAATCTACCTAAAACAAGCAGCTCAAAGGATAAACTTATATCATATTATTTAGAACATCAGCAGCCAAATTCTGTAACTGTGAAGCGGTGTAGTGATAAATTTTTTATCACTTCACCGTAAAAAAATCTAAATTAGTGAAATGTTAAAACTGAAAAGTTAACACTGACTTTTGGTTAGTGATAAAATAAAATGAATTCTTTTGTTGCTAACGCCATTATGTCAAAAAACACAATTACACCAATGTGATTTGTTTATTTAAGATTTCAAAATAACATCAAAAATTTTTTTTCAAATTTAACTTCGAAAATATTTAAATATAGTTAAATTGATGTTTAAATTGTGTTATTCAAAATGATTGGTATTTATGTGTTTTAGACCGTAGTTCGGAATTAATATATCTTTATGTATATACGTATATACAGTCAACTAGATTTACATTTCATGTATCAAAACGCTCATGTTTGTGTTAGGTTTATGTATTGTTTTCTTGAACTTAATGTTTTTTGAAAATGAAACTGGCAATTACAAATAATGCAAGAGCACAATACCATTGAAGACGTCATCGGTCTCTATCTGAACACTTATGCAGAAGTGTGTTCAGAATATTGTTAAAAAGATCGACGTCTGCTATCGTAGTCGTGATGAAAATTTGCCAAATATTACTTTTTATCCAGAACGGTAATATAACATACTTCTAATGAGATATTATAGAATTCTTTCAAAATCTATATTTCTTGAGCAATAGAGGAACAAATTCCTGTTGTTAGATTAGAACTTTAATTATGACCCCACTAGAGTCAAAATAAGTCTTATCTGCAAAAAATAGCAATATACTTGACATCTCGTTTATTTCAGCATTTCTCATAAATATGTCTTTGCATAACTGACGGCATGAATTAATTGAACAAATCAACACTTACATCGCACATAAATTGCATATAGAATCGCAAAAAATGTTAAAATGATAAAAATTTGGTGATAAAATCGAAATAAAGAAATTTTTAACACTTCACCACTTCACAGTCACAGAATTTGGCTGCAGGTGTTATAATTATATCACAAACAACGATCTACTGTATCGCTTTGATATGATTAAACATTAATTTTAAGGTAAATGTATTTTTGAGCCATATAAAGTAAAAAAGTTTTTAGAACACATAACCACATAACTACTTTAAACCCAATTTGTTTAAAGTTATCATAAGACAAATTATTGGAAAATAATATTTTTAAATTTCATAATCTATTCTTTTAGAACTCATGTATTCAAATTTAAAACATTAAATTGATACAAATTTTAATACATAGATTTTGAAATTTAAAAATATTTTTATCCTACACAACCAAATCAAATTAAATCAATTTCTGACCAAAAAAAATTGGCTAAAGTCAACAACCTAAACATATGGTTAAAGTGCATTTGAAAGATGAAAAATAAATCAAATATCAATCTATGTAGGCAACAACAACAACGCGTAACCCAAATTCTTCAAAAACTGAAAAATTATTTTGACCATTTTTAACTTACAAAAACAAACCAAAATTATCAATGAATTCTAAAAACCTTTATATAAACATGTCAAAGGAAACACTAATCCATTCGAGTTTTTTTTTTAATTATTAATTGTATTTTATCATCGTATTTTTTGTTGTCTCATTAGTAAAATAGAATATAAAGCAAAAGAAATTTCAAATGCATATAAATGTTTCTCTTTTTTTATTTTGATTTGTTAAAGTATAAGTACTTTTTATCTCTGTTTAGAAATTTATTTCAAAACTAACACGAAACATCAATACGTTGCCGGAAAATTATAACAGATCAAAAATTAACATAATTTAGTGAAAAGATGATACACTCAGCAAACTACTCAAAATCATCTCCATTTAGCGTTTCGAGAAAATATTACAAAATCACAAATTCATATTTCTTTCAAATTCCAAAAATATTGTAAAACTTAAATAAAATCAAACTTTTTCAAAATTCCAAAAATATTCCAAAAATTAGAATAAAATCAAATACTTAAACTTTTTTAAATTCCATTAATATTCCAAAAATTCTTAAAAATCCAAACTTTTTCCAAAATTCTAAAAATATTATAAAAATTATAACAAAATCAAAAATTGAAAAATATCAAAAACATTCCAAAAATTAGAATAAAATCACATATTTAAACTTTTTCTAAATTCTAATAAAATTCCAAAAATTCTTAAGAATTCAAAGTTTTTCCAAAATTCTAAAAATATAGCAAAAATTATTACAAAATCAAAAATACAAACTTTTATCAAAATTCCAAAACTATTTCAAAAACTATAACCAATTCAATAAAACCAATTCATAAAAACATAAATTTTTTTTTCCAAAAAATTGGCTAAAAAAATCAATGAAATCATTTTTGACACGCTTGACATTATTTTTTTGACAATCTTATAATGCCATAATTCTCTATAATAATAATATATTTTCATGCATACATATTTTTTTTTTTTTTTTTTTAATAAAAAGTGTTGTGTAGTAGGAATTACAAAATGTGTCACAACAACACATAGATACCTTTTAAGACCCAGGTCCCACAACATCATGCGTCTTGAGGTATAGGTGGACGCTTTTTTTAAATCTTTGTGGATTGAAGGCACTCGAGACTATTGATTCGGGCAAAGCATTCCATTTGTACGATGTACGTACAAAGAAATCCCTTTGCATTCTATTACTATGAGAGTGAGTAATCTCGACAGTCCGACCACCTGCACAAACCGATTGACGAGTCAAACGGGGAAAAACATATGTCTGAGGCATTATGGAACTGATTTCATCCGAGCACTGCTGGTGACGATATTTATAAAAAACAACGAGATCAGCAACAGTGCGACGATGTTGTAGGGAATCTAGGGATATTATTAATTTTATTTTTTTCCAAAAATTGAGTAAAAAAATAAATAAAAATCTTTCTTTTGACACACTTGACAACATTTTTTTGACAAACTTATAATGCAAAAATCTAGATTTTGGTCTCCCATACCAATCCCGACCATCAAGATTTCTCCAAATTCAATGTTCCTACTCGTAATCACTTAAAATGAACGTTTTTTAAGCAAAAAATATGCAAATTTCCTTGTTTTGACACACTTGACGATTTTTTTGACACGCTTCCGGTACAGCTATCGAACACATCGTCCTTTCGGCTCTTTCTATTGAGTAATCCTATTTATAGAAAAAAAATTTTCAAATCCGTTCAGCGGTTTTCTAGATTTCGTAGGTTGTGACGGACGGACGGCGGACGGCCGGCCGACAGACAGACATACATTTTTGTTTGTTCCTTTTTTAGAATCAGTCCTAAAACGTCGAGAAATGCCAAAAAAGCATGGGTAAGAATTTCACTTTGAGCTCATGAATGTAATCTCAGGTCTTTCAGACCGAAGTAATTATATCAAACACGACCAAATGAATCAATTTAAATCAAACTCTGACCAAACTAAATTGATATATTCTAAAATCTAGTCATCGACCTAGGACAATAAAAACTTAATATAGTTCAAATCCATTTAAAAATAAATAAAAAATCTTGACAACAAAACAAACAATTCGTAACCCAAATAACAAATTCAATCATTTGCTTCTTCAATATACAAAAACAAAAAATTATCATCCCAACACAATCCTTAAATTATATATTTAAACACTCATACATACGAGTACTTAAATTATCAATGAATGAAATTATATTTGTTAAATATAAAAAATTATCATCTCAATACAATTCTTAAATTATATATTTAAACACTCATACATACGAGTACTTTTTTTTTATTTTCTATTTTATAATTATCGTATTTTTTCGTATTTAAGTAAAAGTAAAATAGAAAATAAAGCAAAAGAAATATTTCTCTTTCAAATATAAATTCTCATTTTTTTATTTTGATTTGCTTTGTTTATTGTTTCATATAAGACAGAAAGAATGCAATGTATAATTTGTAAAATTTGTATATTGCTTAACCCTTCATTTCTGGTTGTACTTTTATTTGTATTATCAGTATTCTATATACAATTTGTGTGAATAGAGGTTATTTCTCTCTATATATGTTTCTCTATGGCAATAGTATGACAATTTAATGGCTTTTGAATTTATTTTTTTAGTTCATAATTTAACTTAATTTTTCAGAACATTTCTAACTGTAAAACATAAAATTTCTTATTAAAATAACCTTGAGTTGCCTTGTCTGCCAATCGTTCAAAAACAGAGTAAAAAACCACATGTTTCAAATTTTCTTAATTTTGATGAGAAAATTCAAAATATCAACCTATCTAACCTGTAACCTATCTAGTAACTCCGCTTAACATTGGTAATTAGACATTTATGGTAAAAGTTTTTTTAAAGCTACCACAATTAACTCTAAACTAATTAATTTTAATCACTAAACAACAAATAAGCATTTCACTAAACAATTGATTTGGCACATTTAGCTAACTATTAATTGAAAATATATTTACTCATTTTTCGTATTATTTGTGCCTTGTGGCCGTTTTTTAACAGAAGCTAACATTTTTAAATTTTGTTCCGAACGCTGTTCAATAGATTTTCCAAAATTATTTTCACCATTCTTGTTTTTCCAAATGGTTTCATTAGTGGTTTTTAAATTGTAATTACTATCGTATGATGATGTTGAATTTTGCGAATATTTTGTTGTGTTTACTATAACTGAGGTTGCATCAACTGATAATTGCCTTTGAAGAACTGAAAATCTTTTGTCACGAGATTTGTTTACAATATTCCCAGTTTCGATGCATGTTTTTTGTCTTCTCAATTGTGGGTGATGTCCTGTCCAAACTTTATTTCCATACGAGGATGACATTTTTATAATATATATTTTGTATTTAACTAGTATTTTATTTTTTAGTGAAAACTTTTTTCGATTATTTCGATTCGAACAATGCCTTTATACTAAACACAACATAAAAAATATGAAATTTTTTTAAAAAAAATAAATTATAATAAAAACAAATCACAACAAACTATGTTTTCCCAACAACAAAACTATAATAAATAAAAAACGAAAATCGCAAAATGAAAACTCAAAAAAACTTTTATGAATGTATATTTTCAGTCAATCGCTTTCACGAAATTTAATGGTTGTTTGATAGACTGAAGGAAAAGTCTACCGATGTTGAATCGGTTAAATTTGTATTGAGAAGGGTATAATAAATCAAAGATTCAATATTTTGTTTTAAGGTGAAATTATGAATAACACATAATTTTAACTTTTTCACTTTTTGTTGAATTTTTGCTAAAGGACTTTAATTTTTTGTCACAGAATCATTTGTAAATTACTATAGACCATGTTTCATTATTTTCAAAAGTTTATTTTTAAACAACGCGTGATAAGTACTTCATTTCACCTGTGAACATGTTCTTCTACAGCCTGTCCTATATTTTGCTTATTTACTCATTCAAATGGAGGATCACACAAAATAAAGATTTAAAAATGCTACAAGATTCAAGTTACGGTGCAAAGAAGTTTAAAAAGACCAAAGTCAAAAAAGTTACGAGAAAGGCAATACATTCAAAAAGAAATAAATTAATTTTTGTGTCGTTCTCAATTCTATAAAACAGGGTAGACTGTTTCGAAGTATCCCTTGCTTGTGTTAATTTTGCAATTCACTCAATGTTCTGGTTTAGTTTCAGTTGAAAATTTGATTCTGTCGTTTTTTCATTAGTCCATTCTCTTCCAACCTATCACCATTCACTAACTAACAATGAATTTGAAAACAATGTTTTGGTTGTTAAAGTTTTGATTAAAATTGAACTGAACCGTCCACGAAATTCAAGTCCAGTTTCTTACCAGTAGGCCAAAGAACAGTTCGACTTATCTCTTAATGCCAAAAATAAAACAAATGCAACTCTAACGGCAATTTGACGATTTATTTGAAGATTTACGAATTTTTTGCAATTGGCCATGACTATCCGTGTGGATTTAGAAATTTCTTTTCGAAACCTGAGTGTATTTTATGTCGTTTTAAAACCCAAAATCCAATTGCCAATTGAGATTTTCTTTCCATTCTTAGTTCAATTCCACATAAAGTAAATTCAAAAGCATGTCGTGTCTACTGTTTACCACGAATAACGTTTTTAGCGTCTTTATCAAAGACCATTTCAATTTTAGTTTGGAAAAAAAAAATCTGTTGACCGTATGAGTGTTTTAACTGTTTGTCAGAACCATGATATGATTGCTTGTTGGAACCCCAATTTCCTGTAAATTTTGTAAAAAAATAAATAAACGTGTGGATCATTTTTATTTTTGATACCAAAAACGTAGAAATCATAAAATCATATGAGGAAAATTAAACAGATAGCTCTCTTAGATGCACATTGTAAGCAAAAGTGAAAGTAATTATTAGGAACTGCTGTCTATTTTTCAATTTTATAACTCCTTCATAATAATTTGTAGTAAGTTTCAATTTTAACTGAATTACTTTTGCTTTTCGTTTCTCCAATGGCGCAGTTGTGTGAGCGTCCGAAAATATATTTCGAAACTCATTGTTTTTTTATAAAGCTTAAACGTATTAATCTCATTACATTTTTAGTGCTCCTTTCCAACATTATTTTTAAGTAATAATTTTCTTACGTTTGCTCACGTAAACAAAACATTAGTACCTGCAGCACAAAACATTTTTTTAAAGTCAAAATTTTTCTCATGACTTTTCAAACATTCAAAAACAAATTTCATTAATTTTCAATATTACATTTTCTATTTCAATCAATTGAATTTTATTATAATAAATTTTTTCGATTGAAATAAAAAAGCAGTTTTTCTATGTAGAGTAAATTTATAACAAAAAAAATTACCATGGAAATTACCATTTCCTAAATAGAAATAATAGAATCGTTTATAACCGAAACTTACCTACCATTTCTATTATGTTATTGTGTTTTGTTATTTCCAATCTTGCTAGAATTAGGTTGCTACATATATTATTCCTAGACAAATTGTCTTACTGTATGTCTTAATTAGTAATTAATTAACATTTTGGGAAAAGTATTAATTGCGAATCTACTATGTATGTAAATCGCGTTGTGGGATTTATCGCTAACACAAGCAGACTAAAATTAAACCAAGAAGAATAAATATTTAATACAACATTATTATATATGAAAACAGAAAGAAATTGGTTTTGATTTTCCCTCTTCTGGTTGTAATCAAAAATTGAGTTTTTCTTTTACAAATGTGGGGTTTTCCAAAAGGAAAATTTGTGATTTTCTTTGTAGTTCCCATACTTAATGGGAAACAGAAGTTTAACATGTTTGGAAATTCTAAAAGAAGTTTGATTGATCGATTTAATTTTGGTTTTGTTTTAAAGTTACACAATCGTTTGTTTCAGGTACGCCGTGTGGTCTAACAATGTATTTAATCTTGAAGTTGTGGATTGTAGTAATCATAGTTGATACAGCAGTTAATGAAGGTAAAGCTTGACCAACTATTCACATGAAAGTCTACAATAGTATATTGTATAACTAGTGCGAAGCGAACACGTTTACCAAACAAGAGTGTGTAGTAATCGCTCCCGTTTGGAAAAGCAGTTCGTGCTAGTAATACACAATAGCTTTGGTAACAAATGCACAAAATTATATTATAAAACAAAAATTCAAAATTAAATATTTTTTGTGCATGTGTTATGAGAAGATATCATTTTACAAGTTCATATGAAAAAACAACATCATGTTATTATTATCATATAAACTTAGAAAATAATTCTCAGAAATTTTTATAGGAACAACCGGTTTTATTTAAATAAATTTTTAAGGATGCTAAAAATCGCTGTTTTTTCGAGGTTTGGTATCTTTAAACATTTATTCCTAAACTAACAAATTGTAGAGATGGACAAAACTACTACTTTTCAGTCACTGTTACAAAATGACTGCTACTTTCAAATCACTGTGAAAAATAGCACTTTAGCGACTTACGACTATTAATAGCGACATTCATAAGTAACAGGTGTGATTTTTAAAAAAATAAATAAAAGGATCCAAAGTCAAGTAAAAGGCCATACAAACGATCTAACTTGTCGAACCGACCATTGGGTGACCAAATGAATGGGGTTTATTTTATTTAGCGTATGGTTTTTGTTGTGACACATTAAAAACAAAAATAAAACAAAAATAAAACCTAAAATAGATAGATTTTCATATGAAATCTACATAAAACAAAACATGAATACACATTAAATGAACTTACAATCGATTTGATTGCGCGTCTTTTAGTTAAAAGTTAAAAAGTAAAATATTAAAATATTTGAACATTGGGCAGTATATTTGAACATTAGATGTTTACATCGAGTGAGTCTATCCATGCTATTACATTGGGAGTTGCCAATTGGAAGTCTGAGATGTCGCCATTGTATCGTCGAAGTGGGCACACTGTTGCAATGTGTTTTATGGTTTGTTGTGGAGCTCCGCAGTCACATTGAGGGGACTCTGAGATTTCCCACTTGTAGAAAGAATCAGCACAACGTCCATGATTCGTTCTTATTCGGTTTAGTGTGGTCCAGGTATGACGTGGCAGATCGAAACCAGGTTGGGCAGAAGTCGGGTTAGTAATAGAAACGCCAGGAGTGTTGTAATCATTCCAGGAGGTGTCCCAGGCATCCAAGATATTAAAATTAGTTGCCAGCAGGTTGCTGGCAGTTTTATGTGGAGGCTTTCTTGACTTCAATCGACAACGAGTGTGGTCACCGTAATATTCGTGCAAGGGTAACGTGATGTTGTTGGTTACCATTTTATGTTCACGGATGAGTGCATGCGAGCGTCTGAGTGCAGGTGGAGCGATATTGCTCAATACAGGGAGCCAAGGTAAAGGAGTGGACCTGATAGTACCACTTATAGTACGCATCGCGGCATGCAGCTGGCAGTCAACTTTTTGAGTATGTGTGCTATTCAGCCAGACTGGTGCGCCGTAGTCAGCCACTGAGTAAACCAGACTTAGAGCAGTTGTGCGGAGGGTTGCTGGAGAAGCACCCCATGTCGAGCTTGCCAGTTTATGCAATATATTTTTGGGGTGACATCCAACTTACCATCCGATTTTGATAATAATTCGCTTTTGCATTTTGTTTTGCCGATTCATTTTTCATTTAATAAACACTACCAAAAATTTATTTTTAGTTTTCTTTGTTTCTCGTTCTTTAAAATGTCTAATACAATTAAAACTTAAAATCGTCTAACAACAATACAGACCATGCAATTTGTTTGGTTGGTCGGACGGTCAGATGGCATTTCCAATGGAATTTCATTTCGAATAGAATGTTAAAGAACATATCATTCAACTTAACTGCTCAAAATCTGCTATTGTTACTAGTACGGTACAAGCTGTTTTTCTACCAATTTTACCATTACTTAATCACCTGCAAAGATTTCTACCTCGTACTGTTGGGGTGTTGTTAATGACTTCTACCAGTACGAGGAAGAATAGATATCTTTAATATATTCTCTGTTTCCAGTAAATGCATGACGATCGTCATTTAATTTTTAAGTACGGTTTTTAATGTGTTCATATATGCGCAAATTGGTTGGACAGATGACGATGTAAGCGAAAGTTCAGTCTAAATTCTTCTCCATAAGAATTGGAGCAGTATAGAAAGTATTTTTCAGATGTTTCAACTTGAATTTCACTCTATTTTCTAATAATATGCTTTAAATAGGGTTCACAATATGTGTCATAAAAACACAAATACCTTTCGAAGACCTAGACCCTACAACAACATGCGTTCTAAGGTGTTGATAGCGCTTTTTGTTTTTAATTGATTTTTGAGGTAAAGAATCTTTAAAGCCTATCTTTATCTTACCTATATTTTATATTCAAAATAAAATAATAATCATATGTGTAAAATTTCTATAAAAAAAATTCATGGGTCACACAAGGTTTTATTGAAGTAGGATGATCATATAATTAACACAAAATACTCATGACCTTAAACTTTGTCCTCTTCTATTTGATCCCGACTAGCATTATATAAGGGCTCAGATCTGGACCGGATACGGATTTCCCTACTACTGATAAGGACCGTATCAGGCACACTGAACAGGTCCTGATCGGAAATGTAACGCCTCAAACTATCCATACCGTATCAGGCAGCCCTACTAGAAACGGACGAGGACCGGATCATTTAAAATAGGGAATTTTCTTTAACATACATTAGAAAAATTAGACAATTTACTGCTACATACATTAGACAAAAATGTTTATAAAAATATTCAAGCTTTATACTTACCTATATGTATTCACAACGCAGAGAAGCGATAACTAAAGTATATGTGAAATTTCGCAAACTATGTATATATAAAATGGATAATGCTCTAGTGAATTTTAAGCAAATGAAATTTATTAAAATGAAATAGGGCTCAGAGCAGGACAAATAGGGCAAAACTTAATTGGAAATCAGATATGATTCTGATCCGGCGCTGGTTCGGCATTTACTAGTAGGGATGAGATAGGTTTTCGACATCCGGGCCGGATCAGTACAAATACGGCACGCCCTAATAGTGAAATCAAGTATGATTTCTGATAGGGGCCGGATGCAAATACCCTATTAGGATTTAGCTTATTACACCCTGATCCGGCCCGGATCATAATAGGGCATACCTGAACAAATTGCTAGTCGGGATGTCAAACGTGTCAAATTCAAAAGGAAACTTAACTTTTTTTATCACAGTACAGCTATTATATCAAAATTAAACGTATCAAATATCACAAGTTATCCAACTTTAAAAATAAGTCAGACAAGTGCGAATATAACTCGCTCGTCGTGGACTCCGTCATCTGTGTATATAATATTCTACGGGAATAGTTCTCAAAAACAAAATTTTAGAAATAAATCAAAAACGGTGCCTTCACAAAAAAATTGTTTTGGGCTGGAAAAAAAATCACCTTTCATATGACACCCCACTTGTGAAGGTCAAAAATAATTTTTTTTTCGAAATTTCTACTCTCACTCTAAGGAACATTTGAAATAATTAGCCAACCGCTATAGTTTTCGTTCAATCTTTGCAACATTGCCTACAGCCAGCCAATTTTTCGCTTATCCAATGTTCGAAGATAGGAGAACAGAAAAAAATTTAAACATTTTTGAAAATTAGTCGAAAACGCTTTTGGAAATTACAAAAAAAATGTTTTGAACTGCAAAAAAAAATCACATTTCATAAGATTCCCCACTTGTCAAGGTCAAAAATAAATTTTTTTCGAAATCTCTACTCTCAACCCTCTCCAAAAAACACTTGAAATTATAACGACCAAAAACAAATTTCCATTTTTTCTATACAAAATTCCTACAACCGAGATTTTATTTCAAATTTTTTCTTTTGTGATGCTCGAAGATAGAAGAGAGGGAGAAAATATTTCAAAATTACAAATTCATATTTCTTTCAAAATTCCAAAAATATTGTAAAAATTATAATAAAATCAAACTTTTTTCAAAATTCTAAAAATATTCCAAAAATTATTAAAAAATCAAAAATTGAAACTTTTTTCAAAATTCCAAAAATTATAATAAAATCAAAAATTTTAAATTTTTCAAAATTCCAAAAATATTCCAAAAATTCTTACAAAATCAAAAATTAAAACTTTTTCCAAAATTCTAAAAATATAATTACAAAATCTAAAATACAAACTTTTTTCAAAATTCCAAAAATATTTCAAAAACTATAACAAATTAAAAAATTTCTATGTCCAATTTCATTTTCAAATTATACATTTACGTCATAAAAACAGCTACATTTTTTTTCCCAAAAAATTGGCTAAAAAAGTCAATGAAATCATTTTTTGACACGCTTGGCATTATTTTTTTGACAAACTTATAATGCCATAATCCTCTATAATAATAATATATTTTCATATCATAAAAATTTTCATGTCATAAAATTACACATTCTCAAAAATAAGTCAAAAACTATGATTTCGAAAATTACAAACAAAACTGTTTTAGACTAGAAAAAAAAAACTTTCATATGATATCCAACTCGCAAAGGCAAAAATTATTTTTTTCGAAATTTGCACTCTTAACCCCTCCCTCCAAATAACATTTTATTTGATAAGGTGACCGCTATATATAGTTTTCGTTCAATCTTTACAATATTTTCTACAACCTTGAATTTTTTAAATTTTTTGCTTATGTAATGCTCGAAGTTGAAGGGATAAAAAACACGTTTTTAGTAATAACTCTAAAACTAAGCAATTAATAATTCATTGAAATTTTTTAAACAACACTCGAATCCTTTTTTTTTATTTTTGGTAGGCGTGGACAATCACATTTTATAACTGTAGAAAATTTCATGTTGATAGCAATATAGCTAGAAATTCACGCTATAGTAATTCAATAACAGATTTGCCAGCTTCGGCCCATGAGTTAAGGAGAGTGGAGTGGGTCTTATGAAGGAAGAAGGTGAGTAATTCGGCCCATGAGTAACGAAGAATGAAGTGGGTCTTACGAAGGAAAGAGTTGTGAAGCTTCGGCCCATTATGTAGAGTGTAATGGGTCTTACGAAGGAAGGAGATCTTAAACTTCGGCCCATAGTATCGATTATTAAACAAAAATAAAATTGGTCGCACCAGCAGGAATTGGCGTAGCTTGAAAGCCGAAAAATAAGAATTTGGAGAGAAAAAAAAATGTGGCGCTGGGAGAAAATGTTTGGCACTGTAAAAAGAAAAAACATATAAAATATATTCATTTATAAAAATAATAATATTGGTTTCGCGTTTTTAAATAATTGTGGCGCGATGTGTTGCGATAGCTAAACCGAATGCTGCGACCAACATCAGTCCCAAACAAATTAGAATTTCCCTTAATTTGTACATTAAATACATAAAAACTTTTAATATTGAACAAACAAACAAAAACAATAAGTAAAAAGAATGAACTTAAATATATAAATAATTTATAAAATTGTATTAATAAAAAGAAAAACTTGCACACGAAATTTACAAATTTTGTTGAAACGCTGTGCTTCTAGTCGGGGTCACCAAATATAGCTAGAAGTTCACGCTATAGTAATACAATAACAGATTTGCCAGTTACATGATAAAGATATCCAAGGTTGAGAATTAAGAAAGTTGAAATATCCTCTTAATTAAAATGATATTCAGGATAAAACATTTCATGCAATAAACATATAACTATAAACATATAACTATAATAAATTCTTCACTCTCAAAATCTCAATTCAGCAAATACTTATATTTCAAAAGTTTAATATAACTTTAATTTTATTTAAAAAGGAAATAACTGTCTTTTTAATTCCTAGTTTAAAAGACACCAGATAATAATTTCAGTTATAAACACAATATTTAATCAATTAAAGATAACATTGTAATTCCAATTATTGTAGACATAAGGCTGTATTCTAAACGACGACTTATTTGAAACTTATTTATGTAGACTTACTTATTTACCGCCATTTTAAATAAGTATTTAAAAGCTATTCTAAATGATTTAGCATACTTAATTTGACAACACATAAAAGCAAATTCGAAAATAAATTTAATTCGAACGATTAATTTAATTTGATCAATTAAACAGTTTTGAAAACTATTTTCTTCATTTTAAATTTTATATTAATTTTTTTACGGATCGAAAAAGAAGTTTTATTCCTTAAAATCATTTAGTAAACAAACATGACACTGTCAAATCAAATTAGATTTTTCTATGAAAAAAAATTTCAAATAAGTCACCTCTTTAGGTTACTTATTCAAATAAGTAAGTCTCCACAAATAGGTTTCAAATAAGTTTTGGTTTAGAAAACAGCCTAAGCTAACTTTTTTAATTTCAAACATATTTCACATACAATTATTTTGCTTTATATTACGATCTCATATAATTGTTTACTAACAATTAACTAAAAAAAATCAATGAGTAAAAAGTTTAAACCCAACTTAAAACAATAATCAAAATAATAAGGGAATTTCAAATAATAGAAAACTTTTTACTAAAACAGAAAACCAAGAACTCTAAAAAACAAATTTGTTTTTCCTAAATTTTAACGATAAAAACATCGCCTACTAAATTTTGAAAATTTTTAATTTTTATGTTCACCACAGCACTTATAGTTTGCGAGAAAATCGATTATGTAGAAATTCGGAAGGACACCGAAGTAAGGTGCCGTTTTTACCTTTTCAAAGTACGGAACCCTAAAAGTGACTCTTAAAATAAATCGTTGTGAGAATTCTATGTATTATATATATTTGTTTTCATCGTTTGATAATTTCCTATCTTGATAATTGCAATTGGTTAGACGTAAATATGAGTGTGATAAATGCGAATGTAAATTTTTTGAACGTACCTGGTTCGTCGTTTTTCTACAATCATTCAAGAAGACTAAGCAGTGTCCGATGGTCGTCAACAACAGCGACAAAGAAGAAGATCTGGCAAAACCAATTCTAAAATATGTTCGGCAAAGCTTCAAACCAAACGCAAACAATGCACAATGACAGTATGGGCCAAACCGATTTTTTTCGTCGTCTAGAAACTAACTAAATGTAAATGAAACTAGTGTGATGGGGGTGTGACCATAGGGGCCACGCCAAGAACCTCCCGTTAGATTAAAAACTAAACAGTTACTGGATAAGGTATACTAAAATACCAAACATAGAAAAAAATTATACAATATAATTTAACTGCAATAAATACAAATAAAAAACGAAAAATTACAAAACAAATATTAAAACAAATTTGAAAAAAAAAGTCAAGAAAAAATAAATATTAGCTCAATTAGGGTTTTTTAAGCTTAAAATACGTAAAATTACGATTTATTTGTTATACGAAACATCAATTGTAATAATTTAAATAGAATTTGAATGTGTGTGTGTAATCTTATTTAAATTTAATATTGTTACGTTTTTCAAAACTTACTTCGAATTGGCTGGCCTGTACTCTCTATTCGATAAACGTAATTCCCAATCTCTTCCTGAGTTCGATTACTGATTAGTAAGCACAAACACCAGGTTTTAATAAGTATTCAACTTCTTAATTGTTCCACAACAACAGGAAAACAATACAGCAAACAATATTCCTAACTAGAACATTTTTCCAACAGCTTCGAAACTCCAACGGTTTATTGTAGAAATTTCCAGTAATACAACGTTCAAAATAATATACAAAATATTTCTACTCAACAACACTAAAACTTTATCCACAAAAACTAATTTAAAAATCACTTTTATAATTTTAACTTCACTATCGCAAGTTTAAAATAAAACTAATTCTAATTTACAACAGGCAAGTGCTTATATACTACTCCGCTTAGTTCTAGACAATTCGATGTCACTTTCTAGAAACCTTGAGAAAATAGTAGAATATTCGATTAATTTACGTTATGCTGATTTGATTCATAAAATCATTCAATTTTATTCATTGTCGACCCAAGTTCTAAGAAGTACAACAACAACACTAATCATTTCATTAATTTGTTGTAGTATTTTGTTGATTTGATTTTCCTGGGTGACCGTAATCGTCTAGATTTTTCTGTAATCGTCTAGATTTTTCTGTAATCGTAACAATATTATACTAACACTCAAACTGCAAACTAAAATAAGTTGTCTAGACCGATTCAGAAGGTATTGAAAGGTGAAGATATCATTAAAATGTCAATATCAAATGATCTCCAACAGTCCAACACAATAACCTAACCTTTCGGTAAGATAAAAGGTCAGCATTTGTTTGATCAACACCGACTACTATGTACAAGATACCTCAAAAGCAAATTTGGTCTATCTCGTGTTAACTGAAACATTTAACCAATGATTCGTCAAAAACACTTCATAGCTGTGGCTGTTGTTGTGATATATTTAAAAAATAGGATAAAGCTATTTAACCGAATGTGATAAACCGGAAGTTGTAAAATTACTATGAACATTACAAAAACCTTATGCTCTAAGTTTTAACAAAATTGAATGTCAGGACTGAGTGTTATTGTAGTTGAAAAAAACAGTTGTTTAACGATCCACAGACATCCTTCCGACCCCTTTGCCAAATTTTGAAAATAGCTCATATTTTCCTTATTCAAATAAACCCAGTTTGCAGCTCATTTTAATTCAAAAGTTTCATTTGGATTTGCGTAACGAAAATAACACATATTTT
Organism: Diogma glabrata; assembly: GCA_963693315.1. Taxonomy (NCBI): domain Eukaryota; kingdom Metazoa; phylum Arthropoda; class Insecta; order Diptera; family Cylindrotomidae; genus Diogma; species Diogma glabrata. The sequence goes on from OY856186.1 coordinate 300,128,908, forward strand.
TCAAATTTTCTTAAAAAACTCAAAGTAATTAGTAAGCAATCGTTTATACAAATATCATTATAAATTGTTGACATGATGACAAACAAAATGGAAGGCAAATGGTCTTGATAACGTTATTTATTCTCGTAATATTTGCAAGAGATAATTTTCATTTTTTTGGCAACCACTAAAAAACAAATGAACTGATTTCGTTAGAAAAGGAATGGGCTGTAAGCTACACCAAAGTACATCGATTGTGACCATTGCCGTTGAAAAGGGGATCATCGGTTGTTGAGAAAGCGTGGGACACATATTTGTTCACATACGATGATACTCACGCACATACACACACACACATACATACTGCCAGCTAAAAATAGCCTAAACAGCTTCAGTAGGTCTTGAAATGTAAAGATATCATAAAAATTCCGATTTCGAAAATCGACCCAAAAACAATAACTTCCCATATCGGGAAGTTAATAAACAGTTGACCACTCACGAACCTTTGACCTTTTTGTCAAATTTAGAAAATAGCTTAGATTTTCGATATTCAAGTAAGCCCGGATGCGTTTGCAGTAGGGATTGCAATCCCGTAATGTTTTGTGAATCCCGGGACTACGGTACTCATAAATTTTAAATCCCAGGATCCCGGGATTTAAAATTTGTATGAAAAATTAAGAAAAAAACACAATTTTCAAATTATTCATTTTGTAGTGTCGAAAAGAATAATCATACTAAAAAATTAACTTACTAATTTAACTTCTTAAAAAAATAAAAATTGAATAACCAAAATTAAACTTTAAAAATATGGCATAAAGAAAAACCATTACCGTACATTTTCGAATGATTTAAAAAATAGGATTTTGTTAATTTGGAAATAATATTTCCGAAGGTTAAAAAAGCCCGTTCCGATTCCACACTTCTTGATGGAATGGTCAATAAATTATTATACATTCACTGCTAATGGGGTCTACGACGGCTTTGCTTAAATATGTTCATTTTTCTACAAATTGCAGTGACCAGTTTAACATTTCATCTTGTTGCATTCTGACGAAAAAGGTTTTGTATAGGTATTAAGCACAAATTAAACTGCGCAACAATTCATCTTCCAAATTGATTTTCCCTACTAAATCGACTGGACCCACATCCTTAGTTACATTTTCGTTGTAATCTGTGCTCGATGATGTAGCAGTGTGAGTAGTTTGATCACTCGTTTCAGATCACACGTCTGCTGCTGCTGCTGATGTAACGTTAAATAATCTTCAATAAAAACTTTTATGTAGCTTCAACTTGCAACAGTAAATATGTTCGATGTATTATCAACAAAAGCAGAGTTTCCATTCTGCAAATACTTAAATACTCAAAATGTTTCGGTTCTCCTTGCTTTTATGATAGTTATTGAGATAGTCGACTCACGAACTAATGGGTTGCTTTCATTTTATAGCTTACTCAGTACAACCTGAAGCGCTGCAAGGGCATAGGCCAATATTTCATGATAGAGTGGAACACGATTGAAAGTGCAACCGTTGACTGAATAGAGTTTATCCGCTAGTACCCCTATGATATAAATCTTGACAAGTATTATCTCATTGCTATTACCAATGGTATATGATTTCATTGCATATGACCAAAAATAAAAAGATTACAAAACAACAAAACTTGATAACAAGGTGCCGTGTTTTCATTGATTAATTCCGGCAAATATGACAATCCCGAGATTTTCTTTCATTAATCCCGGGATTGCGGGATCATAAAAATGGGTCGAGATTCCGGGATTCGGAATCCTGGGATTGCAATCCCTAGTTTGCAGCTCATTTACATACCAAAATTTCATCCAGATATCATGCGTTTGCATAACGAAAATAACGCGTAGTTTTTTCACATTTTCTTAAAAAACCCAAAAACTAAGATAGCAATTGTTTATTTAAATCTTATTATAAATGGTGACATTATGACAGACAATATGTCTTCATGATCTTGATAGCACTATTTAATCTCATTATATTTGCAAGAGATAATTTTCAGTTTTTTGGAAACCACTAAAAAACAAATGATTTAATTTTGCTTGAAAAGGACTGGGCTCTAAGTTACGCCAAGATACATCGATTTTGACCATTTTGGTGTGAATCGAGTCATCCGTTGTTCATAAAGCGTTGGGCAAAAATTAATCCGCATACAGCGATACATACACAAATCCACACACACACACATACAGAGTGCCAGCTAAAAATAGTCTAAACAGCTTCAGGAGGTCATGAAACGAAAGATATAATACAAATTCCGATTTCGAAAATCGACCCCAAAACAATAAATTCTATCGGGAAGTTAAAAAGAAAGAAAACACAAAACGTTCAAAGTCTGATCGGGACCCTTACCACAATTGAGACAACATCGACTCAAAATGAAGGTACTTTATCGATATTGGAAAATTTTGTATTGCAAAAGCATACGGGATTGTCAGACGCAGACATTGACAATCTGTGTTTTTTGAGATTCGAATTTAAAAAAATATTTTTTAGCATTTCTTTCCTTTTACTCTAGTTTTAGGACTTTATAGAGTTTTTTCTTAATTATCTCGAGGGTTTCCGAATTTTAAGAAATGAAATTTTCAGTATTTCGGCCAATATATAACATGAATTTAATGTATAGGGCTATTCCAACTCAACCCGACTATTTTAGATTTCATTTGCCATGACTATACTAGCAAAAAAACTATTTTCGAAATTTTTTTATCTCATTTCGTTTTTGTTCAAAATTTTGGAATATCGTCATTTTGGGGCTCGTCTGTTTCGTTTCAATTTCAAATATCTCAGGTTGTATCCAAACATAGACAGCTGTTAGACCTCATTTTAAAGAGCATCATATGAAGAGCGTCAAACGTTATTTGCTAACAGGCTCTCTTTGTAGTTTGCAAATGCATTGTAATAAAATCATTGATAAGAGTGCACCTTAATCCTTACCTTTCTTTCTTTTCTTTAACTATTCTTAGTTTTATATAAATAATTGGATTTACAACTCAGATCCTACTGTTATTTACATGTAAAAACACAAAATCGATAGAAATGTTCTAGTATTAATGGAACATAACCTCTATTTTTTTTACTGTAACCTCTGATTCCATATTAATCCCACTCTGAAATATTCCAAATTTCTTTCAAATGTATACCTAAGAATACATGATTTTTTTTTCAAAATTTAAAAAAACACTATCTTTGATTTCTTCTCAAAATGAGTTTTAAAAAATTTTCAAAAAAACTTCTTGACCCACCATGGGTGAGTAGCATGTCAAACAACATTAAACTTCATATGATGCTCTTTAATACAATTTAGTAGTATCCATACGAATTAAAAAAAGAAGACAGTCTTGATGACTGCAGACAGAAGTGAAAACTTAAACTGTGAAATAGCTGTGTTTTTATCTTCTAAATACAACAAAATCTTTACTTTCTTTACCTCACTTACACACTGTTATTAACTGAGAAAACATTCAGAAAATTCAATAAAAAAGAAAAAACCAAAATATGAATCAAAAGAACGAGGATAAAATTATTTATAATACATATATTATTATTAATTTCAACAATACTTAGGTTGTTAGTACTTTCAATTGCGTTTTCTTTATTAAAAAGAATAAAGAAAAACACACAAAACAAATATGACAAAACCATTTTTTTTTATTTTGTTTAAAAATACAACAAAATCTTTACTTACTATACCACACTTACACACACTGACACATAAACAAAAAAAAAACAAATTCAATAAAAAAAAAAAACAAATCAAAAATCAAGAAAATGAGAATAAGAAATAAGAAAATAACAAATAATTAAGAAAATAACAAATGATTACATTTTATCTCACTCTTTTTTAATATTTATTTAGCGTGACGATGAATAACTGTGACATTACTGTTCGCTGCGTGACATTACTTGTTCGCTGAACGCTTTGCTCTGAACTCCACTGTTTTGGAAACTCCTAAAGAAATACCCCAAATCCAGTCTTCAGGAGATAATATGAATGAACTTCACTTCAAACCCAAAATAGTCGCTAAACTTTTAAAGGGGTTAAACATCAACAAAGCATCAGGAATGGACAATATTCCACCCATTATTTTAAAAACCTTTTCCAAAGAACTTGCACCAACTTTAACTAAAATATTCTACCAATCCTACAAATCTGGTATATTTCCCTCGTGTTGGAAGTTGGCAAATGTCCAGCCCGTCCCCAAAAAGGGACCAAAATCCGATATCTCAAATTATAGGCCAATAGCTTTACTATCGGTCCTATCCAAAGTCTATGACCATTATATTAATACACATATTTCAAAATTTCTGGAAGAAAATCATTTAATATCCGACAGCCAATACGGTTTTCGAAACAAAAGATCAACTACCGATCTATTAAACTATGTAGCGCATTGTTGGAACAGCATACTTGATAAAGGTGGTGAAACATACGTTATCGCTTTAGACATCTCCAAGGCATTCGATCGAGTCTGGCATGCCAACTTAATCAACAAGCTCGTTGCGTACGGTTTTCATCCCAATCTCGTGAAGCTGATTCAAAATTTTCTATCCGACCGATACATTTCGGTAACCTTAGACGGATATTCTTCTGAGTCTAAACTAATTAACGCTGGTGTACCCCAAGGCTCAGTATTGTCCCCAACCCTATTTTTGATTTATATCAACGGATTGTTGAAAATCACCAGCAACCCAATAAATAGTTTTGCAGATGATAGTACTCTGCACAAGTCGTTCGAGCCCCTTCCTTCAAAAGGTAAAATGCACGAACGAATTAATCCTGCCCGGAGAGACGCTGCCATAAACGTGAACAAAGACCTGAATAAAGTCGCCGACTGGGGTGACCAAAACCTTGTCAATTTCAACTCCACCAAAACACAGCTGTTGATTGTTTCCAGATTAAAGACCGAGTTCCCCAAAGATATTTTATTTAGTATGTGTGATGAACCAATATGTGAATGTAAAAACATTCGTTCATTGGGTGTCACAGTTTCAAATGACCTACTCTGGAACGATCATGTAATGGCGATGGCAAAAAGCGCGTCTAAAAAACTCGGCCTCCTAAATAGATGCAAAAAATTTTTCACTCTATACCAATTGCTCCATGTTTATAAGTCCTATATTCGTCCCTGTATGGAGTACTGCTGTCAAGTTTGGGGTGCTGCCTCTGTTTCCATTTTGGCCCTCTTGGACTCTGTTCAAAAGCGAGCTATACGAATTGTAGGTGATCGAACTTTGACATCAAAACTTGATTCCCTACAACATCGTCGCACTGTTGCTGACCTCGTTGTTTTTTACAAATATCGTCATCAGCAGTGCTCAGATGAAATCAGCGGCATCATGCCTCAAACTTATTCTTACCCCCGTTCCACTCGGCAATCGGCTGCCGCAACCAGTGAAACGGTAAAGATCCCGCGCTGTCATACTGGCAGATCGCAGAGAGACTTCTTTGTCCGAACTGCGTACAAATGGAATAGTTTGCCGGAACACTTAGTCTCAGGTGGCTTCAACCCACAGATGTTTAAAAAAAGCGTTAATCTACACCTCAGAACGCCAGTTGTTGTGGGACCCAGGTCTAGACCTAGGTCTTAAAAGGTATTTATGTGTTGTTGTGACACATATTCTAAACCCTATTACACAACACATTTTATTAAAAAAAAAAAAAAATATAAATTTTTCCCCATACAAAATCGCACAACGCGCCTAAAGAAGTTTTCACTTCTATAAATAAAATATAATCATTCACGTTGAAATTAATATTAGTATTTAAACATTATTGTATGTCATTCTTTTTACACTTATCTTATCTTTAATCCTTATGAAAATAATTTAATAGAATATGAATTTAACTGTTCAAACGATAAGAAGTTTCACTTTAAATAATAAAATATGTCATGTCAATTTCATGATAAGTGTAAGAAATAAAAATAACATAAAAGGTAAAAAGAATTTTTTTTTTAAATTTGCAGGAACAAAAAAAATAGGGTGGTTTATAATTTACTAATTTAGCTAGTTGCATATTCTTGGTCATGTGGCACACTGCCTTCCTCAAAAGTTAAAGCCCACAAATCGAGTTATATTGAGGCTCATTTCTTCAACCAAGAAATACCGCGGCATTACAAAGGAATACTTCATAGCTAAGAGCAGAGTGCGATTGTTGAGAAGAAACCATACGATTTCATTTTACCAGAAACATACGATTTCATCTTGCCCATGAGATGATTTCATCTTGCCCATTGCCAATGAGATGTGCTATTTTACGCAATAGCAGAGACTGGTGAACGCGGAGTTGTCACATCCCTATAGATCAAAAACTTACAAAATATTTACAAATCAACAACAATTAATCTCTACATGCATCATACTGGTCATCCAACATTCTAATGCTACAATAACAAATGATCTTAAAAAAATTACTAGACAACATCAATACACCCTCCATGTATTGATGTTGTCTAGTAATTTTTTTAATATCATTTGTTATTCAAAGAAATAAACGTTTGATGTTTATATGGTCCAATATCAACCAAACCTAAATGTTAGATTAACAAAACGAAGAAAAAACCATAGAAAACCAAAGAATACCTAACTGTAATCAAGGATTTGTGACTTAAGCTTACAGGAATTGCTATAGGGCTCTTCGGCATAATACGTGTTTTATGTTGTTTTTCTATTCTTTTTGTATTTTCAAAAAAAGCTTCTGCAAATGAAATTTAAAATTAGGCAAATCTGATTTAAGTACAATACACACATTTTATGCGAATGGATACTGTAAAATCATTTTATAAAGCTTTTCTAGAGAACCGATATTAAACCGAACCAACAAAATTTTAACTAATTTCCTAATTTGCATTAATTTATTGATTTCCTAATTTGCATATATCCATTATTTTTTTGCATACATGTATGTAGACAAAACAATGCCTATTCAAAATAATAAGAATCAAAACTATTCAGAAATAAGTTTTCTAATCTATTATCATGAGTAGACAAAAATGTTATTCCAATTTCGTATATCGTTAAAAAATGATTTTATGTTAATTGTGTTCGAATAAAATAAAATTGGTTTAATTGATTTTCTTTTTTAAAAGGAATTAAAATAATAATCGACAAAATGTTAACGCATATTAAGAGTTAAGAATTATTAAGTTACGCACTAAAACCCTAATAAATGTAAAGAGAATTGTTTTAGAAATATTTTGAAAACGAATCTGCTGACAAGGACAATAATATCGTAATCATAGCCATAATAATATTGAATATATGTTTTACAAAGTTCAAATTTAACATTAACGAGACACAATACAGGGTGTCCCATGACCCGATGTCCATAGCTTAAAGGCATATTCCTTGAACAATTTCAAGTCGAACATGCCTTGTACACTTTTGTCCAAAACCCTATAGTCGAGGAGTTATGAGCAATTTCAAATTCAACAGTAAATTAACTTGGTAGGCTATGTAATTGTATTTGAAGTTATGGGCAAAATTTAATGGTAGAGAAATCTGGTAGGCCATGTAATTGTTTTGTCATATGGTTACGGTAAAATTTGTTTGACGTTGTTATAAGATTAATTTGCAATGGCTACGTTTTCAAATCAAGAATATGCCAATATTCACTTTATTTACGGATATTGTGACAGAAATGCAAGAGCGTCTGTACGATCAGGTATCAGGTTTCCTGATCGAAGAATACCCAATAAGAAAGTGTTCAGCAATGTGCATCGTCATTTGACAGGAAAAGGTAATTTTCCTAAAGCTACTTCAGAACGTCCCGTACAGCAAGAACCTGTCGAAGAGGAAGCTATTCTTAATATGATTGAGAATAGTTTCTCTACTAGTCCGAAGAATATCTAATCGTGTTCATGTTGGTCGAATGAAAGTGTGGAGAACATTACACAATTTTGGTTTGTAGCCATACCACATACAATCTGTTCAACATTTACAACCAGCAGACTATGCAGCGCGTATTGTCTTTTGTCGTTGGTTGATTGCACACCAACAACTTTGTGGACAAATTATGTTTACGGATGAAGTCACGTTTACTAAAGATGGAATTACGAATACCAGAAACTCACATTCATGAGCACTTGAAAATCCTTTTGAAACCAGAGAAACCCATTTTCAACATCGTTTTTCGGTGAATATTTGGTGTGGTGTTTTTAATAATCTTCTTATTGGGCCATTCGTTTTTCAAGAACGTTTAACATCTGAGGTTTATCTGTTTATTTTCTACAAAACGAGTAGCCAGGTTTAATGGAGGAGATTCCACTTCAGAACAGAATTGACCTGTGGTTCCAGCAGGATGGCGCACCACCTCATTTTGGTTTAAATGTAAGATCATATCTGAATAACAACTTTGCTCACCGGTGGATTGGAAAAGGTGGTCCAGTTGCTTGGCCACCGAGATCACCTGACTTAACGCCTCTCGATATTATCTCTGGGGACACATAAAAAGTCTAGTTTATGCAAATGAACCACAAACCAGAGATGAGCTAATTCAAAATGTCATGACTGCATCTCGCATCCATACGAGACGACCCAGATACTCTTCAGAGAGCAACGTCTTCAATAGTTAGAAGAGCAAGAATGTGTTGTGAAGCAGCGGGGGGCATTTTGAACAAAAAATTTAATTAAATCTGTGGTGTAATAAAAAAAAATTCTTAATTGGTATAATATTACATTACTGTATTCAACATTCTCTCTTTTTCAATCTACACATTCTGTTGAATTTAATATTGCTCAAAACTCCACGACTATAAGATTTTGGGCAAAAGGTTATAAGGCACTTTCGACTTGAAATTGTTCAAGGAATATGCCCTTAAGCTATGGACATCGAGTCATGGGACACCCTGTATAGCACAAGAAATAAGAAATACTCACATTGGTCTAGCATCATTTATAAAAATTCATTTGAATATATTTAAAAGTATGTAGTTTTCACACGTTCCTACAAATATCTCCAAAATTTGTTGACTGTCGAATTAGTATGAACACTTGTTATTGATTACCATAGAATCTTCTTAAACTGTTAAACTATAAATCGCTTAATTTACTAAGGTTGGTAAGTGACAAAGTGATTAGTAAGCTTTCTAACTCCCCATTTAAGTGAAAATGTTTTTTATTGAAACAATAACAACCATCAATACAGCGGTTTTTCGAAGAATTTACTGAAGACGGTTAATATTGCTGATAAATTGGCTGATCACCCATTATAATCAATATCCGATTAAATTTTCATGTGAAACTCAACCAGACAATGGATTGAAATATTACAATAAATAGGTGGAGCGACACTTGGGGACAGCCTATACGCTATCATGTGGAGTATCAACGGCGAAAAAACGTTGTTAATATAACAATGATGAATATCCCTATTCGAATCAGGCAAAATGAAACTCAAATGCATTTTATCCTAGTTATATCTTATTTCCTTACTCTATTCGCATTTCTACTCCGTGAGCGTATGCCGGCGTTTCCCTGTGCTTTAAGAATTGAGAAAATAGTGCATTAAATGATAGAAAATGAAAACTTGTTTTTTTTTTCGCAATATACAGTTTTTATTAAAAAAAAACAGTCAACAATAGTTATATAAAGGCTCGTTCGTCGAACAAACAATAGAATGTCATCATCGAGGCATTTTCCATAACTAAAATTGAGACTAGTACCGTTGACTGAAAAGAAGCAGCTGAATTGGATCAGGAACCCTAAGTTATTACCTTGCCTAGTGATATCTTTTTACTCCTATTGTCAGTGGTATATGAGATCTAATGTTAACTCATATATCAATAGCAAGAGCTAGAGTACGCAGGATTGTCACACTCGTAGATTAAAAATTTAAAAAAATTACAAATTAACAAAAACAATATGATTAAATAACTGTGAAATGAATGATAACGATACGATTAAATCTTTGGGTCGTTCAACTCGACAATAGTGTTTGTGATAAATAAATTTTTAGATTAATTATGAATTGAATACACATTTTTTCAGAGATTGACATAACAATTAAAAATTGATGACTTAATGCAATCAGTCTAAAAAATTTGAATGTAAGATCGATCAAACAATCAAAAAATGATTTATTAAATACTCCTAAAACTAAATACACTTGTGTTACAATTTGATTGCTATAACAAATTTTTAAACTTAATTCTTGTTGCGCGCTATCTTTGGAAATAAGAAAATATTTTTAAAATGCGCATGATTGTACAGTTCTCAAAGGTTTTGCATCCCATCATCCAGTTTATCATTGTTGCTTTTTGTTTTTGGTAATATTTTTCTCTTAAAATAAAACTATTGTAATTTAATTAAATCAATTCTTCAACTGTGAAGGGGTGAAGTGATAAGTTTTTTATCAATTTACTGCAAACTGCGGTTTTTGACTTATAGGTGTGGTTAATCACATTTTTTGCATAAAATCGAACAAACTTAGGTGCTTCACAGTTACATATTTCAGCTGCAGAACTTGTGAATGGTGAAGTCCGCTAATGCATTAATTTACCCTCTATTTTTTTTTTGGTTGTCTTTATAATTGTGACTGATTAATTCATTGTTGTTATACTTATTTTTGATATGCACTTAATTAAAATCACAAGAAATCTAGGTCGGTTTCCTTTTTTCAGATTTCCCAAAAATGGTAAATCCAAATAACGCCATAACGAAAGGAAAACAGTTGGATCATCTGCCTAAGTATAAAAATTTTCAACAATTTTTAGATGGAACAAGGGTTAAATTAGAACCAAAAGAACGTAAACAATATAAAAAATATTTTGATTCATTTATGAAAGGTTTTATTAAGCAAGTGACGGCTTCGAATAGCCTGTTTTCCGAAATTTATGATACTTTTGCTATGGCTGGTAGTTATTTGGACAAAATAAAAGTTTCAACACCAAATGAATATGATATTAATATTTATATTAAATTTCCATTCCCAACTGACAATATTCAGGTAAGAATAAACTTATTTTATAATTTCGTGTATGTTTTGTTATTTTACATTCAGTTTATTATTTTGTTTTTAACCTTTCTTTTATCATGAGAAATATAAACAAACACACAATTGCTATTATATGACCTAATGGTATTTTTCACAGCAAACTTTATACTTAAGCCACATAATCATTAATTAGTTTGACAGCCGATATAGCCAGGCAGCCGATATAGCCAGCTTTCACCAGGTGAAAAGGCTTGTGTGTGTTAAATTTATTCTACGCAGTAGTTTTCATTTATAATTTTGACATACATATTTTATTATTGAAAAGGTAAAGAAAAAAATTGTTCGATGTTCATGGAGAAGTTGTATTAACAGAACGCCTTTGATGTTGAAGACGCACCACGTTCTCAAAGGCCAGCTAAATCATATGAAGACACAATAAAGGCATTAATAGATGCAGGCCGACGAGTAACAACTTGGCGAATAACTGGTCGCTGATAGATTAAATTTGTCAAATTCGACCGTTCATGATTATTTGAAACGGCTAGGCTTAATCTCAAAGCTCGATATATGGGTTCCTCATGGTCTTACAGAAAAAATTTGTGTTATTGCGTCAACGTCTATGATTTGCTTCTCAAAGGTCACGAAAATAACCACATTTTAAAACGCATCATCACTGGAGAGAAATGGGTTGTCTGCAATGGGTTGTTTTTCATCGAGAGATGGGTTGTCTGCAACAATGTTAAATGCAAGAGATCATGGAGTATAAAAGATAAACTGGTTCAAAGCAAAAAAGGCGGGCAAGTGCGAATAAAATTCGCTCGCCAAGGGTTCCGTGAATGTAAAAGAACACAATATCAAAAATAAATGACATAACATGACATGACATGTGTTGCAAAGTCTTTATATCGCCAGACTATGGATGCATATTAGAATAAATGTTTAATCGTAGATGTCAATAGTAAATGTCAATCATATCTACATTGATCAAAAATGACATAAAAAATGTTACTTGTAATGAAGTGGTAATTCAAACTTCGTAATTGAAAGTCGAACCACTTTCTCACACGCATTACATTTACATTGACAGAGACTTTCATAGTTATTTACGTTTATCTTTTAAACGTAGTTTCTTATACTCAATCCGTAATCGTCATCTACAATAGTTTCCGCTTAAAATTAGTCATAAACAGTTGTACAATTTCCCTAATTTGAAATCGCTCTATTTTCCAAAAGATAGGAAGAATCAATCAATGAGTTGCTTCTCGGTTATTGTATTGTCATAAACCTTTGGAGTTGTTTTTGCTTCATTTTATAAAATATAATTTCCTACAATCATTTCATAATCAATGTTTCTGTTTATAATTCTTTTCCAATCTTAGTACAAGTTAATAGTGAAGACTCTTTAGTGGGTACACATATTTAACGAAAGAGAATAACCGATAAACAACTTATCGTGTTTATCGATTTGTTGTGGTTTACAAGCGGCGTGACTTTAACTATAAATACGTGGTTGAAGACATATAATTTCTCTTAGTCTGATAATTTTGGCGGTTCTTATTAGATTATTCACATTGTGAATAAAAAAACAAAACAAAAAATTGAATCTGTTTTGTGTTTGTCCAAATTAGTACAATTTGCGTTATATCGTTCGTATAAGTAAATTTACCATTCTATAGTAAACAAACGTAGAAGTAAAATTTAGTGAAACTTAAAAAAACTTAAAAAATTATTGTTTAAACCTGTTTTTTTTTTATTCAAGTAAATAATTAGCCATATAACGTTAGTGAATGACAATAACGGTCAAGGTCGTAGAGTAATTTTCTTTGTTCTACATAGTTAAAGATACACAAATGATAAAACAAATTGAATCTGTCGGAATTGTTATCACATTCGTGGAAATTTGTTTCTCTTTATTCGTATAAGTAGATTTACAGTAAATAAAATAAGGATAAAATAAACAAATAGTCAAATTTTAGTGTGACCTAGAAACTAGAAACCTAAATAACATATAAACTTAGCATGTTAGTCAAAATTTTTTTTGAGTTTGTGAATGTGTTGCTCACACGCTTGATATAGGTTAGCCTTGAATTATAAATAAAACCAATCGAAATAAACAAAAAGGAACCCAAAATATTTTTTTTGTTGTGTGATCGTTTCGGATTGGGTAGTGAAATCCGAAATTCTACGTCCACGCCGTGCTATCTGGGTAATGCTAACAGAATTAGGTTGGTGTAGTTGAGAGGGGCAGAGTAAATACTGCTTATACTCAATGATTCTGCACCATGGCGAGTCATTGGCGGCACAAAACCAATGCAACTCAAGCGTCCGTTCTCCATGTTAGGGGCGGCTTGGAGCGGGTGTCTGTCTTGGATCAAGCGGCTCGCTATATAAACGTGTAGCAAGCGTCTGTTCTCCATGTTAGGGGCGGTTTGTAGCGGGCGTCTGTCTTGGATCAAGCGGCTCGCTATATAAACATGCAAAAAGGTTGTTTCTGGTGACCTTAAGATGCAGAACGAACCCATTCACGAAAATTTGGGGTTGGGCGAAGGGCTAACACCCTATTTCCGTAAAATATTACTTGTCATGAATTCTGTTACCAGGCCTCGGATTCATTATTAGAACGACCTCGGAAACTATACCCGGACTACGATTTAAAAATGGGAACCTGGAACGTGCTAAGCCTTAGAAGACCAGGAGATCTACTAAAACTTACAAACCAAATCAATAGCTATACACTGGATATAGTGGCGTTACAAGAACTAAGATGGCCCGGGAGTGGAATCCACGAAACAGCCAACGGATACACTCTCTACTATTGCGGTCATGAAAACGGAGGAGAATTTGGAGTTGGCTTTCTCATACATCGTCGCGTGAATCAACATGTTATCGACTTTCGCCCAATTAATATGCGGATATGCACAATGAGAATCCGTACGCAAAAATTTAATGTAACGATCATCAATGTTCATGCACCTACTGAAGACAAAGCAGATGACATTAAAGACCTGTTCTTGCTAGAACTCGAAGAAGTCATCAATAACATCCCGCGGCATGATATAAAAATCGTGGTAGGTGACTTTCAATGCGCAAATTGGTAGAAGTGCAGAACTTGAAACACATGTCGGCCCTAACAGCTTGCATCATACTAGTAACAATAACGGCTTTCGCGCAGCTGAACTGGCTATGATGTATGATCTAGTAATTTCTAGCACTTTCTTTCCTCATAAGAGAATCCACAAAGCAAGTGGGAAATCAAACGATGGAAGAACTGAAAATCAAATCGATCACGTCATGATTTCTAAGAGACACTCTACAAGTGTAACTGACGTTCGATCATACAGAGGTGCTGATATGGACACCGATCATATGCTTGTCATCATCTTTAAGTATAAGTCCAAATTATCATCTACATATAATAGGCAAGCAAAAAAGACCGTGCGCTGGAATGTCGAAGCATTTAAACACCTGGAAACACTGAATAGATATCAGGAAATTGTAACGCAAAGCATAGAAGAGCATGACATCCCATCTGAGATGCCATTAAACATACAAGAAGAATGGCAAACGCTTCAATCAACCATCATATCCGCAGCACAAACTACAATCGGAAAACGACCACCGAAATCACGTAACGAATGGTTTGATGACGAGTGCCGCGAAAGCATTGAGCACAAACAAAAATGCGAGAAAAATGGTTAAGAAGAAACACCCGAAGCTCCCAAACTGATTATCTATGCGCCAGAAAAGCCTCCACAAAATTCCTACGGAAAAAGAAACGCGAACACATGAAGAGCTGTATCGAAAACATCAACCAACATGCGGCTAATGGAAATTCGAAAGTGTTTTGCCAATGCGCGGAATCTGACCAAGGATTTCCACCCAAGATCTACAGCCATCAAAAATGGAAACAACGAGCTTACAACAAGTGAACGTGATGTGGTGGAAGTATGGCGATCCCACTTTCAAGACCTACTGAATAGCACGAATGAAGTTCATCCTATTCGAGCAATTGCCCCGTCAAGTGAGGAGATTTTTGTCCCTTGCCCAACAATAGAAGAAGTGGAAGCTGCCATCAAAAAATTAAAAAATGGCAAATCACCAGGTATCGATGGAATCCCTGCAGAACTATTTAAGAATGGAGGAGCAGCTCTAGTCTCACGCATATATGATCTGATTCTTGCAATCTGGGACCAAGAAGAACTACCTGCTGAATGGAAAACAGCTCTCATTGTTCCGCTACATAAAAAAGGTGACCGCCTAAAGTGTGCGAATTATCGTGGAATCGCACTGTTGAACACTGCATATAAAATACTAGCTAATGTCGTACTCGCTCGGCTCATCCCGTTCGCCGAATCTATCATCGGCGACTATCAGTGTGGTTTTCGTCCCAACCGTTCAACCACAGATCAATGTTTTACCTTAAGGATGATTCTGGAAAAATGTTGGAAGTACAAGATCAGCATTCACCAGCTCTACGTTGATTTCAAGCAAGCATATGATAGCTTCATCCGCGACAACCTCTGGTCTGCACTCATATGCCTTGGTATTCCAGCGAAACTTGTTTCTCTGTGCAAACTCACAACATCGGGATCAAACTGTAGAATAGTAATCGAAGGGTCAGTTTCTGACTCTTTTGATATAACATCAGGTGTTCGACAAGGTGATGCACTCGCGCCCGTACTATTTAATTTGGCGCTTGAGTACGCGATAAGAAAAAGCCGCATTGAGACACAAAACTTTATATTTAACAAATCTAGTCAAATTCTTGGCCATGCAGATGATATTGTGCTTCTCGGACGTAGAACAAGCGATATCAAGGATAGTCTCTCTCAGCTTGAAAGAAATGCTAAACGACTTGGATTATGCATTAACACCGGCAAGACTAAACTTTTAACAACATCCAGGAATATACCTCCCGGCAATCTGAATACTGGCGACTATGAAGTGGAACGTGTAGAAAACTTCAAATACCTCGGGTCTGTAATAACATCGTCAAATGACATGCAGGCAGATATTAAAGCCCGTGTCTCTACCGCATACAGCGTTTTCTACGCATACTCAAAACTTTTGCGATCCAAACATCTTTCGCAGTCGTGCAAACTCACACTTTACAAAGCATTAATTCAACCTGTGCTTACCTTTGGAAGCGAAAGCTGGACACTGACTTCCTCCGATTGTAGAATTCTATCAACATTCGAGAGGAAAGTCATACGAACAATTTATGGTCCATGTAAAGTTGCTGAAAATCAGTATAGAATCCGAATGAATCATGAAATCAGACAGCTTCTTGGAGGCTGCGATGTAATCGGATTCATTAAATCTAACCGGATTAGATGGTTTGGTCATGTAGAAAGGGCACCATTAGATAGAATGATTAAAAAAGCGTCCCAACAACAACCAGCTGGTGTTCGTCGAAGAGGAAGACCTAGACAACGCTGGCATGATGACATCATCCAAGACCTTCGTGATATAGGATGTCGAAACTGGGGTCAACTGGTCATGGAACAAGACGATTGGAAGCTGATTGCACAGACGGCAAAATCCCTCCATCTGATGTAAACGCCAGAGAGAGAGAAATCGTTTCGAATAGGAAAAAAAGGATATATGTATACTGGTTGGCTTTGATAAAATGCAGCAACCAAACGGAACTAAAAAAAATTGGCTGCAAAATTTTGAAATTATTTGACTGACCGAGATTTGTGTGCTTCAAGTCGTTTACTGCTGATCCGTATTTGGATAGAAAGGAAGAAAATAAAGAAAGGGAGGGAAACTGTATTGGATTTACGTTTTTTTGTGAATTTAAGCTTACTTTTGGGGATAATCTGATAATACGGTGAATGACAAGTTTTACCTGCCATATTGATTGATGATCCAGTAGAGAACGGTGGCCTTGTCTTTGCTACGGTGGTACCTTTAACAATATTGCGAGAATCATTTTCGATTAATCACCTGAACCGGAATCTAGTCGATAGTATAATGATCGGCTGAACGCGAGCTTGAGCAGTGGGATTAGACAATACTATGTGGTGAGTCATTTTAAAAATATATGTATGAGGGTGTGTATGTATGTATGAATGGGTGCGTGAGTGCATGTACGTGTGCGTGTATGCACGGGATGTGTATGTGTGGCTGAATGAACCTATAATTAAAGCCTTGATTATTGTTTCTTTCCGCAAATAAATCTGCAGGTTGCAAATTAGCGTTGTAGGAACAGACACAAATATTTATATGTTTTTTTTTCTCTATTTAAATTTTAATTAGTGCATTATTTTATGTGATTTAGTCATTTATTAGCAATAATTTATTGTTGGAAAATATGAGGGAAAACAAAAATAATAGCTAATGGTTACAAGGTTCCTAATAGCACAAATAATGATAATATTTTTTGAATTTAACCCAAACTGATTTAATTACAACTAGTGATAGTTTTTGTTATTGATATAGTGGGTGCTGGGTTTGAAACCATATTTTCTGAAGATAAAGTTTTAAAAATTATTCACGATTTTGCAATTCAAGAACTATTACACAAGAAAATAATAATAAATTTCACAGGACCGAAATCGTTCATACCAATCTCATCATATGGTGTTACAAATAAACAAACTACAGTTACGGTTGATACTTTTCAGGATAAATATGAAAATTTTCGTAATAAGAGCTGTCGTTATTCACCACCAAATTTCATCATTTCGTCTAATTGTGGATTTCATGAAGTTATGCCTTTAAATAATCGTAACCCATGGTATCTTGGTCTAAAACAGATCAGTAATTATAATAATGTTCCGGTGTTTTTGCTTTGTATACGAAAGATGAAGAAAAATTAGATTTGAAAATACTAGAGAGAGTTGGTTCAACAAATAATTTTAATTTTGGTATTTTATCAGAAACTACACAGTTAAAAAAAAATTGAATATGTAATGCAAATTGCTACACATATAGGTCCTACGGAAGTTTCCGTTACAAAACAATACAAAGCTTGCTATATAAAGTTAAACTAATGCTCTTTGCATCAATACTTAACAGAGTACTTGGAGTAAAAGAAAAAGCTTGTTGTTTAAAAATGTCTGTTATTTGCATTAAATAAATTACGCGCAACATTTTTTTAGTATGACATTTTAATGCAAATTACATCATAATTTCGAGATACTTTGATTATTGCGCACCTGCCTAAATTAATCAAATTAAAATAAAAAAATTACAACGGAAAAAATTAAAACATACATACCACCTTAATCACTATTATTATAGACTTTCAGCTAAGAAGCGATAACTAAAACATACATGAAACGATTTCAACTATATATTTCTAAAATGGATAATAGTCTAGTGAATTTTAAAATTTCATTATTGTATTAAATTGTAGCAAGCTGCATTAAAACTTCTAGCTGTTCGATAGAAATAAATTATGATACAAGAGTTGTTTTAGATTTTATAGAAATGCATTGAAATTAGGTTTAATGCAACATTTACTTTACAATTCACTAATAACCTGCAACGCATAGCTCCTATTGCAAGACTTGCTTTAAATATTGCAGTTACTTTTTCAACTGTGTAAAAAGAATCCGTTTTGTGATCTTCGATCAATAAAAAAAAATTACTGAAGAAGTGAATGATGATGAAGTTTTCTTGTATTAATGGCTATGTGACTATGGAAATCCAACTTTGAATAGTATTATTTTAAATTTTAAAGCCTTAATCTTACTTTGATTACAGATTTATATATTGTTTTATTTTTACAACAACTTTTATTTATACTATATTTCACATGTAAATTGGGTGTGTGAATGTACGTGTGTGTATGGTGTGTTCATGTGTGTGTGCGTGGGTGGATGAGATGTGAGAGCTTGTGTCTGTGTGCTGAAAGTGCAGGGGTTGGACGTGGTGATCGTGGTTCTTTCGCCTATAGGGTCGCCAGAGTCTACTTCGTTCACTTGTTCTCCTTATGATCCGTTTGCATCTTGAATTACGCGTACATTACTGGTATTTGTGCTGGAGCAGCAGGATTTCCTTCTCGTCCCCACTGACTACAGCTAGCTTGGGGCTATTAAAACAATCTCGCTAGGTACGCGGCCTGCTATGCCACTTCGTTGTTAGTCAACGAAGAAGCGCTTCATTACATACTTGAGGTTAAATCTTATCCATAGCTGTTTATGTTAACTAAAGAACGATTTAACCAGCTTTTTAATGGTTTATTAAATTTATTAAATATTCTATTTTTTCTATAAATCAGCGTCGAAATATGGGTGGTGTTGGTATACATATACTTAAAATATCACTTTTTTTAACAATAACTAAAAAACTGTGCATCGCAAAATTCTAAAAAAATTGCAATGTTTCTTAAATTAGGTGCTCTTTGACACCCCACTTGGTTGGGTCAAAAAAGTTTTTTTTCACCCTTCCCCACCCCAATCCCGAAAGCATAAAAATATAATTATTTCAGACTTCGCTATAATTTTCGTTCAGAGTTTATCAAACTTCCTGTCTCTGCGAATTTTTTTTTACCCGCCCTACACCCATCCCCTAAACACACAGATATATAATTATTTGAGAGTTTGCTATGATTTTCGTTCAAAATATAGCAAACTTTCTGTCTCTGTGTGTTTTTTTTTTCAATTTTTTCTGTCAATCAGTGTCGAAACGTAGCGGGGGGGGGGGGGTTCTGAAATTTGCACATTTTTTAGAATAACTCAAAAACTGTGCACCGCAAAATTCTAAATAGAATACATATTTCTTAAATTAAGTGTTCTTTCAAATGGGGTGTCATCTTCTGTCTGTGAATTTTTTCAAACTTTTCTGTCAATTAAGCTCGAAATCCAAGGGGGGAACCAACTTTTTGTGTCACTTTTTTGACAATAATTCAAAAACTATGCATTGCAAAATTCTAAAAAAATGGCAATGTTACTAAAATCAAGTGCTCTTTCAAATGACACCCCACTTGACCTGATTTTAAATTATGTTTTTACCCCTTATCATTCCCAGTTCCCTCCCCTTTTATAAATATAATTATGAGTATCTGCCACTTTTCTATATTTTTCATTAAAAACCTACTCATTTTTCTATCATTCCAAATATATTTAAAGATTTTCGATGAAGTAGGGTCGGAGTTAATCGGGGCAATAAAACATAGAGAAAACGTCATTTTTCAAAATTATACAAAAAATGGTGAGGTGCAAAATTCCAAAATACATTTTTAAGGAATACTGAAATGAAGCCCTTTCATATGATTCCCTACTCGTCTCGATAAAAAAATGTATGTTCTCGAAGGCTTTACATCGTACCTCTGTAAAACAAACGAACACAACTTTATTTATTTTTTAGCCCGCCATCTTGTGTGGATAGGTTAGTTTTATAAGCACCTCAAATTTTAAGTTCATCGGACATGAGATAATCGAAATAATGTGAAAAACACGTTGTACTCCCACCAAGAGTGTTCCGTATAAAAAACGGAACCCTAAAAAGATGATGCTGTCTGTTTGGTGGGATTTCAAAGGAATCATTTTTTTTAGCTCTACCAAAAAACACTACGATCAATTTTGAAGTGTACTGTCATAAGCTGGCCAAACTGAATGAAAAGGTCCAAAATGAACAGAAAAGGTCAAAATTGATCAATAGCAAAGGCGTTGTGTTCTACCACCAAGATACTGTGACAACTCATACAAGTTTGTTAACTCGTCAAAAGTTTTTGCAGCTTCAATGGGATGTATTGCCACGCCCACCATACTTGCCAGATCTGGCACCTTCTGATTATTATCTGTTCCGGTGTCTCTACAAAAATTTTTGGACCGCAAAACCTTTACTTCATATAAAGAGATCAAAAATCACCTAGACCGGTTTTTTGATAGTAATAATCTGAATTTTTTTAAACGTGGAGTCATGAGACTACCAGAAAGATGGCAAAAGATATTGGACGAGAATGGACAATACATAATTGAATAAAATCATCTTTCATTTTCATTAAAAATGAACTTAATTCCCGAACACCCCAATATTTATGCTAATAAACACCAAATATACTGTTGCTAATATTTATAATAAAATAATTTGATTTTGATTAATAGGTAAAACGTTTAGAAGATGCCCCATCATACTGTGAAATTAATATCAAAAAAGATATATCACATCTAAAATCACCGAATGAAATACAAAAATCATTCATAAAAGCGTTTGTGGATGAAAAGAAGGAATATTTATTAGAAGATAAAGCAAGATCATGGTTTGAAAAGGTTTTGCAAAAATATTTTCAAACAAAAAAATTGGATGAATCATTAAACAAATATGAATTTGAGTTTGAAGATGTTCGCACAGTATATATGGTTAGTAATCCTAAAAAAAGTGGACCCGCATTTACGATAAACATTATTATACCGAAGGAAAATGTTGAGTTTGATATAGATTTAGTGCTAGCTATACCTCTAGGAATAGAGCATCATGTTGCTAAGAAAAAACTTCCACCAAATATAAGTGAATCTGAGAAATGGGCAGCAATACCGAAACCTGATGCAAAAAGGCAGGTAAACAATTATAAATGGAGTTGTTCTTTTTTATCAATTGAAAAATTAATTTTGGATAACAAACAGAACCTACGTCCAGTATTAATGCTGTTTAAGGTAAGCAAGCGTAGAACTATTAACTGTCAACTTTTTTATATGAATTTAATTTTTCAATAATATTTTGGAGTTTTTTTTTTTTCAAATCTATTCAACTTTTCAGCTTGTTTAAAAAGTGAAATTAATCTGTATAATAGGTTCATACGTTGGATCAGGGTTTTATCAAAATCGCTCCATAACATAATTGAAGTAATATATTTTTTACTATTATATGTACATGTTTGCCAGGCTTTCCGCATGAGATCAACCAGATCAGTTTGTTTTGTTCACCTTAATATACGGATGTGGCAATCTCGCGTACTCCAATTCCTATTAAATTGTAAGATAGCATAAAGATGTTACTAGTCAATGTGATACTTAAGAGGTTCTGGAAAACAAATTTTAGGTGGCCAATGGTATCGCTCATAGTCTAATGGGAGTGCTACTTGGCAAAACTCCTCTAATTTTATGCTTAGATTGTAACCATATAATTTTTTATTATATGATCAAACATATTAGTAATACATTCTTTGCGAAAACATATTAAAAACAAATTTTTGAACATGGCAGCAAAACGGAAACAATATAGATTACAAAAGGCCATGTCCATTCGATTTGCTGCAATAATGCATGTTCAAATCAACATTCAAAACATTCATGGATTGAATGCTTACGCTATATATAAATATAAAGAGAACTTTAGTATAAACATGTAAGAAGAGAGAGAAAACAAATCGTGATCGCGCATCTCTCACAATAAATTTCTGTTTTCTCCATTTTAGTTTATTTTTCAATGTTTATATTTACAACCACAAAAAATTTCTTTAAGTTATAAATTAAAACTACTTCTTAATTTAAAATGTCAAAAGTTATTAATTGTTTTCTTTATAGGTGTGCTAATTTTTATAAAATGGATGACAATAATTACGAGAGTTATTGAAATTTATTAAATTATTTCCAGCGATTATTTAAATATAATATTGTATAAAGAACAAGCAATATTTTCTTATGTCATGAACAAATATATAAGTTTAGTAAGTTATCTCAAGCTGACCCATTAGATGGCAAATTTTTTTCGTTATCGGCAAATGTGATTTTCATTGATAAAATTTCAAAAAAATGTTTGGTCATAATCTCATAATAAAATCTTATAAATAACTGTTTTTGTTTATTTTATAAAAAATCAGGGTGCGAGGAATTTTTTTTTTTTGTGGTGGGATTTTTTCTCCTGTAAATTAAAAAAACCTCGCAATAGTTGTATAGTTATGAATCAAACGAAAAAGTTACGCGGAAAAAGTTATTGGAGGAAATTTCGGTTTCTCAGAGAGTAAAACAAACAACAAAAATACGATATGGCAGTTGTGGATACACGGTAAAAATTAGTTATGGTGATCGGTTGATTGAACGCTATATGTGATCTCGTGCAACTCTTCTTGAACATAAACAACACATTTTATTTCTTATGCTAGTTTCTGAAAATTTTTGATCGACCGTTGAATCACTATATCCCAAATTTACTCTCAGATCAGTTTTTGAACTCCATTAAGGTATACATATGTGGATTCGTTAACGCCTTGTAGTGGTGATAATGAAATTTCATAGAATGAAATTTAAGCCTCAAATCCCGTAAAATATTTCACTTTTCCAAAATGAACACCAATCGCTTCAAAATTTGTTTCTTTTCAATCGTCATGGTTTTTATATTGACAATAGCAATGTTTCTATTCAAAACTTCACCCCAGCTATCCAATTCAGTGTTCATTATCCGTATTGCAATAGAAAACTTTTCAATCTGTCAATTTATAATGCAAACATGTTTCAGCTTCATCTTTTTTAAGCAAACGAGTTTCTGTAAAGATTTCAAATTAAATTGTTTGTTTTTTGCTCTTAAATTTTGTTCAACAATGTTTTTGTATCGTTTTACAAGAAAGATAAGTAAACAAAAAAAAACAAATACTATAATGACTTTGTAATAAAGTTTCAAAAATTCATATATGTCGAAATGCACCTATCACCGTAAAAAATATTCAAAAATTGATATAAAATTTATTTAAATTTTTTTACAGTTATTTTTTTAAAATAAAAATCTTTAACAAATTTTAAAATCTTACAATTTCTTTTTAATTTATTATTACATGGCCCAATGCCCAATAACAGACCAAAATCGGCTCAGTACTTTTTGCTGTAGAACCATTTAAATAGATCTTATCCTTACGGCAAGAGGTCAGAAAAAACTAAAAATGCATGTAAAATATTCTTCGGTTACGAAATATCAGATAAGAAATATTGTGCAGCTAATGGCGTCAGTTACAACACACGTACATGAATTTTTGTTAGAACCACAGGGTATCTGCCGTGGTTGTTTTCAAATAAGCTATTGTTCTTCAACAGAGTGATCATTAATAAACATCACCACCTCAGTTTTCCAATAAATTGAATTGCCCTTTATTGATCATAATTTCCAAAAATGAGCATATGAGCTGATATAAAAATAGTCTCCCATATAAAAATCAAATCACTCATATAAAAATGGTCGACTAAACTAAGTTCGATCAGAAATTTTATTGAATTATTTAAATTAATTACGAATTAATACGTATTAATTTTAATACGAATGTACCTCTATGAACTATCAATGGCACAAAAACAATTATTACCTTTTTTGAAACTTTACGCTGCTTGAAAATGTATGATTTTTGTGATCATATACAACGTTAATAGGACACAATTATATTATCTACCTGTTTCTAAGACTGCGTTTATGATAACTAAACTTACACTTTTTGTTTGATTGCAGAAATTTCGTGATTCTCATCCGGAATTATCTCCATTAAAAAGTTATTTCATAAAAACGGTGTTTTTATTAGAAGTTCGAAAACAGAATGAATTAGAAGCAGATAACTTTTGGCGATCTTCGTTGAGTTCGTTATTCTTGCACGTAAGAAATAATTGCAAATCTTTATTCCAACAAAGTAATAAAGTAAATATAATTTTTTTTAACAGATGATGAATGTTATTATTGACTATTTAGAGAAGGGTGAGATTAAATTTTATTGGGATGATGATTATAATATTATTAAAAAATACAAACCATCTGTGAAAAACATGTACCATGTGTTTGTTAAAAAAAATAAAGAAATAAAGTCGCTAATAGAAAACGAAAATCCTCCAAATGATTTTGACAAATTTTTCAGTGAGTATCCAAATTGGTTTCATTTAAATTTCGTTAATTTTGTTATAATGATTATATATATAGATGATAGAGTTAAAGATGCCAAAGAAACAATTTCATCTTGTTCAAAAACAAATGTTGTAAACAAATATTGCGATGTTGCACAACCTAAAGATAAACAATCAATTCATTGTTCGTCTACATTATTGGACGTAGCGTTAAAAGAGACCAAAGACGTTTGCTCAAAAGAACAAATAAATGTTGAAATCAAAAATGTTACACAACTAAAAATTACTCCAAATTTTGAGTCATTATCTTTAAATGAAACGGCGATGGAGGTTAAGAATCAATTAAATTTAAGTGTATGTCAATCGAATGGTGCCAGCTCGGTAGAATTAAAATCAGCTACATCTATCCTATCAACTACTTCGGCAACACCGAAACTTAACTTGTAAGTACGCAGAACTTAATTTATTGCACCAAATATAATTACGAATAAATTAACCAAGAAAATAGGTATATTTTTAGGGAAAACTAGTGATATTTTGTTTGTGGTGTTCATGCTCCATGTAGGAGCGTTGCCAAGGTAATCAGCTTCGATTATTCACCGCGGTCATTCGCAACAGCGACATAATTACCCTGGCAGTCGATTTTTTGGCTCGTTTATTACGTTCGTCTCCCATTGCAGTTGTGGTCTACCTCGCGGTCGCAGTCGCCCACTCCCTGGGATACTAACGCACATTTTTTGAATCATTCCAGACTGTGAATCAGCTCGTAGGACATGTCTAAACTGTAATTAGGCCCTGATACGGAGCCACGTTTGTAATTGATTCACTTCGTGAATCGGATTGGACTTTTATCACTTTGTTTCTGTTCAATATACTGTTAAAACTATACAAATCACAAGCACATCTGATATTCCATCGTTTTTATAGTAGGAAAAAAAATAAAAGTTAAAGCAAAGGAGATCACTCCCGCCATCCGGATTGTCCCTACACGGATCTTAAATTTTGGAAATCTCTTATTATTCTTCAATTAGCCTATCATTCTAAAAACTAAGTTGAACTACACAAAAAATTAAATTTCAATACTAATATAAAATTAGAAAAAATACCTTATTTTAAACTGTTGATTCTGTTTCCACCAGTTGCAATACCACGCTCCAAAGTTGTTGAATTTTGATCTGGATAAGCAGAGATATTATTTCGGATACCAAGTGAACTTCTTTAAGCCAATATTTGCTTAATTCCTGATTTGAAATATTAGAATATCCATTTGAAACTACGGCACCACTGTTTAGAATTCATATTTAAGGAACTCATATAATTGTACGAACAAGTTCTATTATATTTGTTTAACGAACACTTACGAAAGTGAAAAAAAAAAAAAAAAAAATCGTTTCTCACTTCGTTGTGGAACCTTCATGTATAAAAACATAAATGAAATAAAACAAATTTTATAAAAGTGGATTTATAGTTTAATTTATTAAGGTGGATTTATAGTATAGTTTATTTAAAAAGATATTCAAAATTATTTATTGGTCCTTCGAAGCCGAATCAAAGGTTTGAAAACAATTTAAAATTAATTAAAATAAATTTTAAAACAAGATGGATGAACAGCAAATAAAAACTTTACGAAAAATGAATGGCGGTCTAAAAAGCAAATTGTCCTTGTCCGAGAAATATTTTGGTGGAATTAAAAATGATGAAGTAGATATGGAAATGTATAACAATTTATTAAATCGTCTAGAGAAGATAGAAACGTGCTACCAAAAATATCTCGAAAATTATTCCGATATATTAATCAAAATGGAGGATAATCATATTGACTACGCAGCAGTAAATCTACAATATGAAGATTTTGAAAACAGATATTTCAAGATAAAAAGTGAGTACCAAACAAAATTAGACTTATATAGGTCAAATAATATTGATAAAGACAACAAAAATAGCTCAATAGATGGTGATAATTTGTCTAGTAAAAAACAATTTAGTTCAGTAATTAAACTGCCAGAAGTTAAACTTCCAACGTTTGATGGTAGTTTAGACCAATGGCTCAGATTTAAAGACTCATTTGAAGCAATGGTTATCAATCAAACAAATTTACCAGATATTCAGAAATTTTATTATTTAGACAATGCGGTATCGGGCGATGCCAAAAAAGTTATTTCAAAAGTCGAATTTTCCGCGACTGGGTTTCATTTAGCATGGAAGACACTTCTAGAAAGATTTGATGTAAAACGTGCAATTGTCGAGAAACATACTGCGGAAATTTTTAATTTAAAGCATGTTCACAAGGAATCGCCCGAGAACCTGCAAAGCTTAGTAGATAATACTTCACTTCATCTACGAGCACTAGAACAATTAGGACAAGACATTAAATCATGGGATATGCTTGTCATACATATAATTTCACAATGCTTAGATAGAGAAACTCGAAAATTATGGGAAAGCGAAATCGAAATAGATAAAATGCCTACATGGGATGAAATGTCACAATTTTTACAAAAACGTAGTAAAGTTTTAAAGTCGGTAGAAGATAAAAGCGCAATACCAACTGCATCAACAACAACAAATTCCAATTTTAAGTTCAAATATCCACAAATTAAGACAACAAATAAAACATTTATGCTGAACATTCCATCTGGAAAAATTTCTTGTATTGTTTGCAACCAAAACCATTTTATCAATAATTGCCACGAATTTTTAAAACAAAGTCCACAAGGTCGTTATAGTATAGTAAGGCAACTCAATTTATGTTTAAATTGTCTCCGTACAAACCATTTAGTTAAGGACTGTGCATTTGGCGCATGTAAAATTTGCAATCGTAAGCATCATTCGTTATTACACATGAACCAACCAGAAGCAGCATCAAATTCACGTAGTACTAGAATGCCAGTTACACCATACAAAAATAGTCTAGATACAAGTTCAAAACACAATAGCTCTAGTTTTGAACAGTCAAAGCAACCCAACATAAATAATCATAGTAGCCATAGTCAAATAAATGTCAATGATAATGGTCTTCAAAACAAATCAAACACTAATAGTAACAACGAGCATAGTCAATCATCGAAATACAGAAATAGTAATTCAACACAGTCATTAGATATTGGTAGACCCGTAAACATTAGTCATAACAATCCAACTAGTGATTCCGCAAGTTATTGTAGCAGTGAACATCAACAAACCAAAAAGCAAATATTACTCTCAACAGCGGTGTTACTAATTAAAGATGCCCACAATTCATATATACCATGTAGAGTTTTACTCGACTCTGCATCACAATCCAACTTTGTAACTAGCAAATTAGTCGAATATTTACAAATACCTAAAGATTCACATTTGTCTTATGTATCAGGGTTAAATAATAGCACAACAAATATTAGTTACAAGATCACAACGAATATCCAGTCTAGGTTTAACAAATACAACGAAGATTTGGAGTTTTTAGTAGTGCCCGAAATTGGAAATTTACCAACGCAGTATATTGATATTAGTATGTGGTCACTTCCTTTAGATATAGATCTAGCCGATCCAGAATTTAACATTCCAAACTCGATAGATTTGCTGCTTGGTGCTGAAACATTCTTTAAAATACTAAAAAATGGTTACATGGAAATATCAAATAACTTACCTATTCTAAAGGAAACCGTATTTGGATGGATCGTTAGTGGAAGGGTAGAAACTCATAGCTATTTTATGTCATCTAATGTAAATAATTCACAATTAGATAAAGGTTTAACCAAATTTTGGGAGGTTGAATCATGTATAGAAACTAAAAAGGCATTATCTGTAGAAGAAGTCAAATGTGAAGAATTATTTTTAAAAACTTATAAAAGAAATGAAAATGGTCGATTTATTGTTCAATTACCATTTAATGAGTTAGTGGCAAAATTGGGGGATTCAAGAAATTCAGCATTGAACCGTTTTAGTTATCTTGAATCTAAATTAAATCAAAACGAGAATTTAAAGAATGGTTATATAAATTTTATGCGAGAATACGAAGCACTTGGTCATATGTCAGTTTGTCTGGAAGATCATCTACCAAAGGAAGAATATTTTTTACCCCATCACGCAGTTTTTAAGGCTAGTAGCACAACAACAAAATTACGCGTCGTATTTGATGCTTCTGCAAAGGGGTCAACTGATATCTCGCTAAATGAAACTCTAATGATAGGTCCAGTAGTGCAGGATGATTTATTTTCATTAATCTTAAGATTTCGTAAACACTTGATAGCATATACAGCCGATATTGAGAAAATGTTTAGACAGATTCAAATAGATGAAATTCATACTCAATATCAAAAAATATTTTGGAGAGAAAATTCTTTGGAATCAGTCAAGATCTATAAATTGAACACGGTGGCAACAAAGGTCATAACTACTTGGCAACAAAGGTCATACAACAGTTAGCAATTGAAGAAGAAAATAAATACCCATTAGCGTCTATAAAGACAATGAAGGATTTCTACATGGATGATTTGTTGTCAGGAGATGAAAATGAAAATGCAGCAATTCAATCATATCGACAATTAGTAGAAATGTTTGCAACAGCCGGCATGAAACTTCGAAAATGGACATCAAACAATAACAATTTATTAGAACAAATACCATTAGAAGATAGAGAACAAAAATTTGAATTTGCAAATGAAAGTATCAAAACATTAGGTTTAATTTGGCAACCAAAGATTGACAAATTAAGTTTCTGCGTCCAGCCAGTAAGTCAAGATGAAAACATTACAAAAAGATCTGTACTTTCTGACATAAGCAAGTTATTTGACCCGTTAGGGCTCTTAGCTCCAGTGATTATAAAAGCCAAAATTTTAATTCAACAAATTTGGCTTGCAAAAATAGATTGGGATAGTAAACTTCCACAAAATTTAGAGATGGCATGGTTAGAATATAGAAATAATTTAATTTCAATCAATAATATCAGCTTTAATAGATGTGTTATACCGGGTAAAGTAAAGTTTTTGGAACTACATGGTTTTGCTGATGCATCTCAGTCAGCTTACGGAGCATGCATTTATTTAAGATATGTAGATGAAGACAAAATATTAGTCAGCCTACTTTGTAGCAAGTCTAGAGTAGCGCCATTAAAGGTAGTCTCATTACCACGACTAGAATTAAATGCAGCATATTTACTTTCACAGCTAGTTGAAAAGGTAAAACATGCAATGGATATACATTTCAGTCAAATAGTTCTTTGGTCCGACTCAAGTATAGTCTTATCTTGGATAAAATTACCACCCCACCAATTAAAAACATATGTAGCAAATCGTACTAGTGAGATACAAAATATTACAAGGGATATGGAGTGGCGGCATATCAGTGGAAGAAATAATCCAGCTGATTACGTATCACGTGGCATCATGCCAGAAGACTTGCAAAATTTAGATATTTGGTGGAAGGGTCCAGCCTTCTTGCAATTGGAACCAAATCACTGGCCTAAAGGTGGAGCTAAGGTTAGTAATATATGTATACATCAAAACCTAGAACTAAAACATAATGATTTCACATTTGCAATACAAAATTTTGAACCTATTATTCGTATAGAAGATTTTAGTTCATTCTTAAAGCTCAAACGTATAGTTGCACTAGTTATTCGTTACAAAAATAAAATTAGACATAAGGGAAATCGTCCCACAGTTTTTACAAGAAACGAATTAAAGGTTCAAATAAATAAAATGCCTGCATTATCAACATTAGAACTAGAAAATTCACTGAAAACAATAATTCGAATTGTGCAATATTCTCAGTTCAGAGATGATATCAATCATTTAATGCAACATAAATGTTTATCAAGAAAAAGTAAAATTATAAACTTGACACCATTCTTAGATACTGATGGTTTACTCCGTGTTGGGGGCCGCCTGCATAATAGTGAAATAGATTTTGATAAAAAACATCAGTATATTTTACCACATAACAATCACTTCACAGTTTTACTTTTCCGTCATTATCACATAGAAAATATGCATAGTGGTGTTCAAGCAACTTTAGCAACAGTACGACAAAGGTTTTGGCCAATTAATGGTAAAAACGTTGTAAAAAAGGTTATTCATGAATGTTTAGCATGTTTTAAGGCAAAACCACATTTATTAGAGCAAATTATGGGTAGTTTACCTCAGAGTAGAACAACTATAGCAAGACCATTTAACACTACTGGCGTTGATTTTTGTGGACCGTTTACAATTAAATACAAAAATCAGCGTAAGGGTGTTTTTAATAAGGTATACGTATGTATTTTCGTATGCTTCGTTACAAAGGCAATACACTTAGAAATCGTAGAAGACGCAACTAGTGAGGCATTCATAGTATGTTTAAAGAGATTCTGTGCGCGAAGAGGAAAATGTCATACTCTGTGGAGCGATAATGCTGGAAATTTTGTTGGAGCTAATAATCAGTTAAGGGAACTAGCTAAGATAATAAATAAAGAAAACAACGATATTATCAACTTTTGTTCTAATGAAGGTATAGATTGGAAATTTATCCCTCCAAGATCCCCTCATTTCGGCGGATTGTGGGAAAGCGCAGTTAAAATGTTCAAAACTCATTTAAAAAGAATCGTTGGTGATAATGTATTGACATTGGAACAGTTGAACACATTAAGCATCATTATAGAAGGAATATTAAATTCAAGGCCCATCTCACCTATGTCTTCTGACCCAAATGATTTAGAACCGCTCACACCGGGTCATTTTTTAACAGGTGGTCCGATAAACCAAATTATAGAACCAGACGTAACGCATTTACCAAAAAACCGTTTAACGTATTGGAAAATAATAACACAAATGACGCAACATTTTTGGAAGCGATTTTCCAAGGAATATTTATACTTACTTCAACAAAAATCAAAATGGCATGAATCCAAACCAAATTTAGAAGTCAATGACCTTGTTTTGATACATGAAGAAAATGTTCCTAGCACACGATGGTTGATGGGTAGAGTAATAAAACCTATTATGGGAAAGGATAATTATGTTCGAGTAGCTATACTTAAAACAAAGGGAGGAACTCTTGAACGCGCTGTTACAAAATTGTCAAAATTACCTTTCAACTGAAGATAAACCATCAATTTTAGTTTTTAAATTAAAAAAAAAATGACATGTATATATTATTAGTAATTAGCATAAGTTTGATTTAATTATCCTACTATACTTTTCGTAGAATTTGCTATATTTATATTAAGGCTTAACCACAATGATGTATTTCGAATTCAGTTTCTAGTATTATTATCATTTTGTAAGAACTTCTTGAAATGTTTGAATTTTTATTTAATTTCAATATCTACTAAAGTCAATTTTAAAACAATATATTTTATTTAAACGATTGGCCTACTGTTATAGTTCCTTTTTTATATAAAGTAAAGGCAACCTAGAATATTATTGTAATATTTTTTTTGAAATGAAGTAACATAGAATTTGTTTGTTCATATTACAATACTTTGTTTAAGGTTATACATATTTGAACGCTGGAAATCGAATTTTGTACTTTATGTTTAATTTGTTTTAGTAATAACTGTAATTAATATTTTGAAAGGAATTCTTTCAAGAGGCTGGTGGATGTTTAGAATTCATATTTAAGGAACTCATATAATTGTACGAACAAGTTCTATTATATTTGTTTAACGAACACTTACGGAAGTAAAAAGAATATAATAAAAAAAATCGTTTCTCACTTCGTTGTGGAACCTTCATGTATAAAAACATAAATGAAATAAAACAAATTTTATAAAAGTGGATTTATAGTTTAATTTATTAAGGTGGATTTATAGTATAGTTTATTTAAAAAGATATTCAAAATTATTTAACCACTACTATTGTTGTTATTATTATTCAAAACATTGACATCTTTTTGATAATCCAAATTTGTATTATATATTGGAAAAAACATCTGGTGTCGCATGATGAAACATTTTCATCAATGTTAACTTCTTATAAAGTGGACAATTACAAGTCACAACTGGCCATAGTAAATCTTTTTATTGTATTCTTATTAATGTTTACAACCATAATAACAATAATAATTTCATTTCAAATTATAAATTTGACTTATATTTTTAGTATTTGATGTTTTTATTATTACACATCACATTAATTAGCAATAAATTTAAAAGAGCCAACACATATATTAACACCTTAATGAATCTACTGAATTTTTCTAAAATCAACTCTGAAAATATTTGTTTGAAGCACAAATATGGAATGACCTCTCAAAATTGGAAAAATGTGATTTTATAAAAAACCATATCTTACTCAATTAGAACATACTTTGTCCAATTAATTTAAATTTATTTATCTCAATAAATAAAACATTTAATTCTTTTGTTTATCCTTTTGAACAAATAATCGAACTTTACAATAAAAATTGCGAACAATATGTTAACCGGTTGATAGAAAATTTAATTTTTTCCTGTTTTTCAAATATAAACATCGACAGACTTATAAACTTGAACTAAATTTTGACTAGGAAAATTGCACTATTAATATAATTGAGTTAATTGAACTAATAAAAATAACTTTAATTTAATTAAAATTTTACTACTTAATTTTACACTTAATTTTAAGAAAAAAAAGCATGAATGCAAAATTTTAATCTTTTAATTTTGACATCCATGAGAAGAGTGATCTTTTCTTGTTTTTACATCTTCATATCAGAAAAAAACAAACCGTGCAATATTGAAAATTCAGCAAAGATTAATAACGACAACGACATCTGTTCGTTAGAATTGGAAATAAAATTGAGTACGTTCGTTTGCTTTTTATAGTATATTCAAAATTCAACTAGCAGTTAAGTTTTAGAAAATTTTAAAATTATTATTAATGTAAAAATGAACGGAAACTAATGAAATACATTTCTATTGAATTGAAAACAAAGAGGAATTTGGTTTTATTATTGTTTTGCGATTATTGCGATCGTTACAAAACTAAGCAATCCTATTGGAACGGATATAACCTATTATATCAGGACCCTAAGAAGGTCTCTGATTTCAAAGTTATATCGCGTTCTGTACTCTCCATCGTCGGTCTTAAGTGGACCAAAAATGTAGCCTAGGATCTTACGCTCAAACACAGATAAATGTGTAAGGTTCCACGTTTGTGACCCATACATCACCACCGACCGGTCTAATCAACATCTTGTATAACTTGAGTTTGGTGCTAGTTGATACGTACGGTAATGAAGAGGTTTAATTGAGTAGAAAGTTCGATTACCTGCAGCGATTCGAGCTTTTATTTCTGTAAGTATGCTGTTGTTTGAGTCAACAAGCATTGATCCCAAATATTTAAAAGATTCAACTCCCTCAATTCGTTCATCCCCGCACATCGAATCTTTCTTCTCATCCTCTCTTGAAACATTCATATGTTTGGTTTTATCGTAGTTTATTTATATACCAATTTTTCTAGCACCACTCTCAAGCGGCTTGAAAGTCTCACTCATAACTTAAAAGGTATTTATGTGTTGTTGTGACACATATTCTAAACCTTATAACACAACACTTTTTATTTAAAAAAAAAAAAAAAAATAACAGCTTCACTGTTCGAGATCAACGCAAAAATTAAAAATAAATTAAAAAAAAAATCAACTGAGTTTATTGACAAGATATTGTTATTAGTCGGTAGTTTCTTTTGACTTCCACATATTCCAAGGCTAGATTAAAGAATATAGGAGTGATAGCATCACCTTGTCTTAACCCGGAGTTGATTTTAAAAAACTTTCATATTTCGTTCTCTACTCGTACATAGCATTGAGAGTTCAGTACTGTCATTTTGCATAGTGATTCCAGTTAACCAAGAATTCTATTTTACACCAGAGCAGACCATAGAGTCTCTCGTTCGAGAGAGTCGTATTGCCTGCCTGAAATCAATAAAGAGTTGGTACACAAGTATGTTGAACTCTCGACACTTTTCCAAAATCATCCTTTTCGAGAAAAGTGCATCGGTGGTACCTCGGCCTTCCCGTAATCCATACTGATATTCTCCAAACAGTTGCTCAGCAAAAGGATTGATTTTGGCTACAGTCTTCCCCAAAATATAAGAACTGGTCCTTATATTTGAATGAAGGAGGTCTCGTTTTGTTGAATTTAGAAAGTTAATACACAATATTCGAATAGAAGAGCTTTCGAACAAAAGATCTAGTTCTTCATTTGAATGCGTGATAAATTTTTTTTAGTTCAGGTACATAATTTTTATCAAAAATTCAGAATAATAATAAAATACAAAGTAAACATAGTATTTCAATTACACTAGTATACAAGAAAAATCTCCCTAAATAAAAACCAACTTTTTCTATAGATTTTGACCTGCTGAACACGAATATCATATTCATTTTTTTAGGTTAGCTCTTGTTTTTGAGATATTCGCGAAATACCAAATTTTTCGATGAACAAAAAGGTTATTCCGGTTTTTGGATCGTATATTTTACAAAACAAACAAATTTAATATATTAATGAAACAAGTGCATGATACTGACATACATTTTGAGCTTTTTTTGAAAAAATTCATCAAAGATTCTGGAAGTTATACTCGAAAAAAGTTGAAAAAAAATCAAAAATTTATGTTTTTTTAAAATTTGTCTATATTCAACGCCATAAATTTTGAACAAACAACGATTGTAAATTTTTTTAATTTCTTGGAGCCTACAGTCGATTCAATTCTCTTTCTTTTAAGTTGAAAAGCACGAATTTTGGTGTAGGTTGCACCAAGTTATTCAGGTTTTCCCAAAAAAATTCAAAACTCAAAAAGTGGAAAAAAATTTTTTTCTATGATAGCAAATGAAAAGTCTATTTTCATCACGCTTAATGCCCTGTGAAAATGGGTTTTTTTACAACTATAGTGTAAAAAGAATAACAAATTTTAGTTGCTATGGTTTCTCATATAATTTTACAAAGTTTTTTAAACAACGCAATCATGAAAAAATAGTCATATTCTATTTTTAATGTTATGTTGTCGATTTTTAATTTTATAATTTATAGTAAATATCGATTATATATATAGTAGGAAGTGCAAGTGCGTAGGAAATGCAATTTTTTCTATGATGGTATATAGAGCAAGAGCCGCGACCAATTTTATCAATTTGTTAAAGTTTAAGGGTGTCTGTCAGGAGCCACCACGATAGTAAGTGTCTGGCAATGGGTGACGTGACTTCTAATACTATCCCGAAGAATATATAAAAAATTACCTTTTATACTTTCACGAAACTTTGGAGGCCCCTTTGTTACCTGCTCCCTGCCAAAGCCACCATGATCCAAACTTCATATGTCGCTAATTGTTCCTACCTGAGTAGGGAGTATGCGCAGAAAAACTTTCAGCTTTTATAAAATAACGAAGATCTGGACGTCGCGGGCTCTTGCTCTATATACCATCAGAGAAAAAATTGCAGTTCCTACGCGAGATAAAAACGTTTTTCGTTCGTAAACATGTCTCACTCGACGCTAGCTCGTCTCGTGAACAAATGTTTACTCTCGAAAAAAACAACTTTTTCATCTCTTGTAGGAAAATATACTATTTTACTAAGAATAATTTAAATTCTGCAACATAATTGATTTATATATGAGTTCTTATACAGATTTTCGAGTTAAAATTACGAGTATGGTCAAAACCTGACCGTAACACAACTCCTCAATAGATGTAAAAAATATTTTACTTCGCCTCAATTACTCCACATTTATAAGTCCTATATTCGTCCCTGTATGGAGCACTGTTGCCAAGTTTGGGTCGCTGCATCTGTTACCATCCTAGCTCTTTTGGACTCTGTTCAAAAGCGTGCTATACGACTTGTTGGTGATCGAAATTTAACATTAAATCTTGATTCCCTACAACATCGTCGCACTGTTGCTGATCTCGTTGTTTTTTATAAGTATCGTCACCAGCAGTGCTCGGATGAAATCAGGTCCATAATGCCTCAGACATATGTTTTTCCCCGTTTAACACGTCAATCGGTTTGTGCAAACAGTCAAACTGTCGAGGTTACTCACTGTCATAGTAATAAAATGCAAAGGAATTTCTTTTTGCGTACATTGTACAAATGGAATGCTTTGCCCGAATTAATAGTTTCGAGTGTCTTCAATTCACAAAGATTTAAAAAAAGCGTCCACCAACACCTCAAGACGCATGTTGTTGTGGGACCTAGGTCTTAAAAGGTATCTATGTGTTGTGGTGACACAGTTTGTATTTCCTACTGCAAAACACTTTTTATTAAAAAAAAAATACGTTAAATGAACATTTTCTCTATTGTACCATCTTGAATGTGTTAAGTTGCAGTTGACATAACTATTTTTCGACATCCACGGTTTATCTTCATTCAGTTTTATGCCAAAGTAATGAAGGCAAGCAATTCTTATATATGGAGTGATTTTTTTTTAGCAGGATGTATTACATATGCAAATTCCACATATAGAACAAAATGACTTTGGACTATTTTTTCACTTGAAACTTCTTGAGAAGCCATTTAAATAGATTTAACTGTACACTTTACTATTTTCAAAGAATTCTTAACTGATGTTTGAGAATGACTGAACTTGTAAAATATTATTTACGATGCGGCACAAAAAGAAAAGAAAAAATACATAAACGCGGTTGAAATAAGGAAAACTCAAAATGGCTCGCAGTTTTTATTCGAAAATCTGTATAACAACTTAAATATAAATCAATTATGTTGCAGAATTTAAATTATTCTTAGTAAAAAAAATTTTTTTCCAAATTTTTAGTTTTGCCTCTTTTTGGGAAAACCTGAATAACTTGGTGCAACCTGCACCAAAATTCGTGTTTTTTAACTTAAAAGAAAGGGAATTGAATTTACCAAGGTCTCCAAGAAATTAAAAAAATTTACAATCATTGTTTGTTAAAAATTTATGGCGTTGAATATGGAAAAATTTTTAAAAAACGTAAATTTTTGATTTTTTTTCAACTTTTTACGAGTATAACTTCCAGAATCCTTGATGAATTTTTACAAAAATAGCTCAAAATATTTGTTAGCATCTTTACTATGTTTCATTAATACATTGAATTTGTTTGTTTTGTAAAATATGCAATCCAAAAACCGGAATAACCTTTTATTTCACAGAAAAAAATGGTTTATCGCGAATATCTCAAAAACAAGAGCTAACTTAAAAAAATGAATATGATATTAGTGTTCAGCAGGTCAAAACCTACAAGAAAAGTTGGGTTTTAATCAGAGAGACAAAAACAGATCAAAATTTGTAAACTAGTGTTATTATCAATTATTATCCCGATTACTATTACTTACTAGGGTAGCGAAATCCGAAATTCGACGTCCATGCCGTGCTGCCTGGTTAGTGCTGACAGAATTAGGTTGGTGTACTGGAGACAAGCAGAGTAAAAACTCTCATGGTACATCACGGTGAATTGGCGCCTTAAAACCAATGCGACTCAAGCGTCTGTTCTCCATGTTAGGGGCGGCTTAAAACGGGCATCTGTCTTGGATCAAGCGGCTCGCTATATAAACGTGTAAAAAGGTTGTTTCTGGTAACCTTAAGATGCAGAACGGACCCATTCACAACAGTTTATGTTGGGCCTAAGGTTAACATCCACCCTAACCCCGGAAAAAAAATTATTTGTTAAATTTGGAAATCAGAAAAGAATAACAGACCCGGAAAAAACAGAATTTTACCTGGACTTGAAAAAAAAATTAGACTACCGAATCGGAACGTGGAACATGCGCACCTTGAGCGCTCATGATTCTCTTATAAGTCTAGAAACAGAGGCTGAGAGGTATGGGATGGATATCATAGCTCTGCAAGAAATTAGACGGCCAATAATCGGAAAACAAGATTTTGATAGTCACTCTATACTGTAGTGGTCATCCTTCTCGAAGAGAATTTGGAACTGGCTTTCTTGTTGGTGCACGCATACAAGAAGCCGTGATGGAATTCATCACGGTCAGTGGGAGGATTTGCTACCTACGTGTACGTGGTACATATAACAATATTTCTCTTACAGCCGTGCATCCACCTACTGAAGCTCAGACCGTCGACGAGAAGGATACTTTCTACATAGCACTGGAAGAGGTTATAAAACAAACACCAACACGCGACTTCATTATGGTTCTTGGTGACTCTAATGGGCAGGTTGGACGAGTTATCTCTTATGGAAATGTGGTGAGCCCCAACAGTCTGCATTTGAATTCGAATGATAATGGTGAGATAATGACTGAGTTTGCATTATCAAATAATTTGAGAATTGCGAAATGGAATTTGAGAATTGCGAAGCGAGAATGGTGGAAGAGAAAGTGTGAGGAGATCAAAGCAAATTTGAATAAGTTTGATCTTCAATGGAACACGCCTATTATCATTCTCCATAACATTAAACCATATTCTCTTATACCACCGTTAAAAGTGACTGACTAATAGAGTCAGTTCTGGAACCCCAATTTTGTAAAAAGTGTACAATACTACAACGCAAAACGGCGGTTAATAGTGCTTACATGTTTTAAGCCGTCGATCTATTTAACGGAAATAAACATCAATTTACAATTTGATACATATACAAGTATAATGTGATCAATTTAATTAAATTTCGCTTATTTTATATTAAGAATTTTTAAAATTTAATTTTTAATAAACGGTACAATAATCTATTTCTAATAATTATTGATTGGTTTCACATAATTTCTCTTGAAAATTTTTATATATAAAATTGTAATATTAAAAAAAATAAGTATCAGAAAAACAAAATCACTTTATTCATGTTGCAATTTGTCACGCAAGGAATATGTTATTCAACCAGCGAAAAAACTATTTCGGTTCAAATATTTTTATAAACAATTTATACAATTTTGCATAATTTTTTAGTCGAAAAAATATTATGTTGTGTTGTGTGGTGTGATGATGAAACTTCATCATTCAATTAAAATATGTTTCATAATCGACTCTGTGACTGAATACGTAAGACACTGGGCTTTCCAGCTACGCTGTTTCTGATGAGTTTTAAATTCCACACGAAACATATAAGCATTTTTGTAAAAAGTTTTTCTAAGAGAAAATGAAAAGTTATTTCGAATTGTGAAAATTCACCTGATTTCAATACTTGAGGTTAAGCAGTCACACCAAGGATTGGGGAATCCTTATAATATAAATAACTATAAAACAAAACAGAAGCAGTTTTTTTCGTATGACCTATCCGACCTCTCAAACAACTTTTGTTTTTGCTACCTTTTAAAACCTTATGAATACAAATGCTTGAGATTGTTTGGTTTTTCATAAAATTTGCAATGCTTTGATGTGGAACGATCATATGAATAACAATGGCAAAGAGTGTGTCCATATTAAGAGTTCGGTTTTCTCAATAGATGCAAACAAAATATCACTCCATATCGAATACTTTAAAGACTAAGAGCCCGTGACGGCCAGACCTTCGTTATTTCATAAAAGCTAAAAGTTTCTCTGTGCATTTCCCTAACACAAGTAGGAACGATGCAGCCACTATGAAGTTTGGTCCAGGCTTTGGCAGATAGCAGGTAACAAAGGTGTATTAAATTACTCCAAAGTTTGTGAAAGCATAAAACATAATTTTTTCTAGTTGACATGGTATTTTCGGATATTCAAAGAGTCTGAATAATGAATATTTCATATTTAGTGTGCTAAACATGTCTAACTAATTAATAAAAAAAAAAATATTCTCTTCTGAATGGTATTAGAAATACAAGTCATCCATTGCAAGACACTGAGCATCGTGGCAACCCCCTGCCCGACAACCTTAAAGTTTAGAAAATTGTAAATAAACTTACGTTATAATATAAAAGTTGAATTTTATATATGTTACTTGGGAAAATATCAGGAGATATTTTCTTAGCTGCCAGACATTTACTATACTGTTAACATCTTGCCGGAGAAGCAGTGTCGGCTTTAAAGTTAACTGTGCTATAGGCATTGCACGATATGGCACACTTGTGGCTTTGTTACAATAACTGTTATAATAAAAGAACTAATGTACGATTGATAGAAATATTTTATTATAAGCTTTATTAATTAAGACATAAAACTACTTAAAACCATAAAAAAACCATAAACAAATTTTTTTTAAATTAAACCATAAACAAATTTTTCATAACACATCACAAACATCAGATAACCCATTTCCTGGCTTTAGCTTGAGATAAACCATCAATCATTAGTTCATTATCCATATATTCGCTTCGATAAACAATAATCCTTTCCTCAGAGAGGTCAAGAATTGTAAAGAATCGGATTCTCATTCATGTATGAAAAACTAAATACAGGGTGTCCCACGAAAGTTGTCCCACCGGTTAACTGGGGATACCTTGGAATAGCGCTAACAACTTTTGTTGCCCCATAAAGCAGAAAATGTTAAAATTTACAAATGTTTAGAAGTTTCCAGAGCAAAACAAGTTAGCTTTTTGTGATGCACCTGTTTACTTGTTAATCTATTGCTTGAACATCCACATTCAAGTTCACATTCAACGAATTTTTCCTATCGGCAACAAATGTTTATTTTTATTCTGTGTTTAAAGGTGGAGAAAACTGACCAAAACAAATAACGTTCGACCTCCAATAATGACTCGAATATTTCGAAATTTGGTTTTTGACCCAACCCAAAGCTTAGTCAATCAAACTCGAGTCTACATTAAACGTTGTACCAAATGTTACAAATGTTTGGCGTTTCTGCATCTGTTCCAGGTTCCTGATTAAATGTAGAAAATGTTAATATTGAGAAAAATGTCGGTTTTCCAACTGTCCTAAATTTTTCAAAAATTTTGAAAGTGCATGAATAATCAGTACAAAATTGCTTTTTGTTACTAAGACGTTTCCTATGTAATGGATGATGCTAAATTTTACAAACGAGTAAACACTGATCCAACGTTTCTTTTTTATGTGCAGGAATTTCGTTGAACTTCCTCTATAGAACATATACGGCACAAAAAACACATTTTTAAATAATTTTTTAAACACATTTTTAAATAATTTAATAATTAATAATTTTTGGCTAATAATTTAACAATTATTTTAAATACTCACTTAAATGATTTTGATATTTTTCTTTAAATTATTCAGCCTTTAATCTTTTTAATAAACTCAAGAATAAAAAGATCGCAAAGACCTATCTTACGATCAAGTTAGTAAATTTTAATAATTGTGATTTTAAGCCTGACTTTTTACTTTTAATTTATTCATTCTTAGTTTTTTGTGTGTAGCTACAATTAATCAGAATTAGAATTTTATATTAGTTAATTGTTTTAAATTTTGAAATCAAATCCAAGCCATTTTGTGTAAACATAAATCAATTTAGGTAAAATTATACGTGAAGTTGCTCAAGTTATTTTATATTAATCTTAAGTTTAAGTCTATTTGTTGTTTTATTCTACATTTTTTAAAAAATTTTCCATTTTTAATTTTTAGATTCAAATTTCTTGATAATGACGACCATAATCGTCGAAAATTCAAATTACTTAGCAAATTAATATGCAATTCATATTAAATTACAACATAGAATAAAAAATAAATAGAAAACCTCAATGAAGATATAATTTAATAATAACCTATAAATTCCCGTAAAATAAATTTAGCACGAAATAAATAGTGAAAAAATCAACATACAAAATACCTTCTAATAGTTTCCCATGTAACATATTATATAAAATTCAGCTTTTATACTATAACGTAAGTTTAATTACAATTTACTAAACTTGAAGGGTAGGTGGAGAACACGGTACTAAGTGTCTGAAAACGGATGACTTGTATTTCTAATGCTATCCAGAAGAGAATGTAAAAAAACTACGTTGTATACTTTCAAGAAACTTTGGAGTAATTTAATACAGCTTTGTTACCTGCTACCTGCCAAAGCCACGATGACATATAGTCGCTTCATCGTCCCTACTTGTAAGGGACATGCACAGAGAAACTTTCAACTTTTATAAAATAACGAAGGTTTGGCCGTCGCGGGTTCTTGCTCTATTACATTCATCTCTGTACAAAGTATTGTTCTCAAG
Source organism: Diogma glabrata (assembly GCA_963693315.1). NCBI lineage: Eukaryota > Metazoa > Arthropoda > Insecta > Diptera > Cylindrotomidae > Diogma > Diogma glabrata. The sequence continues at coordinate 300,171,573 of OY856186.1, forward strand.
CTTGGGTATCTGGACATCTGTTGATGAAATCTTAGACTTTTTGGACACTTCAAAAGCGTGCTCTACGAATTGTGAATGATTGAAATTGGACATCAAATCTCTCGGCTCTTTACTATACCATAGTACTAACAGCATTGGTTTTTTATAAATATCGCATGTTCAGATGAAATCGAATGTATTATATTTTAAGGGGGCATTCTGGTCTTGAGGCATTTTTTAGTGTAAGATAAAAAAAATAAATTGGTATTCCAAGAATAGAAAAAAAAATAACCGGAAAAATCAAAAATTTGAAAAGTTATAGGCTGGTGAACTGGGGACTATAAAAAAAGGTGCGTCCTGATCAACGTGGTTTCAGCGCTTGTAGTGGTCAAAACAAAACTATTTTGAAAATTTTTTATTAGAAAAGATGTTTTTATAGTGGCCCTTGAAAAAAAAAGTAACAAAATAGTGACGATGTAAAAAAAAAATTAAGTGTGTGTAATCTTTACACGCGGTTGAAGTAAAACTTCTTTGACTACTGTGGCAGGTACTAAAAAGATTACTAAAAAGATTAAATATAAAATAAATATGTCATATTGAAATTTAGAGTAGCATTTATCGATAATATAATTTAAAACACGTGTAATAAAAAGCCATATTCACATAATGTATTACAAAGTCTTACAAATTAAATTTAACGATGAATACATGTACAATTAATTCAACAACAAGATTTGGTACAACAATTGATGCGGTTTTTCAAGAAATTTAGCAAATTTGCAAAGCAATGTCTATGTTTCTCACTTTAGTTATCAAAAACTTCTAATTTCAATTATGATAATAATTGAATTGACTTTGTAATACATTATGTAAATATGGCTATTGCATATGTTGTAAATTATTTTATCAATAAATAGAGCTCTAAATTTCAATATGACATATTTATTTTAAATTAAATCATTCTAGAAATACCTGCCACAGTAACCAAAGAAGATTTACTTCAACCGCGTGTAAAAATTACACGCACTCATGTTTTTTTTAACAAAATAAATTTAATAAGCATAAATACCTTCATTTAAAAACTAAATTGTATCAAACAATCCTTCACAAACGAATGCCAATAGAAATGAAATAATTTAAAATGTTTTATGATTCTCAATTTTTATAAAAAAAACACAAACACAATAGAGATGAATATATGTGGTTTCATTATAATTTATTTTATTGGACGTCATTTTCGTTTGAAAGGAAGTTACGCCGTCCGAAAAAGATTTTAATAAGAAATTTTTAGTGTAACTATTAAAATTTCATCTTAAATAATGACACATAATTGAATTGTATCGTACTTGCCGAAAATAATATTTCTTTTTAGTAATAAATATAATTTCTTCTTAATTTTATTTTTTTATTATGAGGTGTATGTATGTGTTTAAGATTTAAAATCAGAGTGTAGTATGATAGAGATGAATTTATGTGGTTTTATTATAATTTATTTTACTCATTTCTGTTTGAAAACGTTACTTTCGTCCAAACAAAGATTTGAGTTACTTATCATATCGCGTTTATAGAAGTTTTGCTTCAAAAAAATATACCCTGTTTTTTACTTTCCGATTTTTTTTAAAAATAGTAAAAAAGAATTGGTCAAAATCTAACCGCCAAACTCGAAAAAGTAAGTTTCCAGAAAAATACGTTTAATAATAAAATTGAACCGAACAATAAAATGATTACAACAAAATACGTTTCCCTTCGGATTATAGATTTCCAAGTATATATGTATATATATATGTTACGGTTAAATTAATAAATGCGGTCATTATTAATAATGCCCGGTGATTATTAATAATATCCAAGTGTTTTGGTAAATGTGATAAAAATTGCACATTAATCACTTTAACCGGTTCTTATTAATAATTACCAATGACGTTTGGAAAATGTAAGAATTTTAACACGTTTAACTTGAAATTTCCATTATGAATGCGTAATAATAATAATTTTCACAAAATTTCCGTCAGCAAATATAGTAGAAACCATCCGGATAAGAATACCCGAAGTAGATAGGGGTAAGGCTGATAACCGGAATATTTTATGTGTTATAACTTCTAAGGAAAACAAAATCTTATATAAACTTGGTTCAAAACATAGAATTTTAAACCAACTGTACACAAGGAATGATTTTACTGTCTGCAAAGAAACTTTTATTTCAATGAATGAAGTTCCAGTGAATGAAAAAAGTCTAAGAGAATGTGCTCGTAACTATGCCAACTTAGGTATCAAGGATTCAAGCATTGCAATTGTAAAAGTAAATGCTCCACAAGTCGATGCAAATGCAAACAGTCAAAAATACTTAGTAATTCGAAATGTCACAGAAGCTCTGTCTGCCAAAATAAATAATTTGTTAAAAATGTTTAAATATTCATTTATTTATTTATTTATTTATTACTGCCATCCATATATATATTAATTTGGCTAATACATTAACGAGAATAAAACACAACAGTTACAAAAATTACAATCAAATTTACAACAAAATTAAATTAATAAAGGTACTTAAGTCAAAATGCTAAAGGTTACTTACAGATCTTTTAAAAACATTTCTCGATTTCATGAAATCAAAGCATTCAAAGAATTTATTAAAAATTCTCATACAATTGTTTACTGATTCATTAGAGCCATAATTAGTACTACTAAAATTAACATAATTTTACATTTAGAAATATTCAAAAATAGCTCATTTTCTACAGTCCAAATATGTAATCTATTCAAATCACTTTGGAAATTAATTGTATCAGTGATTGATTTTATAGTAATATAGGCCTTCATATCATCTGCATATAATAGGAATTTAAGAAATTTAAAACAGTTACAAACATCATTAATAAATAGAATGAAAAGCAAAGGTCCAAGATGACTACCTTGCGGCACACCAGAAGTTACTTTAAAAGACGTAGAACAATGATTACCAATTTTAACATACTGCGTACGCTGTGATAGATATGATGAAATCCATTTAATAGGAATCATTTCACAATCAAGTTTGTCAAGCTTAAGTAATAATTTAGGGTGTTTAACCTTATCAAACGCACTGCTAAAATCAGTGTATATTACATCAACTTGCTCATAATTTTGCAGTGCATCCGAGATATAGCGCGAGAATAACATTAAATTGGTTGTAGTTGAACGTCCAGATAAAAAACCATGTTGTTCTGGAGCAATAAACTTTCTAATATGAAATTCCAAAAAATTTTTAACTAGTTTTTCAAAAAACTTTGGTAACACTGAAATTAAAGCGATGCCCCTATATTTACTAATATCATCACGCTTACCAGATTTGAAAATTGGTCTTATGAAAGATAACTTCCAAATTTCTGGAAATATACCGGAGGATAAACTCATGTTAAAAATCAACGTCAGTGGAGCAGCCACGGTACATGCACATCTGTTGAATAAGATGGGAGGCAAGCCATCTGGCCCGGCACCTTTAGAGATGTCAAGTTCATTCAATCCCGCAATGATTTCTTCCATGGAAAATTTCAACTGGTTATAAGGACTACTAGATAAGGAGCAAGTTAATGGAGAGTTTGATTCGCCATCTTCAGAGCAATATACTGTTTTAAAATATGACGCAAATAAATTACAGATATCTTCAGGGTTCGAAGCATACACATCATTTAAGTTCATGGTCTTAGGATGGCCATTAGTTTTTCGCTTTGAGTCGATAAACGACCAAAATTTCTTAGGATTGATAGAAATTTTTGATTCTATCTGCAACAAATATGATCTATACAAGAAATTATTCAAAATTTTAAATTCATTACGACGAACGCAAAAAGTATAGTAAGCAGAAGTGGTTTGGTTGTTTTTGTAAAATTTCTGAGCTTTATCACGGCGATTTCTTAAATTAATTAGCTTTTTATTAAACCATGGTTCACGATATGACTCAATACTATGAAAAACAGGAACAAATTTATCTATCCCGCTTTTTAAAATTTCATCAAATTTACGCACACAATTATTTACATTAAGACCGTTAAATAAAGAAAACCAATCAACGGAACTCAAGAACAAATTAAAAGAACTATAATCACCCTTAGAAAAATCAAAATACGAAAATGATTTATCACTATTATCTATTTGTAATGTAATGTAATTATGAATGAAGGAATCAGTTTTCACACACTTTTATTTAACTTGAGATTAGACAGTTATGTTGGGTTGAATTTTTATTGATTTGTTAATTTTTTTTTATCTACGGGTGTGGTGTCACAGCAACTCCGCGTGTTTCAGTGCCTGGTATTGGCATATGAGTTAACGTGAGATATCATATACCACAGGCAATAGCAGGGAGTTATAATTAGTCAATGTGATATCATAGGGAGGCTAGCGAATGAGAACTTCTTTGCGGTTTCCTCCTTTTATTTAATTTTTATTTCTTCCATCCTCATGAAATATTGGCCTATGTCCTATTTTGTTACGCGATTAGTTTTATTGTTTAGATATCCATTCTTTAAATTAAAGTTTAAAATAATATGAAAATTTGCATATTTGCATAAGAACGCATATTGTTTTAGGGCCTAGGTCTTAAATGGTTCTTATGTGTTGTGACACATATTGTAATTCTTACTACACAACCCATTTTATTTGAAAAAAATAATAGCAGAAACTATTGGCGTATTTCATTGATCCCTAATTTCTTAAGCCTCAATCTAATATCCTTAATTTTAATCAAAGCGAATAGATACATAATAATTACGTTAAAGTTGTAGTTTTAATAAACTGTGCTCAATTAATTACATATACCAAACTGCATTGGAAATTATGATTAAATAGTTAAATAAATTATTAATGCACTGGTTCTTTTGAAATTTGGACACAATGTTGTGTTGCATTCGAATACAGGAAGGTTTTTATATACTTTTTTTTAGTAGCCGTCATGCTCCATATAGGAGTGTAGGATGTCAATAACTACAAGTGTCCCTCACCTGTATTAATCTCAATTCACTCCATTTATGTTCGAGTTCCAATTAAAGACTTAATTTAATCGATTAATTTTGTATGGGTGATCACCCAAAATAGTATAATCACACCAAAAATAGTATAGTAACACGTATAGAAATTATAAAGTATAATATAGTGATCACCCATATATTTTTATATCTAATTTATCAACCATATTGGTTGACTGTTGATTAATTTCAAGATCGGTGTGTTAATTTTTGTTAATGGTTTTACTTAAAAACACTTTAAGCTAAATGGAAGCCGAACCAGGATTGCGAATTCTAGTCCAAGGTGCTGACCACTAGACCACTTAACACGCATACATACATTTATTTACAAACTATCATAAAAATGATCCATTTCATTGTTTCTCTATGCATGGAAATTGGATCTATTGTATGTAATACCAAAAACTTCCACACCAAGTTTATTTCGAGTGTTTCCCACGGTGAGATCCAAGTCTAGTTATGAATCGTTCGATGCGGAAAGTACTGGCTATTCTCAAATTATTTGATAATGCAAACTCAGTCATTATCTCACCATTATCATTCGAATTCAAATGCAGGGTGTTGGGGTCTACCACATTTTCATAAAAGATATCTCTTCAAACCTGCCCGTTAAAGTTACCAAGAACCATAATGAAGTAGCGTGTTGGTGTTTGTTTCAAAACCTCTTCCAGTGCTATATAGAAAGTATCCTTCTCGTCGACGGTCTTAGCTTCAGTAGGTGGATGCACGTCAATGGAGGGATCAGTTTTTATTGTTTTGTAAATTTTTTTATTTTTGATCTACGGGTGTGACAACCCCGCGTACTCCAGTCCCTGCTATTGACATACGAGCTAACGTGAGATATCACATACCACTGGCAATAGCAGTGAGATATCACTAGCCAAGGTGACATCTTAGGGGTGGTGCCGAATGAACTGTATTCAGTCAACGGCAGCACCCTCAATTTTAGCTGTGAAATAATCCTTGATGATGAGACGCTATTGCTTCCTCGAAGAAACAAGCCTTCATAGTTCATAAAACCATGTGTGGGCTTTAATCATTAAGAAAGACAGTGCGTCACAGGATTAAAGAATATGCCACCGGCTGGATTATTGGCACTACATTTTTGTTTTGTTTCAACAAATTTTTGTAAAAATTTACTATTTACCTTTTAATTTACTTTTATTTTCTCTTTTCTGTCATAAAATATTGGCCTATGTCATATTTTGTCAGTGATAGGATTTATTGTTTAGTTATCCATTCTTTAACAAAAAATATAAAAAAACAAAAAAAGAAAGATTTACGTCCATCAACACCTTTGAACGTATGTTGTTGTGGGACCTTGGTCTTAAAAGGTTTTCATGTGTTGTTGTGACACAAATTGTAATTCCTACTACACAACGCATTTTATTGAAAGAAAAAAAAAAAATATTGTTGTATGTACCGCGTACCCGTAGGTAAAAGATTCTATCATTGACCGGGATGAATTTCATCACTGCTTGTTTTTGGCGTACGCCAACAAGAAAACTAGTATCAAATTATCTTCGAGAAAGATGACCAGTATGAGTGACTACCGAAATCTTGTTTTCCGATTATTGGCTGTCTAATTTCTTGCAGAGCAATGATATGCATCCTATACCTTTCAGCCTCTGTTTCTAGACTTATTACAGCACTAAGAGCGCTCAGGCTGCGCACGTTCCAATTCGGTAGTCTGGTCCTTTTTCTCGTCTAGGTAAAATTCTGTTTTGTTGTTCAGGTCCGTTATTCTCATTCTGATTTCCAAATTTAACAAAGTTTTTTTCGGGGTTAGGGTGTTAACCTTAGTCTCAACCCAAATTTTCGTGAAGGAGTCCGGTCCCAGGTCATTATAATAACCGCTTTACACGTTTATATAGCGAATCGCTTGATTCCAAACGCCCGCTCCAAGCCGCCTCTAACATGGCGAACAAACGCTTGGATTGCATTGGTTTTAAGGAGCCAATTCGCTGGTATAGCATCATTAACTGATACACCATCTCAGATACACCAACCTAACGCCTCTAACATGGAGAATACTGAGCCTGTCTGACAGCATTACACAGGCAACACGGCGTGGATGTCGAATTTCAGATCTTCCTACCTTGGCAACTCTACGGTATCTTAAAATCGAAAATCTGCTTAACATATGAATTGAAGATCAAAATGCACGAAATATTCCACTTAATCAGTTCATAATTATTGGAAAGGATATGTTTGAAAGTGTTAAAAAAATTAAAAAAAAAACTTCCGTCTGTAAGCTTGAAATTTTTATATGATTTAGCTCATTTATTGTAGAGTACAAGAAAAAATTGACAGGCGATTTTGACGAGCACAAGTATCTGCCAGGCGAATCGGAAGGTGTTACAACCTGGCGGCCGGCCGTCACAACCGACGAAATCTAGAAAACCGCTGAACGAATTTCAAAAATTTTTGTTTCTAAAAATAAGTTTACTCAATGGGAAGAGCTGAAAGGATGATGTGTTCGATAACTGTCCCGGAAGTTTGTCAAAAAATCGTCAAGTGTGTCAAAACAAAGAGATTTGCATGTTTTTGGCTTAAAAAACGTTCATTTTAAGTGATTACGGATAGAAACATTGAAATTAAAGAAATCTTGATGGTTGGGATTGATATGTGAGACCAAAATCTAGATTATTGCCATATAAGTCTATAAAATGTTGTCAAGTGTGTCAAAAGAAAAATTTTTATTTATTTTTTTACCCAATTTTTTGGAAAAAAATAAAAGTAATTATTTGTATGACCTGAAATTTTATTATTATTATTGAGAATTATGGCATTATAAGTTTGTCAAAAAAATGTTGTCAAGTATGTCAAAAAAAAATAGCTGTTTTTGTATTACGTAAAATGTGGCATGGAAACTTTTTGAACTTGTTATAGTTTTTGAAATATTTTTTAAATTTTGAAAAAATTTTGTATTTTTGGTTTTGTAATAATTTTTACAATATTTCTAGAATTTTTTGAAAAAGTTTTAATTTTTGATATTGTTATAATTTTTGCTATATTTGTCGAATTTTGGAAAACGTTTCAATTTTTAAGAATTTTTAAGAATTTTTGGAATATTATTAGAATTTAGAAAAAGTTTAAATATTTGATTTTAGTTTAATTTTTGGAATATATTTAGAATTTTGATAAAAGTTTGATTTTAATTAATTTTTACAATATTATTGGAATCTTGAAAGAAATTTGAATTTGTGATTTTGTAATATTTTCTCGAAACGCTAAATGGAGAGGTTTTTGAGTAGTTTGCTGATTGTATTATCTTTTCACTAAATTATGTTAATATATGATCTGTTATGATTTTCCGGCAACGTATTGACGTTTCACGTCATGCACTTTAACAAAGATGTTTGTTTGATATACATCGCTGCCCAAAACTAAAAACAATGTCCTCATAAAAGTTTTATACCGAAAACTATATCAAAATCCTTAACCAAAACCGAAGTCCTGATATTTCAGAGCTTGAGTAAAGCTACGGTTTTTGGACGTATGTGGCGTTTGCGAATAGAGGTGCTAGTCGAGATTTGCACCCACATTAAGTCCAAAATAGCGTACGTCAGTGCATCATAATGTACTATTAATAGAGGAGCTGAAATCTCAAGCTCTGAAACATATAGACTTTTGGTTAAAGATTTGGATATAGTTTTCGGCATAAAACTTCTATGAGGACATTGTTTTTAGTTTTGGGCAGCGATGTATATCAAACAAACCTCTTTGTTAAAGTGGATGTTTGTTTATCTCTGTTTAGAAATTTATTACAAAACTAACTCGAAACATCAAGACGTTGCCGGAACATCATAACAGATCATAGATTAACATAATTTAGTGAAAAGATAATACAATCAGCAAACTACTCAAAAACCTCTTCATTTAGCGTTTCGAGCAAATATTTCAAAATCACAAATTCATATTTCTTTCAAGATTCCAATAATATTGTAAAAATTAATTAAAATCAAACTTTTTTCAAAATTCTAAATATATTCCAAAAATTAAAATAAAATCAAATATTTATACTTTTTCTAAATTCTAATAATATTCCAAAAATTCTTAAAAATTCTTAAAAATTGAAACTTTTTCCAAAATTCTAAAAATAATGCAAAAATTATTACAAAACCAAAAATACAAACTTTTTTCAAAATTCAAAAAATATTTCAAAAACTATAACAAGTTCAAAAATTTTCCATGCCACATTTACGTAACACAAACAACTAATTTTTTTGACATACTTGGCAATAATTTTTTGACAAACTTATAATGCAATAAAATTCTCAATAATAATAATATCATGTGCATTACATTTCATTTTATACAAATAACTAATTTTATTATTTTCTAAAAAAAAGAAATGAAAATCTTTCTTTTGGTACAACATTTTTTTGACAAACTTATAATAAAATTGCATGTGAAACAAATGATTTATTTTATTTTTTCCAAAAAATTGGGTAAATAAATAAATAAACCGAAGTAAAATCTTTCTTCTGACACACTTGACAACATTTTTTTGACAAACTTATAATGCCATAATTCTCAATAATAATAATAAAATTTCAGGTCATAGAAATAATTAATTTTAGTTTTTTCCAAAAAATTGGGTAAAAAAATAAAAAAAATCTTTCTTTTGACACACTTGACAACATTTTTTGACAAACTTATAATGCAATAATCTAGTTTTTTAAAATATGCAAATTTCCTTGTTTTGACACACTTGACGATTTTTTCGACTCACTTCCGTGTCGGCCGGCCGGCAGGTTGTAACACCTTTCGATTCGCCTGGCAGATACTTGTGCTCGTCAAAATCGCCTGTCAATTTTTTTGTACTCTACAATAAGTGAGCTAAATCATATAAAAATTTCAAGCTTACAGGAAGAAGTTTTTTTAAAATTTTTTTTACAGTTTCAAACATATAGGGGATGATGACGTGCACGGCTGATGCCTGCCAGGTGGTGGTTTTCGTACTTCATTTTTCATGACTTATCACTAAAAAAAATTTTAGCCTTACAGAACGACCGTAACCCATGTAAATGATTTTAGTTTTGTTATTGAAATATTGTATAGGATGAATTGAAGTTGACTGCCATTTTGTTTTGCATTTCGTTGCGATTATGTAGAATCGTAACATATTATCTGTCGCAATATCTTTCTATTTATTTATATATTTATTTTTATCTTTTTTTATTTTTTATACATTCTATTTCATTGTTTCAGAGGAAACGTGTTTCAAAAACTAAATAATTTTATAAAATGTACAAATCATCAAGAAATTCTTCAACATTATAATGCTGTCCTAAAATTTTTTATTGCTAAAATGAAAGAGAAAAATGATTTATTTGGGAAAATTTCCAGAGGATCTCTTTTAAGTGGAAGTTATTTAGATCAACTTAAAGTATCTGAACTTAATGAATTCGATACAATAATTATACTAAAATTACATGCTAATCAAAAGTTAATTGACGTAATTTACTTTACATTAATTTATTTGTATTGGTCTTTGAAAAAAGTGATACTGTTTTAATTTTAGGTTACACCATGTGAAGCTAGGCCTGGGTATTGCGAAATACATATTAATCAATCAGATTTAGATCTAAACTCGATGGGGAGGTACATAATTAATTTAAAAGAAATTAGATAAATAAATAAAACAGATTTAATAAGTTTTTTATTCTTTGTGTTTCGGTTTCAGTGAAGTTCTTGATATTTTTGATTCAAAAGGTTTTATTCTGCAACAGAAAATATTGACATGGTTTCAGAGCATATTTGATAAGATCGCAAAGGACTATATCGGCAGTGAAAATGGAATGATGATTGAAATTGATCAATATAAATATAAGGTAATTATATTCAAATAAAATTGTTGTACTGGGTGTTAATGACTGTATCAAATTAAAATAAAACAAATACCCAAAGTTACAATAAAACTCCGCCCTAAATTTGTCTAGGATTTTTACGTTTTGGAACGTAAACATCGAGTTACTTTCATAACAATTTCAACTTTTTCAAAAAATCAATGGTAAGACAAAATAAAATCGAATTTTCATCATTTTTTTCGAACTTCAGTGGTTAAAATTTTTTGTTGATAAAAATTGTTCGAAAATATGATGAAAAAATCGAATTTCAGTTGGACCAAAAATCTTTAAAATTAAATATCTCAAGAACAAAAATTAACACTTCTTTGTAAATTCGAAATATTTTAGAATAAGAATAGAACTATTAGACTGAGAGCCAGTGATCGGCAGACTTACGGTATGTTAGCAAACTCCATATTGATGCTAGGTATAGTTTTTCACATGCCGTAGGTGAAATGGGTATTCACTATCCCCGTCGATGGTTCCTTTGAGCGTGTACGCAGGTCAAAAAACGTAAAAATTGACGTTAAAAACGTGATTTCAGCATGTCTGCCGTTTTAATATATTAAAGTATACAATATTTTTTTATTAAAAAATTCAATGGCAGACACTTACTCCGGTTCCTAGTATTTTTTTTTAAATTTCAAAGTTTTAAAATTTCATAAAAATTTACTTTATTTCAACAAAGCTGAAATTTGTATATGTTATTTACATTATTATTATACATATATATTTTATGAAGCACACACAGGGCGGTTCCAACATGCGGGCAGACTCTATAAGGCTGTCTTTGTCTGAATGGGAATGAAAGCGAATCAGTAGTCATACATTGTTAATAATTTTTATGAATGTTATAATTTAATAGTCTGTTACGTAATAAAAATATAATTTCTTCTTGAGTTAAACAAAAATTTTTAATTTTCTTAATCATACAGATTTGGTTATATATTTATTTTAACAAAGCGGTAAAAATTAAAATAGGAATACAGACAGAAGTTGATGGCTGTTGTTTTGTTTGCGGCAACGAGTGTGTAATTGACTGAGATGGAGATGAAGACGTTTCTATAATTTTTTATTTTGTATGATAATAATTTTTTTTCAATGCTGCAAATGTCTTGTAACAAGTACGATGATAGCCACTAACTAAATGTTCACGTGGTAAAATAACATCACTATATTTTAAATTAAGAAATTTTCGTAAACGTAAAATAGTCTGACATTTTTCAAAAGTTTTCTTCTGAAAAGATATGTAACTTTCACCAGCATTTAAGTTTCAAAATGCACAGATTAATTCATTTGCCATGATTTAAAATTTTAAGTGCATTTTAAAAAAAACTCACAAATTTAAATACAAAATAAATTACACGTGCTTCTATTAAAAATTTGAGAACAAATGGAATGGAGCAGAAAACCGTTACAACATTCCAGGTATACAGTAAACTCACGAAATAATAAATATTCATTATTATGAAACTCCACAAATGTGAACACTTTTTTCTTCCCTTGACTATTCTAAAGTAAGAACGAAAAAATAAAGCTTGACATTTTGTTTACATTTTCGAGCTATGAAGACAATTTCTTTAAAATCTCGTCGGAATTCAATCAGAATGAAAGACATCATTCAAAAAAGGTTCAAAATGTATAGTCATTGTGTATGTTCAATAAACCTTCTCCATCAAATGATTATGAAAATTAAAAAATTTTGTTTATTTCTTTAGAAGAAATTATATTTCTATTACTTAATTTAAATTATAACATTCATAAAGTTAATCACAATGTATGACTACTGATTCGCCTTCATTCCCATTCAGACAAAGAAAGCCTTATAGAGTCTGCCCGCATGTTGGAACCGCCCTGTGTGTGCTTCATAAAATATATATGTATAATAATAATGTAAATAACATATACAAATTTCAGCTTGAGGTAATAAAGTAAATTTTCATGAAATTTTAAAACTTTGAAATTTAAAAAAAAATACTAGGAACCGGAGTAAGTGTCTGCCATTGGATTTTTTAATAAAAAAATATTGTATACTTTAGTATATTAAAACGGCAGGCATGCTGAAATCGCGTTTTTAATGTCAATTTTTTCGTTTTTTGACTTGCGTACAATGGCCAAAGGAACCATCGACGGGGATAGTGAATACCCATTTCACCTACGGCAGGTGAAAAACTATACCTAGCATCAATATGGAGTTTGCTAACATACCGTAAGTCTGCCGATCACTGGCTCTCAGTTTATAAATACATAGAGAAGCTTGATTGATAAAAAACCGATCATTCGATATTTTTAACGATTTATTGTTGTATATTTATAGGCCCTGGGCCCACACCGATTTCATTTGATGATTTTCTACGATATATACCACATATTTTATACTTTGTGTGACGCCTGTCCTTCACGAGTCCGAAAACTTTTGTTCTACCATTTTCCTCGATTGGGCCGCTTTTACGTTCGTCAAGCTCCGAAAAATGCCGATTGCCCGAGATCTCGTAAATTTGCTACCACAATTTTGTTTTTAACTATGGGGGTTAAAAATTTGTTTAAGAATACGAGGGTAACCTTGTCCGACAAAAATGTGTCTGCTATTGTTGAGTCCGACAGTTGATATTTTCGCATGTTCGGGTTGTCGAACTCGACAATAGCAGACACATTTTTGTCGGAAAAGGTTACCCTCGTGTTCTTAAACAAATATCCACCTCCCATAGTTAAAAAAAATTGTGGTAGCAAGTTTACTAGATCTCGGGCAATCGGCATTTTTTGGAGCTTACCGAACGAAAAAGCGGCCGAATCGAGGAAAATTGCAGAACAAACGTTTTCGGACTCGTCAGGCAACTCACGAAGTAAAAAATATGTGGTAATCATTAATGAAATCGGTGTGGGCCCAGGGACTATTATTTTATATAGTTATATTTGTTTAAAAACCCAAATATGTAGTCTAAAAAGTACTGATTCTAATATTAAAAGTAAATTTTTTAATTTCAGATAAAAATATCAAAGTTACATGGTCCAGCATGTACATTATCAGTGGAATTATTACAATCGACTATCAAATTTGATATGGATCTTGTCCCTGCATTTATTTTTGATGAAACAAAATGGATTGCCAAGCGAAAATGTCCTGAGAATATCAACTGTGATTGGTTTGCTGTTCCAAAACCAGTTGTTCCTGTTGATAACACAAACAGAGGGTTCCGTATGGGATTCTCCAGTATAGAAAGGATTTTGATAAATAGACTGAATAATTTTAAAGTGTTAATTCGTTTTTTTAAAAAACTTCGTGATAAGAATAATTTATCAAATTTAGTGAGTTATTCGATTAAAACAATTTTTCTTAACTATTTCGATCAGTTTACAAAGAAAATTGAAAAAGAAAAGTTTTTTCGAAAATCTGAGACAGATTTATTTTTAATTGTAAGTAGAAACACACTTTTATTTTTAAATCACTTGTATAGTTTTTGTATTACATTTTATTTTTTTGATATTAAACCCGCTCGTATTTGTGAACTTTTGCTCGGGAATAAAGCAAAATGAAAACAAACTTGAGTTGCATTGGTTTTAAGGAACCAATGACTCACTGTGGTATCGTTGAATATTAGCAGTATTTAATTTGCCTTCTCCACTATATCACACTTAATGCTTTCAGTGTGTGTTACCAGGTTAGCACTTCGTGGACTATAATTTCCTCTAAACCTATATTCGCAGATGCTGGATGAAATTATAAGGGTTGTACGGTCTAAAATACTACCATACCATTGGGACCATGACTATAATTTGTTTGAAAAACTTACGGACAACCAATTGATAGCAATGGTCAATCAACTTGAATCAATTAAAAAAAAATTATTACAGGAATATGCTACAAATCTTCCTATTGTGCTATGTAAATATTTTTATTCTTCTATTAGTAAGAATATTAACGCTTTACTTTATTTTTAGTGGAACAACATGAAATGGAAATATATAAAAACTCATTAAGTGACACATAAATAAATGATTTTAAAAAATTTTAATATTTAATTGGTAAACGTTTTAATATGTTATATAAATTTATGTCACGAACAATAAATAAAAAATTTTTAATTTAAATATTATACCTTATATTCTATAAACTGTACTATCTATCTCAATTTGCTAGCTTCGTGTTTTGAAGTTCACCAATCATCTTGCGGCAGACGATACGTTAAATTATCACTGGTTTGTACATATATTTTAGCACCGTAATATGGTATCACATATGCTGATCCGTCTGCTGGACCGACTTTATGTGTTGCTATTAATATAATATCGACTAATTGACCAAAGAACATAAAACCTAAAGTACAAAGTTTTAATAATCCCATCGCTGGATATCCTAAATAAAAACGATCTGCTCCAAACATTCCAAGAAAAACAGAAAGCAGTAGCGCTGTATCAAAATTATAACCGTTACTAAACAAAAATATTTTCATTAATTTAAATAAGTAAATGTAAAACAAAAATTTCTTACGTCCAATTACATGAATGTTCTTTGGTAAAACTTGAGTTTTTAGTTTCGGAACAAGTAAGCCCTTCGACAGCAATACAAGTAACTAAAAGAAAAGTAATACACAATTTTTTGAATTCGTTTTGAAATTTAAAAATTCTACCTTTAGCTTTGTTTTCTTTTGTACAACCAAATAATTGTTGAGTTTTTGGATCGATATGATTAATATTTGGATCCGGACACAAAAACTGTCCCATTCTTAAATCTTGACAGTTCACTTCTATCTCTAAAGTTTTATCAATAAATAACGTTAATAACATTAAGCAAAAGCAAACAGTTTTGGCCATTATCTGACATTAAATATAAAAGTTGTCAAAATTTGACAGTAACCCTATAAACCGTGATTGTTTATTTTATTTTGGTCAACACGGCGACGGCGACTAATTAAAATTATAAACTCGTTGCCACATGACAAAAACTTTTGCCGGATTGGTAGAAACGATTTTCTAATTTTGATTAAACGATAACTTGCTTTATTTGGAAATTATGCCAAATGTATGGTAAATTAGAATACCTATCGACTAATATGAACTAAACCAATTATTAAATTAATTTTAATTGATGATTTTTACAAAAATCATACGTTGAATTGGTATGAACATAGTTCCAATTCTATTCAGCACTGGAAGATTCCAATGCTGAATTAATTATGACGTTTGTTTTAAACGCACTGGAAATTGGTTTAAAAGAAAAACTTTTATAATATATGACAAATTTTAAAAAAATTGAATCGTTAGGCCAATGAGTTTTACTAACATAAAAAAATTTGATCTTAAATTTTGTCTGCGCTGTTTTTTAAAATGAAAAACAATGGTGAAATATGAAAACAATAATGATCAAAAACGTAAAGATAAAAAAAATATTTGGCGATTGGTTGAAGATTATTTATAAATTAATATATGGAAATACTTTTTTTAAGCGAATTAATGTTTTGAAGAAATTTTCTGATCGCATCAAGAGCATTACTAATAAAATTTATTTTATTTTGTAAGTTTTGTTAATACACCAATTACGTTTTTAGTATATTTATCCATATTTAAGTAAATTTTTAATTCATCACGAAATTATGACAAATTGCAATGTGAACGGGTTTCATAATTTCGAAATTACATTGACGAAATTACGTAATTTTTGAGGCGTTCATGCTCCATGTAGAAGCGTTGTCAGGCTAATCATACGCAGGAGGGATCGATTTTGATCGGTTATGAACAATGTTGATCTACGGGTCTGACTACCCTGCGTACTCCAGTCCCTGCCATTGACATATGAGTTAGCGTGAGATATCACATACCACTGGCAATGGCAGGAGATGTCATTAGCCAAGATGATATCTTAGGGTGCTGGCGGACGAACTATAATTAGTCAATGGCAGCACTACCAGTCTTAGCTGGGCAGCGTTCCGTAGCGGTACCGCTCATTAGCTCTTCCGAGGAATCGGACCAACACGTAATTATGTGTGGGCTTTGTGCCTCGATTAAGGTGGTGGGCGGTGCGTCTGGGGTGCGCTGCATCAGCTGGATTATTGGCATTTAGTTTTGTTTTGTTTTCTGCAAATTTCTCACAATTTGTTTTTCACTTATTATTTTGTTATTATTTCTTCATCTTATCATGAAATATTGGCATATGTCATATTGTGTAGTATGATAGGATTTTTTACTTAGTTATGCATTTTAAAATAAAACATAAAAAAATAAAATAAACATTTTGATATATATATGGCAGTACAACCGAAAAAAATAAATCTGCAAGTGGTAAAGCAAATTTGCGCAATCCACCCGCCCATAAAACGGCACGTCCACGGAATTTGCAGGGACAAAACATATATGAATCAATAAAAAATTTTAAAATACATGTTCAAAACATCTGCGGATTGAACGCTAACCATGACCACGTGCAGCATCATCTTGAGCACGACAAACCGAACATTCTATTCCTTACAGAAACACAAGTTTCTGAAAATTTTCTCTTTATAGAATCGCTTAATTCCAAATATAGGCTCGAATCAGCTTTCAAACTCCATCAGGGCTGTGCGCATTCATTCATAAGAGTGTTGCGTACACGCGCTTTCCAAATTTTGAACTACACGGTGACGGCTTCAATACAATGGTTTTAAAGATTTGTCTTCCAGAAATTACTTTTTTTACAATAGCTTTATACCGGTCCCCCAACAAACGTAACCCAAACTTTTTTAATTTACTGACAAAAATTGTAACGTAACCCAAACTGTTTTAATTTACTGACAAAAATTGTGGACGAGATTAGAGCAAAGTCCCCTAATTGTGAGGTTATCGTTACCGGTGACTTCAACGTCCACAACAAATCATGGTTGGAATTCTCCAAATCGACCGACGATGTTGACAATAGTGGAAAACTGGCAGAAATTTTTGCCGCGTCTCAGGGCCTATTCCAAATTGTTAAAAGCCCAACTTTCACTCCCCGTAATGGCGGTGATAATAGTTTTCTTTTAGATCTCTATCTTACCACAATGCCGGATATTACGAGTGTCGATGTCGCGAAAGGTAGTATTGGAAATTCTGATCATTATTTAATCTCATCAGTTATCAAAACTGATTTATTTAAAACTACAGCTCCCAAACCCCGTAAAATATTTCACTACTCAAAAATGGATAAGAGTGGTCTTCAAAATTTTTTCCATGCTTTCCCTTTCGACCGTCATTGTTTTTACACTGACAATGTAAATGTTTCTGCTCATAACTTTACAGAAACCATCCAATTTGCTATCAATAAATTTGTCCCTTTCTCCATAGTAAAACCCAAACAAAAATACTTGTATTCGAAAGCTGCCAAAACGGCACTTAGAACCAAACGTAGATCATTTAATATTTGGATTCATAGCAAAACTCCCACTAATCGATCCCAATATCTAAAGGCCAACAAAATATCTAATCAGATTATCTCAAACGAAAAGTCTGAAATTGACAGAGCGAAAGCCTCAAAACTTACGTCTATGTCTGTTTCTGACAAGTGTTTCTACAGTGCCATTAATTTTTTAAATTCTGGTACAAAATTTTCTATTCCCCCTATTATTGATGGTGATTTAATCGTCAATGATCCCGCAAGAAAAGCTAACTTGTTCGCTGAACGCTTTGCTCTGAACTCCACTGTTTTGGAAACTCCTAAAGAAATACCCCAAATCCAGTCTTCAGGAGTTAATATGAATGAACTTCACTTCAAACCCAAAATAGTCGCTAAACTTTTAAAGGGGTTAAACATCAACAAAGCATCAGGAATGGACAATATTCCACCCATTATTTTAAAAACCTTTTCCAAAGAGCTTGCACCAACTTTAACTAAAATATTCTACCAATCCTACAAATCTGGTATATTTCCCTCGTGCTGGAAGTTGGCAAATGTCCAGCCCGTCCCCAAAAAGGGATCAAAATCCGATATCTCAAATTATAGGCCAATAGCTTTACTATCGGTCCTATCCAAAGTCTATGAGCATTATATCAATACATATCTTTCAAAATTTCTGGAAGAAAATCATTTAATATCCGACAGCCAATACGGTTTTCGAAACAAAAGATCAACTACCGATCTATTAAACTATGTAGCGCATTGTTGGAACAGCATACTTGATAAAGGTGGTGAAACATACGTTATCGCTTTAGACATCTCCAAGGCATTCGATCGAGTCTGGCATGCCAACTTAATCAACAAGCTCGTTGCGTACGGCTTTCATCCCAATGTTGTGAAGCTGATTCAAAATTTTCTATCCAACCGATACATTTCGGTAACCTTAGACGGATTTTCTTCTGAGTCTAAACTAATTAACGCTGGTGTACCCCAAGGCTCAGTATTGTCCCCAACCCTATTTTTGATTTATATCAACAAATTGTTGAAAATCACCAGTAACCCAATAAATAGTTTTGCAGATGATAGTACTCTGCACAAGTCGTTCGAGCCCCTTCCTTCAAAAGGTAAAATGCACGAACGAATTAATCCTGCCCGGAGAGACGCTGCCATAAACGTGAACAAAGACCTGAATAAAGTCGCCGACTGGGGTGACCAAAGCCTTCTCAATTTAGACTCTACCAAAACACAGCTGTTGATTGTTTCCAGATCAAAGACCGAGTTCCCCAAAGATATTTTATTTAGTATGTGTGATGAACCAATAGGTGAATGTAAAAACATTCGTTTATTGGGTGTCACAGTTTCAAATGACCTACTCTGGAATGATCATGTAATGGCGATGGCAAAAAGCGCGTCTAAAAAACTCGGCCTCCTAAATAGATGCAAAAAAATTTTCACTCCATACCAATTGCTCCATGTTTATAAGTCTTATATTCGTCCCTGTATGGAGTACTGCTGTCAAGTTTGGGGTGCTGCCTCTGTTTCCATCTTGGCCATCTTGGACTCTTCAAAAGCGAGCTATACGAATTGTGGGTGATCGAACTTTGACATCAAAACTTGATTCCCTACAACATCGTCGCACTGTTGCTGACCTCGTTGTTTTTTACAAATATCGTCATCAGCAGTGCTCAGATGAAATCAGCGGCATCATGCCTCAAACTTATTCTTACCCCCGTTCCACTCGGCAATTGGCTGCCGCAACCGGTGAAACGGTAAAGATCCCGCGCTGTCATACTGGCAGATCGCAGAGAGACTTCTTTGTCCGAACTGCGTACAAATGGAATAGTTTGCCCGAACACTTAGTCTCAGGTGGCTTCAACCCACAGATGTTTAAAAAAAGCGTTAATCTACACCTTAGAACGCCAGTTGTTGTGGGACCCAGGTCTAGACCTAGGTCTTAAAAGGTATTTATGTGTTGTTGTGACACATATTCTAAACCCTATAACACAACACATTTTATTAAAAAAAAAAAAAAATCAGCTTTGAATATTCATCACGGTCATTCGCAACAGCGACATAATTACTATGGCAGCCGATTTTTGTAAGGTCGTTTATTACGTCAGTCTCCCATTGTAGTCGTGGTCTACCTGCGGTCGCCCACTCCCTGGGGTACTAACGTACATTTTTCTAATCATTCCAGACTGTGAATCGGCCCGTAGAATATGTCCAAACCAAGCAATTCTGTTAGAACGGATACAACCTATTATATCAGGACCCTCAAGAAGGTCTCTGATCTCAAAGTTATACCGGGTTCTATACTCTCCATCGTCTGTATTAAGTGGACCAAAAATTTAGCGTAGGATCTTACGCTCAAATACAGATAAATGCGGTTCGTCATTTTGTGTAAAGGTCCACGTTTGTGACCCATACATCACAACCGGTCTAATCAATGTCTTGTATAACTTGAGCTTGGTGTTAGTTGATACATGCGGTGATCCAAGGAGAGGTTTAATTGAGTAGAAAGTTCGATTACCTGCAGCGATTCCAGCTTTTATATCTTAAGTATGCTGTTGTTTGAGTCAAGCATTGATCCCAAATATTTAAAAGATTCAACTCCCTCAATTCGTTCATCGCCGCACATCAAATCTTTTTTCTCAGCCTCTCTTGAAACATTCATATGTTTGGTTTTATTGTAGTTAATTTGAAGACCAATTTTTCTAGCACCACCCTCAAGCGACTTGAAAGTTTCACTCATAATAGCTTCACTTCGGCCGAGGATGACAACATCATCAGCGTAAGCAATCATCTGTACTGAGTTTATAGACAAGATATTTTTTTTTTGAATAAAATGTGTTGGGTTATAGGGTTTACAATATGTGTCACAACAAGACATAAATATCTTTTAAGACCTAGGTCCCACAACAACTGGCGTTCTAAGGTCATGATGAACGCTTTTTTTAAACCTCTGCGGGTTGAAGTCAACTGAGACCAAGGATTCCGGCAAACTATTCCACTTGTATGCAGTTCGGACAAAGAAGTCGTTCTGCGATCTGCCAGTATGACAGCGTGGAATCTCAACCGTTTGACTGGTTGCTGTAGCCGATTGTCGAGTGGAACGGGGGTAAGAATAAGTTTGGGGGCATGATGCTGCTGATTTCATCTGAGCACTGTTGATGACGATATTTGTAAAAAACAACGAGGTCAGCAACAGTCCGACGATGTTGTAGGGAATCAAGCTTTGATGTCAAAGCTCGATCACCCACAATTCGTATAGCGCGCTTTTGAACAGAGTCCAAGAGAGCCAAGATGGAAACAGAAGCAGCACCCCAAACTTGACAACAGTACTCCATACAGGGACGAATATAGGACTTATAAACGTGGAGCAATTGGTATGGAATGAAAAATTGTTTGCATCTATTTAGGAGGCCGAGTTTTTTAGACGCGCTTTTTGCCATCGCCATTACATGATCGTTCCAGAGTATGTCAGTTGAAACTGTGACACCCAATAAACGAATGCTTTTACATTCCCCTATTGGTTCATCTATTGGTTCAAGATATTGTTATTAGTCGGTAGTTTCTTTTGTCGGCACACGTATTCCAAGGCTTAATTAAAAAGTATAGGAGAGAAAGCATCACCTTGTCTTAAGCCGGAGTTGACTTTAAAAAACTTTGATATTTCGTTGTCTACTCGTACACAGCATTGAGAGTTCTTACTGTCATTTTGCATAGTGATACCAGCTTACTAGGAATTCCCATCGACACCAGAGCAGACCATATAGTCTCTCGTTCGAGAGAGTCGTAGGCCTGCCTGAAATCAATGAAGAGTTGGTGCACAGGTATGTTGAACTCTCGGCACTATTCCAAAATCATCCTTATCGAGAAAAGTGTATCGGTAGTACTTCGGCCCCGCCGGAAACTACACTGATATTCTCCAAACAGTTGTTTAGCAAGAGGGATTGATTTTGGATAGCAAAATGTAGGAAAAGATCTTATATGCTGTGCAAAGGAGAGCTATTCCTCTGTAGTTTGCACATTGTAGGCGATTGCCTTTTTTATTAATTGGTATCAGCATAGCTGTGTTCCAGTCCTGTGGCATGGTTTCAGTCCTCCAGATCATTCGAACAAGCTCAAACAATCTTAAGGATAGAATTTCGCCACCATGTACAATCATTTCGGATGCTAAATCGTCGATACCGGGTGCTTTATTGCGTTTTAATTTTGACAGTGCGTTTTAATTTTGACTTATTGCGTTTTAATTTTGACTTCGAAACCCTCTGTGGTTGGTTCGTCTACATGTACCTTTGACGCACGAATAAGCTTTGCTCGTCGCCCGACTTGTTGCTGGTCACTTAAGTTGAGAAGATTCTCAAAATAAGCGGCCCAAGTATCTAAAATATTTTTAAGGTCTACTTGTAGCTCCCGATCTTCGATTTGAATAGCTGTCGATCTAGTTTGAGGGCCCTTCTTTAAGGTTTTAACCTGTTGAAAAAAGTTACGCGATTGATGTTTCTTATTGAAGCTTTCAATCTCCTCACACTGTCTCTTCCACCATTCTATCTTCGTTCGTCTACATAGCTTTGTAACGGCTTGTCTTGCCAGTTTATAGTTCTCCTTCGTGGACCTGGTGTTGCGTCCTTGTAGACACTTCAGATAGCAATCTCTTTTGTATTGAATAGCATCAAGGCATGCTTGATCCATCCATGGCTTCTGGGAGTGGTTCTGTGGTCGTCCAACTATTCCCTCAGCAGCGCTTAAAACAGCATCTTTGAGCAAATACCATGACTTATCGACGTCTCCATTAATGGTTTCTGATTTATCCAATGTTTCGGCAATATGGATTTGATACCTCTCTTCTGTTTCAGCATTCTTTAATGATGAGATGTTAAAACGTTTCCGTTGATTGAATTTTGGAATGCCTGGATTTGGGAAGTGGAACCTTATTGTTGCACATACAAGAAAGTGGTCACTTCCAATGTATGCACCTCTAAAGGATCGCACATCCAGAACGCTCGAAAAGAAACGTGCTGTTACTAGAACGCGATCAATTTGATTTCGAGTGTTTCCATTCGGTGAGACCCAAGTCTGCTTATGGATCGATCGATGCGGAAAGAACGTACTGGAAATTCTCAAATTATTTGATAATGAAAAACTCAGTCATTCTTTCACCATTATCATTCGAATTCAAATGCAGGCTGTTGGGACCCACCACATTTCCATAAGAGATATCTCTTCCAACCTGCCCATTAAAGTCACCAAGAACCATAATGAAGTCGCGTGTTGGTGTTTGTTTCATAACCTCTTCCAGTGCTATGTAGAAATTATCCTTCTCGTCGACAGTCTTAGCTTCAGTAGGTGCATGCACGGCAATAAGAGAAATATTGTTATATGTACCGCGTACATGTAGGTATCAGATCCTCTCACTGACCGGGATGAGTTTCATCACGGTTTCTTGTATGCGTGCACCAACAAGAAAACCAGTTCCAAATTCTCTTAGAGAAGGATGACCACTACAGTATAGAGAGTGACTATCCAAATCTTGTTTTCCGATTATCAGCTGTCTAATTTCTTGTAGAGCAATGATATCCATCCTATACCTCTCAGCCTCTGTTTCTAGACTTATTAGAGCATCAGGAGCGCTCAGGCTGCGCACATTCCACGTTCCGATTCGGTAGTCTGGTCCATTTTCACGTCCAGGAAAATTTCTATTTTTAAATCCGGATGTTATTCTCTTTCTGATTTCCAAATCTAACAAATTTTTTTCCGGGGTTAGGGTGTTAACCTTAGGCCCAACCCAAATTTTCGTGAACGGGTTCATTCTGAATATTAAGCGAGCCGCTTGATTCAAGACAGACGCCCGCTCCAAGCCGCCTCTGACATGGAGAACAGACGCTTGAGTCGCATTGGTTGTAAGGCGCCAATTCGCCATGATGTAGCGTCATTGACTGAGCAATTGTGTTTGCAGCATGCAATTCAGTTGCAAGCTCTTAAAAGAAAAAGTTAAAGCTCAGATTTAAATTACACATCTTCTAATTTGGTATAGTAGTATTTTTTACCAGCGAATACGAAAATTGGTCGTTGTGTGCATATTCATATGCGAATGTGCGGATATTCAGTGTCTCAGATTAAAATATTAAAAAAAACTGTTGGGGTCCCATTGAAATGGACAAAAAAACGCATCAAATTAATAAATTACTATTAAAATTCAACCAATTATAATCGAAAATCTGTTGAAACATTCCTATACACTAATGACATCTATTGTTAAAAAAATGAAATGTATTACTATTATTTTTGTTGTACCCTATGTATAACATGTCATATCATTATGTTGTACTAATAAATAAACTCTCTTATAAAAGCTTCTATTAGCAAACACGCGTTTTATTAAATCCACAATATTTATTAATAAGGAAGTTCTCAACCAGTGTTGCCTGGAGTTACGGAAATATCTCCAAAAAAATCAAAAACTAGTAAAAATATTAATGATTTTGTAGGCAGTATAACAAAATTTTAATGATTAAAAATAATTATAATAAAAATAACGACGCCTATGTAAACAAATGTCACAACAAACAAGTGGTAAGAAATAGGAGTAGAAATTTATCTAATTTAATTGTTTTCAAAACAAATTTATACCAAAATAAATAATACATCTCTGTTTTACTTTTTGTCTCATCTTTTATCTCTCGCTGTGCTATCTGTCAGAAATTCATTGGCAAAAAAATTCTACTATATTTCGCTGTAAACGTGTAATTGAACAATTAAAAATGTGCATTATCGCTATCGATGTAATACAAACCCCTAAGAGCCATTGCGTTTAAATTCGAAGTAAAACGATGCTTGTCTTCGAAATACGTCTAACTTCATCTTTCATAAATGTCAAAAACAACAATAACCTAAAAATTTCGTTGCAAATTTTTTATTATGATTTCAATCTTCGTAAAAAATTTAGTCAATACATTCAAATTAAGTAACAATATTACACGTAATTATGCTTTTAAATCAGATTTAAAAATTAAATGGGTTCGACCTGAAAAAATACCTTGCTACGATCCACGCAAAACCGGAGATTTAGTTCCATTTCCAGAATTGAATAACAATGATATCATAACAAATTTTCGTAATTCTAAGGAGCTAGAAACTGCAGATGCAACTGTTAGAAAGTTATTTGAAATAAAACATAATCCCAGAAAAGAAGCTGTGAGAATTGTTGTCGAAAATTTAACGAAAAACGTTCAACGACATGGTTTGGATTATGGATCAATGGAGTCCAAATGTACGTACAATATTTCAATGAGGTTTTAATTATTACTAATTGATTTCTTTTTTGCAGTGGCCTCTATGACCGCAAATATTAGAAGTATGCAACAAATAATGCTTGAGTTTCCTCGGAATAAAATACTAAAAGTAAAACTAAAAGAATTAATCGATAAAAGAAAAAAATATTTAAAATTTCTCCGTCGGTACGACTATAAACGCTTTGAATGGTTAATTGAGAAATTAGATATTGTTTATAAATCTCCGCCATCAAGTTTCCATTGGATCACACGAAAAGATTCGTTACGAAAACTAACCGATATACATTGTGAAAATATAAAAAATGAACGTCTCAATGAATATCGTAAACGATTAGAGATACAGAAAATTGAATTTTTAGAAAATAAAATAAAAAAACTGGAATTTATTCAGAGTTCTCAAAAGGAATTCAAATTACCAATAACCATCACCAATGATGATATTGATGCGGCAAAGAAACAGCTGAGTGATTTACAAAAGTAAAAAAAATAGAACAAAGTTTTTTCTAGTGTATAAAAAATTTATAGTAAAACAAAAATGTCTTAAAATATAATTTTGTCTGTTTTTTTTATAACAAATTATCTTATCCTATCTATAATTTGATAAATAAATTATGATTACAATTAACACCTTTTCTCCTAGACAAATGGAATGAGATTATATTTTACAGTAAACTTGGTTTACAATTTTTTTTCGTATTGTTGAGAGATTCTGAGACATTAGGTTAAGGCATCTTTGTTTTAATAATACTAATACATAAATCTTAAAATTTAATATCCAGCCGAAAATTAAAACTAGATAAAATATCGTAACGTTACTATTTGAATTAGTGTATAAATACTTATTACAGGCTAGTCATGGCAGGAGGTCTGGCATAAGCTTTTGGTATAAAACCATACTTTCTTGTTTTTGGAGCATATGCCCATAGCCATCCGTCAACTGTTTGATTGTTTAAATCGGCATATATCCAATCACCACGGCGAACCGATAAATCATCTGGCGCTTGAGCCTGAAAATAAAAATTGGTAAATTTTGTTATTACTTTGATACAATTTGCTATAATTATCTGAACATAGCGCTTAGAGATGAAGAAAACCTGACATCAGAAAATATATTCATGAGCCCTTAAAAACTGAAAATACCGACTATCAAATGTGGAAAACCATCAGCAGGTGCCAATCCACCCATTAGGTTTTAAATGGCATCTGGGCAAGAAGTGATGAAGAAAAATCAAACGCCGCTCATTAACTACAGACGATTTTCCCCATGTGAAGAAAAAACAATGAAATTTTACTACAGCAATAAGAGGTTCATTCTTTGATTTTTTTAACCTGTAAAATTTAAATGGAAGGTGAATACATCAGAAATGACGGTTGAAGACGACAACATCTGCGTTTGAGTTTATTGATCTGTATTCATCTGTACTGAGTTTATTGGTAAAACTTTTTTTCTTTATACAAAGTTAGGTATATAGGTATGTAAAGTGTTGATTATAATATATCATAGATTAACGTTTCTGAAAATCCGAAGATACCAATTTAAGGTTTTCCAAGACTACCTAGATTACATATATCTGCACTAGCACTACTCTGATAGATCTTTTGGATAAAAAATCTTCTAACCAACAGATCAAGGTTTTACAGATTCCAAATGAAATTAATTTATTGTTAAGAGCCCGATGCCAAACTCTGTCAAACGCCTTGGAAAAGTCAAGGGAAATAATATGAGACTCACCAAAGTTATGAATTGTTTTACCCCATTTCTCCGTGAGGACTGACATGATATCACCAGTAGACCGTGTTTTACGAAATCCATATTGGCGGTCGTGGAGAAGATTGTTGTTTTCGAGATATGTCATTAGTTTATAATTAATAATTTTTTTCATAACTTTAGCAAGTATCGAGAGGTTAATGCAATGGGACGATAGTTTGATGGGTCAGACTTGTTGCCCCTTTTTCGGGACTGGTTGAACATTAGTCAGTTCCACATTGATGGATAAAGACCGAAGTTTAGCAATAAATCAAAGACTAATTAGTGGATAAACCAGGGTATCCGCGCAACGTTTTAGTATAATAGGTTGTATACCGTCCGGACCACCAGACTTGCTAAGATCTAGATTAAGCAGTGTTGACCGCAAAATTCTTGGACGAAAGTAAATTTTGTTCATTGATGATTGGATAGGTGGAATGTTCGGCGGATTTATACCGGAATCATCGACGAGAGTTAGCAGCAAAATTTGTCGCAAGTAGATCTGCCTTTGCTTTGATTTCCGTTACAAGGTTTCCATGGTCATCCATTAATGATGGAATATAAGATTTGATAAAGTTATTGCCAACCTCTCGGATAAAATTCCAATACCAATACTATGACAGTTGTTTCTAGCCCTGATATACAGAGATCGACTGCTGGGAGATTTATCACTCTGGTATTTGTCAAACGCTAACATTTTGTTGATTTTAGCTATAGAACATTCGTCAGAAAACCAAGATTTGGACCCATTTTTCTTTTTCACAATACTGGTTGGAATAAAAATGTTCATTCCCAGTAGAATAATGAACGTGATCAATGCAGTTGCTTGGTTAACATTTTTATTCTGTAGAAACACACGTCAATCGATTTCGTTGTAAAATTTATTAGGTTTCTGCCAATTACATCTATTGTGATGCCAAACCTTTCGAGGAGGGGACAAGTTTGTAGTAGGCGCTCGAGAACTTATTTCAAAATAGGCAGAAACTACACAATGATCTGATCTGCCAAGAGGAGAATCGACTGAGCAAGTATATTTAGCAGAATGAGT
The DNA here is from genome assembly GCA_963693315.1 of Diogma glabrata. Lineage (NCBI taxonomy): Eukaryota > Metazoa > Arthropoda > Insecta > Diptera > Cylindrotomidae > Diogma > Diogma glabrata. The sequence goes on from OY856186.1 coordinate 300,199,842, forward strand.
TATCATGAAAAGGTCAAGTAGATAGTAGAATGGCTAGCAATATTTGGAATATGGGTTGGCCTATCTACTAGTTGTGTAAGCTGATTAGAATCAGCAAGAAATTTAGCATATCTTCCTTCTAATGATGTTTTGGTTGAGCAACGTAGCCAATCTTTGTGGTGGACGTTGAAATCACTTGCTAATACAATTTCTGCATTAGGCGCGGTGATGAAAGAGAACGCGGAGAAGAGAGATGAAAGAGGCGCGGTGATGTCTGTAAGAGAATTAAATGCGTCTAAGGTTTGATTATGGTGGTAATTAGGACTACGGTATAAATAACACAGATACATGTCATATTTATTTACGGTGATTTTGAGCCAGATAAAGCAGTATTTAGAAATACTACTAGTTTCATATTAAAGGAGCCTTGTATATTTAACATCATTGCGTATTTATATATCATTCATTACATGCACCACGGTGTTCAAAAAATGCAAATTCAGGAGAATAATTGTTACAGCTGAATCGTGTATTGTCAATATTTAAAACTTAAGTTTCACCAGCGCAAGTAAATGCGGTTTCTTTTGATTAAGATGGTATTGAATGCTAAGAAAGTTTTTTAGAGGCCCTGTATGTTAGTGGAATCGATTACGAAGTTTGAGTGCATTGTATTGAAATTAATAATGGTTAAATTAAAAGTTTAATAGTGAGGAACTAAAAATAACCAAAAATCAGAAGAGACTGATAGAGTTAGAACAAACATAGGCTGTAAAGATAAGACTGAGATAGGCCATAAAAAATTTTGCAGTTCTGTGAGTTCTCACTATCCGACCGACAATGGTAGAAAACAAAAAAAGGAAAACTTGTAACTGAAAGTTATTGTTGAATAGAGTTTATTAATTGAATTGCATGTAATATATTTATTGTAAATTTAAAATTTGTAAATATGAAATGTTAAATTACTCTAACATCGATACAACAGAATTTAATCAATGAAATTAGAAAAAGAAGAGAGAAAAACAGGAAAGACAACTGTACTATGGAATATGTGAATTGTATATTTGTAACGACGGACTATTTTCAATTTTTACTCTAAAATAATAGTATTCTTTTCAAAGAAATTCGCTAACAATTTATTAATTTATTCTCTTCAATTGTAATAAGCGTTGGGGCATTTGTTTGTACTAGTGTGCAAAAACATTTTTTTTGTTGACGGTTTAGTTACGTCACTCAATGTCAATTAAATGTCAATGTCACTTATACTCAATGTCAATTATAATACATGTTTTACATAAGTTATTGTTTAATTTGTAAAAAGTAAGATTGTTGTCTGTATTAGTTAAAATTGCTTATTACGATACATGGAGAGGGAAACAGGAAACCTAATATGCGTATATAAGCGATCAAATTGTTTTGATCAAAGATTAGTAACTAATTAAAATTAAACAAAGATATATAAATTAAGGTATATAAATTTAAACCAAAAAAATTATTACATAAATTTAAATCGAAACCGAGGCTAATTTTTGATATATAAAAATAAATTATTTGTTTTAATGGTGATATCGAAGTTTTTTTGTTTATTTATTTAAATGTAATAAGTTTTAGTGAAAATTGTTTGATAAATCATTTAGTAAATAAACTGAAAATGAATCTTAAACACAAATTCAAATACAAAAATGTGAAAATATTTATTCAAGTAAAGTAATAACGAAACCGTTCAACACAATTTTTATACCCAATGGCTACGGTGATCGCTTCATTCCACGCCGTTACATGTTAAATGCAAATATTCATAAATTTAATGTCAATCAACAAGCAACTAAAAAAGTTAATGATATTGCTGAGCTTCGAAATAGAAATAATTATTGGCGTATTGGCGTAGATAAATTCGATCAAACTATGAGGGATATATTTCAAATTGACAGACATAATTTGGATTTAACATTTCATGATGCTTTTAATAAAGTTACGTTTAGTAAAATGAATTACAATCAACATTTGTTCCGCCTACAATCAACATTTGTTCCACAGAACTGGTTTTGGGAGAACACAACATTCAAGAAATAAAATAAAGTAAGCCTTTTGTATTTTGATTTGTATAATTTTGTTGATTTATTTTTGTACTGCTAAATTATTTTCTCCGTTAGCTAATTAATAGTTTATTTACATTATTCTGTGATTCATAAATAAGAGATTTGCAAGTGTAATTTGTTTGTCATAGATTCAATAGTTTTTTTTTTTTTTATAGTTCGAGCTAATCACTTAGGTTATTGACCTCTAATGCTTTATGCACGTGTTAGCGATAGGAATGGAAAGTTTAAAGGTTGGTATTTAGGGATTTGGGATAGGACTGGAGCGATAGTGTTGATGTACTGCTGATTTAAAAGCTTGAGGATTGTATGTAGCAGGGAAAACATTTTTTGGTAATCGATTCCACCAGTATACCGAACGTGGAAGAAAGGTGTTATTATAGCTAGATGTTCTCACATATGAGGCCTCCAAGGTATGCTTATGGGAATGCAACGATTGTCTTGTGGCTCGTGACGATTTGCGTAATGGTGGTATTAAATCATTAACATCTTTAGAGCATTTACCGTAGTAGTATCTGTAGAATAGTGTAAGAGCTCCAACCACTCTTCTATGATGGAGAGAATCCATACCCGATGTTATCATTGGATCATCAATCAGTTTTAAAGCACGTCTGTGGACTCTGTCTACAAAATTTAAAGAGGTTTCTGGTGCTGCAGCCCATATATGGGAGTCGAATTCGAGGATTGGTCGTATATATGCCTTATAGATCGTAGCAATTTCAGATGGTGAGAAAAAGGTTTTACAGCGACGCAGGAAACCAAGTCGTTGGGATCCCAATTTTGCAACAGAAAGAATTTGATCATGCCATTTTAGTTTGTGATTAAAATTAGTACCCAACAGCTTAAGCGTAGGTGAGTTTATTATTGGTTGGCTGGAAAACGTTGCATTGCAGCTATATAGCGAGGTTTTATGAGACAAAACACACGACTTCGTCTTCGTAGCATTAAATGTCACAAGATTCCGTTTACCCCAATCAAGGATTAATTCAAGATCTACATCCAAGGATTCAACCATTTTTCTACGATGAAAATTGGTGGTTAGACTAGATGGCTGTTTTTTAAATGAATAGGAATGGAAGATAGTACTGTCGTCGGCAAAGCTATATATTGGGTTGGTGGTGATAGATAACAAATCGTTGATAAAAATCAGAAAAAGGGTTGGTGATAGAACCGAACCCTGGGGAACACCGGCTTGGATTGGGAATTTATCCGACATGGCACCATCCAGCACTACTCTGATAGATCTTTGGGATAAAAAATCTTCTAACCAACAGATCAAGGTTTTACAGACTCCAAATGAAATTAATTTATTGTTAAGGGCCCGATGCCAAACTCTGTCAAACGCCTTGGATATGTCAAGGGAAATAATATGAGACTCACCAAAGTTATGAATTGTTTTACCCCATTTCTCCGTGAGGACTGTCATGATGTCACCAGTAGACCGTGTCTTACGAAATCCATATTGGCGGTCGTGGAGAAGATTGTTGTTTTCGAGATATGCCATTAGTTTATAATTAATAATTTTTTCCATAACTTTAGCAAGTATCGAAGTTAATGCAATGGGACGATAGTTTGATGGGTCAGACTTGTTGCCCTTTTTCGGGACTGGTTGAATATTAGTCAGTTTCCACATTGATGGGTAAAGACCCGAGCTTAAGGACAAATGAAAAAGACTAAAGTGGGTAGACCAGGGTATCCGCGCAACGTTTTAATACAATAGGTGGTATACCGTCCGGACCAGCAGATTTGCTAAGATCTAGATTAAGCAATGTTGACCGCAAAATTCTTGGACGAAAGTAAATTTTGTTCATTGATGATTGGATAGGTGGAATGTTAGGCGGATTTATACCGGAATCATCGACCACAGAGTTAGCAGCAAAACTTGCCGCAAGTAGATCTGCCTTCGCTTTGATTTCCATTACAGGGTTTCCTTGGTTATCCATCAATGGTGGAATAGAAGATTTGATAAAGTTATTGCCAACCTCTCGGATAAAATTCCAATATGACCGGCTGCCTTTTGTAGCGCGTAAAATTTTGCGCTTAGCATTGGAATTGAAAAGAAATTTAGCTTTATTAAATATTCTATGACAGTTGTTTCTAGCCCTGATATACAGAGATCTGCTGCTGGGAGATTTATCACTCTGGTATTTGTCAAACGCCAACATTTTGTTGATTTTGGCTATAGAACATTCATCAGAAAACCAGGATTTGGCCCCATTTTTCTTTTTCACAATACTGGTTGGAATAAAAATGTTCATACCCAGTAGAATAATGAATGTGATCAATGCAGTTGCTTGATTAACATTTTTATTCTGCAGAAACAAACGCCAATCGATTTCGTTGTAAAATTTATTGAGTTTCTGCCAATTACATCTATTGTAGTGCCAAACCTTTCGAGTAGCAGACAATTTTGGACTTGGCGCTCGAGAACTTATTTGAAAATAGGCAGAAACTACACAGTGGTCTGATCTACCAAGAGGAGCATCGACTGAGCAAGTATATTTATCGGAATGTGTTGTCATGAAAAGATCAAGGAGATTAGAAGAATGGCTGGCAATATTAGGAATATGGGTTGGCCTATCTACTAGTTGTGTAAGCTGATTAGAATCAGCAAGAAATTTAGCATATCTTCCTTCTAATGATGTTTTGGTTGAGAAACGTAGCCAATCTTTGTGATGGACGTTAAAATCACCGGCTAATATAATTTCTGCATTAGGTGCTGTAATGAAGATGTCGTCGATTGTGTCTGTAAGAGAATTAAATGCTTCCAGGGTTTGATTATGGTGGTAAGTAGGACTACGGTATAAGTAACACATATAGATGTCGTGTTTATTTACGGCGATTTTGAGCTTTATCTGGCAGAATTCAGAAATACTACTTGTTTCATACTGAAATAGCCTTGTATATTTAACATCATTTCGCACAAATATCATTACACCACGGTGATCATAAAATGCAAATTCCGGAGAATAATTGTTACAGCTGAATCGTGCATTATCTATATTTGAAACTTGCGTTTCACCTAGCGCAAGTAAATGAGGTTTCTTTTGGTCGAGATGGTATTGGATGCTAAGGAAGTTTTTTGAGAGGCCCTGGATGTTGGTAGAATCGATTACAAAGTTAACATTTCACTTTTTATAAACCAACTGATTTTAGGTTTTGTTAAAATATTATTATGATTTTTAAGTTTTAACACAAACACAGATTTTAAAATGAACGCAACACTTTTTAGAACAACACTAAACTAATAATTTAATACAACATAAGGTTGTACTCGTCAAGAAATTTAACAAATTCATTACAACAAAAGGTTGTATTCGTCTAGTAGATAAAATAAACATTAAACCGGCAATTAAATGAATTAAAATTAAAACCAACGACCGGTACGGGTGGATAAATGCAACTCAAACATAAATCGAAAATGGTCGAAATATTTCAATGAATTATAAACTGGGGAACTCGAACACATAAATGTGAATTTGGACAATACTGTGAAGTCGTAATACATAACATTAAACAGTAGCGGCAACGATTTTACCGAAATCAAATTTCACAATATTATCTTAATTCACATTTATGTGTTTGGGAATACGGTTAATGCTTAGTTTTTGAGTTATTACCAAAAACGTGTATTTTTTCCTGACCCTTTATCCGAACATAAAAAAATAAAAAGTAGGGTCTGCGTCGGACCAGACGGTGGAAGATATACTTCTTTGGCCATTCGCTCACACACACGCACACAGACAGACAGGATACATAAAAAAAATATTATTAAAAAAAAAAAATATGTAATACAAAAAAAATATTCAAAAAGAAAATTAAAAAAAAAAATATTCAAAAAAAAATAAAAAAAATATGTAATAATAAAAAAAATATTAATAAAAAAAAATATTATTCAAAAAGTATAAAAACGTATAATCGTCGATTTTTCTTAGTTTTCTTAGTCAAAAAAACTATTTGAACTTTATGCTCTAAGGTGATAAGGACGAAATTTTTAAATCAAAGCGTGACGAAGTTCCTCGACCAACACCCCATCCCAATGTGTACAACGAGCGTAAAGAAGTATAACTTCAAAAATGTGAAAAATTTACGGTTATAGGAAATGTAAAGATTGAACGAAAACTATAGGGATCGTGCATTGCTATTTGATTCGACCGTCGCGCTTTAAGTGTTAGAGTCTGTAAGTATTGGTTCTTTTTTTCAACCAATTACACGTTAAACAAATTTTATGATCTAGTATTCCTTTCAAATTATTCGATTATTTTGTTGTTTGTGAAAATATTAAAATGAAAATAAAGTAAATTAGGCACTAATTATGCGACATTTTATACAATATACATAAATATTTATTAAAGTTTACGCAACAGGAACGGAGATTTTTAATAATATTAAAGAAAAAGTACGATTTGATTTAATATATGGGCTATTATTTTGAAAACGTACATTTTTTTGTTGATTTTTAAATTTTTGATTTTTAAAAAATCTGAAATTTTGATATATTGTTGGCATTGACAAAAGGAAAAAAGTAATTTCTGCTTTTATTTTTTGTGTACTCTGAATCGGAGTTATGCGCGGTTGAATTTTGAGGCTTTTTCACGTAGTTTTTGGTAATGGTGGCAATGTTTTGTGAATAGATGCCACAAATTTCATCCGACTTACGTATATTTTTGCAAGTAAAAAGGAAAATAATTGAATAATTGAAATAAGTAAGTTTAAAATTAATAACTTTTCTCTTTTCCGCTAGGCGGCGCGTAAAACCTTGGTTTACTTCAAAGCTCCTATCTCAAAAAGTAGGCTTTTTTTTTTTTGTTTTTCACAAATTTTAAAGTAAACATATGCAGCTATGAAATCGAGAAATAAAAAGTCAGCAATTCAATATGGATTTTTTCTTACGATTTTTTAAAGTTTGGTATATGAAAAATTCACATGTGTTTTTTTATTAAGTTAATAATCCTGTACTAAATGTGGATCTAATAAATTAAACATTTCATATTTTAACACCTGCAATAAATTTGAACCATTTTCTGTGCGGTTAAATGGTTAAAAACTCATTAAAAATTAATTTAAGTTAAGTGGTAAAATAAAGGAATTTAAATTATTAAAAGGGTGTGTAAAATGTTTATTCATTTTAAAAAATGTCCATTCAGCCCCTTTTTACTAATTAAAATCTCATTAGAGGCTCATAATTTTAACATTTAAAATTTCTAATGACGCCCACAAACGGTTTTGGACCAAATTATACTTGCATCCAATCAAAATATATTAAATTGTACCTACCTAATTTTACCTGATTCTACCTATGTCAAAACTATTTCAAGGGTATATATATATTGATTGGATTGCCTTATAATCAAGTATATTCCAAAATATTTAGAAGACATAACGTTTAGAAAAGATAATAATAGAAATGCCTTTCAAATTGTGCTGTACGGTACTTGTACGGTCTCAAAAATCATCAGCGGACATCAAAAAATGTGAAACTGGTCACACCAGCTGTTATTCAAAAAGCTGCGACCCTAAATTTTACTTTGCGTGATGACCAGTTTATATGTGAAACATGTCGCACTTATATCTATAAATAAGGTAAATTTAATTAGTTTATTAAAATGAATAAAAATTCATATGCAACTAATATTTTCTATACAGCAGCTTTCATGTTCGGAAACTATCGATAGTGAAATTATTTCTATAAATCAGGATGTTGAAAATGTTCCAACGAACGAAAATATTCAAATACTTCCAGCATCTTTAGATCCATCACCAGTTTCGGTTGATACTATATCTCCACCAGTTCCTGAACTACTTAATGACATTTTAGAAGATATTAACAATGTTCTTGGAAGGTTAGCCGAATCTCCTATCAAACAAAATCATATTACAACAGGAAGTTATAAAAAAATTGCAAGTGTCATATCGGCAATAAGTCAAAGAATATTTCAAGTAGATTCAGTTAAAGTGTTATCACCAAACGAGGAATGTGAATATACATCATGGCTTATGAACCTTAAAAAAGAGTTTAAAGTACTCTACCTCGTAAATTTTGGTCAAATCAACGTATCCAGGATGAATTTAATGCATCAAGACGACTGGTAGAATTCGCCATGGATCTGTTGGAAACAGTAGGTCCTTACAGTTGGCCTCAAAGCAAACAAGTGCACAGTTTGTCACAAAATATAGTAAAACAAATTCAAACATACTTCTTATCAGAGGAAATCAGTAGAACAATGCCTGGCCTTAAAGATGTTGTTACTATTACAGAAGGATCGACAAAAATTAAGAAATCAAAGCGGTTGGTGTTATGGACCCTCACCGACATCTACGAAATGTTCTTGGAAGAAAACAAAGAACTCAAGGATTCCACTGTTTTTTACCGGATAACACTACACCCGATAAAATAATTGCCAAAATGTTTTCTTTTTCTGATGATCATAAATATTTCAATTTAAAGGCAAAAAAAAATATATAAATTAATTTTTTAATGTATTTATTTATAATATTGATTAAATTATAATGTTTATAGGAAAAATATTTTTTTAATGTTTTTTTCTAATGTTAGTGTTGGTGACGTTGAAATTATAACAAAATCTTCGATCATTGGGATCTCCAATTCTTATTCTGAATAAAAGCCTGTTTCTCAATCAGAAAAATGGTTCAAATTTATTGCAGGTGTTAAAATATGAAATGTTTAATTTATTAGATCCACATTTAGTACAGGATTATTAACTTAATAAAAAAACACATGTGAATTTTTCATATACCAAACTTTAAAAAATCGTAAGAAAAAATCCATATTGAATTGCTGACTTTTTATTTCTCGATTTCATAGCTGCATATGTTTACTTTAAAATTTGTGAAAAACAAAAAAAAAAAAAGCCTACTTTTTGAGATAGGAGCTTTGAAGTAAACCAAGGTTTTACGCGCCGCCTAGCGGAAAAGAGAAAAGTTATTAATTTTAAACTTACTTATTTCAATTATTCAATTATTTTCCTTTTTACTTGCAAAAATATACGTAAGTCGGATGAAATTTGTGGCATCTATTCACAAAACATTGCCACCATTACCAAAAACTACGTGAAAAGGCCTCAAAATTCAACCGCGCATAACTCCGATTCAGAGTTCACAAAAAATAAAAGCAGAAATTACTTTTTTCCTTTCGTCAATACCAACAAAATATCAAAATTTCAGATTTTTAAAAAATAGTTGTTTTTTTTTCGATGTACGTTTTCAAAATAATAGCCCATATGTAAAACGACAAACGTCAAACTAATTTCAAATAGAACCAAAAGTTTGTATACTCAACACTTGGCGCGTAACAATCAGATACGCACGATCCCTATAGTGGTTTGCTCATCTTTTAAAATTTTATTTGGAGGAGGTTGAAAGTAGAAATATTTTTTCTATGATAGCAGATGAAGAGCCTATTTTCAAGCAGGCTTAATCCAATGTGGGAATGGTTGTTTCCTCTAGTGTAAAAAGAATAAAAAACTACAATTTTTTACAATTTCTATGGTATTTTCCTATAACTTTTCAAAGTTTTTAAAACAAAGCAACCATGAAAAAATAGAATATGTATTTTGAATTTTATTTTGTCGACTTCTAATTTAATAAATTTTTTCTACTACCTAACTTAAAAAAACTACTTTCGATGTTTGTTCATTGCATCGAAAATTTCTTTTTCGTCACCAGTGATAAAAAAACCTATACAAATTACTTTCGTACCTAGTGACGAAAGTAATTTTTTAAAAGCCATCTATTTTCTAATTTCTTAACTACAATATATCATCCTAGAACACCCGTTAAGAGAATCAATTAATTGAATGAAATAATTTTGTTAGTGTTAATTTGTCTTTCTTGGGAAGACGACGTTAATTAATTTTAGAATTATTTAGAATTACATTAAAAATGTAAAAATAATATAATAGTTAACTACATAAGATTCACATATTCTTTTTAAATAGTATGGTAACAAATAGTTGGTGTTAAGATATTTAAAAAAAATGATTTCACCTATTTACGTATTTGGGTAATTCTTTTATAAACCGAACAGATTTGGACAAAATCTGACCGACCCATTTTTGATTTGGCTGAAATTTTTTTTAGGGGTTTTTTATCGAAAAAAAAGATATACGTGTTCGAGGATTTTTTTTTTTTTTTTGGAAAATAGAGCTGTTCTAAATTTCGAGAATTTCATGATTTTCGGCTTGAAGACTTATTTTCAAAAATTCATAACTTCGGTTTTATAGAAGATAGAAGGTTTTTCTTTTCTTTATTTGAAAGTTAAAAGATGGAATTTTTTAAAAATAAATATTTTCAACTAAAGTTATTAACAAATTCCTATTGTTATAAACAAATAAAATGTTAAAATTAAATTTTAACCATTGCCCCACCCATGAAATTAGTTTTTAATATAATCATCGTATTTATCGTTCAATTTCCTATAAAAAAAGTATTTTTTTTTAATGGAGAAATGATATTTATTGTCAGAAATAAATTAATTTATTGAGCGCGGGACGACAAAAAATTCAATATATGGGTCATTCTTTTACATACCGAACAGATTAGGACAAAATGTGACTAAGGCATTTTTGATTCAGCTGAAAATTTTCTTAGGGGTTCTATATAAACATAACGATATACTTGTTTGGGAATTTTTTCTTTTTTTTGTTTTTTAGGGAAAATAGAGCGGTTCTAAATTCCGAGAATGTTGTGATTTTTGGCTTGAAGACTTGTTTTCAAAGACTTATAACTTCGGTTCTGGTAAAGATAGACACTTTTTGTTTGTTTTATTTTAAAGAATAGAGATGCAATTTAAAAAAAAAATTGTTAATTATAAAAATTATTAACAAATTCCTATTATTATAAACAAATAAAATTTTAAAATCAGTTTTTAGTAATTATCTAAAAAAAATAAAGAGTGTTTAATGTAATCATCGTGTTCTACGTTCAATTTTCTAATTTATCGAGCGCGAGACGATAACAAATTTTATAAATTTTTGTCGTCCGGCGCTGGAAAAATTAACTTATTTGTAACAGTAAAACTCATTTCTTCATTAATTAAATATACGTTTCTTATTGAAAATTGAACGTAGAACACGATGATTACATTAAACACTCTTTATTTTTTTTAGATAATTACTAAAAACTGATTTTAAAATTTTATTTGTTTATAACAATAAGAATTTGTTAATAATTTTTATAATTAACAATTTTTTTTTAAAATTACATCTCTATTCTTTAACATAAAAGAAACAAAAAGTGTCTATCTCTTTGAGCCAAATCAAAAATGGGTCGGTCAGAAAGGTGTTCGGTTTGTAAAAGAATTACCCATTTAAGAAAAACGAAAAAAAATATTTATTTACATAAAATATTTTACGTTGTTTTAAAATATATCAGGAATTTACGTAACGACATCCCCATCCAAAAACTAAATCAAAACTGTTGTTTTTATTTTAGAAATAATAATCAAATTTTTAAATTTGATTTTGTTTATTAGAAAACCGTCTTTAGTTACTGGAAAAATTAACTTATTTGTAACAGTAAAACTCATTTCTTCATTAATTAAATATACGTTTCTTATTGAAAATTGAACGTAGAACACGATGATTACATTAAACACTCTTTATTTTTTTTAGATAATTACTAAAAACTGATTTTAAAATTTTATTTGTTTATAACAATAAGAATTTGTTAATAATTTTTATAATTAACAATTTTTTTTTAAAATTGCATCTCTATTCTTTAAAATAAAACAAACAAAAAGTGTCTATCTCTTTGAGCCAAATCAAAAATGGGTCGGTCAGAAAGGTGTTCGGTTTGTAAAAGAATTACCCATTTAAGAAAAACGAAAAAAAATATTTATTTACATAAAATATTTTACGTTGTTTTAAAATATATCAGGAATTTACGTAACGACATCCCCATCCAAAAACTAAATCAAAACTGTTGTTTTTATTTTAGAAATAATAATCAAATTTTTAAATTTGATTTTGTTTATTAGAAAACCGTCTTTAGTTATAAGCCTACTAGACGCGAAATGCAAAAAACAATAAACCTTTAAAGATATGTTATTTAATGATTTTAAGGACTTTAGAGACCAAATAGAATAAAATTATAGAATTTTGTAGTGTAAATAGAATAAATATATGTATATGTATACAGTTGACGATTTTTTTGTTCGAAAGGACAATCAGGCTTGTAACTAAAGACGGTTTTATTTATAACATAGAAATCGGATAATTTATTCATATTGAGTCATCTATATTTTAATAGCAGAAATATAAATTTAAAGATTTTGTTTGGTTGTTTATATGTTTTAAATTTTGAATTGTATGTAATTTTAAATGAAAATGCTTAATAATTAATAATAATTTATAAAAAAGTAGTAGAAAAAGTACAGTTTTCTACTCGCCGAAAATCATATTTTGAATCTCGCGACCATTACCAACCTCGGCTATCGCCTCGGCTGATAAACTGTCCTCTCGCTTCAAAATATGTTGTTTTCGGCATCGTTGAAAAATATACTATTAATAAATATCGTTTATATATTTAATATACTGTCAGACTGCCAAACAGTCGACAGTACGGTTCAAACGAATTTGTATAAAAACCGCCTACTATACTGTGATGAACAAGAGCTACCTAGACTTCGCCCGTGGGCTCCAAACAACACAACTCAGGAGACCAACATCATCTTCTCTCTCTTGGTGTATAATCTACTATTTGACCTTGATGAGTGGGTGTGATATGAAAGGCGATTTTTTCTAGTCCAAAGCAATTTTATTTGAATTTCCGATCGCCCAGTTTCCGACTTAATTTCATGAATGTGAAAATTTTTTCCTGTTTTCACCACTATCTTCAAAATTCACGGTTCCTATAACCATTAAAGGAGATTGAACGAAAATTATAGCGGTCGGCTCATCTTTTAAAGTTTTATTTGGAAAGGGTTGATAATGAAAATTTTGAAAACAAATTATTTTTGACCTTGATGTGACCTTGGTGTTATATGAAAAGTGATTTTTAAATTTTTTAGTCCAAAGCAATTTTTTTGTAATTCTTGAAAGCATAAATTTTGATTTATTATTAAAATTGTGTTTTTAGAACCATTCTCGTAGAATATTATATACACGGAACCCTCGGCGAGCGAGTTACATTCGCACTTGTCCGACATTTTTACTAGAAAGATTTTTTTTTAAATAAAAAGTGTTGTGTAATAGGGTTTAGAATATGTGTCACAACAACACATAAATACCTTTTAAGACCTAGGTCCCACAACAACTGGCGTTCTAAGGTGTTGATTAACGCTTTTTTTTAAACCTCTGCGGGTTGAAGCCACCTGAGACTAAGTATTCCGGCAAACTATTCCATTTGTATGCAGTTCGGACAAAGAAGTCTTTCTGCGATCTGCCAGTATGACAGCGCGGGATCTCGATCGTTTCACTGGTTGCGGTAGCCGATTGCCGAGTGGAACGGGGGTAAGAATAAGTCTGAGGCATGATGCCGCTGATTTCATCTGAGCACTGCTGATGGCGATATTTGTAAAAAACAACGAGGTCAGCAACAGTGCGACGATGTTGTAGGGAATCAAGTTTGGATGTCAAAGCTCGATCACCCACAATTCGTATAGCCCGCTTTTGAACAGAGTCAAAGAGGGCCAAGATGGAAACAGAAGCAGCACCCCAAACTTGACAACAGTACTCCATACAGGGACGAATATAGGACTTATAAATATGGAAGGCCGAGCTTTTTAGACGTGCTTTTTGCCATCGCCATTACATGATCGTTCCAGAGTAGGTCATTTGAAACTGTGACACCCAATAAACGAGCACCCATACGCAACGAGCGAAACACCCATACGCAACGAGCTTGTTGATTAAATGGCATGCCAGACTCGATCGAATGCCTTGGAGATGTATAAAGCGATAACGTATGTTTCACCACCTTTATCAAGTATGCTGTTCCAACAATGCGCTACATAGTTTAATAGATCGGTAGTTGATCTTTTGTTTCGAAAACCGTATTGGCTTTCGGATATTAAATGTTTTACTTCCAGAAATTTTGAAATATGTGTATTAATATAATGCTCATAGACTTTGGATAGGACCGATAGTGAAGCTATTGGCCTATAATTTGAGATATCGGATTTCGGTCCCTTTTTGGGAACGGGCTGGACATTTTCCAACTTCCAGCACGAGGGAAATATACCAGATTTGTAGGATTGGTAGAATATTTTAGTCAATGTTGGTGCAAGTTATTTGGAAAAGGTTTTTAAAATAATGGGTGGAATATTGTCCATTCCTGAGGCTTTATTGATGGTTAACCCCTTTAAAAGTTTAGCGACTATTTTGGGTTTAAAGTGAAGTTCATTCATATTAACTCCTGAAGACTGGATTTGGGGTATTTCTTTAGGAGTTTCCAAAACAGTGGAGTTCAGAGCAAAGCGTTCAGCGAACAAGTTAGCTTTTCTTGCGGGATCATTGACGATTAAATCACCATCAATAATAGGGGGAATAGAGAATTTTGTACCAGAATTTAAAGAATTAATGGCACTGTAGAAACTCTTGTCAGAAATAGATATAGACGTAAGTTTTGAGGCTTTCGCTGTCAATTTCAGACTTTTCGTTTGAGATAATCGGGTTAGATATTTTGTTGGCCTTTAGATATTAGGATGAATTAGTGTGAGTTTTGTTATGAATCCAAATATTAAATGATCTACGTTTGTTTCTAAGTGCCGTTTTCAAAGCTTTCGAATACAAGTATTTTTGTTTGGGTTTTACTATGGAGAAAGGGACAAATTTATTGATAGCAAATTGAATGGTTTCTGTAAAGTTTTGAGCAGAAACATTTACATTGTCAGTGTAAAAACAATGACGGTCGAAAGGGAAACCATGGAAAAAATTTTGAAGACCACTCTTATCCATTTTTGAGTAGTGAAATATTTTACGGGGTTTGGGAGCTGTAGTTTTAAATAAATCAGTTTTGATAACTGATGAAATTAAATAATGGTCAGAATTTCCAATACTACCCTTCGCGACATCGACACTCGTAATATCTGGCATTGTTGTAAGATAGAGATCTAAAAGAAAACTATTATCACCGCCATTACGGGGAGTGAAAGTCAGGTTTTTAACAATTTGGAAGAGGCCCTGTGACGCGGCAAAAATTTCTGTCAGTTTTCCATTATTGTCAACATCGTCGGTCGATTTGGAGAATTCTAACCATGACTTGTTGTGGACGTTGAAGTTACCGGTTACGATAACCTCACAGTTAGGGGACTTTGCTCTAATCTCGTCCACAATTTTTGTCAGTAAATTAAAAAAGTTTGGGTTACGTTTGTTGGGGGACCGGTATAAAGCTATTGTAAAAAAAGTAATTTCTGGAAGACAAATCTTTAAAACCATTGTATTGAAGCCATCACCATGTAGTTCAAAATTGCACTGGACTAGACGTGTCTCTTAATTTCTATATTTAATTTCGGTTTTGACGATTACACCGTCTGAAAAGCCGTGTCTTTTTAACCTGTTGCACAATCTTATTTTGTCTAGAAATTTAGTATATATATCTTTTTGTACACTGAAAAAACATGTCATTCGAGTTTATATCTGTAAGTATGCTGTTGAGTCAAGCATTGGTCCATTATTTATCGTAGTTAATTTGCAGACCAATTTTTCTAGCACCAGTCTCAAGCGACTTGAAAGTCTCACTCATAACAGCTTCACTTCGGTCGAGGATGACAACATAATGGGCGTAAGTTTATTTTGACGGCAGGCATATTCCAAGGTTAAATTAAAGAGTATAGGAGAGATAGCTTCACCTTGTCTTAAGCCTTAAGTTAACTTTAAAGAACTTTGATCACCACTCGTACACAGCATTGAGATTTCTGAACTGTCATTTTGCATAGTGATACCAGTTCACCAGGAGTTCCCATTGATACTAGAGCAGACCATAGAGTTTCTCGTTCGAGAGTCGTGCGCCTGCTGTAATAAATTAAGGATTGGTACACATGTATGTTGAACTCTCAACACTTTTCCAAAATCATCCTTATCGAGAAAAGTGCATTGGTAGTACATCGGCCTTGCCGGAAACCACACTGACATTTC
The DNA here is from genome assembly GCA_963693315.1 of Diogma glabrata. Lineage (NCBI taxonomy): Eukaryota > Metazoa > Arthropoda > Insecta > Diptera > Cylindrotomidae > Diogma > Diogma glabrata. The sequence goes on from OY856186.1 coordinate 300,216,010, forward strand.
TCAAACAGTAGTTCAGCAAAAGGATTGATTTAGGCTAGTAAAATGTATGAAAAGATCTTATATGCTGTGCAGAGTAGAGCGATTCCCTGTAGTTTGCACATTGTAGGTAGGTTCAACATAATTGAATTCCAGTCAGTGGCATGGTGTAAGTCCTCCAGATCATTTGAACAAGTTCAAACAAACTCGAAGACAGAGTTTCACCACCATGTACAATCATTTCGGATGTCATATCGTTGTTACCTGGTGCTTTATTGCGATTTAATTTTGACAGCGCCGCATCAAATTTCTCTTTAATTGTTTCGTCTACGTGTACCTTAGAGATTTTCAAAATAAGCGGCCAAAGTATCTAAACTATTTTTAGGGTCTACTTGTAGTTCCCAATCTTCGTTTTGAATAACTGTTTATCTAGTTTGAGGTCCTTTCTTTCAGGTTTTAAGCTGTTGAAAAAAGTTACGCGATTAATGTGCCTTATTGAAACTTTCGTTCTCCTTACTATTTCTTCCACCACTCTCTCTTCGTTCGTCTACATTGCTTTGTAACGGCTGGTCTTGTTTATAGTTGTGGAGGTCCACACCAAAACGCTACATTTCCATTTTCTTTAAAAAATAACTTGTGTACTTAGATCGGCTCCAATTTCTGAATTCGATCGAAAACTTAAAAATTTATCTATGCTTAAATTAGAACTGTTTTCCCCCTTTGTAGAATCGAGCTTTATTTGGACATATTGTAATCAGTGTAATGACATAATCAAATTTTCTTGAACTGCGTTGGAAAAATGTAATAATGGAAATGTAGCGTTTTGGTGTGGACCTCCTCAGTTCTCCTTCGTTATAGTTTATAGTTCTCTTTCGTGCTTCTTACAAGATGTTAGAAAAAATCAAGTCATTGGTAACATTGACGAGCCTACGTATAAGACGGGCTTAAACCAGTATACATACGAAAGTTGTTGAAGACACAATAAAGAACTACGCCCAAATCGAGTTCTCAATAGTAAGCTACCACAAATCGCTGCCGAAGAGGTCAAACCGACCCTGACGAAAGAAGATCTGTGGTGCCGCCCAAGGGTAGTAGCAGAGTTCCTGAATCTGGACTTGGAGCCGGAAGAATAGAACCACATTAGCCGCTACAACAACAACAGTGTTGTAGGAAAACAAGATTTGATGTTAAATTTCGATCACCCACAATTCGTACAGCGCGCTGTCGAAGAGTCCAACAAAACTCGGATGGAAACAGAAGCAGCGCCCCAAAATTAGAAACTATACTCCGAATAAAGGAACGAATATAGAACTTCTAAATGTGGAGTAATTGATACGGAGTAAAATATTTTTTACATCTATTGAGGAGGCCGGTGGTGACATTTAACAGTTCAGGTACAAAACTGAGGATATGCGTGCACTAGCGTTAATTACTTTAAGCTCAGGGGCCCTATTCCCGAACACATATTTGTCAATCGACAATATTGTCAATTTCACCAAAATGCTTAACAACTTTGTTTAAAAATGGTATTCTGTAACTCATATTTGTGTCAAACAAATTATAACAAATTTTTACAAAATTATAACAGATTTTTGTACTAGATTCGTACTTTTGACAACTAACTTTTTTAATCTTAAAAGATGCAAAATAAAATAAAAATATATTTAATACATAAATATGTTTTAATGATATTTATATAAAAATATGATTATCTAATATTATTAAAGACTTAATTTTGTGTTATAAATTAATCTTTACGCCAATCAATGAAATTTGTATAAAAAAGTCAACACAAAAAACATAGAGCAAAATTGTGATTTTGACAGTAGCTATATTGTTCTTGTCAGATTCACAATATTGTGTTGAATTTTCACCAAATTGGTGTTACATAATACGAAAATCACAATATTGTGTGAACTTACAATATTGTGAAGACATTTATGTGTTCGGGAATAGGGCCCCAGAATAAAATCCATCTATGGATTATAAAATGTATCGGTTGGTTAGAAAATTTGAATCACGACTGCGGGATTAAGCACGTACGTTTATCAAGTTGGCTTGCCAGATTCAATCAAATGCTTTTGAGATGTCCAAGGTTTCACCACCTTTTCCAAGGATTTTGTTCCAACGAAGGGCATAGTTCAAGGGATCTGTTGTTGATCTTGTGGTACGAAAATCGAGATAGCTATCAGATATCAAATTTTAGATTGGACTACGAGTAAGAACCACACAAAAATTTTGGAAATTTTGAAGAGGAATAATTTAAAAACTCGTATTGGAAACAAACAGTCGTAGTATGTTTATCACACGATCCAACGGAGAGTAGATAATAAACAATATTGTAAGACAAGAAAGTTTGCATTCACATGGCAGGAATTTTCCGCGACTGTTATCTTTAGTCTAGGCCAGAAGAATTACGTGACACAAATGAATATAAATAAAACAAAATTGGTAATGTTCAGCAATGTGCAACAACCATACAACAATGTAAGTTTGAGTTAAAATCCCCGAGAGTTCTCGGAATATGGCCACAGGTACGCAAAGAATAAAGTGATATTCGACAGATCGTTGATATAAACCTTGAGAAAAGCTGAGTCTTGCAGTACATTACCCATAAATATTTTAGACTCAAGTAAAAAAAACTGTGTATAAAGATCGAAATGTACCGGTTTGATAGAAAATTTCGAATCAGCTTTACTACTTTGAGATGAAAATCATACGCACTTATTTATTATTTTGGAATGCTTTTAAGAGGTTTCAATCGATGAATACTGTTTCACGAATTTGTTTATGTTCAAACTATGGGCTACATAGTTCAACACATCGAATTTTATTTTTTCTATTCAGAACTAAATTGCGACAAAATTTTGGGAAAAGGCTTATTACTTTATTAGCGTAATGCTTGTTAAATTTAGATATAGCTGGTGGTAAAGCAATTTCTCTATAACTTAGGACATCAACTCCAGATTTTTATGGTACCAACTTCTAGCACAAGAGAAAAATAAAGATGCATAAGATTGGCAAATATTTTAGTTAAACAATGCAAGGTATTTTGTAAATTAACCATTGGTGAACCACCTGCTTGTCATTGTAAATAAGATTTTTAGTATATAAGCGGTGGTTGTTTAGCACAACCTTACACGTATTAAAAGCGGTGAACCACATTATTCATTCGGATCGAATATACACTTAACTTAGTTATAGCAACAAGCTAACAAGCAACGTAGACTTAAATCTAATCTTTGTAAACTTACCTTATAATCATATAACATAACCAATTCAGTTCCATGGTATCGAAGATCATCTGATGCACCATTTTGATTAGTTGGAGGAGGAGGTGGTGGAGATACAATCGGTGAATTAATAACATTTTGTAATGTTGAATTATTGTTATTCGATTTCACATGTCCTTGTAATATATTCTCTGCTGGGTAAACAAATCCCGATGGTATAAAACCTTCTTGTCCATCGCTACGTACGATCCAAAACCAGTCCGGATCTTCGCGATTTAGTACTGTTACAAATTCTCCTCTTTCTACTGACACATCATTTTCATCCCGTGCAATAAATGTATATAACACAATATATCGACCACTTGGATCTTTTGAAAACGGTAAGAAATCTGGCTCTGAACTTAAACTAGCTTGCGAATGTTTTAACGATGGTTGAAGACCAATCAAATCCGATGTATTTTCATCAGGAATTATATCACTTGTTAAAATTTCAACCCCATCGTTAAGGCTTAAATCATTTGATAGATTTGACAATAGTGATTGATCTCTTGGCAATTTTTTCTTTATGGCTAAATCTGCTAATTGAGTATTATATTGGGCACAATATGAATGTGGAATAAAACCTTCTTGTCGTGAATCTTGTCCAATCACATAAACCCAATCATTTTCTCTATATAATATATTAACAATTTGTCCTCTCTTAACTTCTAATTCATCATCAACACATGGTGTAAAATCATGTAATACAACCATTTTCGAATCAGGACTGAGACCATGTTCCTTTTCAATGCCAACTCGTACTAATGTTTCGATACTTGATGAACCTGTTATTCTACCCATTCCATGATTTAAACCTAATCCACTTCCAGGCCGTGATGAAAAATCTTTATCAACATCACCATTTATTGCTAGAAACAAAATAATTAAAACTCAATTATATTAATTTACAACAAATACAACAAGTAATCAAATTTTCATTTGATTAATGTTGTCAGTCGATGACCTTTTTATTTTATTGAAATTCATATAAAACTTACATTTTTTCTTTTTTCCTCGACGTATTCTTACAGGACATAGGAATGCCATTTCAATTTCATAGTATTTTAAATTAATTTAATTTTAAAATTTGTTTAATTATTCTAATAAGCTTTAATTTATTATTTTTTTTCTTATTTTAATGAGAAAAATGACTTTTTAATGCCATTTAAGTTATTGTGTGCAACTGCTGCGGTAGGTGTTAAAAACTAGAAGCTTTTATATTATATGATCTAATAATTTAAACAAAACCAAAAAGTTAATCCCTCAGCTTAATTCTAAATAACTTTAATAGTTTATATAAAAATGTATGATTTTAATTTAATTGAATATAAATAGATAGTAAAAGATAAATAAACATTTGCTTGAAAAATAAATTTTGCAAATTTACAGTTCAGTGGATTTCAACATAATTCTAATTTGATGTACTAGAATTCTTCTAAATCAAAATATAGTGAAGTATTTAATCAAATTATTGTCGGTCGCATAATTTGTTCAAATAAAATATAAAATAATTTTTTTCTGTATTTACACAAAATTTTCAATTAAATTAGTATTTTTCTGTTATATTAAAGTCAAAATAATGCGTTTTCTTAACAATAATGTTGTGTTGTTTACCTATAGGTAAAATAAAATCAAATTCAGAGAACTTAACAATGTTTACAAATATGTTCGTAAATTTTTATGTTTAATAAAATAAGATTTATATCTTTATTTAATTGATTTTAATTTGAAACAAAATGTAAGTAAATTCATAAGGGATTCATTTATTATATACTTTAAATTATTATATGAATATTTTATTTTTATTGATTTTTGTTATATATAGCATATCGTATAAGTTAGTTATTTTTTCAGTTTATTTATTATGTTCCGATTAAAATAAAATATGAACAATATGATTAAATTAATAATTATTATACCCATAAATTTATTGCGTAGTCGCATAAAAAATGGATTTAATTCAATTAACATTAAATCAGTGCCCCTCCTAATAAACTAATATCGCGCATGTTTGTTCCTGTTGCAACCTTGAACGAACTATAAGAAAATTGATAGCAAGTAAACATATAAGTTTTGAGAAATAACTATTAATCTAATTAATATGTTGCAATCAAAATTTATGTGACATTTTTAAAGTAAAACCAAATGCATTTGGTTGCATATTTTTTAAAATTTTATTTATTGAGAGATTTTGTTCTGAAAAAATTAGGTCATTGATCTTTAGTTAGTTGCAGATTGTACACCATATCGATGAGGTCTTTTCTATCTATCCTTGGTGAACGTTTTAAATGCACCATAATTTTTATTTTAAATATCTACATTTAGGCAAACTTTCACGTTTAATTTGTTTTAATTTACTTTTACTATTAATTTATTATAATTAAAAGTTATGTCTTCCCAAGAGTTAGAGTTCCCTCCCTCTCCATTTGTCTCACCGACCACTGCGTAATACAAGCTTTCAAAAGTAATGCTTTGATTCCCTTATCTTTTACCCAAGCAGTCTATGCAACTAATGTAGGTGGTATATCACTGAAATGAACTACTTAGCAATCGGGTTAAAAATTTGCAAATAGGCTCAACATTTTTCTCAAATATCGTACCCATAATTGGGTCACTAGCACAACAATCAATTGTTCAACCAGACTAGAAGAAGTTTAAACGAACTGGAATAGAGAGCCAAAGGAAATAAGTATCGCTAGACACATACTCTACGGAATGTTGCGGAAAAGACATAACCTCAGAATCTGACCAGATTAAAAGGAGTTCGTTAATTTAAAATCAGTCACATTCAAAACTTTGTTAGAAACTTAAATTGTTTAAGTAGTAGATATGGGACACGTGATTAGGTTTATCTAGGTCAATATTTTGTCTTTGATTGGAAGTCTGGCTAATTTTAGCACCCATAAAAAATTGAACCGAAATCGCTCTTAGGTAATTTTTACGACTGTTTGCCCATAATACAGATGAAACTTTGATTGAATCTTTTAGATGATACAATTGTTAATCGTTGTCGCAGATTTTTGTAATTAGTGCGATGAAAGAAAATCTCGAGTGCTATAGTGAGATTGCTTCTTATAATCCTAAAGTTTAATTTAAAGTTATTAGTTGACAGAAGTAAAGTTACAGACAGAAGATAGTAGACCATAATCGTCTACAGCGAAGCCGGTCGTTTGAGAAGTTTCTTTTTGTGGTTTGACTTAACTAGACGAAAAGTCTACATTCTCTAGAAAACGTAAGAACATACCATTGTGTGATGTGTTTTTGTTTTATGTTTTTTTTAAGTTCTTACCAAGATAATTCCAAGGTAAATCTAGGTAAACTTGTTAAGTTTTTAAGCAATCCAGATAGTGATTGGCGCCTCCACCGTCAAATCTGCAAGTGTACGAATATTTTTCCAGACTAATATTTTTGAAGGTCCACTTGATAACTCTATCAAGTGAAAGTGACCATTAAATATTTCTTGCAGTGCAGTTAAATGATTTTTAATTTCTCCATAAACGCAATGAAATACAAAACAATTGTATTCAACCTTAAATTTCGATATACATATTGTTACGTTTTTTTCCACCAGTAGCGGTTCTTAGAGCTGTGTTTTGTGTAGTATGCATCTTCTTCCAGTGCGTGTCAGAAACTTGAGGTGTCCATATGGGTGCCGCGTAGTTTAGAATAGGTCTACCAAATACCAATAGCTTTGTATGTTGTGATAATTGTGTTTTTATCCTTGCCCCATGAACTTCCAGCTAACGTTTTTAGCGCATTGTTTCTACTTTTCATCCTTGAGTTCACCTGTTGTGCATTAGCATTGAACTTGAGCAGTGGGTCGAATGTTACTGCCAGTAATGTCGGATTTTTGACTTTGTGAAGGAGCACGTTGTTAATGCGGATGTTTAATTTTGAATTCACTTCCTTCGTCCAAGTGGTGAAAAGTGTAGTAGTTGACTTTTCAGATGATAATATCAGTTTTGTGTTACTAAACTATTCATGCAGGGAGTTAAGGTATTGTTCAAGGAGTTAAGGTTTTGTAAGGTTGTTCAAGATTGTTTCCTGTGGCAAGGACCGTGCAATCGTCTGCATATGATATGATTGTTATCAGGGCTGCAAACCGGTTTTTGGAAACCAAAACCACAAAACCAGAAAACCACACAAAATGAGTAAAACCAAACCAAAACCATAACCACATTCTAAAAATGGTCTAAACTGAAACCAAAACCACGTTTTAAAAATAATCAAAACCAAAACCATAGCCGTAACCAGATTCTAAAAATTATCAAACCAAAACCGAACTTTAAAATAAACGAAACCGAAAACTAAGTTCTAACATCAATAATTATACAAAGTAACATCTAAATATCTAAATTAGTAAATTCGTATATAAATCTAAAGTTCGTGTTTTAAATTTATTTTAAATTTTTTTATTTGAATAGTAGGGAATAAAATATTAAACCAACCGCAGTCGAAACTGCATATCCGCCTCGTCAAATGATTCTTTAAATGTCCTAGGCGCTACGCGGAAATGAAACACTTTCCACTGGGTATGTAATGTATCATTAATTAACTTAACATTTTTTCTTGAACATTGGCACTGTTTGTAACAAATAATGTACATAATTATTAATAAATTCTCTGTCGAATACTCAAACACAAATTTTTAATCAAAACCCACAACTGAAACTATAACATATCATAAAAAAAAAACCAAACCGAAACCAAAACCAAACTTAGGGAGTTTAGATAAATCAAAACCCAAAACTAAAACATTGCATAGTAAAACCGAAACCAAAACCAAGATTTATTGTTTAGAAAAACCGAAACCAAAACCATGATTTATTGCTTAGAAAAACCAAAACTTGTCATTTAACAATACCAAAACTAAAACCAATTTTGGCAATTGAGAAAACCCAAAAACCAAACCATTAAAAATAATTGTTGGTTTTGCAGCCCTGATTGTTTTAGCTTCTGGTGGTGTAGGTAGACTATTTAGGTAGAGGTTGAAAAGTGATGGTGAGAGAACTCCTCCTTGTGGTACACCTTTTCTTAGTGTTCTCATTTTAGATTTGCAGTTTCTGAACTCTACATATGTTTGAAGGCCTCCCAAATAGTTACACAACCAGCTCTTTATTTTACCTGGAAAGTTTGTATTTAGGATGTCGTTTAATAGTGTTGCGTGCGACACTGTGTCAAACGCTTTTGATAGATCAAGAGCGACTAAGATTGTTCTTGCACATGGTTGTTTTTGATTTAGACCATCGCTGATTTGATTTTGAATTTTGTGAAGGGCGGTAGTTGTGCTGTGTGCTTTCCGGAAGCCATGTTGATGTGGAGCTAGAATGCAGGAGCTTGATATACTAGATAGCAGAAGCGTTTCAATCAATTTTGCGATAGATGAAAGGATGAAGATCGGCCTGCTTGACTTTCCTTGTTCTTCGGGTTTTCTGAGTTTGAGAATAGGGCTAATTTCAGCTGTTTTCAAACTATTCAGTATCTGGAGAGTATTTAGTGGGGTATTTAGTATTGTTGTGAAGTAATTCACTCCCTTGGGTCCAATGTGTTTAAGCATGACAGCCGATAAGCCGTCGGGTCAAATTGCTTTTGCGGGTTTGATTATTCTAATTGATTTTTCAACTTCAATATTTGTACAATGGATGTTCTCAGTGCTGTCATCTTTGAGTTTTCAGAAGTGTCTGAGAACTCATCTAGACTCCTTCTCATGTTTACTTAGCTTTTCTGTAAACTGTATTTGCTGCGTGCTTATGTTGGACGGTTGACTAGATAATTGGCAGCAGGGTGCTATAAAATGTTTGCTCTATTGCTTGTGTGTATATAGGCCTGAGCAATTTTTAAGGTGACACCATTCTTTACAGTGGTTGCACTGGACGGATGTTGTGTTAGCTTTAAGAATTTGTTTACATACAGCACAGTGCCATATTTTTGCTGTTAGTCCTGGATTTGTTTCGATACCGGTCATTATGAGAAGAATCTAAAGCAGTGACAGCTTTCTGCTTTCTTAACCAAAAAACGGAATGGCGGGGATTGTACTTTTCGTCGAAATTTGATTAGTTAGTACAAACACCCGGTTTTATTAAGTATTCAACACAGTTATTGTTCCACAACAACAGGAAAACAATACAGCAAGCAATATTCCTATCTAGAATATTCTTCAATAGCTTCTGAAACTCTAACAGTTTGTTGTAGATATTTCCAGTATAAACTCCAAAATAATACACAAAATATTTCTACTTAATAACACTTAAAACTTTATTTACAAAAACAAATTTCAAAATAACTTCTATTTATACGATTTTATATACACGATACAAAGTTTCGTTTACAATTAATCACATTCCACTTATTCCACTATTTGTAATATCGCCACTTTACATTAACGCAGTCTAAAATAAAACTATTCTAAACTACAAGCGGAAACTCCTTTTCCTTTTGTATACAATTCTAAATAATTTCTCGCATATTCTAGGAAAAACTAAGAATTTCTCAAATAGAAATATACGTTATTATTTCGATATATTTTATTTTATGTTGACCCAAGTTCTAAGAATACAACAACAACACTATTCGTTTCGTTAATTTGTTGTTTTGTTAGCTATATCCATAACTATATGTTCAAAAATGAAATCAAGGTCACATTCGTTTCTAAGAACAAGGGTCAAAACATGAAATAAAATATATCGAAAATAATTACGTTATAGGTTTCTGGGGGTTTCTTTGTAAAGAATAGATTTTCCTGAAATATACGAAAAATTATGCAGAATAAGAAATTTCTTTTGTAGAAGGATTTTTTTTGTGCCGTCTATGTAGAAGAGTTGCCAAGCTAATCAGCTTCGAATATTCACCACGGTCACTCGCAACAGCGGCATAATTACCATTTCAGCCGATTTTTTTAGGGTCATTCATTACGTCGTCTTTAAGGTACTTGCGGTCGTCCACTCCCTAGAGTACTAACGTACATCATACTGTGAATCGGCTCGTAGAACATGCCCAAACCGAGCAATTCTGTTGGAACGGATACAACCTATTATATCAGGACCCACAAGAACCTATTATATCAGGACCCACGGGTTCTGTATACTCGCCATCGTCTGTCTTAAGTGGACCAAAAATGTAACGTAGGATCTTACTCTCAAATACAGACAGATGTGATTCGTCATTTTGTAAAAGGGTCCACGTTTGTGACCCATACATCACAACTGGTCTAATCAATGTCTTGTATAACTTGAGTTTAGTGTTAGTTGATACATACGGTGATCCAAGGAAGGGTTTAATTGCGTAAAAAGTTCGGTTACCTGCAGCGATTCGAGCTTTTATATCTTAAGTACGCTGTTGTTTGAATCAAGCATTGATTCCAAATATTTAAAAAATTCAACTCCCTCAAGTCGTTCATTGCCGCACAACAAATCTTTCTTTTAAGCCTCCCTTGAAACATTCATATGTTTGGTTTTATCGTAGCTAATTTGAAGACCAATTTTTCAAGCACCACGCTGAAGTGACTTGAAAGTCTCACTCATAACAGGCTGACAAAAAGGTGCAAATTTAATTTTAAATTAAAAATCTTAGATTTATAATGAATGGATTTAGATGTTTCCGAATTTTTTGAATTTCTTATACTAAAAACTAAAAGTTTACCTATTGAAACCTTCCGCTAATTTTTTTAAAAGCTGTCCCATGAAATGATATAGTTACATTCCTTTTACAGCAGGTTTTTTTTCGAGAATAAGCAAGTTTCTATATAAACTATACATAAATTTTTATAAATTTTGTATAAACAAACTCAAAAACTAAAACAGTTATTATTTTCTTAAAATTGTATTTTTACTTTATTTTATTTCTTAAAATTTTATTTTTTTGGTAGAAATTTGGATTTTTTGCTAAAATTTACGGATTTTAAACATTGCGGTAATTTTTAATGGGTAAACCTTTTAATTTATGGTATTAGTAATCCAAAAAAAATCATTCAAATCCATTCATTATAACTGGGTTCCGTCATTTTTGATACTTTGATATTTTTGAACAGAGTCCAAGAGGGCCAAGATGTACACAGAAGCAGTACTCTAAATTTGACAACAGTACTCCATACAGGGACGAATATAGGACATAGAGCAATTGGTATGGAGTGAAACATTTTTTGCATCTATTTAGGAGGCCGAGTTTTCTAGACGCGCTTTTTGCCATCGCCATTACATGATCGTTCCAGAGTAGGTCATTTGAAACTGTGACACCCAATAAACGAATGTTTTTACATTCACCTATGTATTGGTTCATCACACATACTGAATAAAATATCTTTGGGGAGCTCGGTCTTTGATCTGGAAACAATCAACAGCTGTGTTTTGGTAGAGTTGAAATTAACCAGGTTTTGGTCACCCCAATCGGCGACTTTTTTTTAGGTCTTTATTCACGTTTATGGCAGCGTTTCTCAGGGCGGGATTAATTCGTTCGTGCATTTTACCTTTTGAAGGAAGGGGCCCGAACGACTTGTGCAGAGTACTATCATGTGCAAAACTATTTATTGGATTGCTGGTGATTTTCAACAATTCGTTGATATAAATCAAAAATAGGGTTAGGGACAATACTGAGCCTTGAGGTACACTAGCGTTAACTAGTTTAGACTCAGACAAAAATTCGTCTAAGGAGACCGAAATGTATCGGTTGGATAGAAAATTTTGAATTAGCTTCCCAACATTGGGATGAAAACCATACGCAACGAGCTTGTTGATTAAATGGCATGCCAGACTCGATCGAATGCCTTGGAAAGTATGTTTCACCACCTTTATCAAGTAAGCTGTTCTAACAATGCGCTACGTAGTTTGATAGATCGGTAGTTGATCTTTTGTTTCGAAAACCGTATTGGTTGTTGGCTATTAAATGATTTACTTCCAGAAATTGGGATATGTGTGTATTAATATAATGCTCGTAGACTTTGGATAGGACCGATAGTAAAGCTATTGGCCTATAATTTTAGATATCGGATTTTGGTCCCTTTTTGGGGACGGCCTGGACATTTGCCAACTTCCATCCCGACGGAAACATACCAGATTTATAGGATTGGTAGAATATCTTAGTCAAAGTTGGTGCAAGTTCTTTAGAAAAGGATTTTCAAATAATTTGTGGAATGTTGTCCATTCCTGAGGCTTTGTTGATGTTTAACCCCTTTAAAAGTTAAGCGACTATTTTGGGTTTGAAGTGGAGTTCATTCAATTAACTAAAACAGAGCAAAGCGTTCAGCGAACAAGTTAGCTTTTCTTGCGGGATCATTGACGATTGAATCACCAATGACCATCGATAATAGAAGATTTTGTACCAGAACTTAAAGAATTAATGGCACTATAGAAACTCTTGTCAGAAACAGACATAGACGTAAGTTTTGAAGCTTTCGCTCTGTTAATTTCAGACTTTTCGTTTGAGATAATCTGGTTAGATATTTTGTTCGCCTTTAGATATTGGGATCGATTAGCGGGAGTTTTGTTATGAATCCATATATTAAATGTTTTACGTTTGTTTCTAAGTGTCGCTTTGGCAGCTTTCGAATACAAGTATTTTTGTTTGGGTTTTACTATGGAGAAAGGGACGAATTTATTCATTGTAAAAACAACGACGGTCGAAAGGGAAACCATGGAAAACATTTTGAAGCCCACTTTTATCCATTTTTGAGTGGTGAAATATTTTACGGGGAGCTGTAGTTTTAAGTAAATCAGTTTTGATAAGTGATGAAATTAAATAATGATCAGAATGTCCAATACTACCTTTCGCGACATCGACACTCGTAATATCTTGCATTGTGGTAAGATAGAGATCTAAAAGAAAACTATTATCACCGCCATTACGGGGAGTGAAAGTTGGGCTTTTAACAATTTGGGATAGGCCCTGAGACGTGGCAAACATTTCTGCCAGTTTTCCAAGATTGTCAATATCGTCGATCGATTTGGAGAATTCCAACCATGATTTGTTGTGGACGTTGAAGTCACCAGTAACGATAACCTCACAATTGGGGGACTTTGCTGTAATCTCGTCCACAATTTTTGTTAGTAAATTAAAAAAGTTTGGGTTGCGTTTGTTGGGGGACCGGTATAAAGCTATTGTAAAAAAAGTAATTTCTGGAAGACAAATCTTTAAAACCATTGTATTGAAGCCATCACCGTGTAGTTCAAAATTGCACTGGACTAGACGTGTCTCTTAATTTCTATATTTAATTTCGGTTTTGACGGTTACACCGTCTGAAAAGCCGTGTCTTTTTTAACCTGTTGCAATCTTATTTTGTCTAGAAATTTAGTATGTATATCTTTTTGTACACTGAAAAAACATGTCCTATTTCCAATCGAAATGCAATTGTCTCAACCTCACCATGCGGTCACATATAGCGAATCAAACTACGAAATTGCTTCAACAACTCTACAATTATAAATCGATGAAGTTGAGACAATCACACGAAATATTTATGTGAAAATAAAATATAGTTCTATCGATCTTAAATACTTAAACTTTAAAATGAAAAATTCATGATATAAGGTCAAAGAAAATTTTTTTCATGGAAATATTTATTATCTTTATTCAACTACTGTTATATTGGATATGTGGCGAACATCAATAATCTTGTTTCCTCCTACCTAGCGACACATTCTTCTTTTTTCTCTCCAAATTGTCTCCAATTTTTTTTGTCTAGTAATCGATATCATGGGCCGAAGTCTAACATCTCCTTCCTTCGTAAGACCCACTCCACTCTTCTGAAATCTGGGGTCGAAGCTTCACAACTCTTTCCTTCGTGAGACCCACTTCATTCTCCGTTACTCATGGGCCGAAGCTTAAGCTCTCCTTCCTTCATAAGACCCACTCCACTCTCCTTAACTATTGGGTCGAAACAAATTTTTCGAATTTTCTGATTTTTTTAATTTCTATCCCTAACGTTACCCATATGTTACCATACATGAACATCTCCTAACGTTAACCATCTATCTGTTGACAAAACAGGTATGGTCCTTATGGATATAAAAATCAAATTTCATCTAATTAAGCAGAACCTCCAAATATCTGATATTAAAGGAATATCCCCAACGTTACCCATATGTTTTTACAACATGAACATCTTCTGACGTTAACCATTTACCTGTTGACGAACAGGTATGGTCTTCACGGATATTTAAAACGACAATTCGTCGTAAATCAGATATTACTTCTCACAGTGATCTTTTTCTGTGGTACACGTCTCCAAGGTAAACATTGGTCTCAGTCAACTTTGTACTGTCAGACTTTACCATACTTGTGTTACCATATGCACTCCTTTGCTGACGCTAAATTTCTGCTTATTCTTGCTATTAACAGCTACTTTTCGAAAAATGAACTAATATTCACGTTTGTACATGCTAGTATTGTCTCAGTCAACTTTGATCTGTCAGACATTCAGCATCACCGACGTTACTTTTCTGCTTCTCGTATTATAAACGAACTTTTAACCTATGGTACAAATCTCCACAAATATTGGTCTCAGGCAACTCAGCTCTGTCAGACCTATATCTCCACTTGTGTTACCATAACTCCATAAATGTTCGTTTCTTTTTTTGCAGAACTCCAATTTGTAGGACCGATAATTTTTTTTCTCCATCAAATGGTATTGATTACTAAATAACACTCTCGCTTAACACAATCTCTCCTAACACATTAGTTTTTAACTCTCCTAACACAATTTCTCCAAACATTTTCTTATTCGCTACAACTATTTAAGCAAAACTCTTTCCTTCTTTCCTCCTCAACTCTGTTTAATTTCTTTATTTATATCGTTCCATCTTCGATGGCACTAGGGGGGAGTGTTGTGGCGAACATCAAAACTAAAATCTTTTCTCAAAAAAATTTAAAGTAAAGCAGGCGATGATTTAGTTAACATTTATTAAAAAAACAAAAAATATATTTTTATTATTCGGATTTTGTTTTTTCCAAATAGTTTTAAGTTCTTATTTTTCGTGTTAAATTAAAAATGTAATTCTCTAATAAATTATATTTCATCACCTCGTCATCAATTTGATAAATACAATAAGGCAAATTTTATGTAACTTGTATAATCTATTTCGTATAAATACAAATAAACTCTGAAATGTTACTGTGTTTTGAGAGAATCTAATTTATATTCGTGCTACTTAATATTTAATAATGGATCAAGACCATTAGTGAATGTGGAAGCTACTGAACCTGAAAATTTTGGAAATAAATTTAATTCATCATATGATTGATACAACAACATTTTATCTGCTGCCTTTTGTACTTTACGTGAACATTATAATTGTTAAATCATAATGAAGATTCAGCTTAATCAACGCATTCAAAGTAACTCATTATATTGAATACAACATCTCGTATCAACATATTCATCTCCTGGAGAATTCAACGCCACTAGCAGGCGACCTCTATATTAAAATCCACTCAACGCAGTATCAACTAAAGATATAACACTTTATATCTTAAATAAACCTCATTCTGTTGTTAGGAAAATCTTATCGTGTAGTTGTCCCAATCACAGTGAAATTGTTTGCAAATAATTTTTCTTTGCATGAATAATCAACTGCCAGCTTCGAGATGTTCAATTTTTTTTCAGTGTATAAATGCTCTTGGTTTAGACTTTTAATGTTAGATTTCGTCATATTTAGTCAGAACACAAATACAAATTTTTGTTAAGTGTTTTAATTTTGAACATGCTTAAGTTTACACCCGTTGTCTTACGTCTGTTCTGTTTATTCTTGATCGAATACAGAAATGCAAAATTATTTGCCTTAAGATTCGGTAAGTGGTTGAAATGGATAGATCATGATATCATATACTTCAAAGTTTATCAGACCTTAAAATAATTTAAATTTATCCTTTTTACTGATTTATATGAAAGTTGTTACAATTGATCTATTTTGACGTAACTTAGAGCCCAGTCCCTTTCTACCGTAGTTAAGTCATTGGTGCTTTAGTGGGTTTCCAAAAAAAAAATGAAAAACGTCTTTTGTAAGATCATTGACCGACCTACCATCTTGTTTGTCATTATGTCAGGTATTCGTAATGAAATTAAACTTATTGCTATCACTTGAGTTTTTTTAAGAAAATTTGAATTATTTTCAAAATTTGACAAAGTGATGCAAGGGTTTGACGGATTTCCTGAACAACTTTAATTGAAACTTCAATAACATACTTATTCCTGACATTTAATTTGGTTGAAGCTTGGTATACCAACTTCCAATTTAATTTTTTGTTTATTGTAATACTACAGTTTATGATCAGTTTTGATGACACATTATCAAAATATGTATACCTGCCGCAACAAATTGATTAGTTTTTGAGTTAAATTGGACAAACCGGTTGTTATCACCGACGATATTTTTATTTTAAACTTCAATAACTTTAACCTCTTTTAAGCGATTTAGGGGGAGCTTGGTACATAACTTCTTGAAAATAATGAAAACGATAAAAGCAACAGCTACGCGTCAGTTGATGTATAAAAAGGATATAGGCTCACTAAATTTGAAATTGTTTTTAATTTCAACGAGCTTGGTGGTCGTGGTTTCAATGTCAACAAAACAATAAATCCTTACCTTAATTCACCAATTAAAATTATATTACCATCCTACGCATATAGAAACATCTAAAATTATGATTATTGGTTGTGATATCCTATTATTATGGCAGTAAAAATAATTCAATAAAATTCTATTTACTAAAACATATAATCATATTTATTGTATGTATAAAAATAGGAAAATTATTATTTTGTCTATAATGTTAATCGCACGTGCCTATATATATTATAACATTTTCAAACCCAACAATTTGTATCACCATTTTTCCTGATACGAAAATTTTATTTCTAGTACAAATAAATTTCTGAAATGATATATTTATTGTCATTGCATCGGTAAAAATGGTTCAACTTTTTTCTTTTTATTCATTTTCGTTTAATGGTATTTCTTTAGTTTATAATAGAAACAAACAAGAACACATATTATGTCCTTCGTCAATAACAATATTTTAGTATTTGGAAAAACTAATAGTGTAATATATGTTATTCGCTGACCTTTCCTTAGAATATTTTCAATATTATTTATATAGTGCACAATGCAACTTGTAGGATTTCCAAGTTGCCGGGGAGGTAGAAGGTGAGTTTTTTTAGTAACTATTGAACTATAGAAATATTCAAAATAAATTTTAAGCTTTAATGGAATCAAAAGAAAACATAAAAATTTTGTGAAGTAAATGAAAACAAAATTAACTTGTTGATGTTATTATAAATAGGTGTTATATAAAAATTTATAGGAAGGCATTGCCATATGTTGCTTTAACTAAACATTTTCCTTCCAACGTTATGGTCTTTTCAATAAACGGCGTAACTATGTTTTTTTAAATAAAAAGTTTTTGTAGTAGGAATTACAATTTGGGTCACATAAAAACTTTTTAAGACATAGGTCCCACAAAAACACAAAAAGATGTGTTAATGGACGCAAACATTTTTATTGTTTTTTTAATTTTTGTTTTAAGAATGCAAAACTAAACAATAAATCCTATCGTATAATAAAATATGACATAGGGCAATGATAGCCAATCATGACAAAATACATGAAATAAAAGTAAAACGAGAGGCAAAAATTCGGCTGCTAATAATCCAGGTAGTGGTCTTAATCATATAACGATTTCTTGATCATGTGACGCATTGTCTTTCTCAATGATAAAAGCCCAGGTATAGAATTATATGAAGGGTCGTTTGTTCGAGCTAGCTTGCTATCATCAAGGAATGAATTGTGGGTGCTGCTATCCTTGATTGAACAAAGTTCATCCGCCAGCACTCCTAAGATATCACCTTGGTTAGTACTATCTCATTGCTATTACCAGTAATATGTGGTATTCCACGTTTACTCATATGTCAATGGCAGAGGCTGGAGTACGCAGGGTTGTCACGCCCGTAGATCGACTTAAAAAAAAAAATATAAATCAACAAAAACTGATCCTTCCACACTAGATATAGAATGTTTTATGAATTCAAATTCTAGTTAGAATGACTAATGAAAAATGTGTTAGATAATTTTGGTGTTAAGTGAAGTTTTGAAGCAACCCGTGTTTCATATTCAGTCTGTTCCAAAAAAAATTATTATAGGGAATCAATAAACTAATCTGTAAACTATTCGTTCTTATCTTTCGTCTTGTTTCTCTTGAGAACCGCTCAGATTAATAAAATTCTTAAATTACACGAATATGTAAATGTGTTGTTGAATTTCTACTTCACAGCACATTTTATTTCAAAATAAAATACTATACCCTATTATGGCATAGACAACCTTGTGCCTCAATTTTCTACATCCCGCGTAAGAAAAAGCTAAGGGGCCAAACCTGGGCCAAGATCGCGCCACAGCTTTTGGGGTTGGGCCAGACTTAACATTTTCAAACGGTCCAAGCTTGGACTGATGTCCTGGGGCCAAGTCTGGCAAACCAGGCTTGGGCCAAGACTGGCAAATGAGACTTGGGACAAGACTGGCAAATGAGACTTGGGCCAGGCTTACCTAACCAAATTTTTTTCCAGACCACCTTTAAATTTGTGGAAAGAGGTTGTGGAAAGAGTAACATATATGAAAATAAAGATAAATATAATATGACCTGCACATGTTTACAATGCATTAGACTGGTGAATAACGCGTAATATAATAAACTGAATTTTGGTTCAGTCTAGGCATTTACAACTGGTCCAGACTGAAACCAAAGCTAACTAGCCAAGGCTTGGCTTGCCAATACCGGCCCCAAATTGGTCCGTTGTTTAATATTGGCAACTCCTACCCGAGTTTTGCTCATTTACACTCAATCAGCCCATTTACACTCAATCAATTCTGAAAAGCTAACACTAACGTTTTTACCTAATATAGTTTTTTAATACACGATGAAAGAAGTGCATAATAAAAATTACCATAGTAAAATTGTTACGGTGTATTTAAGTAGCAACATCCGGGGGCAAAAGTTCTAAGATAGCTGCTTGACAAACAAATTATATGAGAAAACTCTGAAAAACGTCCTTCGTTAAATTCTGTGCGTTGAACTATTATTACATTTTTTTTGCATAAATTACGCAAATTTGATGTTATTTGCTATTCTATTAAAAATTTTATTTACAACTAATTTAACCCATTAACTTCATGTGACCATTTAATCAATTGAATATTATTTAAATTTTAGAAAAATCAATAAACATTGACGTTCAGCGTTGATAAATTTCATGAATTAAATTAATTAAAAACTGTTTTCAAAACTATCTAAAGCTATTTTAAGAATTTGATTTTTATTTATAATATACGTTGAAATTTTAAAAAGGTTAAGGGCTGATAATATGTCGTGATTTTGATGAAATTTCTACTTCCAGGCAGGGCAGGCACCCTTCTTTAAAATTTCGTCTGTCAATTAAATATAGTTCAACCAATTTCGAATACTTCTATTTTGAAATGAAAATTAATAATATAAGGACAAAGTCAATTTATTTCATGGAAATAGTTATTAACTTTATCCAACTACTGTTATATTGCATGTTAGGAAAATGTTAAACTTAATGCAAGCATTTTTCCTTTGTGTGAATAATAAACTGCTATAACTTTGAGATGAGGTTCACATAACTTTAAATTTTTTTCGGTGTAGCGTTTATCACTATCGACCTTTGTAGGCCACGAATCTCCACCACTTACAGTAGACTGAAAAATTTGTAGTAACTATAAATAATTCTTCATTGAATTTATACGATTTAGAATACGTTTCATTAACTGAATAAAAACTAGTGAACAAGTGAAAACTAGTTATTTTGGTTAATAACAGTTGTTTATTCAAATTTTACTTAAAGTATAAAAACAACAGCAATTGCCTAGGGAATACATTCAAATGAACATTAAAAGATTAAAAATTCTTATTAGATCGAAATAGAGAGTGCAAATTGTGGAAAAAGTGCAACTATTTTTTTATAACCGTCAACATAATTTGTTGATTGATTCTCTTTTATTCTACATCCAATGTATATTTCAATATTTATATCTCTTGTGTGTAAAATGAAATAATTTTGCCATTCTTTCATAAATGTTTTTGGATTGCATAATAACTATTGATTAATTTAGGTTTTTGAAAATTTGAAGTTAACTTGTTATTTTATAACAAAGGAAGTATTATTATTTTATTGTGTTGATTATTTTAATCCTAAAACCTTTAATTACTAGATTTGTTATTCGAAAACATGAAAGCTCCCTTTCCAACAAATTTGTAAAGAAATGTTCGCGTAATTTTCTACATTTCTTAAATGCTTTCTAATTCATATGATCTATAATTTTTCATTGTGCCTACTACTGTAGATTGGTTTGTTGGAATATAAAACAGATTCAATCATTTTTGTATATTTTCATACGGTATTGTGACGCGTTGATAGTGTTATGCAATACACCAAACTCACACAACAAAATTACAAGTAGGTGAACGCTGACGTTTCATGTATGAATAATATAAAATACCTAATTCCCCTGATAAATAAAAATCAACATAATTTGGAAATTTCTAAATTTATTAACATAAAAAACTCAAACCTAATAGTCCAGGAATACTAGGGGTTTCACCTCGGAATGAGAGATAGTCGGCTGAAAACTTGTATAAACCTTTATTTTGGCACCCTAAATCTTGTCTCAAAACCTACTTATCGTAGGGTGTCCGCGTCAACAGATATTCCAAGGTCAAAGGTAAAAAAATCGATTTTATACACATTTATTGCAAATATCTCGTTTCCTATGGACTTTATGCTATTTGTATATATAATAAATATTGTAGAGGATTAAATTCTCTACAATTTTTGTTTAAACATTTTTTTATATATTGAACCATTTTTGAGATAGAGAGCAGAGCGCGCGCAGAGTTTAACTATTTAGATAGAGTATCATTCGAGGTCAATCTGTAGTCTCGATTTAAAACATGCTGTATAAAGTTTATAAATTATTGATAAATATATGATTTCAAATAATTTGCATTTTTTATTAACTATATTACGTTATAGTTAATATTTTTTTCAATAATTCAGTATCTATTCATTTAATAACACTTACCTACTCGTGTAATTATAAAGTTATTAAGGAAATAGTAAATTCTTGTATGAGCTTAGAATGATGGCAATTCTTCACGAGGATGAAATTTCCCGTAACGAGCGAAGCGAGTGGAGGAAATCATTCGAGTGAAGGATTGCCATCATCCTATGCGAATACAAAATGCTATTTTATCCGCGACAGTAAAATATTTCGATTGATTTCCAGTTTGCCTGCTAAAGTTTTTGTCAGCATGTTAAAATATGTAAATCATAGATAGCATAGAAACAAAACAATGACATAACGGAACCATTGCAATTCGTTATACGGACGTACAATTTTAAGAATTATGGATAATTTGTGTTTTATATGTAAAAAGTCAGATTCGAAAGGTGAATCATTAGTAAATGTAGTGCGTGGTATAAAAAATCTGAGAACTGCAAGTATCGAAAGAAACGACGGTCTTATTTTTTTTTTTTTTTTAATAAAATGTGATGTGTAGTAGGCATTACAATATGTGCCACAACAACACATAAAAACCTTTTAAGACCAAGGTCCCACAACAACATACGTTCTAAGGATGTTAATGGACGCAAACCTTTTTTTTTGTTTTTTTTTAATATTTTTTTGTTAAATAACGGATGACTAAACCATAAATCCTATCACATATAAAATATGACATAGGCCAATATTTCGTGATAGGATAGGGAAAATAAAAATAAAGTAAGAGATAAAAGGCAAATATGTTTTACAAATTTGCAGGAACAAAACTAAAATTGGTTTGCCAATAGTCAAGCTAACGGCATAATCCTTGATTATGGGACGCAGTATATTTTTCAATGATTAAAGCACAGATATAAAGTTATATGAAGGCTCGTTTCTTCGAGCAAGCTACAGCGTTCCAGCATCAAGGAATACTCATTAGCTAAGATTGAGAGTGCTACCGTTGACTGAATACAGTTCATCCGCCAGCACCCCTAAGATATCACCTTGGCTAGTGATATCTCACTGCTATTGCCAGTGGTATGTGATATCTCAAGTTAACTCATATGCCAATAGCAGGGACTGGAGTACGCTGGGTTGTCACACCCGTGGATCAAAAAATAGAAAAAAATTAACAAATTAATAAAAACTGATCCCTCCATGCGTACAGATTAATTAATTATTTAAAAACCGTAACCTCTGTACAAGTGCATGAAAAGTGCCGAACTGTTTACATTAGCAAAAATTGTATAAGTGCAGCAAAACGGCGACTAGAACAAGACGAAACTACAGCTTCTCCAACTGTACCGCATAAAAGACTGATTGAAGTGTTTGATTTCAAGAAGCAGTGTTTATTTTGTGGTGAAATATCTGACGAGGGCGCAGAAACAAAGAAAAAAGAAAAGTATAGACGCAAGATAAGTACAGTGAGTACTTTTGAGTTTAAAGACAACGTGATAAAAAAAGCACAAGAACATAGTGATACTTTCGCAGAATTGGTGAAAAATCGTACATTTTTTCAATATGATTTAGTTGCTGCTGCAGCTAAATACCATGCTATTTGTTATACAAATTTCTTCACTAATAAAGTATCATTTTCTCATCCGAAACTTCGACAAGATAATCAAGTTTCAGAAGCTATGATAGAGATTTTCAATTACATAGAAAATAATTAACGAGGAGGAATTGATTAACACAATATTTTGCAACTGCAAGAATGGTTGCGGTTCGCGATGTGGATGCAGGAAAGCAGGGTTGCAGTGCTCTTTAGCTTGCGGGCAGTGTAATGGGCAAGCTTGTCTTAATGCTTCACCATATCAGAGTGATATCAATGAAGACGGTACTTTTGATCCCGAAATCCTGGAAGAACAGACAAATGACGTTGAAGACGAGAACACAGAGGAATTTGAAACTTTACAGCGACTGGAAGACAATGATGAAGAAGAAGAAGAAAATTGAAATTAGAATTTGTAGTTTTTTTTATTATTATTATTCAATTTTTAAATTTCAACGTTCATATATGTATGGAACGGAATTTTTCAATAAAAACATTAATTAAAAATTTAATTCTTTTCTTTTTATTTAGTTAGGAAGTAATTATATTAGAATTTAAAAAAAAATAATTAAAGTATTTCCCTTAATAACTTTATAATTATACGAGTAGGTAAGTGTTATTAAATGAATAGATACTGAATTATGGAAAAAAATATTAACTATAACGTAATAGTTAATAAAAAATGCAAATTATTTAGAATCATATATTTATCAATAATTTATAAACTTTATACAGCATGTTTTAAATCGAGACTACAGGTTGACCTCGAATGATACTCTAAATAGTTAAACACTGCGCGCGCTCTGCTCTCTATCTCAAAAATGGTTCAATATATAAAAAAATGTTTAAACAAAAGTTGTAGAGAATTTAATCCTCTACAATATTTATTATATATAGAAATAGCATAAAGCCCATAGGAAACGAGATATTTGCAATAAATGTGTATAAAATCGATCTTTTTACCTTTGACCTTGGACTATCTGTAGACGCGAACACCCTACGATAAGTAGGTTTTGAGACAAGATTTAGGGTACCAAAATAAAGGTTTATACAAGTTTACAGCCGACTATCTCTCATTCCGAGATTCTTGCCTTTATTTGACTAATTTTCCTGGACTATAAGTTTTCTACGCTAATATCTCAAATAGCTTAAAGAAATAATTTTTTTAGTTTAATTCTAAAGAATGTCCTGGTTTTTCAAGCCATTAAGCTAGGTTAGCTGATGTATGGAACAACGATAACATACCAACCAAATGGAAAGAGGGTTTACCATAACAATTCCATGGAAAGGTGATCTAAGAGAATGCATAGAACTGGAGAGTTATGTCTCTGCTTAACACCTCATTGAAAATGCTAGCGATGAACATTCTCGATAGAATATCTCCATCAATCAATATGCAACTAAGAACCACAAGTCAGCTTTAGACCAGGTAGAAACTGTACCGATCATATCAACACAATCCGTATCATCATAGAGCAATCAAGTGAATGGAACTCACCTCTGTTTCTCCTCTTCGTTTACTTCGAACGCGTCATCGACCCAATTAACAAAAGCGCGATATGGAAGGCAATGTCAAATGAACATCCTAAAGTAAATAATTGATCTAATCAAGGAAATGTATTAGGATGCCGAAACAGAATATAAATTAAAGGATCGCATAGTGATAAATACTACAACCACCGTGGAGTGAGATAAGGCTGTGTACTATCCACTACTCCTAATAGTACTAGATAGTATCATGTGAAAGGCACCCAGTAATGCAGAAATGGGCGAGTACTGGCAACCACGACTGGGCCATTAAAATAATTTTACTGGATGATAACTTCGGACAATAAATGGTTTCCATTCATGGGCCAGAGAAAAAACAACAGCAATGGCCCATACAAGCTTGTACAGTTGGCCTAGTAACGGGCCAATAATGATGACCAGCATTGTAGTAATGACCAAATACTGGGAACCATGACTGGGCCGTTAAAATATACATTATTATCATATGTAAATTTAAATAAATTAAATACAAACTAATTTAAAATAAAATAAAAAAGATGGGAAAAAATTCAAAACTCCCCATTCAACTGGTTCAGTTGCAAGTAAATGACTATGGTGGCAACTCATAATTTGTAATATAGTATGTATGTATATTTAAACGTGATTATCGACTTAACTACCAAATTATATTACAGATAGTCCCATACAAGGTTGTACAACTGGTCCAGTAATGGTCCATTACTGGCAGCCAGTAATGCAGCAATGGGCGAGTACTGGCAACCATGACTGGGCCATTAAAATAATTTTACTGGATGATAACCTCGGACAATAAATGGTTGCCATTCATGGGCCAGAGAAAAAATAACAGCAATGGCCCATACAAGGTTGTAGTTGGCCTAGTAACGGGCCAATAATGATGACCAGCATTGTAGTAATGACCAAGTATTAATGACCATGACTGGGCCGTTAAAAGAAATATACATTTTTATCATATGTAAATTTAAATAAATTAGATACAAACTAACTTAAAATAAAATAAAAATGACGGAAAAATCAAAACGCCCCATACAACTGGTTCAGTTGCAAATAGGCTGAGTAATGGCAAACATAACTGTCAGTACTCCGCCATTAAAAAAAATATTAAATAATATTTTCATACATCAATTTAAATAAATTATTTACAAAATAATTAAAATAAAATAGAAATGAAAATAAATTAAAACATATACCAACCTTTTCTATATTATCATAGTCTTTCAACCGACAAGGCGGTAACTAAACTATATGTGAAATTGTTCAAACTATGTATTTCTAAAAGGGATAATACTCTAGTGAATAATTGAAATTGTTGAGTCGGAGTGTCGTGAATAATCCATAATATATGTTTTAAATATTTTTAATAATTACAAAAACACCAATTTTTATTCACTTATTTTTTATTAACGACCGGTTTCGATTTTCAAAAAATCATCATCGACAGGCTTGGCCATTCAAAGGTAACAATATTTTTTTTTTTTTTTTTTTTAATAAAATGTGTTGTGTAATAGGGTTTAGAATATGTGTCACAACAACACATAAATACCTTTTAAGACCTAGGTCTAGACCTGGGTCCCACAACAACTGGCGTTCTGAGGTGTAGATTAACGCTTTTTTTAAACATCTGTGGGTTGAAGCCACCTGAGACTAAGTGTTCCGGCAAACTATTCCATTTGTACGCAGTTCGGACAAAGAAGTCTCTCTGCGATCTGCCAGTATGACAGCGCGGGATCTTTACCGTTTCACTGGTTGCGGCAGCCGATTGCCGAGTGGAACGGGGGTAAGAATAAGTTTGAGGCATGATGCCGCTGATTTCATCTGAGCACTGCTGATGACGATATTTGTAAAAAACAACGAGGTCAGCAACAGTGCGACGATGTTGTAGGGAATCAAGTTGTGATGTCAAAGTTCGATCACCTACAATTCGTATAGCTCGCTTTTGAACAGAGTCCAAGAGGGCCAAGATGGAAACAGAGGCAGCACCCCAAACTTGACAGCAGTACTCCATACAGGGACGAATATAGGACTTATAAACATGGAGCAATTGGTATGGAGTGAAAAATTTTTTGCATCTATTTAGGAGGCCGAGTTTTTTAGACGCGCTTTTTGCCATCGCCATTACATGATCGTTCCAGAGTAGGTCATTTGAAACTGTGACACCCAATAAACGAATGTTTTTACATTCACCTATTGGTTCATCACACATACTAAATAAAATATCTTTGGGGAACTCGGTCTTTAATCTGGAAACAATCAACAGCTGTGTTTTGGTGGAGTTGAAATTGACAAGGTTTTGGTCACCCCAGTCGGCGACTTTATTCAGGTCTTTGTTCACGTTTATGGCAGCGTCTCTCCGGGCAGGATTAATTCGTTCGTGCATTTTACCTTTTGAAGGAAGGGGCTCGAACGACTTGTGCAGAGTACTATCATCTGCAAAACTATTTATTGGGTTGCTGGTGATTTTCAACAATTCGTTGATATAAATCAAAAATAGGGTTGGGGACAATACTGAGCCTTGGGGTACACCAGCGTTAATTAGTTTAGACTCAGAAGAATATCCGTCTAAGGTTACCGAAATGTATCGGTCGGATAGAAAATTTTGAATCAGCTTCACAACATTGGGATGAAAACCGTACGCAACGAGCTTGTTGATTAAGTTGGCATGCCAGACTCGATCGAATGCCTTGGAGATGTCTAAAGCGATAACGTATGTTTCACCACCTTTATCAAGTATGCTGTTCCAACAATGCGCTACATAGTTTAATAGATCGGTAGTTGATCTTTTGTTTCGAAAACCGTATTGGCTGTCGGATATTAAATGATGTTCTTCCAGAAATTTTGAAATATGTGTATTAATATAATGCTCATAGACTTTGGATAGGACCGATAGTAAAGCTATTGGCCTATAATTTGAGATATCGGATCTTGGTCCCTTTTTGGGGGCGGGCTGGACATTTGCCAACTTCCAGCACGAGGGAAATATACCAGATTTGTAGGATTGGTAGAATATTTTAGTTAAAGTTGGTGCAAGTTCTTTGGAAAAGGTTTTTAAAATAATGGGTGGAATATTGTCCATTCCTGATGCTTTGTTGATGTTTAACCCCTTTAAAAGTTTAGCGACTATTTTGGGTTTGAAGTGAAGTTCATTCATATTAACTCCTGAAGACTGGATTTGGGGTATTTCTTTAGGAGTTTCCAAAACAGTGGAGTTCAGAGCAAAGCGTTCAGCGAACAAGTTAGCTTTTCTTGCGGGATCATTGACGATTAAATCACCATCAATAATAGGGGGAATAGAAAATTTTGTACCAGAATTTAAAGAATTAATGGCACTGTAGAAACTCTTGTCAGAAACAGACATAGACGTAAGTTTTGAGGCTTTCGCTCTGTCAATTTCGGACTTTTCGTTTGAGATAATCTGATTAGATATTTTGTTGGCCTTTAGATATTGGGATCGATTAGTGGGAGTTTTGTTATGAATCCAAATATTAAATGATCTACGTTTGTTTCTAAGTGCCGTTTTGGCAGCTTTCGAATACAAGTATTTTTGTTTGGGTTTTACTATGGAGAAAGGGACAAATTTATTTATAGCAAATTGGATGGTTTCTGTAAAGTTTTGAGCAGAAACATTTACATTGTCAGTGTAAAAACAATGACGGTCGAAAGGGAAACCATGGAAAAAATTTTGAAGACCACTCTTATCCATTTTTGAGTAGTGAAATATTTTACGGGGTTTGGGAGCTGTAGTTTTAAGTAAATCAGTTTTGATAACTGATGAGATTAAATAATGATCAGAATTTCCAATACTACCTTTCGCAACATCGACACTCGTAATATCTGGCATTGTGGTAAGATAGAGATCTAGTAGAAAACTATTATCACCGCCATTACGGGGAGTGAAAGTCGGGCTTTTTACAATTTGGAATAGGCCCTGAGACGCGGCAAAAATTTCTGCCAGTTTTCCACTATTGTCAACATCGTCGGTCGATTTGGAGAATTCCAACCATGATTTGTTGTGGACGTTGAAGTCACCGGTAACGATAACTTCACAATTAGGGGACTTTGCTCTAATCTCGTCCATAATTTTTGTCAGTATATTAAAAAAGTTTGGGTTACGTTTGTTGGGGGACCGGTATAAAGCTATTGTAAAAAAAGTCATTTCTGGAAGACAAATCTTTAAAACCATTGTATTGAAGCCGTCACCGTGTAGTTCAAAATTTGGAAAGCGCGTGTACGCAACACTCTCATGAATGAATGCGCATACGCCCTGATGGAGTTTGAAAGCTGATTCGAGCCTATATTTGGAATTAAGCGATTCTATAAAGAGAAAATTTTCAGAAACTTGTGTTTCTGTAAGGAATAGAATGTTCGGTTTGTCGTGCTCAAGATGATGTTGCACGTGGTCATGGTTAGCGTTCAATCCGCAGATGTTTTGAACATGTATTTTAAAATTTTTTATTGATTCATATATGTTTTGTCCCTGCAAATTCCGTGGACATGCCGCTTTATGGGCGGGTGGATTGCGCAAATTTGCTTTACCACTTGCAGACTTATTTTTTTTCGGTTGTACTGCCATATATATATCAAAATGTTTATTTTATTTTTTTGTGTTTTATTTTAAAATGCATAACTAAGTAAAAAATCCTATCATACTACAAAATATGACATATGCCAATATTTCATGATAAGATGAAGAAATAATAACAAAATAATAAGTGAAAAACAAATTGTGAGAAATTTGCAGAAAACAAAACAAAACTAAATGCCAATAATCCAGCTGATGCAGCGCACCCCAGACGCACCGCCCACCACCTCAATCGAGGCACAAAGCCCACACATAACTACGTGTTGGTTCGATTCCTCGGAAGAGCTAATGAGCGGTACCGCTACGGAACGCTGCCCAGCTAAGACTGGAAGTGCTGCCGTTGACTAATTAAAGTTCGTCCGCCAGCACCCTAAGATATCATCTTGGCTAATGACATCTCCTGCCATTGCCAGTGGTATGTGATATCTCACGCTAACTCATATGTCAATGGCAGGGACTGGAGTACGCAGGGTAGTCAGACCCGTAGATCAACATTGATCATAATCGATCAAAATCGATCCCTCCTGCGGGAGCATATACTGGCTTTTTTCTGTAAACCAAAGATCGGCCGATGAATGGTACTAGTATTGGCCCAATAACAATAGCCAAGTACTGTTAACCATTAATGGGCCAGTGCTTGGCCGTATGTCAATGTCTGGCAAAACCTACTTGGGTACTGCTGTATGGATGTGAAATATGGAAACATACAAGAAAGATCACAAACCAACTACAGGTTTTTGTGAACATGGCTGAGACGACTGATTGAATGCTTCTGGCAAAACACCATCAGTAATTAGGAGCTTCTACGATAAACATGGCCGGCCGGCAGGCAGAAAGACATACATTTTTTTTGCTTGTTTAGAATCAGTAGGTCCTACAACATCGAGAAATGCCAAAAAAGTCGGAGCAAGAATTTCACTTTTGGCTCATGAATGCAATACTTAGGTTTTTTTCAAAACCGAAGTAATATTAAATAATATTTCAATGAAAATTTTTCTTTAAACTTGCAAAATCAAAAAAAACTATGCCAGTTAACTAATTTATAACACAAAATTATAAATATGTACACAGAGAGTGTGACTAAGCATATTTTAAATAGATTTTTAAAACAAAACAAAATAAAAAATGGAAATACATACTAATATTCACAATATCAAGTCAATTTTCATGTTTTATTTATAAAATTAAATTTGTGCTACGTGTGCACTGTAACGCCAGATAAATTAAGTTTTGTTTATCAAAATTTAAAACTAAACAAAATAATAAATCTAAACAACTGTAGCTAGTTGTTTACATTTGATAACATTTTAACTTAGAAAATAACGGTGATTATGGTTTGATAATCAGTTATCTAATGTCTGGTGGGTTGTTGGAAATGATTGCAGTTTGTTTAAAACGTTTGATTTTGGAGGCCATTGCATTTTATCCAAGAGTCAAAATAAGAGTATCTAAAATTCTGTTTATCATAAAATTAAAATTTAAACTTATACTAGCAAAATACTATCTGTCTTAAAGTCGGCGACTGTCAAATGAGTTGAACATTTCTTTGAAATTTATTGTTTATCGAGAATTTGTAATCTTATATCGCTTTTGTTCAACTTAACAAGAATATTGAAAAATATTTTATTTGTGGTATTTTGTTTTTACGACATTACTAATCGATAAATGCGCTTTGTCGATAAATGTAGTTCCCTTTGGTTCGTAGAACACGCGGGACGATCGTAGAACATTACATTTTTGGAGGATCGACCTAATTCGTGTATTTTTAGGCGGTTCGAGTATTTTTGGGCGGTCCTTTTTTTTTGCAATTTTTACAACTTACGGATCCAAAACACAAGAACGACACTGGAAATTAGGATCAGAACTCCAACTTAAAAACAGAATTACTACTACTGATTAGTTTATAACCGCAGCATGTACATAATGTGCAGACCTATATGTTGTAAAATTAAAATTGATATATTTTATATAAAGTACTTTTCAATAACTCGTATTTCTGCTCTCCAAAGATCATTGAATTATCTCTTTTTTTAATTTATTGGCTTAACCCTTTCTTACCCCTCGTTGATAGCTAGTTAAATATTTCTTTTGGTTTTGGAAAAGCATATAATTTATAAAAACTTAGTTGTTCAAATCGTGTTTATAAAAATAAAATACTGCATTTATAGTTTTAGGCATTTTAAAGATTCGTCTTTCATAGATTCGGCATATTAAAGATTCGGCATATTAAAGATCCGCTGCTGGTATTAAATATAACAATACATATCTTTTCATATCATCCCTATAAATGTAGCTTTTCTTATTTACATTGACTTCAAAAACGACAACATATAAGATTATTTAACGATTTCTGATTCAGCATTTGATGATGACCATATATTTTATATTATATACATCGTTTATATATTTTATACATCGTTTTATACTTCGCCTGTCCTAGACGAGCTCGCCAACTTTTGTATCTGCTATTTTTCTCGATGCGGCCGCTTTTTCGTTCGGGAAACGCCAAAACATTACGATGGTCCGAAGATCTTGTAAATTTACTACCAAAATTTTGTTTTTTTATTAATGGGGCCGGAAATTTATTTTAGAAAACGAGAGTAACCTTGTCCGACAAAAATTAGTCTCCTATTGTTCGAGTCCGACAACCCAAACATGCCAAAAAAATCAACGTTCGGACTCAATAATAGGAGCAATATTTCTCGGGCAATCGTAATGTTTCGGTATTTGTCGAACAAAAACGCGGCCGAATCGAGAAAAATGGGCAGATACAAAAGTTGTGGGACTCGTCAAGGACAAGCGCCTCATGAAGTATAACATATTTCGTAATCATCAATTGAAACCGGCGAGGGCCTGGTGACTATGTTATATACTTAAGGAATACTGTCATTATCAAAACACCGTTGCTTGAGCTCATTTGCATAATGCATTCAATCTTGTAGAGTTATTGAGTTATTGAGTTGGAGATTAAACATTGTAGTTGGACACGGAACATTTTTGCTTACTTAAACTCCTTGTAATGCAAAATTTCCAGAAATGTAAAAAATGTAGATTTAACAGGAATTCTAGTCTAGACCCATACAAGGTTATACAACTGGTCCATTACTGGTGACCAGAATGCAAGTATGGGCGAGTATTGCCAACCATGGTCAATTATAATAATTTTGCTGGACGATAACTTCGGACAATAAATGGCTGCCATTCATTAGCCACGGAAAAAATCAGTAATATCGCATACAAGGTTGTACAGCTGGCATAGTGACGATTACTGGCAATCATGACTGGGCAATAAAAAAATATGAAATATCCTACATACATTTAAATAGATGAAATAATTAAAACAAAATAATTAAAATAAAATAAAAATATCCAATGAAAAAAAATTTAAAACTTATACCAACTTTACCAATTTTATCAGGTATGGTATGATTGAATTTGATCGGTAATTTTTTTTTGCTGTCAGAATATTTATTTTTCATTCATACAAACTATGATATTTAAACAGTAGGCTTTGCTTTAACTGTCGGCAATTCTTCTTGTCGTCGATAATTTTGCTTTGTCGTTATGAAAATTCTTTGTTGTCATTTTTTCTTCTAGCAAAATGAAATATAATTTAATCTTAGTAGGCGAATAACTGTTATAAATTTGTAATTTATTTTTGACAAATAAACATAAACATGCAAACATTTGTGAATGAAAACGGACATTTTTATTATTTGTGAATTGCATTTTTACATAATTTTGTATTATTGAATAATTTGTAGAAAAAATTTTATTTATAAACTAAGAATTATATTTTAAACAAAATTATAATTAAAAAAATTACCTCGTTAAATACCACTCTTCATTGAAATTTTTTCGAAAATTTTTCAATTTTACTCATTAAATTATTTTTAAGCAACACTGCTCAATCAAACCACTACTTAAACCACTCGTCCTTCGGACTCGTGGTTTATTGTGCGCTTTGATTCGCAGTGTTGCTAAATAATTTAATTCGTAAAATCAAAAAATTTTCGGAAAAATTTCAATGACTCGTGGTATTACAACCGAAAATTTTTATAAGAATCGAAAATACTACGACAAATTTTTTCCGACGTATGATTGAAATGTTTCGTAATATTTTCGATTCTCATATAAACGCACCCATTTATAGGTTGGGGCCGTTATGGATTTTTATAGCTGAAATAAAAAAAATTAGTAGCAGGTAACGGCCGGCTGGAATATATAGTTGAGGTTATAAACAATGAAAAATAAAACTTTCGAACTTGAGATGAAG
This sequence comes from Diogma glabrata, assembly GCA_963693315.1. Classification (NCBI taxonomy): domain Eukaryota; kingdom Metazoa; phylum Arthropoda; class Insecta; order Diptera; family Cylindrotomidae; genus Diogma; species Diogma glabrata. Next base: position 300,249,233 of record OY856186.1, read on the forward strand.
GGAAGTAGTGAAATGGGGTGCTGTGTAAGGGGTTTTTCACTATTTGTAACGAATTTTGTTATTTGTAACGAAACGAGGCCTCCTAGAGAAAAGTGTTTCATACAAAAGTTGTAGATAATAAAAAAATCTAAAACTTTTCTTGCATACATTTTTCGACATAACCTCAAAGTTTGCGAGAAAATGATGAAAAACCGATTTTTCTGTTTTTTATTTTTTTTTCGCGTGAAAATTATTTAATTTAAATGAAACTTTGTGAAAGTACGTAATTATTTGCACATAATAAGCATGAATTTTTTCAATTATGGAAAATAAATTTTTTTCGAGATTTTACCATTTTTCCGAAAAAACACCCCTATCTTCGGCGAACAACTTTATTGATGTTTTTTTGGATTTTGATGTTGTACTAGTGCTTATTTTTTTTTGTCAAGATGTCTACTCTCAAAAGGTATATCGATTTTAATAATTTATTGTTATTTAGCAGCTTAAAATTGAGAAAAACCGAAAACAAAATTTTTCGAATCTCGAACTTGTCGATTTTTTTAATTTTTTTCAATTTTTTAGCATATTTATGTTAATAATTCATAATATTTTAAAGAAAAAACCTTCTTTGGTATAAAATAAATAAAGTTGAATGAATTTACTTATTGGAAACAACGCTAAAATAGAATAAAATAAAAAGCAAAAAAATGCTGTTACGTATTCAAACAAAAAAAAATTTACAAAGTTTAAAATTTAACAGCATACTATAGGGTTGCCACGTGTCCTACTTTCGGGAGGACAGTCCTACTTTGGAGCAAGAATGTCCTACGTCCTCCTTTACTATAAAAATGTCCTACTTTAGGCAAACTGTAATACAATATCTTACACTGAAAAAAATAGATTTTTTTTCTACCTATTTCTCTCAATAAACGCGCTAGCAAAATAAGTAATTGTTTTTGCACCTTTACTTATATTAAAATTGTAACTGATTATTTAACTTTATGTCGAAAGGTTAGTAACAATAGCAAATAATTTACATTGCTGACATATGTGAATATCTATGCTTTATTGCACGATTTATTCAGGTGGTAAACCACCATTGTTTAAATTTTGAAATGCACCCACCGTTAAACCTCTGTTTTTTTAAATAACTTTTGTTACAAAGTACCTGTTCTTAGAATTATTAATAAAATACAATGACTGAACCGAATTTTGTTATAAAGTAAAACCTTTGGCTACAGAAAGCTAACGATTTTGAAGGAATATGTAAATACACAAAACTACTACTACTTATGAGTAACTTATACAGCTACCTAACTACTTATGAGTAACTGGCTTACAACATAAGTTTATTATAATCATTATAATTATTATAATAAGTTTATTGATTTTTTTGAAAGTGCCAATGAGACGGCATGTTTGGCTGTATTTCTGAGTTCTTAAAACTTTAAGTTTAAGTTTTTCGAGTGTTACCGCATTGGAGGCAAATAACATCAATGCGAATTTGTATGCCATTATTCATTATAAATAAATAAATTAGCATTACAGAAATAACGCCCATACATTCATTCATACATTCATACTTACACATGTCCTGATAAAGCTTACGCATGTTCTGATAAAGCTTTATCCGCCGAATTTTCAGCAAAAATTTCAAAGAAAGCTTCACGCTTCACACAACTAGATGAATAGATATTTACTACTACAACAGAACGAGCTCTGCTGCTTTTGTCCAGGCTCACTTTATCCTACGCCCCTCTCCCCCCCAACCTTCAGTCGTTTTGGGCGGGCATTTCAAATACCTGTATGCTCAGGGTTGCCATGTTTTCAAAGTTTCAAAGTAAGACACACTACCCCTAATGTCTCAAAACTAAAAAACTCGTTGGATTTGTGCCACTTCATTTTTCAGTTAAAAATAAATTTTTTTAAAAAAAATTCGGTTTCGTTTTGATGTAAGTATGTATCTATGAATGAATGTATGGTCGTTATTTCTGTAATGCTAATTTATTTATTTATGATGAATAATGGCATACAAATTCGCATTGATGTTATTAGCCTCCAATGCGGTAACACTCGAAAAACTTAAACATAAAGTTTTAAGAATTTAGAAATACAGCCAGACATGCCATCTGCTGATTCATTGGCACTTTCATTAAAATCAATAAACTTATGTTGTAAGCCAGTTACTCATAAGTAGTTAGGTAACTATATAAGTTACTCATAAGTAGTAGTAGTTTTGTGTATTTACACAATGAGTTCATTGCCAAACTTTTCTGCAATGAATATTTTACAAACTACCATTGCAGAAATATTGCAAAGTTCTGCAATAGTCTAATTGCGGCTTAACCTTTCGACATAAAGTTAAATAATCAGTTACAATTTTAATATAAGTAAAGGTGCAATAACAATTACTTATTTTGTTAGCGCGTTTATTGAGAGAAATAGGTAGAAAAAAAATCTATTTTTTTCAGTGTAAGATATTGTATTACAGTTTGCCTAAAGTAGGACATTTTTATAGTAAAGGAGGACGTAGGGCATTCTTGCTCCAAAGTAGGACTGTCCTCCCGAAAGTAGGACACGTGGCAACCCTATAGTATGCTGTTAAATTTTAAACTTTGTAAATTTTTTTTTGTTTGAATACGGAACAGCATTTTTTTGCTTTTTATTTTATTCTATTTTAGCGTTGTTTCCAATAAGTAAATTCATTCAACTTTATTTATTTTATACCAAAGAAGGTTTTTTCTTTAAAATATTATGAATTATTAACATAAATATGCTAAAAAATTGAAAAAAATTAAAAAAATCGACAAGTTCGAGATTCGAAAATTTTTTTTTCGGTTTTTCTCAATTTTAAGCTGCTAAATAACAATAAATTATTAAAATCGATATACCATTTGAGAGTAGACATCTTGACAAAAAAAATAAGCACTAGTACAACATCAAAATCCAAAAAAACATCAATAAAGTTGTTCGCCGAAGATAGGGGTGTTTTTTCGGAAAAATGGTAAAATCTCGAAAAAAATTTATTTTCCATAATTGAAAAAATTCATGCTTATTATGTGCAAATAATTACGTACTTTCACAAAGTTTCATTTAAATTAAATAATTTTCACGCGAAAAAAAAATAAAAAACAGAAAAATCGGTTTTTCATCATTTTCTCGCAAACTTTGAGGTTATGTCGAAAAATGTATTTTAATACATTTTAAGATTTTTTTTAGATTTTTTTATTATCTACAACTTTTGTATGAAACACTTTTCTCTAGGAGGCCTCGTTTCGTTACAAATAACGAAAAACAGTTTTCACCCCTTACACAGCACCCCATTTCACTACTTCCCTTCATCTCAAGTTCGAAAGTTTTTTTTTTCATTGTTTATGACCTCAACTATATATTCCAACCGGCCGTTACCTGCTACTAATTTTTTTTATTTCAGCTATAAAAATCCATAACGGCCCCAGCCTATAAATGGGTGCGTTTATATGAGAATCGAAAATATTACGAAACATTTCAATCATACGTCGGAAAAAATTTGTCGTAGTATTTTCGATTCTTATAAAAATTTCCGATCAAATTCAATCATACCATACCTGATAAAATTGGTAAAGTTGGTATAAGTTTTAAATTTTTTTTCATTGGATATTTTTATTTTATTTTAATTATTTTGTTTTAATTATTTAATCTATTTAAATGTATGTAGGATATTTCATATTTTTTTATTGCCCAGTCATGATTGCCAGTAATCGTCACTATGCCAGCTGTACAACCTTGTATGCGATATTACTGATTTTTTCCGTGGCTAATGAATGGCAGCCATTTATTGTCCGAAGTTATCGTCCAGCAAAATTATTATAATTGACCATGGTTGGCAATACTCGCCCATACTTGCATTCTGGTCACCAGTAATGGACCAGTTGTATAACCTTGTATGGGTCTAGACTAGAATTCCTGTTAAATCTACATTTTTTACATTTCTGGAAATTTTGCATTACAAGGAGTTTAAGTAAGCAAAAATGTTCCGTGTCCAACTACAATGTTTAATCTCCAACTCAATAACTCAATAACTCTACAAGATTGAATGCATTATGCAAATGAGCTCAAGCAACGGTGTTTTGATAATGACAGTATTCCTTAAGTATATAACATAGTCACCAGGCCCTCGCCGGTTTCAATTGATGATTACGAAATATGTTATACTTCATGAGGCGCTTGTCCTTGACGAGTCCCACAACTTTTGTATCTGCCCATTTTTCTCGATTCGGCCGCGTTTTTGTTCGGCAAATACCGAAACATTACGACTGCCCGAGAAATATTGCTCCTATTATTGAGTCCGAACGTTGATTTTTTGGCATGTTTGGGTTGTCGGACTCGAACAATAGGAGACTAATTTTTGTCGGACAAGGTTACTCTCGTTTTCTAAAATAAATTTCCGACCCCATTAATAAAAAAACAAAATTTTGGTAGTAAATTTACAAGATCTTCGGACCATCGTAATGTTTTGGCGTTTCCCGAACGAAAAAGCGGCCGCATCGAGAAAAATAGCAGATACAAAAGTTGGCGAGCTCGTCAAGGACAGGCGAAGTATAAAACGGTATGGTTGGTATGATTGAATAAAAATCCGACTCGGAAATATTATAACTATTCGGAAAGCAAAATGGATTCGAAAATTTTTCCGACAGAAATGTTCGAAAAATACTTTCAATCATATGCCATTTTAAATTTCCGAATTTTTTTTCTTTTTTTTTTTTATTTAAGGCTAAAAAATTCTGTCGAATTTTCGAATCCATTTTGCATTCCGAATAGTTATAATATTTCCGAGTCGGATTTTTATTCAATCATACCACCACAGTATATTTCAGCCAAGAAACCTTAACTAAATTATAGGTGAAATTGTTCAAACTATATATTTCTAAAATGAATTATTTCTGAAATGGAATTACTCTAGTGAATTTTAACACAATGACATAGATCGGCCAATTTATGGTTGCAGTACTGGCCCAATAACAATCGCCAATTAACGTTATGCATTAACGTACCATTCCTTTCCCATTTGAAGTAAAGTGTACCGCCAATAAATAGTAGATCGGGCGAAAATAGAACAACATATTTTTCGGCAAACGGCTGTAAATTGAACTTTACTGCCACTAGGGAGAAGGATAAAGTCTTACTTATTTGACGTATATGCCATTTTTCTTTTTTTTTACGGTGACAGAAAAAGTAACTCATATATTTACGGCTGCAGAAAAAGTGTCGCCATTTATTTCTATATTTTTACAGCGACAGCAAAAGTAACATAACATGATATTATGAATAGTTTCTTTGTAATTTTTTCAAACAAATTCTATAATTATAATAACAAAATATAACTACGATAACAAAAAATAACAAATATTTTGATTGCATTATGAAATTTTGAATAGAAAGGAGGTTGCTTTGATAAAAAATAAATTATTTATTTATTTTGAAATAAAAATCATTTTATTTATTTAAAGTATTTATTTATTTACTAAATTTATTAAATATTTTTTTAATTTATTTATTTATTTTGAAATAAAATCTATTTATCTAAAAAATTCGATAGATTTTACCGCTGGTACTTGGCGAAACATGATGAATACTTTTTGTAAATAAATTTTCTTGTTGTTATTTCGCGGAGTTGTTTATTATTAATAAATTAACTATTTAGTTATATTTAATTAATGTGCTCGATCTGATTTCGATTTTTACATCATCTTCAGGAGCTTACAAAAGACTGGGGAGTCTTTCGTAAGCTCCTGAAGATGATGTAAAAATCGAAATTAGATCGAGCACATTAATTAAATATAACTAAATAGTTAATTTATTAATAATAAAAACTCTGCGAAATAACAACAAAAAAATTTATTTACAAAAATTATTCTGTTTATTTATTTAATGTATTTACATACTTATTTATTGTTCAAAGTGATAAGAGATTTCCAAGTCTAAGTAAGATTCGTTTGTTGACAAAAAAACAACCAAATATGGTACAAATTTATTTATAGTTATACAAATTTAAATATTTTTTACTTTTTTGTAAGTGAAGAATAGAAAAAATGAAGATAAAAAATCGTATTTATAAAAATTTTGATGTATTAATTTTTATATTTATAAAAAATTTAAACGTTTGTACTTGAGCTCCCAAATAAATAATTTACCATTAAAAGTATCCATTTTTTACAGAATGTTTATTGACATTTCAAGAATACAACAGAAATCGAAAGCTATAAGTTAGTGAAGTGGCATTAAAAAATGGTGCGTCCTGGTCGAAATGGTTTCAGCCCATATAGAAATAAAAAAAATTGTCTACATTAGAAAAGATGTCGCTATGGAAAAAAAATTTCACAAAATGAAAACAAACTTCACAATTTGAAAAGAAAAAATTATTTTTTACTCCTGGTTTTAGACCTTTCAGAATTTTTTAAAAATAGTAATAAAAAAATGTCTTCGAATTTCAAAAACCGAGCTATAGGGACATACAAAGAAGATTTCCATCAAATTTCAAGTGAATCGTAAATCGTTCGAGTAGAACTTGAAATATCATGCCGACCATTTCGAGAAAAATGCTTTTAAGAATATATTAATAAAACTGAACGGGACACTGTACATGAAATAATTACAACGAAATACGTTATAATGACCTTCAGATTATAGATTTTCAAGAACATATTGAGCGTAAAAGTATTTCCCGAAGGTACTCTTGCTCAGATGGTCGGGCAACGTCTGACTTCTATCGTTTAATTCGCTGAGCCCGACCGGTTTAGTTGACGCGTTACAAAATGCGCTATAACTCCGAAAATAATTCTAATTTTGAAAAATCCTTTTGAGAACATATTCTTAAATGTCTAAACTTTAATTCTCTAAAATAAAAAAACCGATTTTTTCAAATTTCTAGACCAGAATATCTAGGAGGGGGGATATGGGTGGAAATTTGTTTAGAACACGAGGGTAACCTTCCGATATTTTGGCATGTTTGGGTTGTCAGACTTGACTTGACAATAGCATTTTTGTCGGACAAGGTTACCCTCGTGTTCTAAAACAAATTTCCACCCCCCATAGTAAAAAAAAATGTAGTAAATTTACAAGATCCTGGGCAATCGGCATTTTTCGGAGCTTGCCGATCGAAAAAGTGGCAGAATCCAGGAAAAGAGCAGAACAAAAGTTTTTGGACTCGTTAAGGACAGGCGCCTCACGAAGTATATAATATGTGGTAATCATTAAATGAAATCGGTGAGGATCCAGGGTTAGTAGTAATTGTTAATGTTTTTAGTTATGATTTAGGAATAATTGTGATTGCCGTACATAGAAATATTTGAGAAAATTTTTAGTTTTCTTTCACAAACTTTTCTCATTTCTTTGTTCTATATAGTAAGTAAAAAAAATACTTGCAATCCAACAACTCTTACCAAAAATAAAGTTTCGAATACATTCAAAACATTTCAAGGATATATCGTTTCTATATTTTTGGATCCACTTACATCATCATCCATTGTTCGAATTTCATATTATCTGTGTTAGTGTAAATCGTTATTCGAGTATTATGAAAATGTAATTTTCAGTATCTCTACTTGTTATACAATTTAAATTGGTTATATTTTTATCTTAAAAAAAAGGTAAACAAACACACCCACAAAAAATAGCAATGAGAAAGCATTTTCAATTTTTCATTTGATTGGAGTTGGATGCGGAAATATTTTGCAGAATAATATTACAAATAAAACTTTTGATTAAGTAATCAAAACAAATCAACTAGTGTGAAACTAGTTGTTTAACCTTTAATTTTTCTGTAAATCAAAAATTTGTTGGTTTTATCGTTTTGAATAATGGTTTAGATCCTGTTGAATAATACACTACCACTAAGTATTTTCCTGCATTTACTTCCCTTTAACTTACCCCAATGACAACAATCTTTTATTGTACCTAATTGTTTAAATATTACCTGCTAAATGACAATATCTACGTGATATTTTGAATGAGCCAATACGACACGACATTGGTTCGTCTCCTGGCAGTCAAATTGAAACGCATATATTTTACAACTAAATACATTCATAAATTGATAGTATTTTTTATTAATTAAAATGAAAACTATATTGCGCATGAACTGTGTTAGTATCGATCAAATTTTTCGTGAAAACATGTGCTCATTTTTCTCTTCTCACATTAGATTTCTTTTCATATTTGTGAATGTGAGAAACCAGAAAAAAATCTTTTCTTTTTCTTCCAAAGAAAATTTAAGGTCTGTCTTCCTGTAAGTTTTAAATTTTTGGGTTGTTAAATATAATTAATTATTGATGCAAAATTAATTTTATTTACATAACAAATTTTCTTTATTTTGTTTTTATTAGTACTTTAGTATTTTTCACGTAGTGTATGTACGTAATACGTATACCTAAACCATTTTCTTATCCTAAACCTTTCTTTTTTTTCTCTTTGATGTTTTTATTTGTAGTGCAAAAATTTTATCAGTATATTTTAACTTATGTGACTCAATATAGTTTCTGTTATTATTAAAAGTACGAATAATTTTTCATATTTTTATTTTCAGGACAAATATATCACAGTAAACATCAAATTTCTTAGTTAAGACTAAAACAAGTTCAAACTAGGATTTAAGCTTCAGCTACCTATAAAACATCGATTTTATTTTTTAATTTTTTTTTATTTTTAATTTAAAAATTAAAACTAAGTTTTAAGTGCTAACAAAACTCTAAAAGAAAATAGTGTCATTGCTTAGACTTTTGAAAATTAAATAAACAGAAGTTAAGGTGCATCCGTTCACATGCTAAATTATCGTTTAGTATCAACACATTTCTTAAAACAGCCGTAGATTGTAAATTTTGAAAAACATATCTTATTAAAATGTGTAGAGATCGTGATATGTCGCTTGTATAATTTTTTTTATTATTATTTATTTAAACAAAAAAAAAAATTAAAGTAACAAATTTAAATAAAATTACATTTTCGGATATAGGTAAATTTAATAAATATCATAAAATAATTATCTTAAATACGAAATATTCTTAATTGCTCTCATCTATTTGCTCTATTTTATTTTATTTATTTTAATTACGATTTTTCTTTTTTTTTTTTAATACATTTTTTGTTAATTATTTACAAAATAAATTAAAAGAAAATATTAAATAGTAAAAAGTGAAGAAAATTTCAAACCAACAAATTAAAATTTGTGAGAGGTTTTGGAAAATCTCCTTGACAAAATTGCGACGGTTGAAGTTTTTGCTAAAAACGTTTGGGAGTCATTGAAGGCTTGTTTTGTAAGTAAAGATTTTTATTTTACAATTCAATTTATAGATAGGAAATTTAACTTTGGTTGTTATGTAATACCTGTGCTAACAATTGTTTAGTTTGTAGCCTGATTTCTAGATGTTTGCTGGTTAAATAAATTAAGAATAATACAATTGAAATTAGAATATAAATGAAAATGTTCAAAATTATAATATTTAATTTGTCTAAAACTACCAATACACCTCATTAGTCATTTGTACGGAATATCAGCTATAGTATCATGTACTCTAATATTCTAAAATTAAATTAGCCTATTAATTCTATCAACTTACAAAATTAATTAATAAATTAAGTGTTTATTTTAGATTATATATCTAATAATTGTATTGATGTAATATTGAAGTAATTGTATTGTAAGTAATTGTATTGAAATAAGAATACTCAAAATGGCTCGCAGTTTTTATTCTAAAAACTGTATAACAACTTAAATATAGATCAATTATGTTGCAGAATTTAAAATATGGAGGGGCCGAAATCTCACAGCTCTGAGATATCAAGCAAAAAACTTTTATGAGGACATGGTTTTTAGCTCTGGGCAGCGATGTATATCAAACATAACTTTTTGTTGAAGTACATGTATTTTTTATCTCTGTTTAGATATGTATTACAAAACTAACACGAAACATCAATACGTTGTCAGAAAATTATAACAGATCATAAATTAACATAATTTAGTGAAAAGATTATACAAGCAAACTACTCAAAAACCTCTCCATTTAGCGTTTTGAGAAAATATTTCAAAATCAATAATTCATATTTCTTTCAAAATTCCAAAAATATTGTAAAAATTAAATAAAATAAAAAATTCAAACTTTTTTCAAACAAAATTCTAAAAATATTTCAAAAATGATTACAAAATCAAAGATTAAAACTTTTTTCAAAATTCTAAAAATATTGCATAAATTATAACAAAATCAAAAATTGTAACTTTGTCCAAAATTATAAAAATTATAATAAAAACAAAAATTTAAAATTTTTCAAAATACTAAAAATATTCCAAAATTTCTTACAAAATCAAAAATTGCAACTTTTTCTCAAAATTCTAAAAATATATATAAAATTCAAAAATTCAATTTTTTTTCAAAATTCTAAAAACATTCCTTAAAAATTCAAAAATTCAAACTTTTTCCAAAATTCTAAAATTATTGCAAAAATTATAACAATATCAAAAATTGAAACTTTTTCCAAAATTATAATAAAATCAAAAATTTTAAATTTTTCAAAATTCTAAAAATATTCCAAAAATTCTTAAAAAATCAAAATTAGACCCTTTTTAAAATTCTAAAAATATATATAAAATTCAAAAATTTTTTTTTCAAAATTCTAAAAATATTCCAAAAATTAGAATAAAATCGAATATCTAAACTTTTTCTAAATTCTAATAATATTCCAAAACAACTTAAAAAATTAAAAATTCAAACTTTTTCCAAAATTCTAAAAATATTGCAAAAATTATAATAATACCAAAAATTGAAACTTTTTCCAAAATTATAAAAATTATAATAAAATCAAAAATTTAAAATTTTTCAAAATTCTAAAAATATTCCAAAAATTCTTACAAAATCAATAATTGAAACTTTTTTCAAAATTCTAAAAATATATATAAAATTCAAAAATCCTATTTTTCTAAATTTCTAAATTATAATAATATTCCAAAAATACTTAAAACTTCAAACTTTTTCCAAAACTCTAAAAATATTGCAAAAATTATAACAATATCAAAAATAGAAAATTCCAAAAATTTTTACAAAATCAAAAATTGGAACTTTTTCAAAATTCCAAAAATATTTCAAAAACTATAACAAATTCAAAAATTTCCATGTTCAATTATATTTTCGTAAGAAAACAGCTAAATTTTTTTTCCAAAAAATTATCAAAAAAAATAAATGAAATCATTTTTTTGACACACTTGACAATATTTTTTTGAGAAACTTATAGTGCCATAATTCTTAATAATAATTTTAAAAATTTAATGTCAAACAACTAATTAATTTTATTTATTCCAAAAAATTGAGTAAACAAATAAATAAAAATCTTTCTTTTGACACTTACAACACTTTTTGACAAACTTATAATTCTCAATAATAATAATAAAATTTTATGTCAAACAAATAATTAATTTTATTTTTTTCCATGAAATTGGGTAAAAAAATAAATAAAAATCTTTCTTTTAAAACACTTGACAACATTTTTTTGACAAACTTATAATGCCATAATTCTCAATAATAATAATAAAATTACTTGTCAAACAAATAATTAATTTTATTTCCAAAAAATTGGGTAAAAAAATAAATAAAAATCTTTCTTTTGACCCTCTTGACAACATTTTTTTGACAAACTTATAATGCAAGAATCTAAATTTTGGTCTCACATACCAATCCCGACTATCAAGATTTCTCCAAATTCAATGTTCCTACTCGTAATCACTTAAAATGAAAGTTTTTTAAGCAAAAAATATGCAAATTTCCTTGTTTTGACACACTTGACGATTTTTTCGACACACTTCCGGTACAGTTATCGAACACATCGTCCTTTCGGCTCTTCCCATTGAGTAAACCTATTTTTAGAAAAAAAATTTTTGAAATCCGTCCAGCGGTTTTCTAGATTTCGTAGGTTGTGACGGCCGGCCGACAGACAGACATGCATTGTTTTTGCTTTTTTTAGAATCAGTAGGTCCTAAATCGTCGAGAAATGTCAAAAAAGGTGGGGGTAAGAATTTCTAGCTCATGAATGTAATACTTAGGTCTTTTAGACCGAAGTAATTATTCTAAGTAACAAAAATTTTTTTTCCAAATTTTTAGTTTTGCCTTTTTTGGAAAAACCTGAATAACTTCATGTCTTTTAACTTAAAAGGAAAGAAATTGAATTTACCACAAGGCTTCAAGAAATTAAAAAAATTTACAATCATTGTTTGTTCAAAATTTATGGCGTTAAATATGGAAAAATTTTTAAAAAACATAAATTTTTTGATTTTTTTTCAACTTTTTTGGAATGTAACTTCCAGAATCCTTGATGGATTTTTACAAAAATAGCTCAAAATGTTTGTTAGCGTCTTTACGATGCACTTGTTTTATTAATGCATTGAATTTGTTTGTTTTGTAAAATATGCAATCCAAAAACCGAAATAACCTTTTTTTCACCGGAAAAAATGGTTTATCGCGAATATCTCAAAAACAAGAGCTAAAGTAAAAAAATGAATATGATATTCATGTTCAGCAAGTCAAAATCCACAAGAAAAGATGGGTTTTAGTCAGAGAGACGAAAAAAGATCAAAATTTGTAAACTAGTTGAATTTGAAATATCACATTGCGTTCCTTTTTTTGGGACAGGCTGGATATTGGCCAACTTCCAGCAGGATGGAAAAATACCTGATTTATATGATTTATAGAATATTTGGGTGGAGTTGGTGCAAGCTCTTTTGAACATGTTTTTAGCATAACAGGAGGAATGTTGTCCAGATCAGAGACCTTGTTGTTATTTAACCCCCTTAAAAGTTTTTCGACAATATTGGGTTTGAAATGTAATTGTTTCATATTAACTCCTGAAGACTGGATTTGGGGTATTTCTTTAGGAGTTTCTACTCAATTAAACCTCTTCTTGGATCACCGTATGTATCAACTAACACAAAGCTCAGGTTATACAAGACATTGATTATACCAGTTGTGATGCATGGGTCACAAACGTGGACTCTTACACAAAATACGAATCGCATTATTTGTATTTGAGCGTAAGATCCTATGCTACATTCTAGATCCTATGCTACATGGTCCACTTAAGACAGACGATGGAGAGTATAGAACCCGGTATAACTTTGATATCAGAGACCTTCTTGAGGGTCCTGATATAATAGGTTGTATCCGTTTTAATAGGATTGCTTGGTTTGGGCATGTTCTACGAGCCGGTTTATAGTCTGGAATGATTCAAAAAATGTACGTTAGTACCCCAGGCAGTGGGCGACCGCGAGGTAGACCACAACTACAATGGGAGACCGACGTAATAAACGACCTTAAAAAAATCGGCTGCCATGGTAATTATGTCGCTGTTACGAATGAACGTGGTGAATATTCGAAGCTGATTAGCTTGGCAACGCTCCTACATGGAGCATGAACGCCGGTAAAAAAAAAATGGCACTGTAAAATCTTTTGTCAGTAATTGACATACTCGAAAGTTTTGCCGCTTTCGTTCTGTCAATCTCTGCTTTTTCGTTTTTAATTATGTATCTGGTTTAATCTTTTGTCGGCCTCTAAATATTGGGATCGATTAACAGAATTCTTTTTATGAATCCAAATATTAAATAATCTACGTTTGTTTCTAAGAGTCACTTTGGCTGCCTTCGAAAACAAATATTTTTGTTGGGGACGAGGATACACGATTCAACATTATCTGAATGACCCATACATTTCTGTCTCTTATTGGTGGTCTTCTTGAGGCTTTTCATTTAAGTGTAAATTAATCAACGTTATTGTATCGCCAGGCTCAGTTTTCTCCGTTCTCTATTTTTGATTAATTTCAAAATCCTCAATGACCAAATAGTATTGCAGATGATGTAACACAAATCGGGAGAATATCGAGCGAGACCCTGCAATAAATGTGAACGAAAAACGAGAAACCACCAATACACATCTGTTGAATATCTTCACATCGAAGACCGTGCTTCCTCCCATGATATTTCAATTACTATGTGTGACGTACAAATAAGTGAGCGTTAATTTGTTTGTTTCTCCGGTCTCACAATTTCAAATGCCTTACTAAATGAATGCAAAAATATTGTCTTTTTTACATACCGAATATTTTATTACGAACCCATTACTTAGATAAGTAAATCGTTTTTTTTATAAAATTGTTTATTACATTTTAACCAGTCCATAAATGTAGTCCATCAATGTTTTCACGAATGTTCTCTTTAAGTGGTTGTGGTGTTTCTGGTTTGTTGACAAAGACCTCTTCAGATAGCCTTTCTAGATAAAAACCGTAACTGTTGAAACCGACGACCGTGGAGGCCCATCGACATCGCCTTTTGTTGAGATAAATTGTGGAAATATATGTCTCAGTAATTGCTTTTTCACATTGGTTGTATGTGAAGTTGCACTGTCATTTTAGAACCACATGCTATACAAACCCAAGGCATCCAATTCTAGTGTGAAAAAATTATCAGTTTTGTCACAATAGCTGTCGGCGTGTTGTCCAGCATTTTGCTTCATCTCCATCCAGAACCTCCTTTTTATTCGAAATATTAATAAATCCATTAGTTTGAATACAAAATAGCTTAAAGTTTGTTAATATTTTTCTATAATGATTCGAAAAGCTTAAAGTTTGTATTAATGTGATGCAACAGATTGGGAATATCGATCAACCGGCAACAAGCAAGTATTGTCTTTTTCACAAATGGGGTAAGCTTCAATGTTATTTATCCTGTTCTTAATGGCGATTTCATACAAAAATCGAAAGAGATTAGGCACTAACTGTAGTCTACAAAAACGTTTAAGCCAGATAATCTAATTAAAAACATTGCTAAATTATAGATAAAATAATGGATTTAAACATACATTTTGATGTCAAAATAGTGGTTAAAGGCCGTATTAAAAGCTACATAAGTCACTGCGAGTGCGACGTAGCACAGATGGCTCTTGAACCAGTGTAGGTCGATTGAACCAATGTTGGAGCAAGAGTGTTTGATTTTAGAATGAAACAAACGCATCACAAAAACAATATTTTAATTTTTTGCTACTAGCAGTTGCGCTTTTTTATGTGCTTAAGGAAGACACCACAATATTGAAATATATTCTATCTCTTAGTCCTTAGAGCACTAAATCCTAGGTGGTTTGACTCAAAACTAGCATACGAATGCTACGCAATGCTATGTTTTGATATGGGTCCAAATCAGGCAATTGTTACATCGGTTTGCCACATATTTGTTGATTTGCTTCAAATTGTTTACAGTGGAAAAGAGAATAGAAAATACATTTCGTAGAAAGATATTTTTTGTAGCGGTTCTCTCTTTAAAAACTGCAGAATTTATGTTTGTTCAATTTAATGTATCTCATTTATTTGGGATTATTGGTTAGCTAATTAAATTCAAGTAACTAAGTAAATCATTTGAATTTTTTCAATTCGAGTATATTTGGATTCTTTTTTCGTGTGTTTCGGTCTGGATTCAAACCTTTCTCATCAGTGCCGTAATTCGAATCCTGTGACGGCAGCTACGCTTACCAATTATTCCACCGAGGCAATGTCTATTTCGAGCGTAAAACTTCATCATCAATAATTTTTACTTAAATTAAATTTCTCTACTGTCATTAGACTTCTTTTTATGGAAATGTTTGTTCATTATATTATGGGGATTTATGTATTAAATGTCTAGACATTGCTTTATTTGAATTCATAGGATTTTTTTTATACTAAGTAAGACATGTTTAGTGTTAAGTTAAATAAATTATAAATTAATGTCTCTGAATATTCGAAGATACCATGCCAACTGCCAAAGATACCATGCCAACTGTTGTGAATATTTCTATTATAGTCAACATCCTAAGTCACGCGTGTAGTCATTATTAATTGTTTTCAATGAGGATGAAATCAATGACTGACTACCAGACACAAACCATTTATTTATTTGGCAACTGAAGTAAATAATTTAGTTTTTATTCAAATTTATAGAAAATACTGTGCAAACGTGCTAATGCGATGTCTTCTAATACTAGTTAATTTCTTATGATTAGTGTTACGTTTTACATGTTGCTTACTAGTGTTTGTTCCCCTTGTTTTAATGTCACATAAGCAAACATAGATCTATTAAACTTAACAAACCTTCAACTCAAGTAAATGTTCACGGTAATAAAACTGTTAATAATTATGAATTGAATTTCTTGTGATTTAACTGGTGAAAATCGTCCATGAAATTTTTGTCCTACAATATTATACTAAAAAAAACCTTGATTTTGTCTAATTATTTTTTGTTCATAATTTGCAGTGCTTCGTTGGATGTTGGTATTAACTTAAATTGTATATTAACTTATGCGAGGGGTTGTCGAGGAATATTATAAACGAGACTTCGTCTTTGTTATTAAATTCTGAATAATATTAGTTTCGACCAACCGGTCCTGGTCAATTCTACATGAGTAGAATTGACCAGGAAATTGTTGACAAGTGTCCCACATGTGAGGGCACGCCACATGATGGCAACTACCTTTTCAATTGTCCAGAGAAACCAACTGACCTGACGAAGGAAGATCTGTGGCACCGCCCAAGGGCAGTAGCAGAGTTCTTGAGTCTGGACTTGGAGCCGGAAGAATAGCACCACATCTCGTCGCTACAACTACAACCAACCGATCCCCACAACTAATATTTAGCGTGACTCGTCTTATGTTAAATGGTTGTTTTGTTTGTTTGTTTTCTTATCTTTGTCTCAGAGAAATTTTTCATTTGATTCAAAATTGTACAATTATTGTGTTTTTTTTTAAATCTATAAGAAAAAAACCTACAAAAAAAAAGTTTATCCCTCCCTGTTTTTAAATCCCTGTTTTTAGTGCTGTCTTTCGAGTAACCTTAACTCTTGTTATGGCGGTACATTTTCTTAAAATTAAACGCTGCACAACAATTATCACTTTTAAGTAGCTCAAAAGTGAATTGTTCTTGACAAAATACTATAGTTCGTCTACAGATTCAAATGCTATATGTACTACTATATATGTACTGCTACTTTTCCGAATTTTTGTCTTCATTAATAGAATACAGTCTATATAAAAAACGCCAGCTCTTTGCTCGATGGATGTTGTTCAATGTGTCTTTTCTAGAGCAATAAATCTTGAATACCAGTGATGTTGCTAAAACTGGTGAACTATTCAGAGTCTTTGCAAATAGTTTAACCGATTGCACAACTATGAGGACATAATTTATATGTTTCAATAAGAGAGAGTTTCAATTTCATTGCTCGTATGCAGTTAAAACACAGTGCGGAAAATATAACAAAAATATATATGCATACTAATCTAACTCCAAACGCAAATTGTTATATTAACATTTTGTTTTGAATTATACAGACATTCACATATATATTCGTTAATCATTTATTATTTAATTTAAAAATAACTTATAAACAAAAACATATAAATAAATAAGAAAAAAAATATCCCAAGCATTTTTGAAGAAATAAAATTGTAAACACACAATATAGATGCGATGATTATAAATTAAAATAGATTTTATTCAAAGGTTAAATATTTATTTGTAAAATATTGAAATTTAATATTCGTTTAACCCAATTAATTCCTATCTTTCATTATATAAAATTACACTTAAAAGTAAGGAATGGCAACTATTTGGTTTTATTTTTATTGTGTAAACCAACAAAAATTGGTTTGTAGTTGTACACTTTGTGGAAAAATTGAATTGAATGACATGACTACGTTGTTTACAAACAAACGTTACACATAACATAATCATGTAACTACTGTTTAATGAACAAATAAAATAATAATGTGCAGAAAAATCTAATCCATCTATCTAATTTTAATATGTATTTGCATATGCCATAGAAATTAAATTCCAATGTCTATGGTGGCCAGCAGCTGAATTTTGTAAGTGAAGCGGTACAGTGATAACATTGTTTTCATTTCACTGACAAAATACGGTTCGGTAAAGCTATAAACATTTTATTACTTCACAGCTTCACTACTTGTTCACTGAACGCTTTGCTCTGAACTCCACTGTTTTGAAAACTCCTAAAGAAATGCCCCAAATCCAGTTTTCAGGAGTTAATATGAATGAACTTCACTTCAAACCCAAAATAGTCGCTAAACTTTTAAAGGGGTTAAACATCAACAAAGCCTCAGGAATGGACAATATTCCACCCATTATTTTAAAAACTTTTTCTAAAGAACTCGCACCAACTTTGACTAAGATATTCTACCAATCCTACAAATCTGGTATATTTTCCTCGTGCTGGAAGTTGGCAAATGTCCAGCCCGTCCTCAAAAAGGGACCAAAATCCGATATCTCAAATTATGGACCAAATGCTTTACTATCGGACATCGGTTCTATCCGAAGTCTACGAGCATTATATTAATACACATATTTCAAAATTTCTGGAAGAAAATCATTTAATATCCGACAGCCAATACGGTTTTCAAAACAAAAGATCAACTACGGATCTATTAAACTATGTAGCGCATTTTTGGAACAGCATACTTGATAAAGGTGGTGAAACATACGTTATCGCTTTATACATCTCCAAGGCATTCGATCGAGTCTGGCATGCCAACTTAATCAACAAGCTCGTTGCGTATGGTTTGCATTCCAATGTAGTGAAGCTGATTCAAAATTTTCTATCCAACCGATACATTTCGGTCTCCTTAGACGGATTTTCTTCTGAGTCTAAACTAATTAACGCTGGTGTACCTCAAGGCTCAGTATTGTCCCCAACCCTATTTTTGATTTATATCAACGAACTGTTGAAAATCACCAGCAATCTGGTATGGAGTGAAAAAATTTTTGCATCTATTTAGGAGGCCGAGTTTTTTAGACGCGCTTTTTGCCATCGCCATTACATGATCGTTCCAGAGTAGGTCATTTGAAACTGTGACACCCAATAAACGAATGTTTTTACATTCACCTATTGTTTCATCACACATACTAAATAAAATGTCTTTGGGGAACTCGGTCTTTAATCTGGAAACAATCAACAGCTGTGTTTTGGTAGAGTTGAAATTGACAAGGTTTTGGTCACCCCAGTCGGCGACTTTATTCAGGTCTTTGTTCACGTTTATGGCAGCGTCTCTCCGGGCAGGATTAATTCGTTCGTGCATTTTACCTTTTGAAGGAAGGGGCTCGAACGACTTGTGCAGAGTACTATCATCTGCGAAACTATTTATTAGGTTGCTGGTGATTTTCAACAATTCGTTGATATAAATCAAAAATAGGGTTGGGGACAATACTGAGCCTTGAGGTACACCAGCGTTAATTAGTTTAGACTCAGAAGAAAATCCGTCTAAGGTTACCGAAATGTATCGGTTGGATAGAAAATTTTGAATCAGCTTCACAACATTGGGATGAAAGCCGTACGCAACGAGCTTGTTGATTAAGTTGGCATGCCAGACTCGATCGAATGCCTTGGAGATGTCTAAAGCGATAACGTATGTTTCACCACCTTTATCAAGTATGCTGTTCCAACAATGCGCTACATAGTTTAATAGATCGGTAGTTGATCTTTTGTTTCGAAAACCGTATTGGCTGTCGGATATTAAATGATTTTCTTCCAGAA
The DNA here is from genome assembly GCA_963693315.1 of Diogma glabrata. Classification (NCBI taxonomy): domain Eukaryota; kingdom Metazoa; phylum Arthropoda; class Insecta; order Diptera; family Cylindrotomidae; genus Diogma; species Diogma glabrata. The sequence goes on from OY856186.1 coordinate 300,268,791, forward strand.
ATTTTGAAATACGTGTATTAATATAATGCTCGTAGACTTTGGATAGGACCGATAGTAAAGCTATTGGCCTATAACTTGAGATATCGGATTTTGGTCCCTTTTTGGGGACGGGCTGGACATTTGCCAACTTCCAGCACGAGGGAAATATACCAGATTTGTAGGATTGGTAGAATATTTTAGTTAAAGTTGGTGCAAGTTCTTTGGAAAAGGTTTTTAAAATAATGGGTGGAATATTGTCCATTCCTGAGGCTTTGTTGATGTTTAACCCCTTTAAAAGTTTAGCGACTATTTTGGGTTTGAAGTGAAGTTCATTCATATTAACTCCTGAAGACTGGATTTAGGGTATTTCTTTAGGAGCTTCCAAAACAGTGGAGTTCAGAGCAAAGCGTTCAGCGAACAAGTTAGCTTTTCTTGCGGGATCATTGACGATTAAATCACCATCAATAATAGGGGGAATAGAAAATTTTGTACCAGAATTTAAAGAATTAATGGCACTGTAAAAACTCTTGTCAGAAACAGACATAGACGTAAGTTTTGAGGCTTTCGCTTTGTCAATTTCGGACTTTTCGTTTGAGATAATCTGGTTAGATATTTTGTTGGCCTTTAGATATTGGGATCGATTAGTGGGAGTTTTGTTATGAATCCAAATATTAAATGATCTACGTTTGTTTCTAAGTGCCGTTTTGGCAGCTTTCGAATACAAGTATTTTTGTTTGGGTTTTACTATGGAGAAAGGGACAAATTTATTGATAGCAAATTGGATGGTTTCTGTAAAGTTTTGAGCAGAAACATTTACATTGTCAGTGTAAAAACAATGACGGTCGAAAGGGAAACCATGGAAAAAATTTTGAAGCCCACTTTTATTCATTTTTGAGTGGTGAAATATTTTACGGGGAGCTGTAGTTTTAAGTAAATCAGTTTTGATAAGTGATGAAATTAAATAATGATCAGAATGTCCAATACTACCTTTCGCGACATCGACACTCGTAATATCTGGCATTGTGGTAAGATAGAGATCTAAAAGAAAACTATTATCACCGCCATTACGGGGAGTGAAAGTCGGGCTTTTAACAATTTGGAATAGGCCCTGAGACGCGGCAAAAATTTCTGCCTGTTTTCCACTATTGTCAACATCGTCGGTTGATTTGGAGAATTCCAACCATGATTTGTTGTGGACGTTGAAGTCACCGGTAACGATAACTTCACAATTAGGGGACTTTGCTCTAATCTCGTCCACAATTTTTGTCAGTATATTAAAAAAGTTTGGGTTACGTTTGTTGGGGGACCGGTATAAAGCTATTGTAAAAAAAGTCATTTCTGGAAGACATATCTTTAAAACCATTGTATTGAAGCCGTCACCGTGAGGTTCAAAATTTGGAAAGCGCGTGTACGCAACACTCTCATGAATGAATGTGCATACGCCCTGATGGAGTTTGAAAGCTGATTCGAGCCTTTATTTGGAATTAAACGATTCTATAAAGAGGAAATGTTCAGAAACTTGTGTTTCTGTAAGGAATAGAATGTTCGGTTTGTCGTGCTCAAGATGATGTTGCACGTGGTCATGGTTAGCGTTTAATCCGCAGATGTTTTGAACGTGTATTTTAAAATTTTTTATTGAATCATATATGTTGTGTCCCTGCAAATTCCGTGGACGTGCCGCTTTATGGGCGGGTGGATTGCGCAAATTTGCTTTACCACTTGCAGACTTATTTTTTTTCGGTTGTACTGCCATATATATATCAAAAGGGTTTTATTTTATTTTTTTATGTTTTATTTTAAAATGGGTAACTAAGTAAAAAATCCTATCATACAACAAAATATGACATATGCCAATATTTCATGATAAGATGAAGAAATAATAACAAAATAATAAGTGAAAAACAAATTGTCAGAAATTTGCAGAAAACAAAACAAAATTAAATGCCAATAATCCAGATAATGCAGCGCACCCCAGACGCACCGCCCACCATCTCAATTGAGGCACAAAGCCCACACATAACTACGTGTTGGTCCGATTCCTCGGAACAGCTAATGAGCGGTACCGCTACGGAACGCTGCCCAGCTAAGACTGGAAGTGCTGCCGTTGACTAATTAAAGTTCGTCCGCCAGCACCCTAAGATATCATCTTGGCTAATGACATCTCCTGCCATTGCCAGTGGTATGTGATATCTCACGCTAACTCATATGTCAATGGCAGGGACTGGAGTACGCAAGGTAGTTAGACCCGTAGATCAACATTGATCATAATCGATCAAAATCGATCCCTCCTGCGGTAGCAGGAATGGAAAGAGATAAAAATGAATGGAGAGATAAAAATGCTGCATGGGATCCTGTATTTTTGTGTTTATTTTTACAGGATCTTTTCTTTTGTGGAAATTATTTTCTATATAAAATTTGAATTTAAAAGATAGCTTCAATTTTTTTTATAGTTTTATAGTATACATACACAAAATGTATAAAATATTTCTTATCCTGTATATTTTATAATCTAAGGGTGTCACAGTTTCAAATGATCTACTCTGGAACGATCATGTAATGGCGATGGCAAAAAGCGCGTCTGAAAAACTCGGCATCCTAAATAGATACAAAAATTTTTTCACTCCATATCAATTGCTCCATGTTTATAAGTCCTATCGTCCCTGTATGGAGTACTGTTGTCAAGTTTGGGGTGCTGTTTCTGTTTCCATCTTGGCCTTCTTGGACTCTTCAAAAACGGGCTATTTGAATTGTGGGTGATCGAGCTTTGGCATCAAAGCTTGATTCCCTACAACATTGTCGCACTGTTGCTGACCTCGTTGTTTTTTTACAAATATCGTCATCAACAGTGCTCAGATGAAATCAACAGCATCCAGCCTCAAACTTATTTTTACCCCCGTTCCACTCGGCAATCGGCTGCCGCAACCAGTGAAACGGTCGAGATCCCGCGCTGTCATACTGGCAGATCGCAGAAAGATTTCTTTGTCCGAACTGCATACAAATGGAATAGTTTGCCGGAATCCATAGTCTCAGGTGGCTTCAATCCGCAGAGGTTTAAAAAAAACGCTCATCAACACCTTAGAACGCAAGTTGTTGTGGGACCTAGGTCTTAAAATGTATTTATGTGTTGTTGTGACACATATCGTAGACCCTATATCAGCGGTGCCCAAACTGCGGCCATCTGGCCGCATGCGGCCAGTTTTATGATTTGGTGCGGCCAGTAAAAATATTATAAAAATAGCAAATACCACAATAATAATAAGTTCCAATTAAAAAAGTACAATATTTTGGTACGTACTAAATTCAAACTTAAATATTCTTAACAAATTCCTATAGAAATAGACCGACATTAATTTGACTGAAAAACGAACTAAGAATTAGTAAAACTACACAAGAATTTAATGTTCGCGACTTAATTTGAATAAAAAATCTTAACATAATTTATACTGTTTATTTATTTTTTTTTCGTGCGGCCAGTCATTTTTGTTTTTGTAAATTTTTGGCCTTCACTTCCATGATTTCTGGGCACCCCTGCCCTATATATACCACATATTGTAAATCCACAATACTTTATTTTAAAAAAAAAAACTACTACAGAATTCAGCTGCACATTTGAAGAGGGTACACTCAGAGAATTTTGTTAGTAAATTTAATAACCGCCCGTTTTAAAAAAGTGTAATAAGTTATTTTATTAATCTAAATACGATTTTTATTCAAATAATTACCACAGTAGTTCGGTTAATACTTTTTGTTATTATTTTAATAAAAATGTTTATTAAAATAAAAATACGGTCAATATTATTAAAAAAATCACAACGGTTTATTAAATTAATAACCAATTTTTATCAAAAAAATGAATTCAGATATTCAAATAAAAAGACATGTGATTACCGTAGAGCTATTAAAATAAAAACATAAATTGTTATTTTTGTAGTTAAATTTAATAACCATTTTATTTACTTTAATATATTAATTATTGACGTTTTTACTTTCCAAACGTAAGTTATTAGATTAATAATAGTATACATTAATCTAACCTTTGGTTTTTATTTGTAATAACCAAGATTTTATTCTTGGTAAGCATCACAGTTTATATCCAGACGATGAGTAAACTACTTTAAAAAAATTTTTAAATAGTTTTGTGAATAGTTAAAAGTGTTGTTAAAAAAAATGAATTGATAAAGTAAGGACGCATTGTGAGTTTTACTTTTTACAATAAAATAATACAATGATAGTTAGTTTATAGAAACTTCTTCCCTGAAGAAGATCTCCTAGAGATCGAAAATATATTTGGAAAAATAAAATAAAATATTAAAGTGATAAAGTCTTAGTTTCATTAAAAATTCAAAATAATTAAATTCAAATCACACTTTAACTAGCTAAAAAGTAAAATATTATAATTTACAATGATAACTAATTTTAAAACTTAATGAGACATTTGATTTTAGACCACATATTATAATAAAGAACCAGTGAAAACACCCAGCTGGTAAAATTTATCAAAAATTTTATAACTTTCTAATTCTATGCCAAATGCTTGTCTTATTGGTAAAAGAAAAACACCTGGTTTGTCGTTGGCAAGTAAACGAATACGTTCGGTATGTGAAACTTTTTAAATTTTTTACTGTTTATACCGTGATAAAAAAAATGGTTTTTTAGTTCCTGAAGCAGATCCGTTTTTGTTCATTAAACAGAGTAGTTGGGCTGCAATTGAGTCTGCATGGGATAGTACTAAATAACTATACGACTCAACTACATTTCAACACAAAAATTAACTCCGGAATTTTTAACCAAATGGAAGCAATATAAATCGCCGCTTTGTTGGTAATTAATAACTTAATATTAGTATATTTCAATAAAATTTTAATTATGATTTTCCTTTTGAAATTTTCAGATTGCCATTGATTTTATTTTAATACATTGTTTCCGAAAGCATGCGACATTTCTTGTAAACTGCCAACATTTATTTAGAAAACTCAGCCCATATTTGACGAGCAAATTACAGATAAAAAAAACTCAAGAGAAATTGCTGAAGAGCTTCGCAATACTGAGAATATGACAGAAAGTGAGTTTTTTAAATTTGTCTATTTTTCAGCTCCAAAAGCTTAGAAGGATTAAATAAAATATAAATATAAAAGTAGTTTTTGGACATTTATACTGAGTTGAGAGTTCCAATTAGCTGCTAAATTGTACTAAACTTCTAAATCTAAATTTAATTTCACAAAATTACCGAATTTTAATTTAAATTAATAGTTGTTAGATATTGTTTAATATATGAATTTCTTCCCAATTATTTAGAAACAAAATATTGATTTGACTACATTGATTTAGTCTTAGAACGTTTAGTACAATTTAACATCAATTGGAACGCAGTGTTAATCTGTAATTTTTTCGGATGAAAATCGAAAAAAACCATTCCATGTTTGATTCTGTAATAATATAAAATTTTTCTATTAAAATCTCCCGAAATAAAACCCAACTTTTCTTATAGATTCGGACCTCCTAAACACGAATATCATATTCATTTTTTGGTTAGTTTTGCTAGTTAGTTCTTGTTTTTGAGATATTCACGAAAAACCAATTTTTTTGGTGATCAAAAATGTTGTTTCGGCTTTTGGGTCTCATATTTTACAAAACAACCAAATTCAATATACGAATGAAACAAGTGCATAGTAGATATGCTAATAAATATTTTGAGCTATATTTTGTAAAAATTCATTAAGGATTCTTGAAGTTACAGTCGAAAAAAGTTGAAAAAAAAAATACGAAAAATTCACGTTTTTTTAAAATTTTTCCATTTTCAACGCCATAAATTTTGAACAAATAAAGACATTCATTTTTTTTAATTTCTTGGAACCTATAGTAGTTTCAATTTTCTTTCTTTTAAGCTAAAAGATACGAATATTGGTGCAGTTTGCACCAAGCTATTCAAATTTTCCCAAAGAAAGTCAAAACTCAAAATTGAAGCTACTTTAGGTTCCAAGAAACTAAAAAAATTAGTGTCTTTGTTTGTTCAAAATTTATGGCGTTGAAAATGGAAAAATTTTAAAAAAACGAATTTTTCGTATTTTTTCAACTTTTTTCGACTGTAACTTCCAGAATCCTCAATGGATTTTTACAAAATATAGATCAAAATGTTTGTTGGCATAGTTACTATGAACATGTTTCATTAATATATTTAATTTGTTTGTTTTGTAAAATATGAGACCCAAAAACCGAAACCACATTTTTGATCACCGAAAAAAAATGGTTTTTCGTGAATATCTCAAAAACAAGAGCTAACCAAAAAATTAATTTTAAATTCATGTTCAGGAGATCCAAATCCATAAGAAAATTTGGGTTTTATTCAAGGAGACAAAAAAAGTTCAAAATTTGTAAACTAGTGAATTTATTTACTGCACAGCATACTCCGTCCAACTAAAAAAATTTTGGAGCATAAAATTTATAAAACTTACACTGTTTGAGATTCTCAAACCGTTGTGCAATTATAGGTCAAACTGTTCAAATTTTAGAAGAGATGTTACAAAAGTATTAGGATCAAGAAGGACCAATTCAACCTCTGTTGTTGATTGATGGATCTATAATAAAGTCAACGCAAATACTAGTATGTTTTGATAATGTAATGTGTGTTCAAAATATTTTATTTATTGAATTTAAAATATCAGCAATCAGCAACAAATTTATTTTTATGTATTTTCATACATTGAAAAAGAAAGAGCACATTATTCCGTAAATTTGATGATTGATTTGTTAAATTCAAATCTATAATATATTTTATTAGTTTAATTATGTAAATTTATTTTTTTTTATTTATTATTTTGCATACGAGTATTTTCTTTCATTACTTTCATTTTTTAATTCTTGTCGTATATAAATTTTGAAAATTCTTTAAAACAAAACAAAAGTTTAAATTATGTTAAAAACCAAAATGTATAAAATGTAAATACCTTGAAATTAAATAAAAATAATTAAAAACAAATAAAATTGTTAATAAAAATTTATTTTTCTTTTATTTAAAAGTGTAAAATATAAGTTTCATTCCATTATTAATTTAATAACATCTTAATATTAATTTAATAAGAAACTATTATTAATCTAATAAGATCGTATGGTTAATCTGATAACCTGATATTATTTTAACGACAACTTTTTATTATTCTAATAATGTATGTCATTTATCCAATGGATATCTGATATTAACCTAACCCATTATGTTATTAATTCAATAATAATTTATGTAAATATAAAAGCTATCGTTTTAAGATTGAAAATTAAAATTTTTTTTTGTTAGTAAATCTTACGAACAAAAAATATTAGTTTAATAACGCCTGTTATTACGAAATTAGTAAAAATAATCACAAGTTGTGATTAGCTGTATAATAATCACCAAATTATTAATCTAATGGCTATTTTGATAGTTTTTAATAACAGAATTCTCTGAGTGTATAAACTCATTTTTGTATATATGTTTGTATTCATTATACAGATGCCTTTCGATGTACATATAATGACATTAAATAAAATCTTAAAATAAATTTAAATTTAAATAATCTTAAAATATAAATATTAAATGATGAGTGGTTCCATTCACTAATATACATATGCGTCATTGTAATATACTAAATTAAACTAATTTAACTTTTTTTCGTAGACTTACAGATTTCAAGTTTATAAAATGTGTTAAACTCGCTTGTCTTTAAAATTTATTTTTTTTCTTGACAATTTTTTATAATTGCCAAATGCAAACGATATTAATAATCGATAATTAATATCGTTTGTAATCTGTAATCGTTGCAAAAGTTTTGTTGTAAAACTAAATATCCAAACATGTTAAACTATAATGTGTCATATATCATATGTTATGGAATTGAAGAAAAGCCTAATAATCACAGTTTGGTGCGCATGTGAGACACATTATGGATGTGATTTGAAGAATTCACACTTACCAATATTTACTTATGCAAATATTTATTTATACAAATATTTATTCTGTAACTTTATACTTTCTTAAAAAAGAGTTAATATATCAAACTAAATTAAGGACTTCTCTATGTAGCAAATCAACATGCAAAATTTCCAATAGGCAATATATTCAAAGTTTCCATTTCTTATATTTTATCGGCGTCTTGATTTGATTTTCCATCTGCTATATGTGCATGCTTCTCTGTGTAACAGGTGTTGCTTATATATTTCATGATTTATCTCTACGGGTTATATCATAATAGTTATGCCTGCACCAAAGGATTTATTTAGGCAAGTTCTAATGCCACGTGGCGGTAAGGATATCTTCTTTGTATGGGTGGTCGTTTTGTGACAGTTTATTAGTTATTGACGAGAAGCAGATCGTGGAACTACCAAGTGACAGCCAGTTGCATTGTGTAGTGCAGTATTTTGTGTTGTTTGTAAATTATTTTTATGAACTTTGACTCGGATCAACCTGGTCTGTTTTGGGTTGTGGGCTAGATAGCGTTTTAATGTGTAACGATCGCAATAATCGCAAAACAATAATAAAATCAAATTCCTCTTTGTTTTCAATTCAATAGAAATGTATTACATTAATTTCCGTTCATTTTTACATTAATAGTACTTTTAAAATTTTCCCAACTTAACTGCTAATTGATTTTGAATATATTATAAAAAGCCAACGAACGTACTAAATTTTTATTTCCAATACTAATGAACAGATGTCGTGTTAATCATTGCTGAATTTTAAAAAAGATTACCCGATTTTGTTTTGACATCATAAGATGGCAAAAGCAAAATCACATTTTGCAATTTTTAAAAATAAAAAGATTCATTCGATTCTTGTTTTTAAAAAGAAAATGTTGAATTGTTCTTGTGATTAAACATTAAATCAAACAGAAAAAAAGAGTCTATATAAAAAATATATATCCATGAGTGATGTTGTGACATAATAAATTGTAATTTAAAATTAAATAGATTTTAATAATAATATTTACATAAATTTGCCACAATTTAATAAATGAATGGTTATTAAAGTATCAAAGAATTTTTTTTGCTGAGATACAAGAAGAATAGCGCGTCTTTATATTTTTACTTGATTATGCTGTGTTTTTGTGACTTCAAAACGCCATTTTATTAATATCAAGTAATAAATTTGTTTATTCGATTAATTTATAAAAAAATATCAATGGAAATATGGAGAATTATACAATTTAATTGATCCAAATATAGAATATGGAAATATTGTATATAGTGGCAATAATAATCAATCAGGAATTCATTTAATAAATCCACCGCAGACAAATTTGACAGAACATAATGAAGAAATGATATTGGAAAATCAAACAAATAACTTAAAACAACAGAATATTGATGACATCAATCAACAGTTAATAATTTAAGGTATTTATTATAAATATATATATTAATTTTAATTTAATTATTCTCATTGGAATGTCAGAATAATTTTATAAAACTTAAGAGATTCCCAATTTTCAAGCTTCGTGTGGGGACAGATGCTGTCCCGTAGCATCAATTTTATTTGTATTAACAAAGGTCCAAAATAATAACTGGCTCCGTATCAGGGCAGTTATAATAACTAGCGCCGAACAAAAAGGGACCCGTTAGGTTGATTACAGTTATATTTCTTGTATTTTTTTTTAGATATATATATAAATAATTTGGTGGGAAAATATTTTCCAGTTTGGGCGTTGGCAAGCCGGTTTTTTTTTTTGAAAAAAACTTTTTTTTGTGGAACATCTTATATTATTATATTTATATATTTATATATTAATTGATTATTTCAATTCAGATTAATTAATATCTATATATAGTTTATTTTTCGCGTCGGTTTATTTGGCTAAATTTTGTTAAAAAGCTAGAGGAAAAAATAAAGGTTTAGTTTCTAAGGTGTTCATGTGTATATTTATCATAAGTACTCTAAATTTATATTTTCAAAATTTAAAGAATTCCGCGTTTCTCTTTGTAAGTTTTAGGATAAACCAGTTGTGGTTTTTTTTGGTAATAGGGTGGTGGCAACCGGTTTGGGCCGTGGTTGTCAATCAGCTTTTTGTTTATCTTGAAATAAACCAGTTATTGGTTTCGTTTTGGTTTTGATTAGGAAATTATATATTTTGAATTTTGATTAGTTAAGACTAAATTTTTTTTAATTTTGAAAAAAACCGTTTTGGGACAGCAATTTTTTTTGGAGATTGTTTTTTGTGCTGTCATCTGCTTTTAGTAATACTAATTGTTTTTTTATTTGGAAAAAAGAAAACCGTTTTGGGGAAGCAGTTTTTTTTTTTTTTGAATTTTTTTTATGCTACCATGTACATATTGTACATATAATTGTTTATATATTGTACACATTTTTGGATGATGCAATTAATTTATATATGAAATTAATCGTATGTTTTTTTTGATTGTGGTTAAGTCATGTTTTTATGAGTTTTAGGATGTTATTAACGTAATAAAGGTTAACATTGACCAAACAGTTTTCAACGGTTTTGTATAAGTTTAAATCTTTCGTCACTACTTTCAAAGTATTATTGGTCTGTGTTTATGGAAGTACAATTGAAAATAATTAATTCCCATCAACTTTATAGAGTGAGCCGGATCCAAATCAATATCTCTACATTTGTCATCATATTGATCCGCTAATGTACGTATACAGATCTCGTATGAGTCCATTTTAGCTACCACCATTTTTTTAGAATTATTTTTTTCATTGCGATTAATTTTAAAAAGTGGTATAAATATAGAAATAATTATTTTTTAGCTAACATTTATTTTTGTTTTGGATACAATAAATAAAGCGAAAGATTTAACCTAAACAAATATATTAGAGTTAATAACTTAAAAATTAGTAAGCTTAGTTTTGAATTTAAAATAATCGTAATTTTTTTTTAAATTACCAATTTATTATTTAGTCTGAAGATTAAATTTAATTAATTTCATGTAAAACTTTATTAACACGTATTATGTATTTCATGTTTCGATTTAGCATTTTTAAATAAGAAATTATTTAGATTATGGATAAGTTATATATTATTTAGGTTTATTGATTCACCTTTCCCAGCGGTAGGCCTAACAAGCCATCCATGGGGCTTATCCCCTTAACATTGATATCGTTCTTAGATCGCCTATGGCCACCGGGGTTATGCGATCGAAGAACATTGGTTTCTTCTCTTCATTCGGCGAGGAAGTTCTCAGGGACGAGGAGTGGTGTTGCGTGTTTGTACTTGGGTGCAAACCAGTAGTACCATTCTTTGCTCAGAGACTTCTTCGGTGTAATGAAGAGAAGAACCAATTGTACTTTTGCTTTCAGGATCAGAGGCTTCACCTCATACAAATTCAAAAAACTTTTCCACTTTTCCATTTAGTTTTTCAATAGACAATTTTTCATAGAGTTTAGGTTTTGAAGTCTGGTGCTCGGGAGCGTTCTACAACTTTCGCATTAGGTTTAGTTGTAATTTATTTGTAGGTTAAACAAGCACAACTGGGTCAGTAGAAATGGACCTAGTGTCTAATCGTGACAGTTGTGATTGTTTTATTAGGTTGGGGAGAATCTGTTCTGTAGAATCTGGTCGTTAGGGGCTTTTCTAGTCAGTTCTCACATGCATGGTTGGAGTGGGCTCGCGAACGCGATATTTTAGATTTAAACAATATGGATATTGTAGCCATACTTACTTTTTGGATTGTCTCCAGACGAGTCTTGATTTTGGGAATCTCTTATGATATTAAATAAAAATAAAATAAATCAAACAAATTTTTCAAAAATTAAATAAATAAAATTTTTATTAAATAAATTAAATTTTCGTTAATTAAAATAATTTTAGGTAAATGAATAATTTTTTTAGAATCTAAATAATTTTAGGTAGCTAAATAAATAAATTTTCTTAATTAAGCTTTACGTCAAGACATAAATAAATATTCTTTGTTTTTTAAAAAAATAAATAAATATTTCAAAGTTAGGACGGTGCATCCGATAAATAAACATTCTTTTGAATATTTTTTATTTTTCAATTTTTTTTAAAAATAAATAAATATTTTTAGGGGTGCTATCGTCAATAACTAATTTTAGGTATATATATATATTTCAGTATATCTGAAATTGAATAAATAAATTATATTTTTACATATACAATATCTTAGGAATTTTTGTACAGATTCAGCAAGGATTAGCTACGACGGTCTTTCCTTTGGTTCCTTTACGAAGTTTGTTTTTTTTACAAAAATTTTTTTTTGGGGCGTTCGTTGTTTTTTTTCGTTTTGCGTTTTTCATTGTTTTCATTTTTCCATCGTACTAACTACATTTGTTGTTGGGAATTGGTTTTAGTGTTGTTAGCGAGTTCATAATTTTTCGGGTTTTACCATCAAAATGTCAAACCAACTAGACGTTGACCATCCGTTCTATGGTTTGGAACCCACCGAACTACAGATCGAATGTCTGGTTCGGGGTGTGAACTTCAGGGGGAACAATTGGGCAGAGGACTTTGCAATACCACAATTGGGTCCATCACTCCAAGCTGAACACATACACAATAGTCCAGCATTAGTACAACAGCAATTATCATTAAATTATCCATCAGTACCACAGGTACAACCACCACCATTATATCCACAAGCTCCACTTACAGCACCACCACCATACAACCAACCTCCTCAGGTATGGCGTGACGCGGCTCCAGCGTTAGCACCAGTGGAGTACCGAGGGGTTCGTGGGAACAATTTGAGTCGTTATGACTCAAATTGGGTTCCAACCTTCACAGGAGATGGTCACTCTCCTGATGTTCATGAGTTTATTCATAGAGTTGAGGCGGCTGCCAGGAGGGACCGTGTGAATCGGGACGACCTTAGGTCTATCGTTCCACGGTATCTCAAGGGGGCTGCCGACAGATACTATTTGAACTTAACTCATGAACATGAGGTGGTGACCTATCCAGTGCTAAGGGAGGGACTCCTACAAACCTTCGGTACGCTCATTGATGATAAGGCGATCTTGCGAGTTCTTCTGAACCGCAAACAAAAGTCAAAGGAGAGCGTGTACGAATATCTGGTGGAGATTGGTTCGTTGAATCGTCGCTTAGCACGTCCATTTGCTGACCGTGAAATGCTAGAAATTGCTCGGGAGGGACTGAGTGTGGAGCTCCAAAACGCTACTCTAGCTGCAACAATACATTCAATTGATGAACTTCGGACTTTATGTCAGAAGTTTGAACGGTTGTGGTCCACACCAGTTCCGACCAGAACATCAAATTTAAGAATTAGCAAGCTACAGCAGGTGGATGATTATGAGGTGGATGTGGAACTAGATCGATATGGATATATTGAAACGATGGATTCAAAACAGCCCGAACAACAGCACGAAGGACGATCGGCAACCACCAACGAAACCCAAATAAAATCATCTAGCACATTTAATTTCCCATCATTACATTGCACGTATTTTAGACGTCTGGAACGTAACATCAGATATTGGAGGATGAGGAAATTATTTCGCAAAGCTTGTATTTCATCTATCCTTTCAGAAACAAAGGATCCTCGGCCGCGACTAGCAATAAAGATTTTGGACAAACATATTTCAGGTCTATTGGATAGTGGAGCGTCAATCACTATACTTGGAAGAAATTCCTTGGAATTATTGGAATCATCAGGTACAACCTACCGTAAGTACACTTCGTGTATTCGTACGGCGGATGGTACTGCAAATAAAATTTTAGGTTACATAGAAGTTCCAATAACTGTGAATGGCTCCACTAAACCAATGCGGTTCCATATAGTCCCTGGATTACGAGAAGAGCTCTACCTGGGCATAGATTTCTGGGAGAAATTTGGTATTGTTCCTTCATTTGTTAGTGAACTGACTCGCACAGAGCTACAAACTGTTAATATACATAACCTCACCACTGACCAGCAACATGAACTGGATATGATCAAGGATTCTTTCCCGTCATTTGAAGTGTCTGGGCTCGGAAAGACTTCTTTGGTTGAACATGTCATCGATGTTGGTGATAGTGCACCTGTTAAACAGAGGCACTATCCCACATCGCCGGCTGTTCAACTAAAGGTCTATGCCGAACTTGACCGAATGCTTCAAATGGGCGTGATCGAAGAGTCTAACAGTTCTTGGTGCTCGCCAGTGGTTTTGGTACAAAAAGAATCTGGTAAAAACAGATTATGTATTGATAGCCGTCGTGTCAATTCACTAACTAAAAAGGACGCTTACCCACTTCCCTTGATTGATGGCTTACTAGGTCGTCTAAATAGCACAAAGTACATTTCAAGTATTGATCTCAAAGATGCTTTCTGGCAGATTCCTCTGGCAGAAGCATCTAGAGACAAGACAGCCTTCACAGTGCCTGGTCGTCCATTGTATCAATTCCGGGTTATGCCCTTTGGATTGTGCAATGCTCCCCAGACAATGTGTCGGCTAATGCACAAAGTGATACCACATCAATATCACGAAAATGTCTTTGTTTATTTAGATGATCTATTGGTAGTCTCTTCCACGTTCCAGGAACATATGGAGTTGCTGTCCAAAGTCTCTTCATTGTTAAGAGCGGCTGGGTTAACCATAAACCTCAAGAAAAGTAAATTTGTTCTGAGAGAGGTGAAATACTTGGGATTTTTGGTTGGTGAGGATGGTCTTCGAACAGACCCTGACAAAGTAAGAGCTGTAGCAGAGTATCCAGCTCCATCTACAGTAAAACAAATACGTAGACTATTGGGAATGGCTGGTTGGTACCAACGTTTCATACCCAATTATGCAAGCGTGGTATCACCAATCACAGATTTATTAAAGAAGAGTTCGGGAAAATTGAAATGGACATTGGAAGCGCAAGCTGCTTTCGAAAATTTAAAACGATTGCTGACTACAGCACCAGTATTAATTAACCCTGATTATAATAAAGAGTTCTTTATTAGATGCGATGCGAGTCTGACAGGAGTAGGTAGTGTGTTGTATCAGGTTGATACTGACGGACAAGAGTGTCCGATAGCCTTCATGTCGAAAAAACTTAATAAAGCTCAACGAAACTATTCTGTTTCTGAGCTTGAATGTCTTGCGGCAATTCTGAGTGTGAAGAAATTCAGGGGCTATGTTGAAGGTCACCGATTTACAATTGTGACTGATCACTCAAGTCTGAAGTGGCTTATGTCACAGAAGGACTTGAGTGGCCGTCTGGCTAGGTGGAGCCTAAAACTCCAACATATGGATTTTACCATTGTCCACCAAAAAGGTACCCAAAATATAGTCCCTGATGCTCTATCTCGTCTTTATGACGATACACACGAGGAATTGACGGAAGCATTAACACATCACATTAACGACATCAAAATCGACAATGAAGGTTATCGGCACAAGGAATATACGGATATGATAGCTAAAGTTCAATCATCTCCTAAGGACTTTCCATCTGTTAAAGTCGTGGATGATAAGCTATACATACGTATTGAGCCAAGATCTGATGCAATACCTAACGATGTTCCTGTGTGGAAACTCTGGGTACCAAAACCGATGACTTCAAACATGATTCAGAAACATCATGATGATAGTACTGCTGCTCATGGAGGTGTTAAAAAGACTTTAGAATTACTTCGACGTCTTTATTATTGGCCGGGCATGGCGTCACAGGTACACAACTATGTTGTGTCCTGCGACACATGTAAACAAACAAAAGCCACGAATCAGATATTGCGTCCTCCGATGCAATATCAATTCGAAACAGCACGTCCATGGCAGAGAGTCTATATAGATTTTTTGGGACCGTATCCTCGTTCTACACTTGGGAATACGGTATTACTGATAGTTCTGGATCATGCTACGAAGTTTGTACTACTGAAACCACTTAGAAACGCAACTTCACCGAAGGTGAATGCTTTTCTAAGGAATGAAGTGTTTCTTACATATGGGGTACCAGAGTTTCTGCACAGTGACAATGGCAAACAGTTCACTAGTAGGAACTTTCAAAATCTTTTGTCAGATTTCGGCATTAAGCACATTAGGACCGGTGTCTATAGTCCTCAAAGCAACGCGTCAGAGCGGGTCAATAGGTCAGTTCTAGCAGCAATTCGAGCGTTCATAAAGGGTCAACATACCAAGTGGGATTCACAAATTGGTGAAATCGCATATGCACTGCGGGCTGCAGTACATTCTGCTACCAAGTACTCACCGTACTATTTATTATTTGGTCAACATCCAATCTCGGATGGAAATACTTACCATTTGTTGAGATCACTACACAAGCTTGGTGAAGATGCTGGTGAGGAAATAGAACGCTCTGATCATTTGACTCTGCTTCGGAACCGGGTTCAACAGAATTTAAAAGCAGCTTTCAAAAAATCGCAACATCAGTACAACCTGCGATCTAAACTACGGACTTTTCAACCACAACAACGTGTGTTTGTACGGCAACATCATTTGAGTGACGCTACCAAAAAGTTCTCGGCAAAATTGGCTCCAAAGTTCTTACCTGCAATGATTAAGACTAAGATTGGAAATGTACTTTACGAGTGCATAGATATGAGCGGTAAGAATCTTGGAGTCCATCACGCGAAAGACATCAGGGAATGATGTCTTTTCGTTAGGTAGGGTTGTTCCTCTGGCTGATTGTCGTCTCTGGGGTTCACATCTTCAGGTCATACTTACTGGTTGTATCGGGGTGTCCATGGTGCTGGCGTTCGGATGGATGGTCGGTCTCAATACTCAGTGAAGTTCTTAAGGACTTCATGAGTGTTGGAACCGGTCATCGGTCTTGACGCCGGTGACTGTGGGTATCTCGATCCCAGATACAGTTTAATAGGTGGAAGTAGTTCGGTGGTTTTCTGTCATGGAGGGGATGGCGACGTTTTTGTGATTTCAAGAGTAAAAATCTTGGTTTCTACCTTGAATTCATGGTGTAACGATCGCAATAATCGCAAAACAATAATAAAATCAAATTCCTCTTTGTTTTCAATTCAATAGAAATGTATTACATTAATTTCCGTTCATTTTTACATTAATAGTACTTTTAAAATTTTCCCAACTTAACTGCTAATTGATTTTGAATATATTATAAAAAGCCAACGAACGTACTAAATTTTTATTTCCAATACTAATGAACAGATGTCGTGTTAATCATTGCTGAATTTTAAAAAAGATTACCCGATTTTGTTTTGACATCATAAGATGGCAAAAGCAAAATCACATTTTGCAATTTTTAAAAATAAAAAGATTCATTCGATTCTTGTTTTTAAAAAGAAAATGTTGAATTGTTCTTGTGATTAAACATTAAATCAAACAGAAAAAAAGAGTCTATATAAAAAATATATATCCATGAGTGATGTTGTGACATAATAAATTGTAATTTAAAATTAAATAGATTTTAATAATAATATTTACATAAATTTGCCACAATTTAATAAATGAATGGTTATTAAAGTATCAAAGAATTTTTTTTGCTGAGATACAAGAAGAATAGCGCGTCTTTATATTTTTACTTGATTATGCTGTGTTTTTGTGACTTCAAAACGCCATTTTATTAATATCAAGTAATAAATTTGTTTATTCGATTAATTTATAAAAAAATATCAATGGAAATATGGAGAATTATACAATTTAATTGATCCAAATATAGAATATGGAAATATTGTATATAGTGGCAATAATAATCAATCAGGAATTCATTTAATAAATCCACCGCAGACAAATTTGACAGAACATAATGAAGAAATGATATTGGAAAATCAAACAAATAACTTAAAACAACAGAATATTGATGACATCAATCAACAGTTAATAATTTAAGGTATTTATTATAAATATATATATTAATTTTAATTTAATTATTCTCATTGGAATGTCAGAATAATTTTATAAAACTTAAGAGATTCCCAATTTTCAAGCTTCGTGTGGGGACAGATGCTGTCCCGTAGCATCAATTTTATTTGTATTAACAAAGGTCCAAAATAATAACTGGCTCCGTATCAGGGCAGTTATAATAACTGGCGGCTTCTTCGGTGGTAGATCGTCTTGTGTTCCTACATCTCTCGTCGCTTTCTTCGGGCTCATTGGCTGTTGAACCGAGGGTACCATCCCCGAAGCATGTACTCTCGGACGGAAGTTTACCGACGGGTGACAATAAGAACAATTTGCATAAATGACGTCAGGTTTGTTGCACTTCCAGCAATACAGTTTTATTCTGTTTTTAGAACAATCAGGAGCTCGATGTCCATTTACCCCGCATCTAAAACAGACAATTGGTTGTCTGGACATTGATGGACCAGGTTGATTAGTATTACCAGATGATATCGCAGGTCGTTGCAGAATTCTTCTAGGTTGTGTATCCACAGCTTCAATATATCCATCTTGTTCTGGATCTATTTCTGATTCATAGTCGTCCATTTGCTGTAGTTCGCTAATCCTTAAGTTTGACATTCTGGTTGGGACTGGTGTAGACCACAAACGTTCGAACTTCTGACACAATGTCCGAAGCTCGTCCATAGTTGTGATTGTTGCTGCAAGTGTAGCGTTCTTCAGTTCTACACTCAGTCCTTCCCTAGCGATTTCTAATAATTCAGCTGCAGCAAATGGTCGAACTAATCTCCGATTTAACGAACCCACTTCAACTAAATACTCATAAACGCTCTCTTTGACTTTCTGTTTACGGTTCAAAAGAACACGTAATACCGCTTTATCATCGGTGAGCGTACCGAAGGTGCGTAGGAGTCCTTCCCTAAGCACTGAGTAGGTCACTTCCTCATATTCATGAGTTAAATTCAAATAATATCTATCGGCAGCTGCCTTGAGGTACTGTGGAACGATCGACCTCAGGTCGTCCCAGGACACACGGTCCCTCCTTGCAGCCGCCTCCACTCGATGGATAAACTCATGAACATCAGGAGAGTGACCATCCCCTGTGAAGTTCGGAACCCAATTTGAGTCATAACGACTCAAATTGTTCCTACGTACCTCTCGGTATGCTCCCGGTGACAATGCTGGAGCCGCGACACGAGATACCTGAGGAAGTGGGTTGTATGGTGGTGGTGCTGTTAATGGAGCTTGTGGATAATTTGTTTGAAATTGTTGTAACTGCTCCTGTGGTATCGGTTGATAATTCAGAGGTTGCTGTACCAATGCCGGATTGATGTATATTTGTTCAGCTTGGAACGATGAACCCAGTTGTGGTAATGCGAAGTCCTCCACTCTCAAACCTGATTGTTGAAAATACGATGGTGGTAATTGTTCTGCCCGTCTTTGTTGTTGCTGATACCCACGATTTAAACTGTGTATCGTATTAGTTATTGGCTGTCCTGGTATTGGAGTGGATCTCTCCTCTGGCTGAAACGCAGGCGATTCGGATGGTACAGATGATCCTCCTGGTTTACTCTGCATAACTGGACGTGTCGACAACGATCTTATTATATCCCAAGCGCGTGACAATTGGGAGATAGCGTAGGTGCGGGCTTCTTGCAAATCATCGCGAGAACCCAACCTATTCATCCTCCCTGTATAGTGCAACACACGATTAGCCAGACCATCTAAGAAAGGCTGATTAATCGGTGGCTGAAGTCTACGTATCTGATTCACAATTAGTTGTGCTGCCTGCACCACCATTTGAAATGGTTTGCTATATAAGTCCTTTGTGTCTGTGCAATTGCATTGTTCGAAATATTGTATCCACTTTGTGCGAATGTGATGGCCATTTTTTTTAAAATTTATGATGTTAATTCTTAAAGCCACGGGTTGCTTGTGTCTGTGTCACCTAGTTGTTCGCTTTCGTTTGTTATTCGTGTTGTCTCAGTTGGAAAGTAATATCTATGATATTTCGATAGATGTCTGGAAAAATGAATGTGCGCGCACTTTTTAATGACTTTGCGAAATACATTTTCTTTATAGCATGGAGATTAAATGGTATTAGAGTTGCACCAACTTGTCTTAGATTTGTTAACGAAATTCATCTCAATTTGTCTTCGGAAAATTAGTGTGTTGCGTTCGGCGTTGAAAAATGTTATTGATCTTCAAATCGAGGTCATTATTGGGATATAATCTCATAATAACACAGTTTTTGTTGCCGTTGACTGAATATGACCCCCAGCACCGCTATAAGATATCACCTTTGCTAGTGATATCTCACTGCTATTGCCAGTGGAATGTAATATATCAAGTTTACTCGTATGGACTGAAGTACATGGCGCTGTCACAACCTTTGATCAAAACTAGTAAAAAAAATTAACAAATCGACAAAACTGATTCCTCAATGTTAACTCAAGTAGAACACGCAATTGTAATCTGGAGTCCTTATTACACCAACCATACCAATAGAATCGAAATAATTGAAAATTATTATATCCCAATTCGGTTGTTCTCTCTTGCAAAATCAAAATATGAAGACGCAACAATCGAATTTGCAGTGCATATACGAAAAGTACAACATTTGTAGTCCTTAAAACAGAACTTTATTTATATACGCTATGTTTATCATCATAACAAGCTGTTGAAAGTAATAGTTATTTACATATCGAGGGCTGAAAGTAGAAGATTACGCCAGCGGTTCATATTGAAGCCCGACGCGAAGCGAGGGCTTTTATTGAACCAAGGACTTAATCTTCCTTTCAGCCTGAGTGTATGTACAACGTTTTACGCACAACTGCACAACTTTATTGTAGTATAAATCAATTTTTGAATTTTTTAAACTCGCTAGACATTTTGAAAATTATGCTAAACATGCCATGATTTGCTCTATAAACTTCATACAATAACACTGTGCGACAAATGGTAGGGGTCAGTGATCCGCTGGGGTTCTGACTACCGGGAAAAGTTATATCGGTAAAAAACAAAGTTATACGTGTCCCGGCGTTTCGCTGGGTCACGTCTAGGAATCCAGATATATCGATTTGAAGTTAGTATGTATCATATCATATAGGGGAAATAGTCACGTTTTGGGGACATAACTCGAGAACGACTAGTCCTATTTTACTGAAACAAATTTAGAAAAATTAAGAATTACAATTCCTTTAATCTACTAATACACTATTTCTTTACACAATCAACAGTTTCACAGTTATAAATAAATTTATGAAGAAAAAAAATAATTTTTTGCCTAAAAAATAAAAAAATTCTATTTTGAAAAATCATGAAAAATTCAAAACGGGAAAAAGTGTCAAATCTTATTACTTTGACATAAAGTCACATCATCTGTGCACAAAACGAGACATAGATCATAAAAATCGATGATAGCATTTCGCTTTTATTCACAATTAAGTAAAGGTATCTCATTTTGACAAGAATATTGATTTTTCATAGAAATTTTTTTTTAATATTATTACTGGAATAAACTCCAAAATTTATTGTTTTAAATGTATTTGGACATGTGTCTTTGTGTATTAATTTTATTTTTTTTACTTTTTTATTTATTATTTTCTATTTTTTATTTTTTTATTTTTATTATTTATTATTGTTATTTTTATTATTATTGTTTATTATTATTATTTATTATTATTATTATTTATTATTATTATTTATTATTATTTATTACTATTATTTTTATTATTATTTATTATTATTATTTATTATTCATTATTTGTTATTATTATTTTTATTTTTATTGTTCATTTATTATTTATTTATTATTTTTTTATTATTTATACATTATTAATTTATTATTTATTTATTATTTATTTTATTTATTTATTAAATTTTTTTTATTTTATTTTATTATATTTTTATTATATTTTTATTTTATTATTTTTATTATTTTTTTATTTTACTTTATTATTTTTATTTCATTTATTTATTTATTTTATTTTTTTTGTATTTCTTATTTATTTAATTTTAATTTTTTTATTTTTTCGTTACTTTTTCAGTATAGTATATCAGTAGATTAAAGGAATTGTAATTCTTAATTTCTAAATTTGTTACAGCAAAATCGGGCTAGTCGTTCTTGAGTTATGTCAAAAGAACCCCAAACGTGACAATTCCTGCTATATGAACTTACTAACTTCAAATCGATATATCTCGATTCCTAGACGTGACCCAGCGAAACGCCGCGCCGGGACACGTATAACTTTTTTTACCGATATAACATTTCCCGGTAGTCAGAACCCCAGCGGATTTTGGCTGTCGCACAGTGTAATTTATTTGTTTGTTTTAATTTTATGAATATTTTACGGGTGATTATTTTACGGACGGTAAAGTAGAAAAATATATTAATATATCATATAGCAACGGGATTTTATTTTACGGATGTAAAGTTCAACTTGCAGCCACGATAACTAGGATGTAAAATGTGTTTTACGATTCGTTTGTGCGTAAATGTAATTATCGCACCAAGCATTTTCGGGAAAAAAATATTTCATGTAACGACCTTCATCATCACCTTCTAAAATAGCAGTATCAACAAATTATGGTGCCTAAATTTACTAATTAATTAATAGAAATATTAATATCAATATTAATTAATTAGTTAAATCTTTTAATATTTTGTTTAAAACAATGTGTTAGGTAGTAGGAATTACAATATATGTCGCAACAACATAAAAACCTTTTAAAATCTAGGGACCAAACAACACGCGTCCTGAGGTGTTGTTGGACGCAGCATTTTGTTATTTTTATGTTTTTTTAAGGAACGGATAGTTAAACAATAAAGCCTATCACATAATAAAATATAACATATGCCAATGTTTCATGATTGGATGGAGGAAATAAAACTAAAATAAGGGCAAAGAGACATATCCCTTGATCGTGTGACATACTGCCTGCCTCAATGGTTAAAGCCAACATATAGCGTTATATGAGAGCTCGTTTCATTAACTTATATATAAATAGTAGAAACTGGAGTACGCGGGTTGCCACACCATGGATCAAAAAATAAAAATAAAATTACAAATCGACAAACACTGATCCCTCTAGCTAATGAATGGAAATTTTCATTTTTACAAATAAATTTTTTTGATCTTTTTATTTTTAAAATGTTATTCCAAAGTTGTAATTAATTTTCTTTGATTCTTAATGATTCATTAATATTGAGTTTACATTAATAACTGAATCGGGTTTTTAAGAATATAAATAAATGAATAAATCAAATTAGTAGAAGGTTCGAATACTCACAATCGCGATTCAAACTTTAATTCTTATATAATATACACTGTTTGTCGATGGCTCTTTGCATAGTATGTGGAATAACATTTTTTGAAAACTCTTGTTTTCTGCGCTTTTAAACAAAATTTTATTTTATTAATTAACACAATTAATTTTAAATTTTCACTCAAATATTTTCGTCTTATTAGGACATCGTCTGGAGCTCTGAAAATTTATAAAAATTGAAATTTACTCCCTAATAGCTGAATTTTGCTTTCTTATTTTTCGCCCTTAGATATTTTAATTTTATTTTAAAAAAAACTTTTTGTGCGTTGTAGATTTTATTTTATTTAGCTCAAAAGAAAAGAGGAATAAAATTAATATTTTTATTTATAGTTGTTTGTTTTGCTTTATTCTTGTAAGTTTTCATCCTATGTCGTTGTTTGATAAGAAAGGAAAGATTTTAGAAATTTATATGATTGAATCATAATTTTAGATAATGATCTTATTTTTGGTAAACTATTATTTTTCTATAATTTATTAATGGAAATTTTTTAATTTGTTGTGGATGAATTTAATTATGTAGTTAATAACCCCTAGATGTGGCAAATGTATGGCAAGGTCCTAATATTTTTTCAATCGTAACATTTCACTCCAATACATCCACCCCCATCTGCAACCCTTGGGTGGGGGGGTTCCCAAGGGCTGCAATAAATAATGATAATAAAACTATTTATTATCATTATTTATTTAAATTGATTTATTGACCGAATTAATTTAAAATAAAAATATAATCATAGTTTGATTAATTCCTTTCGACTTTTATATTTATTAATAAATTATATTTTAATAGTACATTATGGTGCTAGGACGTGAAGCTAAAGATTTTGGACGTATGTGGAGTTTGCAAATCGAGGCGCTAGCCGAGATTTGCACCCACATTAAGTCCAAAATAGCTTACATTCGTGCATCATATACTATTTTTTATTCGCCGCAAGCAAAATATTTAAAAAAAAATGTATATTCTACATTAAAATTATAAATTTGCATAAATTTTGAAATAATATGTGGAACAAGTTTCCCTTGACAAAATATTTGCTATTTTTTCGAAATTATTGTACATATAACTATGACAACAAATGATAACAACCATTTTAATTGGATAATGAAATTTTGAATTTAAGGGTTGCTTTGATAAAAATTTCTATTTTTTATAGAATTTAAACAAATTCAAATGTTTTTTACTTTTTTGGACGTAGCTATGACAACAAAATATATGGCTAAAAAGTGACACTTTAAGACCGCAAATCACAGTAATAAAGTAACACTTTAATACATAGGCAAATAAAAATATATTTTTTCGGCAAACGGCTGTAAAGTTTAACTTTATTGCCGCTGGGGAGTAGCTAAAGTCTTATTTTTTAGCCGGCGGCTGCAAAAGTAACGCCATTTTTACTTTATTTGCCGGCGGCTGTAAAGGAACTTTCATATTTTTACGGCGGCTGTAAAGTAATTTTCATATTTTTACGGCGGCTGTAAAGTAACTTTTATATTTTTACGGCGGCAGTAAAGTAAAATAACATGATATTATTAATTTGTTCAAAACAGAATGCATTTCAGTTCATTTTAATGAATTAAAATCAAAAAAAATTAATTTCAGAAAATTTATTACCTAAAACATATTTATAAAAAATTTGATGCATTAATTTCATATATTTAAACAAATTTAAACGTTTGCCGAAAAAATAGTGTATTGAATTCGGAGCTAAAGTGACTTTTTGTGTTTCGTCTATAACTGTCGGCCTCCCTACGGTCGGCCGCTAAATCATAGACTCAACACAAAAAGTACAACTTTAGCTCCTAATTCAATAATATACTATTTTGTACGAGTAAACCTTAAAAAATGCACTTTTACGATTCAAAAATTGTGCGTAAAGCAGGCTTTTTTTCCCATTGAAATAACAATGCCTTAAATTACTATTTTACGCTCTAAAGCGTAAATATTTTTGACAACATCAAACGAACTCAAAAGAACAAAATACATTATGGATATTTCCAAAAAACATACATATATATACAGACATATATATTTTGTGAAATTTTATTTTGAAAAAATTGTTTAATCTAAGCATTTTTTTATTTGTTTGTAATTGGTTGCTAAAGAAACTTAGAAATAAAAATTAACAAAATATTACGTGAATTTAACAATTTCAACTGTTTCAATTTCACGTTCAAAAAATATTTTACAAGAAATATGCATACTTAGCAAAACAATAGATCAAATGAAACTGAAAAATAAGATGTTTTATAGTTATTTGTGTAACTAGTGCAAAAAGTGCATATTTGTTGCACGATGCATGAAGTTTGCAACCATGCTGAGTGCAAGCAACAAAAATTGTTTTTTGCTCGCGTTGCACACAACATTTTTTCTACGATCTTAAGGTACTTTTTGCACTAGTAAGGTACTTTTTGCACTAGTGCAAAAACTTTTTGCCCTAGAAAGGTACTTTTTGCACTTGTGCAAAAAATTAAACTTTTAGCACAGTACATAGTGCAAAAAATAGTCACTTTTTGCACGATCATAGAAAAAATAAATTAATATAGAAATTTAGGAAAATAATTATCAAACGAAAAACTACTTGGATTAAACAATTTTCTCAAAAAAAATTTTACTATATTGTGTAAATATATGTATTTTAATTTATGCAAATAATACAAAATCTTACTCGTACAAAAAATCTTGTATTGAATTCGGGCATAAATTATCTTTTTTGCTTTCGAGTTAAATCATCTTTTTTGCGCTCGGCTAAAGCCTCGAGCAACAATTCCACTCTCAAGCACAAAAAATCGAAAATCGACCCAAAACAATAACTTCCCATATCGGGAAGTTAATAAAAACAAAAACTTTTTATACAAAAAAATCTCAGAGGATTATATTTATTTTTTTCAAATAATTATCTGCCAAGAGTTTTTTCGCCATTTTTTTTAATTTATCTTAAGTGCAAGAGCGAAAAACAGAAAATAAAAATAAAGCTCGCATGGTTTTATTTTTAAAATAAGTGTGGGCGCCGGGCGTCCCTAAAAAATAAAAATCTGACCACTACTTTTGATGAAAGTCTCTGGACGTTGTTATTCTAAAAATGACACAAATGACTAAACAAAATTTTAAAAAATAATGCATAGACACAAAATTTGTCATAACTCATTAAATTCATTACAATATTTTGTTTTAACTACTTTGTCGGTTTCATTTGAATCGTATATCAATACCTGAAACATAAGATATAACATAGATTTGAAAATTCACATGATGTCATATCAAAGTGTTTACATTTTATTTTAAATTTACAAAATTATAAGGGTTCTGCCCAAGATTTCTAGACCTCCCATTTACAATACAACGCACCTTTCGATTTGACTGAAACAATTGAAAAAACAACAACAATTGCATACAATTTTTCTGTTGTTTTAGTTGCTTCAGTTAAATCGAACACGTCTATAATATCACTAGATTATCGTTGGAAATATTTATTATTATCAAGCTTAAAGTTCACAAGCCTCGGCTCTTTTTTAACGGATTTGTTTTAACAAACTACATTAAAAATTAATTAATTAATATTTATATGTGAAAAATTTTCTATTTTCCGAACATAGAAACAAGTAAATAATTAAAATAACACATTGAAACAATAAAAATTATTCATGCAGTTACACAGAGGTAATAAAAATTTAGATCTATCTCCTTATAGTCTGATATTTTCAGTTTTGAACAGAACCAAGTGAACCAAGTTAGTTGATGTGATAACGATTATTTATATCAAGATTGTTTTGATAAATTTGTTGCAGGTGTAAAAATCTAGTATTAAGCAGTACGATGTGGATTGATTTCGTTTTTATTTTTGTGTTGTATTTTTAAAATCGCTAAAGAACTGTTTGATTAAACTTATATAAAAGAACGACGTCAGAAATTTGCCTTCATTTACATTAGAGCTTTGTTGCAACATTAATAATTATTTAAGTTTTTATTCAAATCTAGAATAATTGCTGTGGCGCGTATGCGTATGCATATTGAATATTTATATATCATTGTGTTTATCGTGTTATTATGATTTTACAAAAGTATCATCGACACTTGTTTGTTTAAATATGCGTATAAATGCAAAAAGACAGATCGAATTCGTTTTTTCAAAATAAAATAATTAATTACAGTTCAGTTAATAAATCTTCTTTACAAATTCCGCAAAAGAGCTTTATGCAATCAGTATAATGGAAATTGATCTTCTAGCAACGATTGATAAGCGAACTCCGAAACTTATTCTTTATTAGTTGTCAATGATGATTTATTTAGATCTGAAAGTCACGTAACGTCTGAAATTGTTTTTCCCTTTCTTCTTAATAAGGAAATAATAAATCAATTGTATATTTTCATACAACCAATTTGATTTGATAGCAATCTTTAGCTACAAAAAAGGTCCAAGTCATTCTTTTCCTAAAACCTATATTTCTGATGATATTTTGAAATAAAACTTGAAATTCTTCGAAACTTGTAAAACCAAATGATGAAAATTTTGACGAAATATTACTAATTTTAATTTTTTTGTCACGGATATTTTTTTATACATTTTGTTCTATATCATAAGAAGAAAATTAGGACTGTTTCGTCAACTATATTTTTTATGTTACTTATAAAATACGAAAACTTACAAGTTCATTTTAAAAATATCTGAGAACTATACGTTTTAGGGAAAAAATGACTTTTTTGCAGAGAATTAAATTTCCTACAAATATGTTAACATGATTTTTTTTAATCTGCATATTTTATGAGATATTTGAAAAAATCTACGAATTTTTCAAAAAATCAACTTCGATGATTTAGCGACACGTGTTCCTTTTGATTTAAAAAAATAATGCCCTCGCGGTTTTTTGACCACAAAGAATTTATTTAGGGGGCGTCTCGGAAAATTTAATTTTTAACGACCAGTATAATGTATACGTACAATATACATCTTTTAACTTGTTTTTTCTGTAAATCTATATTAGACAATCATATTAAAACACAAAAAACAATTATCAATTATGATAAACAACATCCAGAATAATAAGTTTAATTAAAAAGAATCTGTAAAAGTTCACACAAACCATATTAAGATACTAATTTAATAGAAGCACAAACCACATTGAATTAACAAAATGGGAAATTAATTGCTAATAATACAATTGTAAATCATTTTTTTGTTTATCTTTGGAATTGATTTAAACATTATTCTTCAGCAGTAATTAATATTCTACACTAGATTAAAGCAGTTATACAATTTTATTTACAATGGGTATTAATTAAGATGTTATTTATAGGAAGTGCATACAAACATGATACTTGAGTGATATACTGCTCTTTCAAAATAAAATTTTCTATTGCTACTCGGTCCAGATACCGTAGATAATATTTCGTAGATTATGTCGTTCGGTAAAGAATAATTAAATGCATGAATCTTATATCACAATATATATGTTACGGTCAAAGTGTTAAATTCGGCGATTATATATATTTACCGGTTAATATATATAATCGCCAGTGCATTTGGTGAATATTAGAAATATCACTGATATGCGTTCAATTTAACACTTTTATCGGCTATTATATATATAATCACCTATTGGAGTATTGATTGTGTTTATTTTGTAATTCATTTAACATGGAAAAGTGCCGTGATTTAATGATGAGAAATTTAAGAGCCAAAATTTGTCATTTATGCTAAATAAACAGATAATACCCAATTTATTACAAAAGATAAGTTTAAAGAAATAAAGGATCAACTTTTTATTAAAAACACAACAACACTTGTTATTAAAAAAAATAGATAAAAATCAATCGAAGTCTAATGGTAAAACTTCTATGGTGGAAGTAGATGATCATACTAAATTAATTTATCGACTGGCTGACTAGAATAAGTGGCTGAATAGAATGATCAAAAAATTGCAAGTCTATTATACAAATGTTACCGATGTTACCATGACAGTTGCCCGAAAAATTCAAAAGTTCCGAAAAAAGAATTAGTAGTAAAGCCAATCATTTCAAATAAATTGAACTCCAGGTGCCAAGTGAACCGTTTTGATATCCAGACTCTTGAGGATAACTATTGCAAATTTATGCATACATTTTTGTATCAAGCGCATTTTGCTAAATTTGTTTAGCGTCAATCGAAAAGCAAACGGGTAGAGTAAAGGTGCGTTCGAATTGACTGAAACAACTGAAAAAACAACAACAATTGCATTCAATTTTTCATTTGTATCAGTTGCTTCAGTCAAATCGAACACAGCTTAAGTTGCTTATGTTTCGTTAGATGTATTTACAATTTTTGGAGTTCCCATCGTGTTAAACAGTAAATATGGTCGTGAATTTTGCGAAATCTCCGTGAATTGGATGAAATGTTGTCTTTGTGAACCCGATCAAAATGGAAAAACTCGAATTATGAGCTATGAATGAAATGATGTCTATGTTAACTCAATCAAAATTGATCCATGGAAAAACTCGTCAGCGTCAGTCACAGGGATGTATTGAACGTGCTAACCAGGATATTAAACGTATGATAATGACATGATCAGAAAATAACTTTGGAACTTATGAAAAACCGAGCATACCAGAGGAATGAAATGCAGTGCTTATGAAGTTATGTCCTGTATACCCGTAAGAGTAGATTTTACTAATCTATCCCATGAAATTGAATACATCTGAACTGAAAAAAATTACAAAATATTATCACTATACTTATCACTATTATCACTATAAACAATAAAGCAGGTGTCAATTCCTGCTTTACCGACAGAAAAATAAAATGAAGGTTTAATCGAAAGTTTCATGTTGGTTATAGTATTAAATTTACAGTTAAGATGTACCAGTAACCAGATGTGTGGTACACAATAAGAATTTGCATTTAAGATTGGTAAACGCTTCAATCAATCATTATATCCGCACAAACTACAATCGCAAACAAATATAGTCAACGAAAAGTTTGATGATCATTGTCGTCATAGCGTTATAACAAACAAAAACTGCGAAGAGTTAACAAGGAATACCCGAAGATCCCAAATTGATTATGAGCCGGGTGCCTCAGTAAACTTCTACGAAAATCGTAACGCGAACATATTAAGATCTGTATCGAACACATAAGCCAACATGCGGGTAATGAAAATTCAAAAAAGTGCTTTGCCAATGCGCGACATCTGATAAAAGATTTCCTCCCAAGATACACATAGCAGTCAGAAATGAAAGCTTACAACAAATGAGCGTGGCAGTATTGTGATCCCACTTTCAAGACCTAGTAATTGCTTTGTCAAGTGAGGAAATTTTTGTCTCCCACGTAATAATGGAAGAAGTGGAAACCGCCATCAACACACTAAAGAATGACAAATCATCAACTACCGATGGAATTAAATGGGACTAATTAAAAATGGAGAAGTAGCTCTTGCCTCACGTACAAATGATCTGATTCTTGCAGTTATGGGACCAAGAAGAACTAGCTATTGCACTGGTGAACGCTACTTATAAAATGCTTGCTATAGCGTTATTCTTGTTGTTCGTTGTTCTCGACTTATTCCGTTCGCCAAATCTATTATTTATTACCTACGTGATTTTGCCTTGATAACTTTAATCATCAAGTGTTTAAAGTCAATGTTCATAAATTTCTGAAAGGTACTTAATTTACTGTCCATCCTTATCCCTAGTTGGCATGGTATATACGGATATTTAGAGATGTTAATTTGTCATTTATTATAATTAACACTAAATTGGCCTAACTTTGAATAAAAAATATCCAGGGACTTGACTCCTGGCAATCTAAATACTGCCCATTGTGAAGTGGAATGCATGGAAAACTTTAAATCACTCGGTTCTGTAAAAACGTCGTCCAATGACATGCAGATATCAAAACGTGTATCACTGTTACTGTAACACCGTCCCTTGTATATAAAGTTCTACGCACACCTTAAACTTTTGCGATCAAAACAACATTAGCGGTCGTGTAAAATTTGGACGTTTAAGGTCGAGCGAACAATTTATGGTTCATGTAAATGTGCTGGAAATCAGTATAGAATCCGAATGAATCATAAATTTAGACAGCTCCTTGGAGACTAATCCAACTGAATTAGATGGGTTCTCAGGTCATGTTGAAAGAGTTCGATTTGGCAGAATGCAAAAAAAATTTCCCAACAACAACCAGTAGGTGTTCGTCGGCGATGAACACAAACGCTACCGTCTTCCCCGAACATAAGAACTAGTTCTTGTAAACGAATAGAAGAACTACTGGCTCTTTTATTCGTTTATAAGAACTGGTTCTTATATTCAAAGAAAATTCATTAAGGTTAAAAATAAAATAATTCAGGATATAATTGTTGTAACGGCAAAATTTTGTTTATTACGAAAATTTTTTATTATATACGAATAATTGTATACAATCATTTCTAAACAAGTTTTAAGGCAAAAGTTTATTGTTTGCTGACTTAAAAATTTGCTATACAATAATTGTAGGGAACCCCCAAAATTTGTCACAACAAATCAATTAATGACAGATGAAGGAAGTAAAATTTTAGCATAAAGCCAATATATTTGTTTCTATAATTTTTTAATTTAAAATCAAAATGAAAGTTCGTAAGTGATAGCAATTGAGATAATAATTGAAATGTTTGGTTCGTATATTATATTATTATCCTGAATTTTAATAAATGTTATGTTGTTACAGAACTAAAAAATTTTGTTCACGCATTCAAATATAAGAACTGGATCTTTTTTTCGAAAGCTCTTCTATTCGATAATTTTGTATTAACTTTTAAAATACAACAAAATGACACCTCATTCAAATATAAGGACTAGTTCTTATATTCGGGGGAAGACTGTATAGCGTGATAACATTGCATTTATTTGAATTTCAGTTGCCTTGCCTTTGAAAGACCATCAAAT
The DNA here is from genome assembly GCA_963693315.1 of Diogma glabrata. Lineage (NCBI taxonomy): Eukaryota > Metazoa > Arthropoda > Insecta > Diptera > Cylindrotomidae > Diogma > Diogma glabrata. The sequence goes on from OY856186.1 coordinate 300,300,740, forward strand.
ATATCCCTGACTACCACCTGACAGTGGATATTTTCAAACATGGTTCGCGAAGAGATACTAGTTCGGTTGATTCTTGTCATAAATGACATATTGATTTTGCTTATTTATTTGTTCAAAGAACCCGTTTGCGGGCGTACATATAGTTGTTTTTAGTATCCATTATTACGACTATGAGGTTACTCGCTATTTTTTGATTTTATCTACATCTAAGAGTACTAAGTTAATAGTATATTAAATCTTTGTAATTATTTTTTTTTATAAATTTCTTTGCAACGACACAATTTGGTCATTTGAATTGATTCGATCCTGATCTGGCTTTAATAGGGCCGCTGGAGCCGACCTGAATAATTTGAATGGTTATATTCCTGATTAATATCGTATCTGCCTGATCCAGCATCCATCAGTAATCAGGAAACCCGGATCCGGCTCGCTAGTCGGAATCTGAAGCTTATTTCGATTGAAATGGTTGGATTCACTAGTAATCCTTTTTTAAAACTTTTGATTTTTTCTGGCAACTTTAACATAAATAAAACAATATCGATAAATCTTCCGTGCTAATATTTTTCTAAATGACTTGTAATTCTTTCATCATTCTATTTTGATTATCAGAACATCCTTCTAAATTTGTTTTGGTAGCAATTTCTTTATCATTTAATCACGGCAGTTTTCGTTATTAAATGAATTACAAAATTACTTAAGTAAATACAATGAAGACAAATTTTACTTTCCCGCAGATCTCTTTATAAACAAAAATAACATAACGTTATTTTACATGCGTGCGCTCGCTCGGTCTTATAGACAAAAGGTAAATATTGAGAAAATTGTTTGTAGATCAATTTTGGGAATTAAAATGAAAAACCTTTCTTATAACATAAAAACTGTCAACACTCAACTGTCGTCGACCAAACAGAATTTTTACCAAAACAATTTATTACTTTTACCAACTCCGATTGGTGATTATTTAAAATAGCCGGTAAAAGTATTAAATCGAACGCATATCAGTGATGATGAAAAACGTGATCTACGCAGGTGAAAAAATCGAAATTTGAACTTCACCATTTTTGATTTTCCTGAAACTTGACATGTAAGTAGTATGGACAAAATAAAAAATACAACTTATTTTAAAATTTTTTTAAAGTGCTTAGTTTGAGCATAGGGGGCACCCCAACATGCAAGAAAAATGAAAATTCTGCCAATCCGATGTAAATTTGAAATTAAATTGCTCAAGAACTGCTATACCGATTTCATCAAACTTTTTTTTGTTTGATAGATGATTAGTTAGTCGTTTAAAAAAAATTATTTATTGTTTTTATAATTAATTTTTAAATAAAAATATTAAAAAAACTTTTTTAAAGATGGCGCTAGGGTCGAAGATCAATTGGAATTAAATTATTTTTTTTTCTGAAAATAGTTCTATCCTTACTCTAAAATATATTATATTGACTCAGAGGCGTTAATTTTTGTTCTTGAGATATTTAATTTTAAAGATTTTTAGTACGGCTGAAATTCGAATTTTTCTTCATTTTTTCAAACAACTTCCATTAACAAAAAATTTTAAAATCAATTAAATTTTAACTTATTTTTTTTAAATATAGCTCTAACCTTAATTTAAAATATATCAAATTTACAAAGAGGCGTTAATTCGTCTTCTTCAGATATTTAATTTTAAAGAATTTTAGTCCGATTAAAATTCTAATTGTTCATTATTTTCTCGAACTTCAGTGGTTAAAATTTTTTGATGATATAAATTGTTCGAGAAAATAATGAACAAATAGAATTTTAGACGGACTAAAAATCTTTAAAATTAAATATCTCAAGAAGACGAATTAACGCCTCTTTGTAAATTTGATATATTTTAAAGTAAGGTTAGAGCTATATTTAAAAAAAAAAAAGTTAAAATTTAATTGATTTTAAAATTTTGTTAATTGAAGTTGTTTGAAAAAAATGAAGAAAAATTCGAATTTCAGTCGTACTAAAAATCTTTAAAATTAAATATCTCAAGAACAAAAATTAACACCTCCACCCCCAAATTGCAAATATATGGACTCAACAGTAAGTAGTAACACGAACACAACTAGCATTATATAAGAATTCAAACTTAAAGCGAATCTGGCTTGCCATACTATTGATATAAGGTGGATTAGCCTTCTTTATTTCTTTTTCTGCCGCCGCTTTGTTGTTGGTCTCGTTGTTTTTTTTATATATATATGGGGCATTTCACGCCACCTAAGTGAAAAAAAAATTTGTGTCTCAAACTTTGGGAATGGGTAGTGCTTTATGAGAAAACAAGTATCAAATTTTTTCAGATTTTTTGACTCATAGTCTAAGATCCGGCTGCAGGATTAGTGCGCTCATCGATTTTTTGCTAAAACCAAATTTTTATGTATATTTATAATTAGGACAATATATATCTACCAGGTTGCCTATCAAAATTTGGCCGCCAGTATTTTTAATTAAATTATTTTTAATGGATTTTTGGGAAAAAATTTCGTCCACTTGTTTTTTAAATAAAATGTCGTCTACATCACGGCAATTTATATAAAGATTCTAAAAATTCACGGTTGCCGTTGCGCACCTGGCCGCACCTCTTCGCAGCCAGGTGTAAACAGGTATGATTTCGATACATTTATACGTTCATAACGTACATTGATTAATTCTATATCAAATTAAAGCTAATTTTTTTCTATTTATTATCATATATGGCTGCTTAATTAAATCCGGCCGCAAATAAGGGTTACTGGCTGTTAAAGATGATAAATATTTAAGGTAGAGTGAAAGAGAGCTAGCGCGTAACATCATTTGTCGGACGACAAAGTGAAAAAAAAAATTTGTGTCTCAAACTTTGGGAATGGGTAGTGCTTTATGAGAAAACAAGTATCAAATTTTTTCAGATTTTTTGACTCATAGTCTAAGATCCGGCTGCAGGATTAGTGCGCTCATCGATTTTTTGCTAAAACCAAATTTTTATGTATGTTTATAATTAGGACAATATATATCTACCAGGTTGCCTATCAAAATTTGGCCGCCAGTATTTTTAATTAAATTATTTTTAATGGATTTTTGGGAAAAAATTTCGTTCACTTGTTTTTTAAATAAAATGTCGTCTACATCACGGCAATTTATATAAAGATTCTAAAAATTCACGGTTGCCGTTGCGCACCTGGCCGCACCTCTTCGCAGCCAGGTGTAAACAGGTATGATTTCGATACATTTATACGTTCATAACGTACATTGATTAATTCTATATCAAATTAAAGCTAATTTATTTCTATTTATTATCATATATGGTTGCTTAATTAAATCCGGCCGCAAATAAGGGTTACTGGCTGTTAAAGATGATAAATATTTAAGGTAGAGTGAAAACCGAGATTTCGAGAAATATGTATCTCACGATTTTTTTCAACTTTTTTTTTAATTTTTTCTTTTAATTATTTCCTTACGATTAATTTTTGTTTTGCGATGGGCATCGACCAGGAACTGCCCCATAAAAAGACCCAAAGGTGAAAAAACAAACTTGTGAATTTTGTAGGCAAATGGGTGCGACTGAAAAAAAAACGGAAAAACTTGATTTTGTTAGAATTTTGACCATAGATTACGATAAAAATATTTTCAAATTTTTTTGGGGTAAGTTTCACCCTTATTTTGAGGGTTAAAATTTTAAAACCGAGATTTCGAGGAATATGTCACGATTTAAAAAAATTTTTTTTTAATTTTTTCTTTGTTTTATTTACTTACGATTAATTTTTGTTTTGTGATGGGCATCGACCTGGAACTGCCCCAAAAAAAGACCCAAAGGTGAAAAAATGTGGTTTAGCGTATTTTCACATTCTGTGATATAATAAACGATAAAAAAATAGTATATTCTTAGATTGTTCGGATTGCTGATTACGAATCTAAAGTTAAATTTTTAAAAAACAAAATGGCGGATCAAATATGGCGGCCAACTTTACTAAAATTGTCCAATTTTGAAATTTCAAAAATACCATCGTGTTCTACATAAAATTCTAAATCGAAAGTATATGAGATAGTTTTTGCTTAAGATCTACCGTTATCGAGATTATCTCTCAGAATGAGAAAATATGTATGTACGCTAAAACCACGTTTTTCACCTTTGTGTCTTTTTTTGGGGCAGTTCCTGGTCGATGCCCATCGCAAAACAAAAATTAATCGTAAGGAAATAATTAAAAGAAAAAATTAAAAAAAAAATTGAAAAAAAATCGTGACATACATATTTTCCCGTTTTACTCGTCGACCGGTTTGTGCAAACAGACAAACAAACAAACTTAATCACTCATTGTCATCGGACCATCGAAATCTAAACTTATCTTTAGCATAATCAACAACCTTGAAACGACAGTTTTAAAACCATGAATGAGCATTTTAATAACCATTAAATCCTATAATCTAAGAAAGAATAACTTACTGTGAATATTTCTCCAACAATGAAATCATTCTAAAAACTGAGCAAAATGAAATTCTATCAGAAAACTCAACAATAATAAGAATCAGAATAATAACAAACAATATCAACAAATACTAATTTTAAATTAATATAATGTTTATCATAACAAAAATTTTGTTGTTGGGAATTTAATTATAACCGAGCGAGAAAAAAATCTAAATAAAATCGTATCGCGTTCATACCATACAAATGTTGACAAATCAACAAAAGTTTTTTTTTGTATATAAGAAAAGATTTTTTACGAAAATTTTAAAAATCTGAGTTATATTACTATTTCTATTTTAAGTTCAGATATTAATTGAAGTTGTTCGAAAATTTTGCGCGGCGAAATAAAAAACAAATTAATTAATTTGTAATTATTATACTAAATATTATTGGACAATTTCTTTTTAGATTATAAGTAATTGTGTTTGCAATGGAAATATTAATCTATTTCGTAAGTTTTGTGATTTGATTTTTTTAAATAAGTTTAAAAATAATTAGAGACCAGATTTGTTTGTTGAATTAGTTATATCGTTTTATTCTAAATAATGTTGACCTTAAACTGTGTGTAGTGGGAAACAGTTAGTTGATCAACTTTGTTGCGTTTTATATCCGGTAATATTATTTCTATTAATCAGATTTCAGGAAGTTTATTATTATAATTGTTGAAAATAATTGCAAACCGTTATTATCGGCAATTAATACATTTGCGTGGTAATGTGTTTTATTTTTCTTATATCTTATGGTGTTTATTTATTTTTATAGTTTATTTATTTAAAATTTTGAGTGATTAATAATTACGGGTAGAATAAGAAAGAATAGTTTTATTCTGGTGGCAAAGTGATGGTGTTAAATGATGTAATTTTATGCCAGTTATCAAGTTTAAAAACAGATGTTTTAAGTTTCGTTTGTTTGAAAAATGGTGTTTGTATTGACCTGTGTGCGAATTTATTGGGAGAGATTTATGAGGTTTGTTTTGCATAACTTGTGGATTTTTTCTGTTTAAGAGTATAATTATAATTTTTTTATTTTGATACGCACAAATTAAAAAAATTAAAAGAAATAAGGGTGTCCCGAAATTAACGCAAGATTTGAATTTATCGCCATTTCCAGAGTAAATTGTTGGAAACCCAGAAAAAGAAACAATTTGACAGCTGAGAGTTTAGGGTTAGTAAAAATGGATCGAACACGATAAAACAACGTGTTTTCATTATTGAACAATATTTTAAAACTGATGAAATTTTTACGGGCACAGTTCGAAAATTTCATACAAAATATGGTCGGAATAGTGTTTTAACTTCTTCAACTGTGAAGACATTTATTGAAAAATTCAGGAAGACTAGATCAGTTGAAAACGCTAAACACACTGGTCGTCCAAAAACAAGTCGTTTAATAGTAATATCGAACCAGCTTGTGAGAGTTCATTTATTCGGCGTCTTGGAGAATAATAAGACAGTTCTTCCTGCCAAAATTTCCTGGTCGTGTACTCACTCGTTTTGTTCAGAAATGGTGCCCTAGGCATTATCAAATTTCTTTAATTTTTGCAGCTTTGAAACTGAAATGAGAGTACGCTGGCAAGGATTGTCACCAAGCGAAATGCGGTCTCCATTTTTATTCAACCTGAGTTACCTACACCTTACCAAAGTCATCTCTATCCCGTCACATTGAGACAATTGCCTAGCTACTGAAAACAACCGAAAACTTCAACAATAAAGTCACAGACTAAATCACAATAGGAAACATTGACAAACCCACATAAAATGCATGACAAGAGCTTGCAGAAGTTATTCTATAGAAACGATAGATAAATTCATACACATCGAGTACTGAAGTGCAACCCAGTACAACCCGCTTATGAAAAAAATATATCCATGAAGAATTAGTTTCCAGGTGAGAAAAAGCTAATGGACCAAGCCTGGGCCAAGCCCGCGCCATAGCTTTTGGGGTTTGGGCCAGGCTTAACATTTTCAAACGGCCCAAGCTTGGACCATGTTTGGACTGGTGTTCTGGGACCAAGTCTGGCAAATCAGACTTGGGTCCAGTCTGAAAAATAAGACTTGGGCCAGGTGTTCCAACCCAATTTTTTGCAAACCTCCTTTAAGTGTGTGAAAAGAGGTTGTGGGAGCAACATATATAAAAATAAAGATAAACATAATATGGCTTGCACATGTTTAAAATGCGTTATACTGGTGAAAAACGCGTTATATCATGAACTGGATCTTGGTTCAGTATAGGCATTTACAACTGGCCTAGACTGTAACCATAGTTAACTAGTCAAGACTTGGCTCGCCAATACGGGCCCAAGATTGGTTCGTTGTTCAATAATGGTAGCTCCTACCCGGATTAATATTGTGACCTTGATCCAAAACAGTAAGGTATTAAATCAATACTATAAACAGTTAACCGATTGGCAAAATTTAGTGGCAGTTGTTCCGTATAATTCGCAACACCGTATAATGTTATCCAGTTATCATACATATCCGACAAAGGATTTACGGACCTCAAGAAATAGATATTTCTTACACCACTTTTTAACAGTAAAAAAGTGGTTTAATTTTGCATCGCAGATCGACAAATAACCATGACTGGGCCATTAAAAAAATATGAAATAATATCATATGCATAAATTTAAATAAATTAAATACAAAATAATTTAAAACAAATTAAAAATCTCTCATAAAAAAAATTTACAGCTTATTCCATCCTCCTCAATGTTATCATAGTTTTTTTAGCCAAGAAGCGATAACTAAACTATAGGTGAAAATTTTTCATATATATATTTTTAAAATGGATATTGCTCTAGTGAATTTTAAACAAATGACATAGATCGGCTAATTCTTGGTTGCAGTGCTGGCCCAATAACAATAGCCATTTAATGTTAACCATTAATAAGCCATTGCATGGCCATTTAAAGTAAACTGTACTGGCCATTTTCAATAAACAGTAGATCGGCCAGATCATGGTTCCAGTAATGGTCCAATAACAATGGCCAAGTAATGTTTACCATTCATGGGCCGATGCTTGGCCATTCAAAGGTAACTATATACTGGATGTTTTCTGTAAACCATAGATCGGCCGATGAATGGTTATAGTACTGGCCCAATAACAATATCCAAGTATTGTTAACCATTAATGGGCCAGTGCTTGGTCGTATTTCAAAGCCTGACAAACCCTGCTTGGGAACAATCAGTATTTCAGTGTAAAAACTATAAAAACAACTAGAAAATCTTCCTTTACTTCTGGCTTTCCTTGCCAAAAGAATGCAATTAAATCTAACGATTTATATGAAACAGTGAACGTACCGGGTAGGAGCTGCCAATACTAAACAGCGAACCAAACTCAAGCCCATTTTTGTGAGCCTAACCTTGGCTAGTAAACTTTGGTTACAGTTTGGGCCAGCGTATTTGAAAGTTTGATATTTTAAGCTTCAAGTTAAAAGGTCCAAGCGGCACGTATATCCGCTAGAAATAGGTAGATTTCGAGATCAGACAGTATTGTGTGCCAGTAGAATCTGATGTATCAGATTAGTTTAAACAAAACAAACTATTTACAAACAGATATCGAACAAATTTAAAAAAAATTAGCTACATATAAGCGAAACTATATCTATTCAATTTTGCAACAACTGCTCTACAAACCTGCTCTATATCATATGTCGTGCAATTACTGCAAAATATCAAAATAGTTTATTTCTAAGAAAAAAAAATTAATTTCTTCTATTCAAATCTTTTTATTTTTTTTTAAGGTTATAATATAAGGTTTTCGGAAATTGTAGTTATGGATTGTTGCAAACTTTTTTGTTGAAGCCAACAAGTCAAAAACCTCTAACTGCAGAGGTTTATATTTATAAGAAACGGATTAAAATGTTACCACAGATTCTAAATTTATGAAGTTTTTAAAAATATTAGTATCCAAACGGCCGTTGTAACGGATTTAAAAAACCAATTTTTTTTCTAGTATATAGCCTCTAGTTCCTTAACCATGTGTAAGATTTTTCTGATTTACGAACTTTTCCAAGATATTTTAGATATTACACACATTTTTAAGAAAAGTTTTTTGATCTGGCTCCACAAATGCGACCGTGAGAGTGCCGGTTGATTCAAACGCATTTTGTGTTTTACACGCTTTTTTGTTGGAGCCGCTCACTCAGAATCCTGCAACTGCAGAGGTTCATTTTTTGAAAGAAATTGATTAACAAGGTTTCAAAGATTCTAAATTTATGATGTTTTTAAAATATTAATATCCAAACGGCCGTTAGAACGGATCTAAAAAACAGACTTTTTTTCTAGTATACAGCCTCTAGTTTCTTAACCATGTGTCGAATTTGGCTGATTTACGAACTCGTCCAAGATATTAATAAAACACACATTTTTAGAAAAGGTTTTTTGATCTGGCTTTACAAATGCGACCGTGAGCGGGTGAGAGTGTCGGTTGTTTCAAAAAAATTGTTTTTTTGCAAACTTTTTTGTTGGAGTCGCTCACTCAGGAACCTCTAACTGCAGAGGTCTATTTTTTAAAATATTGGTATCCAAACGGCCGTTATAACGGTTTTAAAAAATCAATTTTTTTAAAAAAAAAGCCTCTAGTTTCTTAACCACGTGTCGGATTTTGCTTATCCACGATCTTGTCCAAGATATTAATAGAACACACATGTACAGAAATTTTTTTTGATCTACCTCAACAAATACGACCGTCAGAGTTGTTGTTGTTGAGTTGATCAAAGTCAAGGTTGATCGTGATATGATCTTTCATTCGATAATTGTTTGATGAAAAGGGTTTTTTATCAAATCAGAAAGCGTGGAAATCATTTTTTCGTGATTTGTAATTCTTTTAGGGTGCCGTTTTGTTGGTGAGATTAAAAGTTTTTTCTGAAATCCTATGAACCTGAAATTTGAAACGCGTTTAAAACTTATCTGTGCACACAAGATGGCGAAAAATAAACAAAGTTGTTGGCCTTTTAGAAAAAACATATATCTTCTGATTCAAGTTTCATATGAAACGGCTCTGTATTCCTTGAGATTGTATTTTGGAACGCCATTATATAAAAAATTAGGATGAGTACACATTTTATTGTATAATATTGAATAGAGGTGTTTTCTTTATGTTTTCTTTCGCTTAGCTTCGAACCTAATTGATCGAAAATCTTAAAACTTATTTGGAATGATAGAAAAATTAGTAAGTTTTTAATGAATAATATATAGTGGAGTGTCAAATTCTCATAATTATATTTATTAAAGGGGTGGGAATGAGATGGGGTGAAAGCCCCCATGTTATACTTTTACACACTTCTATTTAACTTGTATTTTAGTTTGGGTAGATTGTGCATTACAACAAAATAATGCTAATTTTAAATGAGTTTTATTTCTCACTAGCGACGTGTTTTTTGCAGGCTTGTGCCGTAGACAAAATAGATTACTTTACATGTATAGATTACGCATAGATTACGTGTAAATTACGCGAGATATTTTCGTGTAATCTATAATTGCGAAAAAATCGAAAAAAATTTAATTTAATACAATAATTCCACATATTTCTTCTTAAATCAAAATTAATAGATTACACCAAATTTACATAGATGACATAGATTACATGCAATGAAATCTATTTTAGATTACGCGTAAAGGAACAACCCTGGTTTTTTGTTATTTTTGTATTACATTTAGTGGATGCAGTACAACCGTTCATACAAATTCAAATCAAAAATAATATCGGATTAAGATATGGATTTATGTCGATTACTTCAATCACTTATGATTAAAAATGGAGTAGAGGGATTTGCTAAAGAAAACTAATCAAATACAAATCTGATGTTTGAATTTAATTTAGGATAATAGCTTATCTATACTAAACAAATTTATTTTTGAGATATTGCTAAAATGTTTTACTTAATTTTTTTTCTTCTTTCTTTCCAACAACTTGTGCATAAAACATAATCAAAGTTTGCAACTCATATTCTCTCAAACATTAGAGGTCATCCGTTTAATTTTGAATAACGTTAAAATCAGATTAGTCATTAATCATTCATTATCTGACAATTTAAATTTCGTTTTCTCAACGTTGGAAGTGAAGAAAATTTCCGAGTTCCGGGATCATTTTTCTCAACCACTCTTTTGTAAACATTCTAAATACATATATGGGTCATTCTTTTACAAACCGAACACCTTTCTGACCGACACATTTTTGATTTGGCTGAAATTTTTTTTATGGGTTTTATATCGAAAAAAAAGATATACGTCTTCGATGATTTTTTTTTTGGAAAATCATGCGGTTCTAAATTTCGATACTTTCGTGATTTTTGTCTTGGCGAGTTATTTTCAAAAATTCATAACTTCGGTTCTATTAAAGAAGTATATTATGCAACGATCATGTATTAATAACCATTACATGAGAGTTGCATACGTTATTTTTTCTACACCCAATAAATAATGAAGACCTATGTATATGTATGCTAGATGATTTCATAGTTTCCATCAATTCTTGAAAATTAGCAATCAAAACATTTTCGGAGAATCTAAAAATATTATTTGTATTTCTCCAGTCTATAAACCGTTGATATAGTTATTCGTACACTTTCTTAGATTTTTGGGGTAAAATATTTTGTACTGCATTTAATGCTTTCTCCGATATGTGTGGAGGAGTCGTTCTTCTATATCGCTGATATCAGACATTTTGATAATATAATTATCGAAGTTTAGCTATATTCCACGAAAATTTAATACCTACATATTTTGACAAATAAAACAATTAGATAGGAATCTATTACAAACGTCAAATGCACAGCATGCTGGATTGAAAAATTACGGGTTTCTATTGATTAAAAATCTGTATCGTTATGAAAAATCTGTATCACAATGGATCTCATTATGAAACGAATTATGGCCATATAAGTGTATTATTATAGTACGTAATTAGCTGAAAATCTGTTTATAACAACAGGAATTTGTTAATAATTTTTATAGACGATAGTTTTTTTTTGAAATTCCATTTTCTAGCTTTAAAATAAAATAGAAAAAAGGGTCTATCTTTACCAGAACCGAAGTCATTAATCTTTGAAAATAAGTCTTCCAGCCAAAAATCACGAAATTCTCGAAATTTATATCCGCTCTATTTCCCCCACAAAAAAAAAATAATAAAAATCCTCGAACACGTATATTTTTTTGTTTATGTAGAACCCGTAAAAACCTGAAACTCGTTTCAGCTAAATCAAAAATGTTTTGGTCACATTTTGTCCTAATCTGTTCGGTATGTAAAATAATGACCCATATATGGAATTTTTTGTCGTCTCGCGGTCGATAAATTAATTTATTTCTAACAGTAAAAATCATTTCTCTATTAATTAAAAATACGTTTTTTATAGTAAATGAAACGTAGAATACGATGGTCATACTAAAAACTCATTTCATGGGTGCAGGGGCAACAACTAAAGATCGATTTGATCATTTTATATGTTTATAACGATAGGAATTTGTTAATAACTTTTATTGATTTTATTTTTATTTTAAAACTAGAATCTTTTAACTTTAAAATAAAACAATCCAGAAGTTTCAGTCCAAATCTGTTTTTGTAAAAGAATACCCCATAGATGTCTTTCGGTTTGGGTTCTCTATTATGGTTCTGTGTCTAAATGAAGGCGTAATGTTTTTCTTCGGCAATTGCGTTTTATTTTAAATTCGATTAATTTAGTTCATATAAAATAATCGAAATAATTAATTTAGTTCAATTAAAATAATTGTTATTGTTGCTATATTATCGATTATTTTACTTTGGTGATAGATTTACTTAAATCAGCAATTGAAAGTTATTATACGTGACTTCAGTAAGTTTGTCCTCTAATTTTCGATCAAAAAATTAATAGCATATCAAATTTTGATATGCATATTCAAAATGCCTTGGTAATTAGATATTTTTTAGATAATGCTTCAATGACGTCTTTGTTGTTATTGTTTCTTATCAAACCAATAATTTTTAATTATGTGATTATTATCAGATATTTGTTACATATATTTCAACATTTCACTACTCCACGTTAGCCAGTTTAATTGGTTGATTTTAGTAATTAATTTAATAATAACTTGTAAATGATTGTTTTCATACCGTCGTATATGACTGCTTACTGAAGACTAGAATTTTGATGATAATGCGTCAATAGAGAAAAACCAATCATCATCGAGAAATATCTTGAAAATTTTGCTCAAATTTTGTATTTAAGACTTAAGTGGAAAGGAACATAATTTTTCTTCAGTTTTGATCTTCGGAATTGCAACATGATATAAATATTTACCATATCGCACATTAATATTATTGATAGGCAAATATAATTTGTGTTTGCATTTGAATTTAAATCAATATTTAACTTTAATACTTAATTGATTTCGTGACTTCTGATACCGCATTTACAGCGACATAGCAAATTATTAGATAGTATATTAATTTTTGGGAAAACCCATACAAGGTTATACAACTGGTCCAGTAATGGTCCATTACTGTCACCCAGTAATGCAGCAATGGGCGAGTACTGGCAACTACGACTGGGCCATTAACATAATTTTACTGGATGATAACTTCGGACAATAAATGGTTGCCATTCTTAGGTCAAATACTGGCAACCATGACTGGGCCGTTAAAAAAAATATACATTATTATCATATGTAAATTTAAATAAATTAAATACAAACTAATTTAAAATAAAATAAAAATGACGGAAAAAATTCAAAACTCCCCATACAAGTTCAGTTGCAAGAATGGCTTATTAAAAAAAATAAAAAATAATATTTTTTATACATAAATTTAAATAAATTATTTACAACATAATTAAAATACAATAGAAATGAAAATAAATTAAAACATATACCAACCTTTTCTATATTACCATAGTCTTTCAACCGACAAGGCGATACCTAAACTATATGTGAAATTTTTCAAACTATGCATATCTAAAAGGGATAATACTCTAGTGAAATTTAAAAAAAATGACATAGATCGGCAAATTCATGGCTACAGTACTGGCCCAATAACAATAGCCAAGTAATATTTACCATTCATGGGTCAGTGCTTGGCCATTCAAAGGTAACAGTATTGGCCCAGTAACAATATCCAAGTACTGTTAACCATTAATGGACCAGTACTTGGCCGTATGTCAATGTCTGGCAAAACCTACTTGGGAAGGAGACGGTGTAGAAATCAAAGATTTTTATTTGCAATGGTGTTCACAACGTGAAGTATTAAATTAGAAAAAAATTGATTTTTAGTAAGGCTAGATATTAATTTAGTTACAAGCTTTTAAAATAAAAAGTGTTTACAGCACATATTTAAATTACATCTACTAATTTGCTATGCCGCTGTAAATGCGGTATGAATTAGAATTTTAAAAAATTCAATCTTTAAAACTTAAAGTGAACTATAATCAATAAAAGATATATAATCTACCATTAATACAATATAAGAACACTTTCCTTATCTTTCTTGCTTAGTAAAACGTTTATTTTAATATCATTATAAAATAAGAATAATACTAATTCAATATAATTATGTTGTATTTTTTTACACAGTTTATGAAAATTAATTTACAAAGAGAACTTTAATAGGTGTAGTGATTACATTATTTTAATAAATAAGAGACCAAAAAAAATGTTGATAAAAAATAAATAGAAAATCAAGTAACTTAATTTGTTTTGAAAACATTTTATCTCTAAAGAAAACTGTTTGATCCTATTGATGGGTGGCAAAATCTCATCACTAAAAGAATTTGTGAGTTTAAATTTAAATTATTCAGACTTTAATTATATAAAAACTACAAAATTAACACTTAGAATACTATTTCTTTTTCTTTAAATAAGTAAGAAATATTTTGAGTTCTAACCTTCATTTGTGTATTGATTGGAAAATATATCACCTTCATACAATTAACAATTGAAAAATAAACATTTTATCTTTAAGATTTTGTTGTTTGTTAGTGTTTTCGATTGAACATGTGATATAACATATAAAGATTTAATATTTTACCATAACGATATTGTTACGATTCAGAAAAATCTAGACGATTACGGTCACTTCCAGGAAAATAAAATCAACAAAACACAACAGACAAATTAATGAAATGAATATTGTTGTTGTCTCTTCTTAGAAATAGGGTCAACATAAACGATTTTATGAATCAAATCAACATAACGTAAAATAATCGAGTATTCTAATGTTTTCTCAAGGTTTCTGGAAAGTGATGTCGAATTATCTAGAAGTATTGCAGAAGGTATATAAGAAAAATACCTTTTGTAGTTTTTAATTAGTTTATTTTAGACCTGCGACAGTAAAGTGAAATTAAATGTAAAATTAGTTTATTTTAAACCTGCGATAGTGAAGTGAAAATTATAAAAGTGATCTTTAAATTAGTTTTTGTGTAAAGTTATAAGTGTAATAAAGTTATAAGTTTTATTGAGTAGAAATATTTTGTGTATTATTTTGAACGTTGAGTTACTGGAAATTTCTACAATAAACCGTTGGAGTTTCTGAAGCTGTTGAAAGAATATTCTAGTTAGGAATATTGTTTGCTGTATTGTTTTCCTGTTGTTGTGAAACAATTAAGGTGTTGAATACTTAATAAAACCTGGTGTGTTTGCTTACTAATCAGTGATCGAACTCAGAAGAGATTGGAATTGCGTTTATCGAATTGTGAGCTAGGCCAATTCGAAGTAAGGTTGGAAAAACGTAACATTGGTGACAGCGGCGGGATTAGTTAGCTGTTAATAATGGTTTTATTAAGTGATTTGAAGGTTCTTGAGTTAAAGAAAGAACTAGAACAACGTGGATTGTCAACAAGCGGAAACAAAACTGAATTAATGCTACGGCTTCGACAAGGTATGGAAGCCAATGGAATGGACGTGGAAAGTTACCAGTTTGGAGTGATTAGTACAAATAATGATCTAGTGGCAGCTGATGAGGAGAAAAGTTTTGTTGCAGAAACAACAACTTCATTGCCATCTGGAAATTGTGATTTTACACAGTTAATGACTATGATGCAACAGATGAGTTTGAACATCAGTCAACAGAATCAGCAATTGGCTGCCGTAAACGCTAATATGGTTGCCAATAAACAAGAAATGAATCAGCAACTGGATGCCGTAAATGCCAACATGAATCAACAGTTGGAGAAAATCAACAATAATATGGCTGCAAATAAGGAAGAGATCAGCTGCAACATCAATCAACAAATGGCTACTACTAAGAAAGAAATCAGCTGCAACATCAATCAACAAATGGCTGCTACCAAAGAAGAGATTACTGCAACACTTGCTGCAAATAAAGATGAGATAAACCAGCAAATAAATGAGTTGCACATTAGCATAAATCAACACTTAGACGAGAAGCTTCTACAAATGTCAACGGCATTTGATGTAAAAGTCGAGAAAATTCAAAGCGAAATTGAAGAATTTGAGCGTGACTTGAATAAAGTTGTAACTAAAGTTGACGATTTTGAGAAGAGGTTGCAGCATGTTGAAACAGCTAAAGTTACTTCACAGGTGGTACAACAGATAGCAAATATAAAATTGAAACCACCATCGTATGACGGTACCACATCTTTCGGCATCTTCAAGTTCCAGTTCGAGACCGCAGCAGATCAAAATGTTTGGAACGCCGAAAATCGTCTTGCTGCATTGATAGTTGCACTTAAAGGGGAAGCAGCTGAAGCATTACAGGCAGTTCCAGAAAACGACCGAAAAAGCTATGCTGAAGTAATGAATGCATTGGAACGAAAATATGGCAGCGACCTTAAAAAGGAGCTATACCGGATCGAGCTAAAGGGTCGCTTGCAACGGAATGGAGAAAGCCTTCAGAACTATTCTTCGGCAGTAGAACGGCTTGTACATTTGGCACACTCGAATACTCCACCGTATTTTATGGAGAAAATGAAAATTGAGGCTTTTATAGATGGTATCCGAGATCCAGAAACCAGGATCAAAGTAATGACTACACCTAAGGCGACTTTCCATGAAACTGTCGCATACGCAATGCAATATGAGATGGTACAGAGGATGTGTATGCCATCTGGTGGATGCAGAAAACGGAATGTAGAGGGGAACATCAAAGGAGAAGTATTGGCACACAGAGATAGAAGCGACATCAGATGCTGGGTATGTGATGAAGAGGGTCACATGGCACGGGAGTGCAAGACGAACTGGGAAGCAGACAGATTGTCGTCTTCTGTGAAGAACAGAGGAGCCGAAGAAATGGAGCACTTAGGGTTCAGGAACAGCAGTAGAAAACTCCTGTGCTGGATATGTAGGAAATCGGGCCATATCTCACAGGACTGCTGGAACAGGAAGCGTGATAGATCTTCGTCTCCTATTCAACGGAAGCCTGTTGGAGGTGCAACTGTAAAGCCAAAAAGTGAGGAGAATGCAGCCTACATTCCAATTTCAAGAATTGCGGTAAATGGTGGAAGCTTGGGTATCAACGGACAACTTGAAGGTAAAGGTTGCTTCATGACACTGGATACAGGTTCAGCACGAACATTCGTTCGCAAAGGTTTAATTGACGGCATTTTGGAATCATCAGATGGATTGAAACTCCGAACAGTAACTGGAGAATGCGCTGACGTAGCTGGTAAAAGAATCGCTGAAATAAAATTGGGAAATAACTGCTATCAACAAGAGGTGCTAGTGGCAGACATTATGGATGAAGTCATTTTGGGGATGGACTTCATGAAGGCGAAGGGATTAGTCTTCGATTTTGGATGTGGAATCCTAAAGGTAAATAATGTTGAGATGCCACTACTTGTGAATAAGGCAGAGTCAACCGATATTGGCAGCGATAAGGAACTACGCAGTGCAGAGGAAAATCCAGCACCATCCAAACAGATGAGGGAAAGAAACGTCAACCGACGCAGACGTTTGAACAAACGCCGAAAGTTAAAAACGAAACAAGCTCAGGTCCAGTACGAAGTGAGCAATGTAAATGAAGTGGTTCAAATAGCTTCAAATGGAAACGAATCGCAGCTGAAAATGAGAATGGTTCGGAGACATGGCAATGTGAAACACTCAAAGGGAAAAGATAAGGAGGACTTTAGAGATAATGAGAATCCATACTTATCACGGTGGGCGGACATAGAACAAAGTAATGGCCAAGAACTTAGAAAGGGACCAGAAGCAATTCTAAACCACCTGGGAAATAGAAAAAGAAAAAAAAATGTTTGGATTCAACAATTGGAGGAGAGATCTAGATCCTGTTCGGGACGAACAGGCTTAAGTGGAGGGTAATGTTACGATTCAGAAAAATCTAGACGATTACGGTCACTTCCAGGAAAATAAAATCAACAAAACACAACAGACAAATTAATGAAATGAATATTGTTGTTGTCTCTTCTTAGAAATAGGGTCAACATAAACGATTTTATGAATCAAATTAACATAACGTAAAATAATCGAGTATTCTAATGTTTTCTCAAGGTTTCTGGAAAGTGATGTCGAATTATCTAGAAGTATTGCAGAAGGTATATAAGAAAAATACCTTTTGTAGTTTTTAATTAGTTTATTTTAGACCTGCGACAGTAAAGTGAAATTAAATGTAAAATTAGTTTATTTTAAACCTGCGATAGTGAAGTGAAAATTATAAAAGTGATCTTTAAATTAGTTTTTGTGTAAAGTTATAAGTGTAATAAAGTTATAAGTTTTATTGAGTAGAAATATTTTGTGTATTATTTTGAACGTTGAGTTACTGGAAATTTCTACAATAAACCGTTGGAGTTTCTGAAGCTGTTGAAAGAATATTCTAGTTAGGAATATTGTTTGCTGTATTGTTTTCCTGTTGTTGTGAAACAATTAAGGTGTTGAATACTTAATAAAACCTGGTGTGTTTGCTTACTAATCAGTGATCGAACTCAGAAGAGATTGGAATTGCGTTTATCGAATTGTGAGCTAGGCCAATTCGAAGTAAGGTTGGAAAAACGTAACAATATATTGACATAGATTAGAATTTTATTTGTTTAGATATACAGTTTTTATTTGATAAAATTATTCATTTGTTGTAGTCGATTGTGTTGGTGTAGTAGATATGGAAGTCGATTCAAATTCCAATATCCTATGCTAGAAATTATTGGTTATCAGAAGATATTTTTGGCAATAGGTAATAAGTAAACAAAAACCGCAATTTGATTGCCAATGGTCAAATGGCGTTTATATCTTACAGAGAAATTTTTAAGGAATAGTTTCAGGACGAAAGGGTAGGGTTTTTGGGTAACGAAATCTGAAATTCGACGTCCACGCCGTGCTGCCTGGGTAATGCCGACAGAATTAGGTTGGTGTATCGGAAACAAGCAGGGCAAAGATTGCTTAGTCAATGACGCTACATCACGACGAATTGGTGCTTTAAAACCAATGCTACCCAGGCGTCTGTTCTCCATGTTAGGGGCGACTGGGAGAGGTCGTCTGTCTTGGATTAAGCGGCTCGCTATACAAACGAGTAAAAAGGTTGTTTCTGGTAACTTTAAGATGTAGAACGGACGCATTCACGACAATTTTTTGCAGCACTGTTGCTGACCTCGTTGTTTTTTTTACAAATATCGTCATCAGCAGTGCTCGGATGAAATCAGCGGCATCATGCCTCAAACTTATTCTTACCCCCGTTCCACTTGGCAATCGGCTGCCGCAACCGGTGAAACGGTAAAGATCCCGCGCTGTCATACTGGCAGATCCCAGAGAGACTTCTTTGTCCGAACTGCGTACAAATGGAATAGTTTGCCATAACACTTAGCCTCAGGTGGCTTCAACCCACAGATGTTTAAAAAAAGCGTTAATCTACACCTTAGAACGCCAGTTGTTGTGGGACCCAGGTCTAGACCTAGGTCTTAAAGGGTATTTATGTGTTGTTGTGACACATATTCTAAACCCTATTACACAACACTTTTTATTGAAAAAAAAAAAAAAAAAAAAAATTGCGTTAGGCCTAAGGTTAACAACCTAACCCCGGAAAACCCTATTTTGTTAAATTTGGAAATCAGAGAAAGAATAACAAAACCGGACAAAACAACAGAATTTTACTTGGACGTGAAAAAGAACTAGACTATCGATTCGGAAGGTGGAAGGAGCGCAGCCTGAGCGCTCCTGGTGCTCTTGTGATCGGGATTGTGATCGGGAATTCCTGTCTCGAGAAATCTCGAGACTTTTACATATTTTAATGTCTCGTGTCTCGAGAAATTTAAATATTCATGTTTCGGGAATTCTCGTAGTCTCGAGAAATTAGAAATTTTAAAAAAAATTTTCTTTTTCAAAACTTTTATGTTTATTTGAATTTAGATTTTATTTTCCGTAATTTTAATATTACAATCAAATTTCCTAAAGGGTAATAACTAATAGTAGACAAGAGCTTGGCAACAGATATAAAAAATAATATGAATTCTGTGGTGAAAGAAATAAGTTTATGTAAAATAACTGGTCAAATAACTCCAAATTTAAACCAGCTTAAACATGCATTATTAACAGTAAGACCAACGTCTACTCAGAACGAACGAAACTTTTCAACAGTGGGAAACTTAGTTTCCAAAAAAAGGACTCGTCTATCAGTTAGAGCTATAGATACCCTTTGGTTTTTAAAATGTTTTTTATGAAGAAAATTTCCTTATAAATTTTATTTTTTTCACATACTTTTAAAAGGGTATCTTGGTATCTATAGCACTATCTGATAGACAAGTCCTTTTTTCAGAAAAAATATATATACATATATTTAAAGAAGCTTGTATTATTTAATATTATGTTTGTTCCTACTAATAATATGTTCCTAATAATAACATATTATTTAATATTATTTTTGTTCATTTACATGAAATGTGCAAGAGATTTTGTTTTATTTTTGTTATTGATATACATATATATCATATAATTATATACATATAATGATTGTATTTTTTTTTCTATATTTCTTATTATTTTCTTTTTTTTGGAATTAGTTACTAAAAGTAAATAATTTTACAAGATTTTTTGTAATTATTTGAATTTTATTTTATTTTATGAAAGTCTCGGGGAAATCTCGAGACTTTCGAGACATAGGAGAAAAAAATCTCGAATTCTCGAGACCACAAATATTGCGAGACAAAAAAGTCTCGATGTCTCGAGACATGAAAAATGTCGGGAAATCGCAATCTCTATGCTCTTATAGTCTAGAAACAAATGCTGAGAGGTATAGGATGAATATCATAGCTTTGCAAGAAATTAGACAGCCAATAATCGGAAAACAAGATTTAGATGACTATCCACTCTTTATACTGTAGTGGTCATCTTTCTCGAAGAGAATTTGGAACTGGTTTTCTTGTAGAATCAAGCATACAAGAAGCCGTGATGAAATTCAATTCGGTCAATGATAGGATCGGCTACCTAAGGGTACGTGGTACATACAACAGTATTTCTCTTATGCATGCACCTACTGAAGCTTAGACTGTCGACGAAAGGGATAATTTCTACATAGCACTGGGGTTATGAAACAACCACCATCACGTGACTTCATTATGGTTCTTGGTGACTTTAATGGGCAGGTTGGAAGAGATATCTTTTATGGAAGTGTGGTAGGCCCAACAGCCTGCATTTGAATTCGAATGATAATGGTGAAAGAATGACTGAGTTAAAATAATTTGAGAATTGCCAGTACTTTCTTTCCGCATCGATCGATTCATAAGCAGACTTAGGTCTCACCGAATGGAAACACTCGAAATCACATTGATCACGTGATAGTAACAACACATTTCTTTTCTAGTTTGCTGGATGTGGATCCTTTAGAGGTGCATACATTTGAATTGATCACTTCTTTGTATGTGCTAAAATAAGGTTCCACTTTCCAAATACAGGCATTCCAAAACTCTATCAAAGGCAACGTTTTAACATCTCATCACTAAAGAACGCTGGAAACAGAAGAGAGATATCAAACCATATTGCTGAAAATTTGGAGAAATCAGAAACCATTAATGGAGACGTCGAAGAGTCATGGTATTTACTCAAAGATGCTGTCTTAAGCGTTGCTGACGGAATACTTGGACGACCACAAAACTACTCCCAGAAGCCATGGATGGATCAAGCATGTCTTGACGCTGTTCAATACAAAAAAGATTGCTATCTAAACTGTCTTCAAGGGCGCAACACCAGGTCCACGACGGAGAACTATAAACAGGCAAGACAAGCCGTTACAAAGCTATGTAGACGAACGAAGAGAGAATGGTGGAAGAGAAAGTTTGAAGAGATTGAGAGCTTCAATAAGGAACATCAATCGCGTAACTTCTTTCAACAGGTTAAAACCTTAAAGAAGGGACCTTAAAACTAGATCAACTGCTATTCAAAACGAAGATGGGGAGCTACAAGTAGACCTTAAAAATATGTTAGATACTTAGGCCGCTTATTTTGAGAAACTTCTCAACTTAAGTGATCAAATAAAAAAATTACATGCCCATAAAGTGCTTATACATGATCAAATCATCAAATTTTGTGAGATAATGAATGATGGATTTTAATCATATAAGTTTCGTGATAACGTTTTAATCGGATTCTATTTTAGTAACTGTTCATAGATCATAAATTGTGGATCAGTGGGTATCTTTCACATGCGTTATAAAAAGGCGTATTAATGCTTTAGAAAGTGTAAGTTTATACAACCTCGTAAATTTGTCGATAACAGAATTTGTGATTGTGAGTATAAAGCTCTGTCTGTGGCAGCAACACGAAATTTGAAATCCGTCTGGACCTTGTTTCAAGAAGTTACAACCAGACACGAGATATTTAAAATTTTCGACATCTAAGAAAAGTCAGAAACTAATCCGTCTAAGAACTCATTCCCAGAGGGAGTTTGTAAGTTTTTCGAGATCTGTTGGTCCTGGGCGAGGAAGTTCGTTACTCGCTTCTAGTTTCATATCCTATTTGTGAAAAAAGTTCTGAACTGAGGGCAGTTTACAGAGTTCATAACAATATATGTTTTAGCGGCTTGCCTCGCTCATCTTCTTTTTTATGAATTGGTCAACAAGCATAACCGTGAGCTAAAGTGATTTGTTTTGTATAAATATTAAAAATACATACATAATTCAGAGTATATTAACATTCCTGAAAACCGTTTCACATTTTCGTCTATTTTCAACAATACATGACGTCAGTTTTAAACTTAAATAAACCAAAACAACATACAATATATTTTTAATATTTTATCACTTAACTTAAACTTTGTATTGATTGTAATTATAATCAAAAAAATTCTTGGCACAAATTTTATGCAATTAATGATTCAATCATTTGTCTGAAAGCAAAACAAAAATCTTATTTTTAGACATAAACGTTCAAGAAATTATTGCCAAAAAACACAAAAATTGTAATCTCTAAATAAATTGCTTTTAAAAATTTTAAAATATTAGAAATAAACGAATAACAGGTTTGGTTAAAATTTAAATCTCCACACTGGAAAAACATTAAAGTAATGACAACCTCATCTCGAAGTTAAAAGTTTATTGTTAAAACAAAGGAAAAATACTTTCAAACTATTTCACGATGATTGAGACAACTACCGGTAAACATTTTTCTGACTACAGAATGAGTTTATTTAAAACACAAAGTGTTACAGGTAATATAAGAGTAGTTGAATGATTTTAATAACTACTTCCATGAAACGAATTTATTTTGGCCTTATATCATGAATTTTTCATTTCAAAATAGAAGTATTTGAAATTGGTTGAATTATATTTAATTTGCACATAACCATTACGTGCGGTCAACAGCTGTTGAATCAATTTCGGAATTCGATTCGCTATATCCGCCTTCGTGGCGAGGTTGAGACAACCGTATTTCGATAGGAATCAGAACATGTTTTTTTACTTATGCTAAAATATGGCGCTAACGGTCTGGAATTGCAAGGAATCCTTTTAAATTGTTTTGGTCAAAAATGCATAGATTGTTCTCTATGAGATGTATTGTTTTCGGAAATTTCCAATTTTTTCATTTTGGTGTGTTTTCTTCATGCTATTACAATCAACAATATATTTTTGGCTTAATCCCAACAATAATATCACGTATTGAGCTAAATCTTGTATCGCGTGATTTTGGTGTCGCAGATTCTCGAAATAAAAATATTTAATTTTCAATTTGAGTCAAAGTAGTTCTTTTAATTTACCATATTACTAATGCATGATAGAGAATGGAAACAAACGTGTTTGTCTATAAACTGGTGCCATGCTTGAGCCCTTCTAAAAATTTTTGCTAAATGAAGCTTTAAACTTCCTGTTACTTTTTAAAATCATTACTAACGTATTTTAAAGCAGATCATATTTTCATACAATTGAAAAATATATGAAACTATCATGACAACCTTATAGCACGGACACTTTATTTTTGTAGCAGGCGGCATTTCTATAAAATTAAAGTGTCTCTCAGTTTTCAGTTTCGTTTCTCGAATACTTTTACAGGTTTTATACGTTAGATAAAAATTGTAATAATAGTAATTCAAATGATAAAAATGTTTTAGTATTTTAGAGTCCCCGCCTCCCAAAATATTTTCTGTGTGCACGTCTGGTAAAATGTCACTAGTTAATATGATATCTTAGCGGTGACAGCTGACAAACTTAATAACCCAACGATTGCTTTCCCAATTTTAGTTAAGTATAATATCTTGGTAGAGCCGAGCATTTACTTAATTGAAGAATATAGCCTATCATATAGTTTTATGTGTGGGATTTAATCATTGATTGGGATAGTAACCGTGCTTCATGATTATTACACCAATGGCTATTACATTAGTTATAAAAATTGGCTCTCTTGGTTCTAATTTTGTTTATATTTTTAAATATTGGAGTATTTCTAATATGATTATATTTTAATATTTATGTAGTATTTTTAATTTGAAAATTATTATGAAAATTATTATATTATATAATATTTTATAAAAAAAATCAAACTCTAAACTTAATTTTTTTTTTTCAAATTCCAGTGCGGCATGCGTCGTCCATCATTAGGACAAAATAGTGGCGATTTAAGTCGTCTTACATCGGCATCATCTGATACAGATTCATCAAATAATACAGCAACTGCAACATCACATTCAATAATAAATAAAAATTTATCCAAATTGTCACCAGGAATTTTAATTGATTTACTTGAAACCAGTGAATGGATGAAATCTTCTCGTAAACGCAAGGAACGACAAGATAGTACATCATCTCTAACACAAGATAGAAAACTTGTTCGATCAAATAGTGAAGAGTATATTTCAAACAATTTAGATTACGATGGATTAAGGCGTGTTTCAAGTCATGAAGATTTTAAAAAGAGGACAATTAATAGCGCTATCAACGTTGACAACAACGATATAAACCAAAATAATGAAAACAAAGTACCAAATCTAATTGTAAATGAAATCATTAATATTGTTTCTCCAATAAATGAAGAAATTAAAGAGAAAACTATAAATCATACGCCAACCTATCGTTTATCTCCTATTCGAGATATTAAACAAAAAAATGAAGATATCGATGTAGGTGTACATGAGAAACAGCGTCAAAATGAAAGATTTCTTAAAATCCGACCAACTCCTGGACGTAAATCAATATCACCAAGAAAATCAAAACATTCAAGTGGTATAAAAATAATTAAGGACAAAGAAGAAAATTGCTATAAATATGATATTTCAGCATTAAAATATGAAAGACGAGGGTTTATTAGTAGTAAATTTAAATATGAAGAAAATGTACAAGAGGAGGAAAACGAGGGTAGTAAAATAATTATTCCTTCTGAAGAATCTTCTGATATATCTGATTATAATGATAATACAACCAATCAAGAAAATGAAAATGACGTTTTACCGTGGAGTAAATCGTTTCAAATCGATAGTCCTATTGTATGTCCTCGTTTTGCGGAAAACACATATGATCATGTGAATAATTCTCAAGAAAAAGATGGTAAATTTTTTTATCATTCTATGATTCCTGTCAGTAAGGACGTAAAATCATTTAGGTCCGGTGAAAATTCTATAAACTTGGAAACTTCAAAAATAATTCGTGATACCATTAAAAAACCAGCTTCTTATTATCTACCAACAGATGAAAAAATAAAACAAATTAATAAACGTTTAGTTGTTTTGAAAAAGAGATATTCTCAATATGAAGATAAATTTGAGAATAGTTACGGTCATAAACCATCGCAAATGGATAAATCAAGCGATAAAGTTATTAAAAATTTAGTCAGTGAAATGAATAAATTACGAAAAGAAAAACATCATTTACGTTCAGAACCGAGACAATACATTCATAGAAATAATAATAACAACAACAATATCAATATCAAAGATAATGAAAATGCGATTGATGAAGAAAATAAAATAACGAAAATGAAAGAAACATTAGGCGAAATTGAGAAGGTAAATTTAACATTATTATTTTATTAGAATAAAAAATCACCAAGTACATAATTAGAGAAATAGTATTTACTATTTTGACCAGTTTTATAGTTAAATGTCCCTTGCCCGATATTACTGTGAGCGAGACGCATTTTGTCTCGTTTTGGGAAAATATGAATTTTTATGAAAAAATATTCTTTTCTTATAAATCTTCTCGATTGATGTTTAAGTTAGATTCTTGTGTTTCAGTTTAATACTTAACGTAAGTTTTATTACACTGTTTTCTTAAAAGAATTGTCCAATTTTAACCCCAGATCATCATCACAACAAACTGGAACAACTATAGGGCAAAGGTGCTGCAAATATAATTCAGATTGGCTAAAAAACTCTGAATGTGACATTGGCTAATGAATTGTCCGACTGGTAAAAGTAGTACCAATAAGTCATACTTCAACCTCTTATGAAACGAAATACGCACGATGAAGATTAAACTTTGATACCAAAAATTTATTCATGTTTCTTGGGATCGTGAATCATTGCAAAAATTATTGAATGATTAAAAAACCAAACGAATTCGCTGCGGTCGAACGAATGCTGAGGCATTTGTAAATAATGGTTTTGTTGATTTTGAAATCGTAATCAAAGAAATATGATGTTTGCATTCCAAAGCGTATAAATCTTAGTCAAATGAGCGGAACTTTTGTTATAACTTTTGAATTGGTAAAAAACCTTTTATGTTAGATAATAAGTTGTTCGTTAATGTATAGTTTAGGGTGTTATCGTATTCGACGGTTCATCCCTAAGGATCGATGGTTTGTATTCCAGGCAAGATCACGAGTCGATTTATGATGAAGTCTTTAAGTTAATGATTTAGATAAGTTGTTGTTGACTGAGCTGACACAACGGCTTAGTTATTCATAGTATGGCTTATGACAATCTGCGGTGTTGACCATTTTATTTCGATATTCTAGGTTTACATTATTGGTAAAACAGCAAAACAACACGAAAAGAAATTAAAACGTGATAAATTTTCTAAATATGGATAATCTTCTAGCTCCTAAAAACATAGGTTAACAAATTTTGAACAGTTTTACAGTTTTCATTGCGTATTAAGACACGCAAAAGGCATAAATATGCGAAAATTTAACGACTAAAATGTTATTAAAAATAGCTTTGTTACTTAGAAATCAACCTTTCACATGACATCCATCTGAAGGTCGTTGTTGTTGTGTAGTAGTAATGTTGATAAAATGCTATTCGTTCGATTCCGTTTTCAGGTTCAGATACTCTGCCACAGCCTTTGGGCGGTACTAATTCATCGCATTCTCTAGACATGTAAATAGGTGGTCAACATCATGTGGTGTGCCCTCACGTGTAGGGCATTTGCCAATAACTTGGGGGGTCGATTCTATTCATATAATTATTTAATGTACCAACCGAATCTTAATTGCACTAGAATGCATCTAGTCCTGCGAGGCATTTGATTCTCTTCTGCAGTGACTTGCGATGGTTTCCCATTCAGGTCCCGATTAGGTACGTATTTACTTATTTTATCTTCAACAGTCTTGGTGTGAAGCTTTTTTAAACCAGTTCTATGGGTATGCTCATCGATATTCCTAGTGCTTGGATCCTCTCTAATATGGGTTTGAAAGAGTTGAGTAGTTTTTCTTATGACTCTAGGCGGTGAAGCCATTAATATGATGTCGTTGTATAAGTGTTTCTTTTTGTGGCACGCCATGTATGTTGTGATAATTGTGTTCTTATCCTTGTCCCATGAACTTCCAGCTAGCATTGTTTCTGGTTTTCAGCTTTGAGTTCATCTGTTGTGCATGAGCATTGAACCTAGAGTTTCTGCTCGAGAAATCCGGTCTCTAGATTCTCGAGAAAGATTTTTTATTTTGAGCTTTTAAAATCTCGGGAGATTATATTTCCACATTTTCGAGATTCTCATTTCTCGAAAAATACTGTCGATAATCTCGAGATTTAACAAACCACCATAAATCATTTAATATTTGTTATCGATTCAGTTCTATAACTAAAGAATTTTTAACTGACAATTTACTATTGAATCAAAATATGAAAATTCGAAAAACGATTTCCAATATTAGGGTGATTTTAAAATTATATATTTAAAAACTCGCCAGAATGTTTATAAAAACTCGCAATAATATTTTGTAAAATAATATAAAAGAATTGAAGGAGGAGAGAAACAAGTTGCAATTATTCCTGGATTGCAAGATTAGATGGAAATCTATTAAAACCATGATTAAGCGGTTTTGCAAGTCAAACCGATAGTTGTAAAAACTTCAAATGTTCTAAATTTATATCATATGGAATGAAAAAAAGATAATGTGGTTGCTATCAATATTTTGAGTGCTACTCGACCAGCCACAAAATCAATAAAAACTCACAACAGTTAGGCTGCCTCATTATTATCTGCAGAGAGAATCCTAAAATTTCTATTCAAATCTCTTCGGAAAAATAATTCACATTAAAAATAATTATTCAAATTATTGAAAAATAATTCAATATGTAAGCTCCAAATTGTTATTTGAAATACAATCTCAAATTTGAAAAAACAGAGATAGCTCAATAGGCCAATAGCCTTACTCCCAGTCCTATCTAAAGTACATGAGCATTATATTAATACACACATTTCAAAATTTGGAAAATTTTGGAAGACAACCATTTAATATCTGACAGCCAGCCTATACGGTTTTAGAAACAAAAGATCAACAACCAATTTATTAAACTATGCAGCTCATCTTTGGAACAGCATACTTGAAAAAGGTTAAGAAACGTACGTAATCGCACTAGACAACGCAAAAGCATTTGATCAAATCTGGCATATGCCAACCTGATCAACAAGCTCGTTGCGTACGGATTTCACCCGTCAGTCGTAAAGCTGATACAAAATCTCACCGACCGATACATTTCGGTATCCATCGATGGCTTTTTTTCTGAGTCTAAATAATTTAACGCCTATTTACCCCAAGGCTCAGTTTTATCCCTCTCTCTATTTTTAACTTATATCAATGAACTGTTAAAAATCACCAGTAATCCAATAAATAATTTTGCAGACGACAGTACACTACACAAGTCATTCGTACCCATATTTTCAAAGGGTAAAATGCACGATCGAATAAATCCCGCCCGGACAAACCCTGCCATAAGTCTCAATGAGGACCTAGAAAATATCGCCGATTGGGGTAGCAAAAATTTGGTCAATTTTAATTCCACCAAAACACAGCTATTGATTGTTTCCAAATCAAAGACCGAGTTCCCCAATGATATTTCAATTAGTATGTGTGACGAAGAAATAGACGAAAGTGAAAGCGTTCGTTTATTGAGAGTCACAATTTATTATGACCTTCTCTGGAACGATCATATAATGGCGATGGCAAAAAGCGCGTCAAGAAAACTCGACCTTCTCAATAGATGTCAAAATTATTTCACTCCGTTCCAATTACTCCACATTTATAAGTCCTATATTCGTCCTTGTATTTTTTTTAATAAAATATGTTGTGTAGTAGGAATTACAATATGTGCCACAGCAACACATAAAAACCTTTTAAGACCAACGTCCCACAACAACATATAGACCGAGAGCCCGCGACGGCCAGACCTTCGTTATTTTATAAAAGCTGAAAGTTTCTCTGCGCATACCCTCTACTCAGGTATGAAAGATTAGCGATATATGAAGTTTGGATCATAGTGGCTTTGGCAGGGAGCAGGTTCCAAAGGGGCCTCCAAAGTTTCGTGAAAGTATAAAAGCTAATTTTTTTATATATTCTTCGGGATATTATTAGAAGTCACGTCACCCATTGCCAGACACTTACCTTCGTGGAAACCCTCTGCCAGATACCCTTAAACTTTAAAGTTTAGGGGTGTCTGGCAGGGGGTTACCACGATAGTAAGTGTCTTTAAACTTTAAAGTTTAGGGGTGTCTGGCAGGGGGTTACCACGATAGTAAGTGTCTGGCAATGGGTGACGTGACTTCTAATACTATCCCGAAGAATATATAAAAAAATTAGCTTTTATACTTTCACGAAACTTTGGAGGCCCCTTTGGAACCTGCTCCCTGCCAAAGCCACTATGATCCAAACTTCATATGTCGCTAATTGTTCCTACCTGAGTAGGGGTATGCGCAGAGAAACTTTCAGCTTTTATAAAATAACGAAGGTCTGGCCGTCGCGGGCTCTTAGTCTAATACGTTCAAAGGTGTTGATGGACGTAAATCTTTTTGTTTTATATTTTTTGTTTAAGAATGGATAACTAAATAATAAATCCTATTACTGACAAAATATGGCATAGGCCAATATTTTATGATAGAATAGAGAAAATAAAAGTAAATCAAAAAGTAAATTGCAAATTTTTACAAAAATTTGCTGAAACAAAACAAAAATGTAGCTGCCAATAATCCAGCCGGTGGCATATTCCTTGATCCCGTGATGCACTGTTTTAATGATTAAAGCCCACACATAGTTATAAGAAGACTCTTCTCCGAGGAGGCAATAACGTCTCATCATCAAGGATTATTTCACAGCTAAGATTAAGGGTGCTACCGTTGACTGAATACAGCTCATCCGCCACCACCCTTAAGATGTCACCTTAGCTAGTGATATCTCACTGCTATTGCCGGTGGTATGTGATATCTCACGTTAACTCGTATGTCAATAGCAGGGACTGGAGTACGCGGGGTTGTCACACCCGTAGAACAAAAGTAAAAAAAATTTACAAAACAACAAAAACTGATCCCTACATGTGGAAGATGGAGGGATCAGTTGTAGGATTGTTGTCAAGTTTCGGCGCTGGATCTGTTTCCTTCCTTGCTATTTTGGAATCTGTTCAAAAGTATGCTATGCGAATTTTGGTTGATCGAAATTTACTATCAAATCTTGATTCCTTACTACATCGTCGGATTTTTTTTTCATGTTGTTGTTTTTTATAAATATCATCATGCTAACATAGCATCATGCAAATAGTCAAACTGTTAAGATCGCTCACTCAGTGACAGAATGCAGAGAGATTTCTTTATCCGTACATCGTACAAATAGAATACTTTGTCCGAATCAATAGTCTCGGAGGCGTCCAATCCACAAAAGTTTAAAAAAAGCGTTTATGACCTCAGAGCGCATGTCGTTCGGACCGACCTAGTTCTTAAAAGTTATCTATGTGTTGTTGTGCTACATATTGTAATTCCTATAACACAACACGTTTTAATAAAAAAAAATAGTTTCACTAATGAAATTTCTCCACAATCCAACCACTCAGCCAACCCGAGGAAGACGATTTTTTTTCTATTTGTTCTAAAATTAGCGAAATTATAAAAACAGCAAAAAAATCTCTTGAAAATTATTCAAAAGTTCAGAAATTGATTCTTCTAATTACAATGAGAGCATTATATCGACATATCTCGACATATAAAATATATATTATTTAATGCATCTTGAATTATTTTATTTTTTGAATAAACAAATTCATTTGTATTTAGTTGATTTATTAGTTTGTTAAGAATCAATTCCTTGTTTGAATTAATTTTTGATAATCTCGAGAATCAGGAGAAATTCAAAAAATTATTCGCGATTTCTCGAGAAAGACGATCGTTGATAAAATCGAGATTCTCGAATCTAGAGATTCATAAAAGTTCAAGAAATCAGAAACTCTATGAACCTGAGTAGTGGGTCGAATTTTATCCCCAGCAATGTCGTATTTTTAACTGTAGGAATGAGCATGTTGTCAATGCAGATGTTTAGTTTTGTGTTTGCCTCCGTCGTCCGAATTATTTAATTTAATATAATATAACAACTGAGCTACGCTTATCTAGTAATTTACATATCATATTTATAACAAATTATTTGGGGTGTAACCCATTGGTTAGTCTTATTTACATTATTTTTGTAAGCATGCTTTTGATTATAAGATCAAATCTAGTGGCTTCGTTCTTTTAAACTTCTATCAGCAGGGACTTCCATTAGCTTGTGTATTTCGAAATTTTCTTGTCTCTATGAAGGTCATCGTTTCTGATGTACCACGGGGCGTTAACAATGCAACGCAGAACTTTGTTTTGGAACGACTTTCGTTTCTGTTTCATTTTCTTAATACAGTCCTATAGTTGGATACCATACGTCCACACTGATTTCAATATTTGACGATTCAGAAGCAGTTTGTTTTGAATAGATAGTACTGAGTTTTTTTCTTTTTAACATGCTCCTTCCATCTCCGTTTAGCATCCAATTTCACTTACCTGTCTTTGCATAAGCAAGATGTGTTGAATTATTTTTCAGATGTATTTGACTTACATTTTGGTTAGTGAAGTTAACATGAGACGATTTTGTTTCATTCAGCTTAATTCACCATCTTTTTGTTCAATTATGGATTATATTAGCAGCGTATTGCAGTTTGCTAGTTGCTTTTTCTACGGTTTTTTTCCGGTGGTCAAAATTGCGGTATCATCTACAAAGGTTCCAATAGTGGTTTTGCTTAAGCTAGGCAACTTTCTTGTTTATAGCAGGTATAGTACCGGTCGACGCCACCCTGTGGAACTCCTGAATCAATCTTTTTCAAGGTGGAATAACTATTATCACAATTGACTCTAAAGTGGCGTTCATCCAAATAAGAACTCAAACTGCCCAAACATAAAAATGTTTGGGCAAATGTCTATGTAATTAATACTTTAAGCCACGATGCCAAACTTTATCAAAAACTTGAGCGACATCAAGAAAACGGAGTGGAGCATGCTCCTTTGGTTTAAATAGTTTCTTCAATAATGTTAGTGATCCTGATTCCTGTGTTTGTTCAATGGTATAGTGGTTTTTTTTCCCTTTGAAACCAAAGTCCCAAAGTGGCCACCCAAAGTCGCTTAAGTCTTTTAAGAAAAAGTTTTTCAAAAAGCTTCGATATCGTTGAGAGTAATGATATCGGTCGATATGCGTTTTTGTCATTTGGTGATTTATTCGGTTTTACAATCAATCACTTCTGCTACTTTCCATCGCATTGGTACATACCTTAACCGCAGAATGCTGCATTAATGATATGAAATATTTTGCGCATAACTTTATCAGGGAGCATTTTTACAACTTCACTGGTGATTAAATCGTAGATTGGGGCCGTTTTTGGAACGAAAATGATACGTACTTCTTCTTTTAGTTCATGTAATGTTGTTACATATGATGTTTTTTGTGAATCTGTTTTGTTCGCTTCCGTTATATTTTCGTCTTCTGTCGGACGACCAAATGGCTTAAAAGTGCCCCATTGTAACTTTGCAAATAGATCTGCTTTTTTTGGCATTTCTGGCTCACGTTTCATTACCTTTTTTAATCGGAGGGATCTACGCTAGTGCCCTTTTGAGTAACTTTATTGTTTTCCAGAGTACTCATTACTTTTATTCTCAAAGAGACTTGAAAGATATCTTTTAATTGATTCATTTTTTGCTTCTTTAATAGCTACTTGTGTGCACATATTATCTAAGATAGTTTTGTGTACTGCAGATCGAGTTGAATGCCAGATTTTACGTGCCTTGCGCTTTGATATTGTCAATTCTTTCAATTCCATGGGAAAGTTTATGGTTAGATTACAATAAGGTTGCAGTGTGGTGCACTTATCGTTGCTGCTAAGTGTACAGTTTCATTCAGCCTTTCTAGCTTTATTTCTAGCTGTTCTGGGCTTCCAATTGGTTTGGTACTTGTACATCTATTTTCTCTTCTTTACGCTCACGAAAAACATTCCAATTAGTGTTTTACCTCTTAGTTTAGGTGCATATTTCCGCTTGAGTATATTTGAACTAACTGTCATTATAACAGGAGAGTGATCTGATGACAACCATTCATTGTTTTCGATATCTATGTAGTTTTTTTTGTAATTCTTCGATCTTAGGACCTTCGTGGTGCTTTATGACTTATGTTATCTCTAACTAGTTTTACTAATCCTCCACTGTCTTTTTCTGCTGACTGAATTGCATGATATAGTTTATATCCATGTATTTTTATATATGCTGATTTGACAAAGTGAGTTTCTGTTACTAGAAAAATATCTATTCAAGGTTCAATTTTCACTCTCATTTTCATCTCAATTTTCACTCTTGTCATCCCCTATATATAATAAATTTCTTGTATATTATCATTTTGTCCGAAAGTTAAGATCTTTATGTGTCCGATTTTCAATTATATCGTTAGTCAAACAAGTGGGATGTAGTCCTCTTGCCTTGATTGGACGTTCATTTTTGTTTTCATATGTAATCTACTGATATTTGTCAATGTTAAGTTTCATTGTTAAATATCTGTATGCGTCAGAGTTTGATGTGTTGATCTTCCAGACGCCATTGTTAAGAGCAGAAATTTTAGTCTCTTTATCCGTTAACATTTTCTTTATGGTTTGTATTTCGGCATGATTTGAAACCCCCGTTATAGTTACTGGCGGAGGCATTTTTCTTTTGTTTCTTTTGTTTGAATTGCTTTTTCTTTATCATTCACATATGCATCTTCCGGTTGACTAGCGTTTGATGGCATATACTCGGAAACTGAAGTTTTCTTCTTTTTACTTACTTGGCCTACTCTTTTTCAGTATCCAATCGGTTTTTATTTTCAGTTCTTCTTCATCTGTTAGATACTCAAATGCGTTTGTTCGTTTTCTATTATCTTTGCCGACATTTATATTATCCGTTATTTCCGATCACTTGCTTCTCAACTCATTGTCGATTCTTGATTTTCTCGTTAAAACAGCAATTTTATTGCTTAGCTTTGATGTTATCTCCTCTCTTTTGCTTAGTTTTTTTCTAAGCGATTTTCTTTTTCTAGATGCCTGAGTCATCCTCTTTCTGCATAGTTTTTTGACGTTCTTAACTTTCAGTTTGCACTTCCTTTGTTTTTATATTTAGAAAAATTTTACCTATTTCTTTTTCGGGGGATCTTGATGTCTTCCTGCTAAATTGGAATGAATTTTGCACCTCAAGTTCCGTGTTTTAATTTGGTTTCAGTAAGTGACTATTTGCTCTTCTGCGTGAATATGGTGTACCTTCCGAGGCATTGCAATAACTTCATCTTGACGGTTGGGACCCTGCTCACGCACTCCCTGGAGCCGCCGAGACTGGGCTTCCGATTCTCTGCACGTAACGTTCGATCCTTGTGGAACACTTATGGGTGGTTGATATCGGAGTTTGTTCCCCGCACTAAGTTTCTTTATTGTCTGCCAGCTAGCAGAAAAAGAGTTCCGACCGCCCCTAACATTGATAACAGACGTCTTTTTGTGCCACTCCTTCATGAGTACAGCCGCTCAGGGTTTGATAGACTATGTGCTATTATGCTTCACTACTCCGAAGGGATTGAGTACCACAACTGTTCGTTCCACTTCACATTGCCCAGAGCACGCCCGCATCCATTGTGGATACTTCGTGAAGGCTGCCAATTCAGTACGCCCTTCGTTCAAATGGTAAAAAATTTAGTGGTGGATTTTTCGGACGTTGGTGTCAGCTTTCTTATTCTAAACCATTCATTAGGGAGTTAAGGTATTCATTTAGCTTATTGGTAAGTTGTTCCAGATTGCGTCCTATAGGAAGGACCGTCCAGCCGTCTGCATATGATATGATAGTTATGCGTTCTAGTGAAGTAGGTAGACTGCTAAGGTATAGTTTAAAAAGTGATGGTGAGAGAAGTTCCCCTCACGGTACTCCTTTGTCATTTTTGATTTGCAATTTCTGAAATCAACATATGTTTGGCCTTTCAAGAAGTAACACAACCAGCGCTTTATTATGCCTGACAAGTTAGTATTTAGAATGTTGTTTAGTAGTGCTTTTATTAAATCAAGTAAGATTGTGCTTGCACATGGCTGTTTTTGGGCCAGGTCATCGCTGATTTGTTTCTGAATTTTGTAGATGGCGGTAGTTTATTCAGGCTGTAGGAGCTTGACAACCAAGATGCAAAAGTGCTTCAATAATTTTTGAGATAGATGAGAGGATGAAGATCGGCCTGTACGACCTTTTTTCCTCTTCAGATTTGTCGGGTTTTCCATATTCGGTATCTGGAGAGTATTTACCAATGTGTTGAGTGTCGTTGTGGGGGAGTTCCCTCCCTTGGGTCCAATGTGTCTAGGCATGATAGCTAATATACCATCGAGACCAAGTGCTTTTGATGGTTTAATTTTCTAGTTGCATTCTCAACTTCACCATTTATAAAAATGATGCTCTTATAATCTAGGAATTCTGTGGTCAGTTGGATCTTTGGCTGGCTGGAAGCATGGGAAAAGCAGACGCTTTTGGTGGAAAATTTGATTAAAATGACTGTATTCTACCAGCAGAGATGTAGCGGGTTTTTATTTTCTTGAAAATATCTCTGAATTTTTTCTCAGACAGCGCCTCAAGTGGTAAAAATAGTTTGCCAAAATCATTCTCAGTAAAATTGGTCAAAATTACCCAGTCGCTTTGGTAAAATTGATGTGTGTTTTCTTCTCGGATTTTATTTGGTTGGATCGGATTTTATCGGTTTTGCTTCAAAACCATTTTCCTGGACTGGGGATTGAACCTACATATGCTCCTCAGAATTGAAATTACTCTAAACTTTTAACTCCCGGTTAAAATCTAGTCATAAAAGAATTACCATTTACTTAACTTGCAGTTTTTACCAATACGTATTACAATTAAAAACAATATTTTTTTCCAGAGACTTCAAAAAAAGCGATCTGAAGAAAGGAGATTAGTGGACTTGGAATCATTAACACCCGATGAACTAATAAAAGAAAAAACATCCGTACAAAAAGGTTTGCTTTATTTTGAATCAATTTTCGGACGACCGGTTACCCGTGAAGAACGTGACACGGCAAGACCACTTTATGATCGTTACAGAACAATAAAACGTCTTGTTAATCGCAATGCCATGATATCTGGATCTGGGATAAGCGTTCCTGAACTCCCAACAATTTTGGAACATGAAGCAATGGCATTCACAACAACATCATCAAATGAACGTACATCATTTTCATCAGTATCCGTAGGAGAATCTCCATCTGATACATCAGAGTCTATTCAATCTACCGATTCAACAGATACGTCGAGCTCAATGAATGAAAACGTTCATACAATGTCGATACAAGAATTATGGACACACTTTGATGCAACTCGAGAGGAAACGAAAAATTTAAAGAAAACCATCAAAGAATTTGAAGATATTTTTGAAGAACGCAATGGGAGAAAAATGTTAAAAACTGATAGAAAATTAATTGAAGAAACATACACTTTATATAAACAAAAGAAGGCTAAAGTTAGATTACTTGATGCTTTAATTAAAAAGCATATGTCAAGTTTTTAATTTGATTTATTCAATTTATTTAAATAGTTTTGTTGCAATTGATTATTCATAAAATAAGAAGAACAAATTATGTTTTCCGGTTTGATGTATAACGATCGTTGACTCGTAAGGAACTAATTGTTTTGTTGGAAAAAATTATTGCCGTACCTAAACACCTATTTTGTATTTTAGACTGTTGAACAAATTAACGTGTTATGACGCCGAAACAAATTTCAACATTTTATTGGCAAACGTTTAACTTGTTTATTTAAATATTTGAATATAAAAAAAACGAAATTATTTGTCGGCATTTTTATAATTCATAATATTAAATAAACTAATTTGTTAGGTAACACAAACTTTATGGTTTGAATAAAAGATGGAAGGCTATGTCTACGATCCAGTCTCATGTAATAGTTTTTTTTTTATTTTCAATGATTTATGCCGACTTTTTTGTTATTGCAAAACATAATTAATTGTGTTGTTTAATTTCAATCAAATTTATACTTATATAAATTTATGTTTCAATTAATAACTCACAGATTTTTCATTTTTGATATATTATTAGACAAAATACAATAAATATAATATTTTATAATTTTTAATTAAGTCAAAATTAATATACTATTAAATTATTAAGTACGATATCAATATTTATTATTTCTGTCTATCTCTTCATACATATATGTTTTATTAAAATGTGTATGTTTTATCAACACATATATTCATAAGTGCTGAGAAGTAATTTTGCTGTGTTCCAATATGCAAGTTGTAAGCTTATCATTCGCTAACTGTTTTTATCCTAACACTTTTTCATGATATATGTTTCGTACGTGAAGTTTGTAAACAAATCGAATATTGTTTTTGCTTTTATGTATTGTGTTCTCATTCATGAAAAAAAAATTGTTTTTGATTTTTCGAAAATCGTTTTCGAAACCTTTTTCTAAATTATTATTTTCGAGGCTATCAACGAATTGCATATTTTTACTACCAATCACAATAAAGTTAATGTATATTTGAAGTTTAAATGATTTGTGTTGATATTCTTTAATTTTATTTAAGAAAACAAATGTTGGTCAATATATGTTTGTTTATTAGTTCATAACGAATATTTAATATCTATATCTGGAAGAATTCTTTTTACCTAAAAAAAAAAACAAAATCAGCAAATTGTTGTGTTCATTAAAACATAAAATTTAAACAAATAGTCAGACAAAATCTTTACAAAAATAAAAAATTTACATATTTATAATAAAACAAAATTACTTATATTGACAAAAAACAAATTATTAAAATAATTAAATTCGTTATAAAAATCTGTGATAATTAATCATTTTTCTAGTACACATTTAAAATTTTAATTTTTTATAGTTTTTATTTATTGTTGCGGTTCAGGAGGAAAAGTTATCTACAATAAATTCATTTGTACCATAATTGTTCTATCTATATACTCGTAGCATGCAGTTAGAAATAAAATATTGGGATAATTACTTATGCTTCACTTTTGTAAACAACTAACTGACATTTAATTTGAAACTAATTTAATTGTAATTATTTCTAACCGTTACTTAATATTATGTTAGCTATGAAGGTATTTTACGGTTTATTCAAAATCAACGGTTAAGCTAAGATATTGAATTATGTTTTATGGTTTATATTATTCTAAATATTAAATTTTGATTCGTTTTAAACTTTTCTGTTCGAAAATAAAAATATAATTATAAAGTTTTTAAGTTGGTAATAATTGAGTATTAATTTAACCAATAAAATACAAATTTATATATAAAATAAAATATGTAGACTCTTAAGATATTTTGGTTTCTAGTTTAGAAATCAAATATCAACAGAATTAAATTCTTATGTGATTTTAATAATAATATATTTTTATTTTTTTTGATTTGATATAAGGATGATTAAAGCATTAGTTTTGTTACAAATAAATATTTATTGTTATTGATAGTGGAGAGTCTATTCTTGTAAATATATTATGATCACAACAACGACTTTTCAGTTCGGATTACCATCTGTCACATGTGACATTATAGAACTTATAATATTTAGTTGCTTATTTTTAAGTCAAAAATGGTAGTTTTCAAATTTTAATAATCTACAGATGGTTAAACAACTTTGCTTCCTTCAAAATGAAAAATCTAAACACTTGGTCGACAAATTATTATTCCGTATTTTCCAGAAAAGAAAAACTGCCAACTTGTTGGAATTAACCCAAAAACCCACCGTTTCAAAACATAATCGTTACTACGGTAAGCACCCTGCAACATCTTGTTGATTTTGCTAAAAGGAGTTCTGGTAAAGGATTCACTGCCATGTGGGGTTTAGGACTATTTGTTTTTCAAGGTATTGATATTAGCGTAGATCGCGAAATTTGGTTTCGACGTGAAAAAAATTCCCAAAGATGGCAACCACATAAGATTACAATCAGTGTTTACATAATGTGATTATATTCAGAAAGCCTCCACATAAAACTGCCAGCAACCTGCTGGCAACTGATTTTAATATCTTGGATGCCTGGGACACCTCCTGGCAACATTACAACACAACTGGCCTTTCTATTACTAACCCGACTTCTACCCAACCTGGTTTCGATTTGCCACGTCATACCTGGACTACATTAAACCGAATAAGACGAATCATGGACGTTGTGCTGATTCTTTCTACAAGTGGGGCATTTCAGAGTCCCCTGAGTGTGACTGCGGCGCTCCACAACAAACTATAAAACACAT
The DNA here is from genome assembly GCA_963693315.1 of Diogma glabrata. NCBI lineage: Eukaryota > Metazoa > Arthropoda > Insecta > Diptera > Cylindrotomidae > Diogma > Diogma glabrata. Next base: position 300,340,540 of record OY856186.1, read on the forward strand.
TGCAACTGTGTGTCCAATTCGACGTTACAATGGCAACATCTCAGACATCCATTTGGCAACTCCCGATGTAGTAGCATGGATAGACTCGCTCGATGTAAACATCTAATGTTCAAATGTACTGCCCAATGTTCAAATATTTTACTTTTTAATTTACTTAAAAGACGCGCAATCAAATCGATTGTAAGTTCATTAAATGATTAAATTTTAATGTGTATCCATGTATTGTTTTAGGTAGATTTCATAGAAGAGTCTACCTATTTTTAAGTTTAATTTTTTAATGTGTCACAAAAAAAACCATACGCTAAATAAAATAAATTACGCTTCCATTCCACGACACTTTGTGGTTAAAATTTTTTTGTTTTTTTTTTCTCAAAAGCTGTCGTACCTCTAGTGGAAATTGCATCCATTTGACACTGTCAAAAATAACTTTACGAAACTTTACACACTGTAGGCGGAATTGGTACATAGTTTGTTTATTTTAAGATTTTTGAGAGGTTTCCTGTGTTGTTTGAATTAGCTCATGTGTTTGATGAGATTATTCCGCGTAAGTATTCGAAATATATTCATTCACAGTAGTTTTAACAAATTTACATATTTTAGGCAAGTAGCATTAACTTTTGTTTTTCAGCAAATTTTTCAAACAAAACAGTCTAATAGTGAATTCTTTTCAACTGTACCGAAAAAATTTCAGTACAGTTCCAACACCGAATTATTTTTTTTGTATTGAAATTCATTCCAAAAGAAAACAAAATTCGATAATTCGGTGTTGGAACTCGTTCGGTACAGTCAAAAAGAATTCGAGCTTAGAATATTTTACTATTCAACGAGTATAAGAAGCCTAGTACAAGTGATTCAAATTAATAGGTGTGGTGTAGCCCGCGAGTTCTATTTACTTTTTCAAGCTCAACTAGAAACACAAAATAAACTTTATTATTTAATTAAATTTATCAAATTATTTCAAATATTGCTGGTACCATGGGTTCATTTTTGAATGAGTAAATATATACTTGACTGTTTAGGGTGCTGTGATAAATATTTGTTATTGATGGGGAAGCGTTTGCTACTTAGTTTTATTATATTTTGATCAACTAGAAAACGATTTGTTATTGAAACAATATTATAAAAATTATTCATAACCAAAAACTATTTAAATTGTGTTTGAAGTTTGATTTCTGGATAAAACTTTCAACAGAAGTCCACAAACAAAAGTTTTATTTGTTGTTGCAATATTTGGTTTGGCATTTTCTCTCGACTCTTCAAATACGGTTTTTGTTAATATTAGTTATTAATAATTTTGTATTAGTATTAATAACTCAACCAAATTACGTTGAAAGATCTAAGAATTCCAATTTCGGGTCAAAAGAGAAAATCTTATCCCCACTTTTTGAGCATTTCTCGACGTTTTAGGTCCTAACAATTCTAAAAACATAAAATGACAAACATTTAATGGGAAGCATTTTTGACTAGAAACATTAAATACTTAAAAGTAATTATTTGGATGCTATGAAATGTAATTAGATATGGTTCTATACAGTTTCAGTTACTCAGAACTAATAAGAGCAGTTAGAAAATATCGGGTTGTTGAAAATATCAAATGTTGTTTTTTCACAAAAGCTGAAATAAGTGAAAAGATGTGTTTACGCCAAACGGAAAAGTATTGTGAGTAATTTTTGGAGTGAATCCAATTTTGGTCACTGATGAGTAGGGCAACCGAAAATATGCACAATGAAAACCATTTTAAGCTCTGAAAACCGAGAAAAACAATTGATCATAGATACGGGACTACCTAGCTTACCTGAGCTATAAAACCGATCTTTTGTTCAGTGTCAGTAATGGAAGTACTGAAAATTGACCACTATTACTTATTATTAATTACATCAGTTATCAAAATTTATTTACTAAACTCTAATCCCGTAAAGTTCTTTGCTTCTCAAAAATTGACACCAATGGTCTCCAAAATTTTGTCAAGGTTATAACGACAGTGTAAATGTTTCTCAATAAATGCGTTCCCTTTTCAATAATGAAACTCCAACAAAACTATTTGCAATATATTTACGGTGATATAATCGTCACTGACTCAGTAAGGAAAGACAATTTGTTTGCGAAACGCTGTGAATGGTACTGACTCTTTTGGAAACTCCTAAAGAAATACTGTAAATTCTCTCTTCAGGAGTTAATATGATAGAACTTCTTTCAAACCCAATACTGTTAAAATTTTTTTTAACTTTTATTTCAAAATCCGCCACAAATCTTAAAAATCTGTTATTTTCCTTCATGGTGTTTGTCAAGTGAAAGTTGGTTAATATCCAGCTCGTTCAGTTTCAAATTATACACCAATAGCCCAACACTCAATTTTGTCTCTCATTCTATTTTTAATTTGAATCCACGAACTGTTGAAAATCCCCAGTAACCCAATAAATAAATTTGCAGATGATAGTAGACTGCACAAGCAATTAATTCTCCTTTTTTCAAAAGGCAAATGGACGTCGGTGAGACGCTTTGTTGGGAGACTGTTCATTGGGAGTCACAATTTCCAAAGACTTTTTTTTTATTTTTTTATGAAAAAAGTGTTGTGTTATAGGAAATATAATATGTGTCACAACAACACATAGCTTCCTTTTAAGACCTAGGTCCCACAACAATATGCGTTCTGAGGTGTTGATGAACACTTTCTAAACCTTTGTGTATTGAACTCTCGTAGGCTATTGATCAAACTTGCTCTGTAACGATCTAAAAATGGCGATGTAAAAAAACAACGTCTAAAAAAATGGACCTCTTCAAAAGATGTAAAAAAAGTTATAAGTTGTCAAGTTTGGTGCACTGCATCTGTTTTTCTCCTGGCCCTTTAAGACTCCGTTAAAAAACATACAAATTGTAGATGACCGAAAGTTAAGATCAAATCTTGATTTCCTACAATATCTTCACACTGGCTCATTTTATTGTTTTTATAAATATCGTTACCAACAGTGCTCAGAGAAATGGGCTACTCAAAGACGCAACACAAACACAACCCATAAAAACTATATAAAAGAATTGTAATCTTTCTTATAAATTTCAACCTTACATATGACATCCCACTGGACCGGTTCCAAAAAAATTCATTTTACATTTTACACTCCTTCCCGCTCAAAACACAGAGGTCCAGTTCCAATTTCTAAGAGGTTGCTATAGTTTTTTTTAAAGATGAGATTGCTAGTACATTGATTAAGTTTTCTACAATTCTGAAATCTACCAAATTTAATTGTCGGCTACGTTAAGTGTGTGGGTCGCACACAAACGCACACGAACATTTTCGATAATATCACCCAACGACTCAAAAATGAAGAAAATAATACAATCTTCTTAAAAAACTCCACCTCTCATATGACACCTATCTGAATGCCATAAAAGGCGGTAAGATTTTCTCAGACGATTTTTATGTTACCTTAAAAGGACAAAACCGAATTAGGATTAACAGGTACAGGCAAGCATTTTTTGGGCCGATGCAACACATTAGGTCGATAGGACTTATAGATGGTAAAAAATCGATTGTGAAGGTTGGCCGAACACCAAAGTCTCAGCACTACCTAGTGTTCCATTTTCAAAATACAGAACCCCAAATATTACTGCCGCGATAGTAAAAACGACCCAATTTTTCGAAGTTCATATTTTTGTCCATATTGTCACCATAAAATCTAGAAAAAACCCTAATTTATGAACTTTTGTTGAAATATAGAATAATATGCCTTTCGGAGTAAAATATGCAAGAATATGTAACAAATTGGGCTTCAAAGTCGTAGTTTTATTTTTGTATTAGGTGCTGTAAGAAAAATGCTAGTGCATTTTTTGGTTCTCCTAATGATGTATAAGAAAGGGCGTTTTAATTTTGCGGCTTAGATTTCTTCCAAAACCTGTAAGATTTTATCCGTATGTGACAAGTATTGCACCGAAGTTAAACATTACATTAGGGAGTTAAAAAACCATATTATATTCCTTACCATTTTCTGCCTTACAAAAAAGCTCAGAGAATATTTTCATCAACTTTAAATTATTTCTATTATCTTCACTTCCTTCACACAATAATTGAGTAATACACAGAAACTATTTTATCCGCGACTACTAAAGAATATATGCTTTCCATGCGTATATCTTTCATTGTAATTGTATTCATTCCTTTCTATATACCAAATTCTTTTTTATTTATTTCATTCCATTTTATTTATTCAAAATTCCCCTAACAAATTAAAAACTTGATTTGTTGGTATAGTAATATAAACAGATAAAACAAGAACAATAAATATAAAATAAACAAACATGTTTTGTTTTATATTTCATAGATTTATTTCAATATGGCGATATAAACTTTTACAGGAAAACTTGAATGAAATTATTTGAAATATTTGTAGTCGTGGATAAAATAGTATCTTGTATTCGCTTAGGATGAAGGCAATTCTTCACTCGGATGATTCCCTCCAATCGCTACGCTCGTTTCGGGAAACTTCATCCTCGTGAAGAATTGCCTTCATTCTAAGCTCATACAAGAATCTACTATTATACTACATAATTGATTTATAAAAATTATTTGTACTAAGAATGCTTAAAAAATCATTATTTTACTGTTATTGAAAAATATTCACGGAAATAATTTTCATTTAATTTTTTTTTTAAATAAAAAAAAAAATACAATAAAAATGCATTTTTGCATTTTAATTCCATTTTATTTGCAAATGAAATGCAAAAAAGTACATTTTATTTGTAAATAAAATGCAAAATAATGTATTTTTTTGTATTTTTATTGCATTTCTTTCCAAGTTCGTATAGTCCATATTTAGAACAATTTTTATACCTCTTAATATATCTCGACGCACAGTCCTAGACAAACGCCCACTTAAATTACCCTTAAATGTTTGAATCCAACCCCGTCAAAAATATAATTTTAATTCAACTTCTTAAGTTCCAAATATGTACATAGTTTTTGTAACATAATACCGTTAGGACTATATTGTAGTTTATAACTAGTACGGATGTGAACTTGATTTAGTAAATCAACTCGTCATACTTGTTTTTACCAGGTTTGTTAAGGTTCTTTATCAAGTGAAACGGACTATGTTGTTGTACTCCTTATTTTGCGTTTGCTTTAAGATACTATCTGTAGAAAAATTACCATCGGCTAAATGTAATAAACTAATAAATTTCTCTCATATATCATATTCATTGTTTTTCTACATTATATAATATTTCGCTCCGTTATTCATCACTTTTCTTTTAGCAATAACATATTAATTTATTAAATGACCAATATTTTTAATTTATAATTCATATATTTTTTAATTTTATTATCTAAGAAACAAAATAAAAGCAGATTGTTTCAAATAAACTTTAATATTAATATTATTAAAATAAATAAAAACAAGTTCTTTTATATGTTATTAATTTACAAAAATAAAAACAAAATTAAATTAAACTTTTTTAAATTTTTTTATTAATATAAATAGAAAGAATATATTATATATATAACAAAATCAGCAGTTTACAAATATATGATTAAAATAATAATAATAACAAAAGAAAATTATTAATTACAAATAAATAGAAATAAACATACATATATAGAGAAAGCTATGTTCCGTTATTTATGTTGCAGCAATTTATTTGATGATGGTTTTAAGTTGATTAAAAAATTTGTTTTGTTTTAAGGTTATTGTAAGTCCTATTTTTAAAAAAATATTAAACATTTTGAAAATTTACATACCTCAAATTTAATGTTTGTTTTGGTCCACTTCGATTCCACATTTATAATAATAAAACAAAGTGTTTGTCTGTCTGTGTGCGCTCTCTAGAGACATCTAGAGCGCACAGGAGTCTGAAATTTTGTCAGGAGAAGGTCATTGACAGGGACTAATGTACCTCGGAGCCGAAATTTTGAAATTTGGTTTAGTTTTTTTTAATTAATATATTTTAATTTTCCTAAAGGTTTGCCTAAATGTTGATTATAATTTAATTTGGATTTTAAATCAAATTTTATTTTATTTGCTCAGTTATCTTTGATTGATTTTTTTTTCGCTAAACATAATTATCATTCAAATGAAAAATTAAGGTTCAAGGTGACAAACAAATACATTCAGATGAAAATTATATACATTGGCATCCAACACATTATATTGCAACAAATATTACAAATTTTAATTTACAACAAATATGTTCTGAGGTTGGTTTATATAAATTTAATACATATTTCATATGGTTTATATACATGCATTAATTGTTCAAAACATAGAAAACTGTTTTTGCAATGGAATTTTTGTATTGAAGAAAAGGATTATGAACATTAATATCAAAGCGACAGGTTTAAAGTGTTTTACTTATTGAGGGAAATATGCTTTCCCATTACTTTCAAAAACAAACAAAGCACATGCAGCATGTAGGTTATTTGAAAAACTCGATAACATATATGCAAATATGTCAACAAATGAAGTGATTTGACTGGTTTTAGAATAGTATATAAGTCTGGATTTATAAATGATATTATTCTTACTATTATTTGTATATTAGACTACAAATTAGTCTTATTATTATATGTGTTGTGTAGTACTGTAGTAGGAATTACAATATGTGTCACAACACCACACATAAAAACCTTTTAAGACCAAGGTCCCACAACAACTAACGTTCAAAGGTGTCGATGGACGTAAATTCTTTCTTTTTTTGATTTTTTATATTTTTTGTCAAAGAATGGATAACTAAACAATAAATCCTTTCACTGACAAAATATGACATAGGCCAATTTTTTATTATAGAATAGAGAAAATAAGATTAAAAAGTAAATAGCAAATTTTTACAAAAATTTGCTGAAAGAAAACAAAAATGTAGTTGCCAATAATCCAGCCGGTGGCATATTCTTTGATCCAATGACGCATTGTCTTTCTTAAGGATTATAGCCCACACATAGTTATACGAAGGCTCGTTTCTTCGAGGAAGCAATAGCATATCATCATCAAGGATTATTTCACAGCTAAGATGAGGGTGCTACCGTTGACTGAATACAGTTCATCCGCCATCACCCCTAAGATGTCACCTTGACTAGTGATATCTCACTGCTATTGCCAGTGGTATATGATATCTCACGTTAACTCGTTTGTCAATAGAAGGGACTGGAGTACGCGGGGTTGTCACACCCGTAGATCAAAAATTAAAAAAATTTACAATGAATAAAAATAATATCGGACATAAATAATATTTTGACAATAAATTATAAACACATGCAATATTTTATTCGATAGCTAATTCCAACATTATGTTTTGTACGAGTAAACCGTAAAAAATTCACTTTTGCGATTCAAAAATTTTACATAAAGCAGGCCTTTTTTCCTATTGAAATAACAATGCTAAAAGTGAAATAACAATGCCTAAAATTGAAATAACAATGCCTAAAGTTATTATATTACTATTATTTCGAAAAACTACTTTGATAAAATATTTTTCGAAAAAATATTTTACTATTTTGTGTAAATATATGTATGTATTTTTATTTATGCAAATAATACAGAATCTTACTCGTACAAAAAATCTTGTATGCAATTCAGGCATAAAGTATCTTTTTTGCTTTCGAGTGATTGTTTCTCTCGGCTAACGCCTCGAGCAACAATTTCGCTCTCAAGCGGAAAAGACATACTTGATGCCCTTAATACATAAATAGTTATTTTTGCACGAGTTCTATATAAAATACAATTATGCTCCCTGATTTGCGGGAGCGGATTGCATCATTTACTCCCTAGGGAGTTAAAAATAACAAACTATGACAACAATGATAGTTTTCATGGAAACAATAGTACATTATATAACAAGGTTGAGAAGTAAGCTATTATTGACCGAGAACTTTTAGATCCTGAGGCGCGTAGCGCCGAGGGATATAATGTTCGAGGTCTATATTAGTCTTCTCAACCGAGGTATATATAGAATTTTTTTAACTCCTAACACTAATTATCAGATTTGTTTTGATTAGATTTTGATATTAGTCATTTTCCATTGCATTTTTAAAATATCTTAATATATCAAGTAGCCTGGAAGTTTAGTTTCATACAAATAAAACGAAATAAAGGAATGCAATTATTATTTGTTTGTGTTTTTTTGTTCATTTCAATTAAAAATAAAGGAAAATTTGTCATCATTAACCAAGGTAATGTTTTGTTATTATTATTGACCTAGCTTGAGAAAAATTACTTCTCATTGGGGCATTCGAGTAGTGACGATTTCTCAAGTTAGTAGTTAAAAAAAATATATACGTTCAATTCAAACAAATTTCTAGAAAAACCGCCTACTAAAATTAAAACATTAAAAATTATAATCTTCGTGTTCTTCATATAGATTAGATTTTTTTAATATCATAATTATATTGCGGTCGTGCTAAAAATAGTATATACACCTCGGTAGAAAGCATGTCATCTCTCTCAGTGATATATAACCTTCAGGCTTCGCCCTAGCTCTCCAAACACACCTCGAGAGAAAAACATGCACTTCTCTTCATTGGTTTATAATCTACTATTTTTCCAAATTTTTTAGCGATATTGATAATAAGGTATTTTTATGACACACTTTTATTTAACTTGAGATTTGACAGTTGTGTTGGGTTGGATTTTTTTTATAATTATGTTCTCCAAAAAACCTTAGTAATTTATCAAATCATGCTGAAAAAATAGATAAATTGTAAGATGCTGCAACTGGTACGATTTACGCTATTTGCACACCGACGTTCTATGAAACTTATGGTTGTGTCCCTAACTACATTGAATTCCTTTATTCTATATTTCACTATTGGATTATTAAAAACACGATCCGTAGTTTTGTTTACCTGCTCAAGAAAATTTTCTTCAACTACCAACTGACAGTTTGCTTTTTCCAATAGTATGTTTACCTGTTGACTAAATAATTTAGCTTTTTCTAAACAAATGGTAGAACTGCAAGACCATTGTCTCAAAGAAGTAAACGTAGGATTGACCATCTTGTATGCTGTAAATTACTTGTTTGCAAATATTTAGAAAGAGGACCAGAGAATTAAAATTGTTTTAAATAAATACGTGCAGTTGAACCGATAAATTTGAATTAAATTTTAGTAATGATTGGAGAAGGTTCGAAGAAGTTTGTCTGATTGTGGAATTGAAATTATCATTAGAGGCCATAGTATGTAAACTAAGAAGCAAATCTACATATAAGATGTTGTCGTCAAAGCAACCAAATATTTTTTTAAGCGCTGCTTCCTTGGCAGTCCATCTAGTCTCACCTGTGAAACTGGGTCGTTTAAATCCAGTTATATCGCTTGTTTTTTCCAAACATCCATTCGTTGGTAAGACTCCCTTACCTAAAACATAGCACAAAAATTTAACAATTGAAATAGATTTATACATTCAAGTACCAAACTAGTGTTGTCTGTTTACTAGATTCGAAACATGGGCAATGTTCGCATGGAGGGATCAGTTTTTATTAATTTGTTAATTTTTTTTCTATTTTTTGATCCACGGGTGTGACAACCCCGCGCACTCCAGTCCCTGTTATTGGCACATGAGTTAACGTGAGATATCACATACCACTGGCAATAGCAGTGAGATATCACTAGCCAAGGTGATATCTTAGGGGTGCTGGCGGATGAACTGTATTCAGTCAACGGTAGCACTCTCAATCTTAGCTAATGAATATTCTTTGATGCTGGAACGCTGTAGCTTGCTCGAAGAAACGAGCTTTCAAATAACTATATATCTGAGCTTTAATCATTGAAAAATATACTGCGTCCCATAATCAAGGATTATGCCATTAGCTGGACTATTGGCAAACCAATTTTAGTTTTGTTCCTGCAAATTTTTAAAACAAATTTGCTTTTTATCTCTTATTTTATTTTTATTTTCACTATCCTATCACGAAATATTGGCCTATGTCATATTTTATATGTGATAGGATTTGTAGTTTAGTTGTCCATTATTTAACAAAAAATATTAAAAAAAACAAAAAAAAAACAGATTTGCGTCCATTAACATCCTTAGAACGCATGTTGTTGTGGGACCTTGGTCTTAAAAGGTTTTTATGTGTTGTTGTGACACATATTGTAATGCCTACTACACATCACATTTTATTAAAAAAAAAAAAAAAAAAAATGGGCATAGCACCATACATGAATCTGTCCTTGCGCTGTTCCGCTCTACACGGCGTGAATCTATTGTACTGTTCTCGCACGTTGGCAGCTCCTTCTGTTGAATAATAGAATTTTTGATGTTCAAACCGCTATTTTTGATGAAATCAGAAATTGGATTGTACATCCCATGTCCGGTAGACGAGTTGCAATTCAACACTTCGATTTTCACGTTCATATATTCTATTTTTTAAGTATCACACAACAACTGAGCAGTAATCTTTTTGAGTAATGTCCTGGGTTAATGTGTTGTTGAATGTGTTATGTGTAATGTACATTTAAAACCCAACAAACACCGCGTGCGTCATGGCTCATAATGGTCACAAGATAAATCGCATAGTGTCATAATAATAAATAGCAAATACGTACATTTTGCACCACACCTGCCATCACGCTATGATGGCACTATGATAAAAATATGCGGCTGCACTTGGACGTTCAAGTGACAACATGCTATGACGCGCGTGAATGCATTGTGCAAGCATTGGGCCGCCACAGTGTTTGTTGGGATAGATTTATCCCAACAAACACCACGTGCGTCATGGGATTGCCATGGCGTGCTAACACTTTATGCCGTCACTTGGACGTCCAAGTGAGAACATGCCATGACGCACGTGATCACATTATGTGCTAACATTGTTTGTGGGGATTTTTGGTAACGTCATTGCGACAAATGAAGATTGCGGACGTATTTCGAAGTTGTAAAATGAAAATGTATGTGTGTGATTGCATTTGTTAATGAGGCGTCCATTTTTTTAATGATACAATTTAAATGAAAAAAAATCAGAGTTCAAAACATTTAAATATTTGGCTTACATATGAAAAATAAGATTATTTTCCACAATTTTCTTAATATTATATAAAAATAAATTTAAATATCGGTAAACCGACATGAGAAATGAGAGAAATGACAAACAAAAAATATTAAATAAATATAATAATTTTTTTGAATCACTAAAACTAATTATTTAAAGAGCCCGTTTGTTTTTTGTGTATTTTTTCGTTAACTTCACAAAATAATTTTTTCCCACATAATTTTAGACGAAAATAGGATAAAATTTATCAATTTATTATTACAAAAGGCATATTATATCTTATAAAAAGTTAAATGGAACCAGTCATTTATGAAAATGTTAAACTACTTTTTCACTCTCACTCATTTCACTTCGTTTTTTATTATCACTACCCAAAATGAATAATGAAAAACGAAGTAAAACACGTTATGCATTTCGCATAGTGTCATAATGGACACAAAATAAAGAGCAAATGCGTACATTTTGCCACCACACCTGCCGTCACGCTATAATGGCACTATGATAGCAATATGCTGATGTACTTGGACGTCCTAGTGACAACATGCCATGACGCGCGTGAACGCATTGTGCTAGAATTGGGCCACCACAGTGTTTTTGGGATGCTTCTGTTTGGTATGAAAATTAAGTAAAATGTTTGTGTAATGTTTTTTTTGTATTTAAATATTATTTACCGGCCTCAAAGGAAACTTTCCCGGTGTCCTAGTGGCCCAGTCCACCCCTAGAGTGGTTAATATTTGGTGAGAGTAAAACGTGTCTTTCCCATTATATTGATGATTTCGTAAACTATCAGTCCTATTGACCTGAATTTTGAGATATGTACAAAACCAACATATTTTTTATTTTTTTATTTTTTTAACGAGTCAAGTTGGATACCATATGAAAGATCTCTACTTCAGTATTTCTTAAAAATTTATATTACAATTTTGCACCACACACTTTTGGTATAATTTTAAATAATAGAATTTTTCCTCCACTTTGTTTCAGTCCTTTGTTCCGAGTTTGCTTGACAGAAAAATGAAAAAAATTTAAACGAAAACTGTATCGAAGGCTCAAATAATTATATTTCTGTGTTTTGAGGGGATGATATTGGGTAAGGATGAATACATAAATTTTAATAAAAGCATTATTATAATATGAGGAATGTAATTGAGTGTCAAGTAAAAAATCTACTAAAGCATCGTTGAACACGGAACTTGTTTCCTTTGTGCTGCTCTCAATCTACAGTTTTGCTTCACTAGAGTTTTGTTTCAAATCCAAAATCGTTTGCGCTACTGATTTCGTTTAAATCATAATGCAAGTTTTTATTTTGCATAGATTAGGTTTTTGTTGATTTTGCAATTTTTCCATTTTTAATCTATACGGTGTGATAACTCTGTGTCCCAACTGGCAAACTTACTTCTCAATTTTCAGTTATATTAGCTTAAGCTTCAATAAAGCTTCGCAATAGGTTCTAAGCAGAAGTTAGTCAAACTTTACTTCTAAAGAGTTTCGATAAAACTTCCACAGGGAAGCTCTCCCCCACTTAAGTGAACACTTTTATAATGCTTCTATAGTATTAGTTGCCCTATACCCAAACTTTTTTAAACAACTCTCGATAAAGCTTCCGAAACAAGGTTATACAGGTTATAGCTGTCATTAGGATTGAAGTAATTTCGGTTGTTTAAAGTTCTTATAGAAGCACAGCTGTCAAAGTCTAAAAATAGCGTCAATATCAAGACTTTAGAAATTTTGCCGTGATTGTTTTGCGAAAATGAAAGATGTTAACTGACGAAGCAATTACTTCTATTTTTTAACTATAGAAGCTTATTCGAAATTGAATATGCGACAGTTATTTCGTTTATGTCAAAATAATGCGTTCTGCGGTATTTTTCAATGAATTTTTTACAAATTTTTCACAATATAAAATATTCTTTATTTATCGTCTTAAAATAGACGAACGAATCAAATCTACTAGAATCAACTAGAGTGGAATGGAGAAAATTTAAAGATTATTTGATTATTATATTTATTAGTTTTATAAAAAATGATATATGAATTTCATTACGGCCGAAACTCGTCAGGAGAACTAGGAGGGTACAGAGTTTCACAATTTATTCACTCTATTAAAATAATGTACAGGAAATGGATGGTGTGAAATATTATTGCGTGTGTTGTTATTGCTTTATATTTTTATAATATTCTTAAAAAAATGCGTTCATCAGAACCTTAATACTCATGTTGTCGTGAAACCTATGGGAATTCCAATAAAACAACACTTTTTATTTTGAAAAAAATTAAAGCTATAAAAGCTAATGAGTAAAAATATAATCCCTTAATGTTGTTATTCTTAAAACCATTGAATTAATAAAACAAATAGTAAAACGATTCATCAATATTCTTTAACAGAACGTCTGTAAGAACATACAAAATCTTTTAAGAACATAAATCAGTCTAGCAGGTTATCAATGCATCGTTAAAAACCTATTGAAGTTACATGCCACTGCCACGTACCTTTTTTTATATAAAGTAAGCGATTAAATTATACTATCTTTTATTCTTTTCTTCATCTAAATTAAAAAACTAAATGTTATGAAAGTTTTATAAAAGCCATTGTTATTGTAACTAACTAAATTTGTACTATGTACACATATATGGTTTCATCTGAACATTGAAATTAAACGATTGGATAGCGTGCGGAACAAACGATCGAAGGTCCCGAGTTAGTATCCTGATGCAATCGTAAGCAAATTTTTTAATTAAAACATATACGTTACATACATTTTTTAATAGCTTCGATAAGGTTTCTAAAAATTGGCTTAAAAAGAATTTATTAGAAGCATTTTGCATGAAACCTGCTATCGTGTTTTTGAGACAGAGATACCCAGTTATTTTTGTACTGTTTAGTGCTGAAATTTAGGTCTGGCCGAATCTCAGTAACTATACCTGCAATGGCAAATGGTAAGTCTTTGTCTCAACGAAATGGCAGCAGAGTGAACCAACAGCTTAGTATTCACTTCACCAACATGAGAGGTCTAATTCGAATCTAAACAAGGTTCATTACTACATCGAAAAAAATAAACCTGACATAATGTTTCTTACCGAAACAATTGTCAGTGGCAAAGCATCGAAATTGAATCTCGATAAATACGATGACATTTTCTTTAAATGCCTGAGGGGAAAATTCATCGGGAAATACAGAGGAAGGCATTGAGTTCCACAATTTGACCACTCTATTAAAATAGTCGTTCTGGAAGGACACAGTTCTACAACGAGGTATTTGTACAACAAATGGAGGGGATAACTCGGCAGCTCTTGTTTGTCGATTAAACTGCGCACACGATGAAAGGATGTTTTGAATTTCCTTAGAGGAGAATTTGCTAAAGTTATATTTATAGTAGATTGACAATTCAGTCACATTTCTTCTGTGCTGGAGTGAATCAAGCTGGTCCGTTAGTTTGGTATTACTAATCAACCGTATTGCTTTTCTCTGTACAGAGTCTAGACATTTTATTGTTGACTGACAAGCACCTCCCCAAACATGACAGCAGCCCTCCATAAATGGACGAATAAAGGACTCGAAGACTAGCAAAATTTGCTCGGGATTAAAATACTTTTTACATCGACTCAAGAATCCTAATTTTTGCATTGCAGATTTAGCGAGGTTGAACACATGTTTATTCCATTTCAGGTTATTTTGAATATCCACTCCAAGAAGTCTAACTGATTTAACCTCGCGCAATTTCTCATGGTTTATTTTAATAGGGAAATTTTTATGTCGCTCTATTCGTGAAAGACGGCATAGCTTGGTTTTGGTTGGATTAAATGAAACAAGATTACGATCATCCCATTCCATTATACGCTCCAGATCTTTGTTGATAGAATCAATTAGCAGCTCTCTATCAGTGTTAACTGCAGTATGAGATCGAAATTTAGGAGATACATGTGATGCATGCAATGTGCTGTCATCAGCAAAACTATGGATTGGGTGCACTGTGGAAATAAGTAAATCATTAATGTATAGAAGAAACAAGGTTGGTAAGAGTGCAGAACCTTGCGGAACCCCAGCATTGCTTGTGAAAATATTGGATGTGATACCATCTAAATTAACATGACATTGGTGACCTGTAAGAAAACTATGAATCCATGAGACAGTAAAGCCGGGCATTCACATACAACAGAAACAGAAACTGAAAACTATTCAAAATTCAAAACTCTATTATAAAAAATTTAAAATAATAATTAATATTATGTGACAGTTTCTGGTCATGTGACAGTTTCTGGAACAGAAACAGTTAAATTTTAATTGTTTCTGTTTCAGACAAAACAGACAAATTTTCAGTTTCTGTTTCAGTTTCTAAATTCGGTTTCTGTTTCAGTTGCTGTCAAATTTGTATGAAATTCAGTTTCGGTTTCTGTTTCTGTTGTATGTGAATGCACGGCTTAAGATGGTCTATGCCATAAGATTTTAATTTAGCTATGAGTTTTTAATGCCACACTTTATCTAATGCTTTAGAAATGTCAAGTGAAATACTAATTGTTTCACCATGGTTTTCCAGCGGTTTGTTCCAGAGATGGGATACGTAGGCTAACAGATCACCTGTTGCATGACTTCTACGAAAACCATACTGTTTATCATCAATAATTCGCGACATTTCCAAATAATCTATTAAATTGTAGTTAACATATTTTTCAAATATTTTAGCTAAAACCGACAGAATTGCAGTTGGTCTATAATTGTTAGGGTCTATCTTACTGCCTTTCTTTGATATGGGTTGAACGCTGGCCAGCTTCCAAGAATCGGGAAATATTCCGGTTTTGTTAAAATTGGAGCTAGTTGCCTAGCAAAGTTTTTAAGAATGAGGGGTGGAATACCGTTGGGGCCAGCAGATTTGTTGATATTGATAGAAAGAAGCATTTTCCATTACAATATTGCAACGAAAAATAAGTGGTTTCATTTTCGTTACAACTGGGGAAATGAGTGTGGGAGAATGGGGAGGTTCAACTATGTTTGAGTTTTCTGCGAAAATACGACCCGCCTTTTCTTTTGAGTTGCTTACGGGAATGTCATTCAGAACTAAGGTTGGAATAGAGGATCGAGTAAAATTGCTCTGGACTGATTGAACTGCCTGAAAGAAACTACGTGAGCCAGATGGGTGCTCGGCGAATTTCTTTGCTTTCTTCTGGATAAACGCGTTTTATGTCCAAGTCTATTTTGTATTTACTAATATTTCTGGCTTTCTTTGCGTTTATTCCTCACTGCCTCATCAACATCCCGCGTGAACCAAGGCTCAGTTTTAGCAGTGATTGACCGATTTGGAATAAACCACCGCATTCCGTCTTTTATGATTTCAGAAATTCTTATTGCCGATGTGCTAGGATTTTGATTAACACAGCAAATAGTTTAACGTATAAACTATAATGGTAGTGTTCGGTCGTGCAATATTTAAAAAAAATTACGATTTTTACGTCAAATTTTCTTCTTCTAACTTCACTTCGTTGAATATTACGTCAATCCGGACCAAACAGTCAAAAGATAAAAAGTTGGATTTATGCGTCAACCTTTATAGGTCATTTTTATTTAATTGATTTTATCACAAAAGATTAATTTAGCCCGAAAGCCACAAAACCAATTTTATCAAGAATAGTTATCACAAAAATGTAAGCATAAACAAAAAAACCAAAAGCGTTAACATTTAAGCATTTTTATTGTTACCTAAATTCAAAACATTCGTCAGTTAAAATCATTAAAAAATCTGTTTTTTTCGTGATAAATGGCTGCGTGTAGTACTTCGAAAAATCATGATTTTTTTTATCACGTTGTCTCGACCAAACAGTAGGAATATGTGTCACAACAACACATAAACACCCTTTAAGAGCTAGGCCCACAACAACATGCGTTCTGAGGTGTTGATGGACGCTTTTTTTAAACTTTTATGGGTTGGACGGCCCCGAGACCATTGTTTCGGGCATGAGCATTGCATTTGCACGATGCACAGTGGGATTTTTTGTGCAATAAGTAATTTTTTCGACACATAAAATTTAAAAATGTAATGATGCAGTTTTGTAGAAAATTGATTCAGTATGAAGAATCCATAAATTGTATCCCAAAAAAAAGTTTATTTGTCTTTGAAATATTGAAGTAAAGTCACATGTAAATTTTGGTCCAAAATATTGAAAATTGTGTACGCACTTCTATAGTGTTCGTGCGTAAGATAACTTTATTGCTCTAATTTAAATAGTGATTATTTTCAAATATAGCCTTTTCTGCGTATTTAAAAAAATTATAAAGATCGCTCATATGGTTTAAAAGATATGATAGAATAAAATTTGTTCTATAATGTGCCGTGATTGCAAACTTCTTTGGAAGAAAACAAAGGTTGCTCGGTCGTGCTAGGTGCTGCCGCTATAATAAAATGAAAGGTAAGACTCCATACTATCAATTAAAAAAAAAAAAAGTTCAAATAATTATGTAATAATCTTTTATAAAATCATAAAATTTATAAAATCATAAAATCATAAAATTTTGGTTTCTATGGGCGGTGGGTAGTGGGCGTGCCCAATTTCTATGAAACTTTATTTTATTCTTAATTGAGGTAATAAAAGGCTCTGTGCCAAATTTCAAAAACTTTGGGCATAAAAATAAATTTTGGGTTCTATGGGCGGTGGGTAGTGGGCGTGGCCAATTTTGATGAAACTTTATATTTTCCTTAACTGAGCTAACCAAAGGCTCAGAGCAAAATTTCAACATTCTACGAGCACTCCTTATATTTTTTGCCAAACATTATATGAACAAATCCCACTGTGCGATGTACGGAGAAATAAATTTCTCTGCATTCTGTCACTATGACAGTGAGTTATCTCAACAGTTTGACTGTTTGCACAAACCGATTGACAACTTGACTACTAAAGGGGAAAAGAATATACGTTTGAGGCATGATAGATCCGCTTTCATCCGAGCACTGCTGATGACGATATTTATTAAAAAACGAGATCAGAAACAGTGCGACGATATTGTAGAGAATCAAGATTTGATGTTAAATTTCAATCACTCACAATTCGTATAGCACGCTTTTGAACAGACTCCAAAAAAACTAGAATGGAAACAGATGCAGCACCCCAAACTGGACAACAATAACCCATACAGGGACGAATTTTGGACGTATAAATGTGGAGTAATTGATACGAAGTAAAATATTTTTTACATCTTTTAGAAGGCCTAGTTTTCTTGACGTGTTCCTTGCCCTCCGCATTATATGATCGTTCCAGAGTAGGTAATTGGTTTCCACATTCGTCTATTTGTTCGTCACCCACACTAATTGAAATATCATTGGGAAACTCGGTCTTTGATCTGGAAACAATCAATAGCAGTGTTTTGGTGGCATTAAAATTGACCCAATTTTTGTCATCCCAATCGATGACTTTTTCTACAAAAAGTTATTCCTTCTTTAAAACAAAACATAAAAAAGCCTAGAAATGAACAAAGATTTGCGTATATCAACACCTTAGAACGCATGTTGTTGTGGGACCTTTATCTTAAAAAGTTTTTATGTGTTGTTTTGACATATATTGTAATTTCAACTACACAACACATTCTATTAAAAAAAACAATATCGTCAGCTTAAATGTTAATGGTAGCAAAACCACAAACTTCTGCAAAACTATGGTGGCCAGATCAGCCGATAGCAAAAAGAGGAAATCCATGTAAAAAAAAAGAGGACAATCAAATAAAAAAGAGGATGCTCTTAAATAACTTAAAAATTCGTTATATATTAAATTTTCAAAATTGTTTTGAATATTGTAGCTCATTCTGGTTCCTTCATCAAAGCCATCCATTTCAATATTGTAAACGTTTCGCACTGCTTTGTCTATTGTTTGATGTAATCTAACAGTTTTTGTAAATTTCCATTTCATTTTTTTGGAAGCCGTACATTCGTTAACCAATTCTTAATTTTTCTTTAAAACATTCAAACTTAATCAATGGAAGAAATTGTTATTTATTTCTTCTTCAAGCGCTCTTTGAACTTATTCTAAATTACTCATTATTTGAATCAAGGAGTTATGCTCGTTTTCTATTTTTTTTATGTTGAGGTGGAAAACGTTGACCACCGAATGGAAAAAAACAAATATGCCTCATTTAATGGATTCTCCGAAAACAGTTTTAACTTTACTGGTGGTTTTGCTATAGACAAAAATATGGCTTTAACGCTTTATTCAATTTCAATACTCTTTCAACAACAGAAAAGAATGACTGCCATCGTGTCTTAGATGAACTAAGAATAATTCGATACTTAATCTGTTTTCAAAAACTAGCAAAACTCCTTGCTTTCCAACACGATCAGTAAAATATCTATTTTAACAAAACCTATAAATTTAAAGGTTTTTCGTGTTTTTTTGTAAGAAAATTTTTAAAAAAGAGGACATTTAGAGGACAAAAAGATGACATTTAGAGGACAAACTGCCAATATAGGACAAAGAAGATTATGGTGCAAAAAAGAGATACGACAAAAAGAGCGGAGGCCTAAAAGAGGACAAATCCTCTAAAAAAAGGACGGATGGTCACCCTATGCAAAACCATTTTTAAATGAAATGTTTAATAAACAAAAACACAGACATTTTGTTTTAGAATTCTAATTGTTTCTAACTTTATTTTCTTACAATCACTAGTAACTACACAATTGTTTTTTAATTTATTTAACTTTATTCAAACAATATCGATCCTTTACGAAAAGTAACTAGTTTAAACGAATATTTATTTTTTTAATTTTACGATTCAAACTTTTAACAAACAATAAATAAATTTTTATTAATATTTCATATTAATACATTTGTTTAATATTTGAGTTAAATAAGTGATTATTTATGTGCTCTATTTATTGACAGCCGTGAGGTAAGTTGATTGTCGAGGCTAGAAAGGAGTTTCTATTTCTAATATTTTAAAATATAATAATATATCTTCAATATGATTTTCTTAAATAACATAACAATATTCTTTATTTTCTATTAATTTTAGAGTATAACAAATTCTAGAAAATATTTTAAAATATAATAGTATGGAAATAGAGTCGCACAAGAACCAACTTGTAGAACTCGGTTTAACATTTTCCATAGGAGCTATTTTTGAAGCTCTAGAAAGATTAAAGTAATCTTTTTGATTGTATAACCGACATTCAAATAAAAATGTTT
Source organism: Diogma glabrata (assembly GCA_963693315.1). Taxonomy (NCBI): domain Eukaryota; kingdom Metazoa; phylum Arthropoda; class Insecta; order Diptera; family Cylindrotomidae; genus Diogma; species Diogma glabrata. Next base: position 300,360,673 of record OY856186.1, read on the forward strand.
CCTGTTTTGCGAATAGTTAAAATATAGAAAAAATTTAAAATAACTTGTAGTTCATCACATTTAATATATTGCATAGGTTAGTTCTTAAAGACACGCCTAGAATTCTTTAATTTAAACATTTAAATAATTATATTTTATGTAATAATAATTCTTAAATAACTAAATACTACAAACCAAGGAATGATGCGTAGTTTTGCCTACAGTCAAAACATCAAACTAAAATTAATATTTTTTGCTAAGTAATTCTCAAAGGGAGAATTTGATTTGCAAAATTATTTTTATTTGCGCCTAGTTAAGTAGTCCATCATACTTATATTTACCTTAAAGATAATGATATTATTTATAAATTAAGTGATCAAAAACAATGAACGATTGCGTACTTCTAGAAATTATTTATTTAAAGAAAACATTTATTCTTGTATGAGTTTAGAATTGCAATCATCCCATCCACGACTGCAAAATATTTCGAATAATTTCCAGTTTGCCTACTAAAGATTTTAGCCCCATAATGAAATACATCATAGACAGCATAGAAAAACAAAACAATAGACATCATACGAAAAACACAATCAAATGTTTACATTTTTTTGTATAGAACTAACAAAACGTTAGAATGAGGACAATATATAAAATATAAAATAACAATTTTTTATTTTATATTTTATATATGTATTGTTCTCGTTTTATCCTTTTAAAATTACTATACCAACAAATGTTAAGATTTAATTTTTTAGGGGAAAATTTAATTAACTATAGAACTGTTGTAGAATGTAACAATCGTTACATTCTACACAAGTAAGATAATGTATAACATTACAATGGAAGACATACACATGGAAAGCATATATTCTATAGCAGTCGTGGATAAAATAAGTTATTGCATTTAATCGATACAACAAAACTTAAAAAATTCTATACAAACGATAAAAAGGAAATATGAAGATTTGGTTAAATTATAGAAAAATAAATTACATTATATCGTCGCCTTAATAATGAAATAACTTATGCCGTATATACGTTGTTATTATATAATGGGTGCGTTGCATTCCCCATAAGGATGTCTATAGAGTGGCATTTTAACATTTTCCAATTATTTTATAACTGGGGGTGAAAATTAATATATTGATAATGAACGTACATGCAAATTTGAATTTGGTTAAATATTGAAACAGCGTAAATGCATGTACGATATTTCAATTCCTACACCATAATAACTTGGGTAAAATCATTGTCGTATATGTTACATACATTACGATCGCCACACGAAATGGTAAATCTAAAATATTGTATAAGCATCATTCATGACTACATGATAGACCGGTTCATATAAATAAAAAATTGTAAGAATATCATGCTTTAGTTCAATTATAATTTATTTTAGGCTTAATCGTACTTCCATGCAAAATGAAATAACGTATATGAAATATGAAATAACGTATAAGGTACCTGAATGACTTTTTACCTCTTTTTAGGTAGAAAAGCCAGCAGGTACCAATGTGAAATTTTAATATGTTGTGGGGAAATTAGTCAAGATTAATTGGTAGAATTTTTTTTTTCAATATCTTTATTCATTCAATAGTGCTGCCGAGTTTACGAAAATCAGAAAATCGAAAAATCTTTAAACTCAATTATCTCGAAACTACACTTTTGCGAATACGTTGTTTCATTATTAAGGCGACGATATATAGTTAGAGTAAGTAAATAAAATTATTTAAATTTAAAACTTTTAACTCTAACCTAACATACAGTTTTCCATAAATATTTTAAAATTATAATTTTTTATTTAATAAAATTATTTTATTTACTATTTATTCTTAAAAACTTTATTTTTAT